>JASEVX010000011.1:30131197-30576197 GCA_031761405.1 Serripes groenlandicus
GTTGATTGATGCATGCCAGAGTGAAAGCGACTCAAACTTCGTTGTTGCACGATGGTCCTGTTTCTCAAGTTACGTCAGCCGACTTGCCAAGCCCCTGCACCGGAGTTGGGATATACCTGACAAATTCCAAGGCACCCGTCCTGTCGAATTAGAGAGTTTTAACTGGCACTCCGTCCAGCCGGAGATTTATATGGACAGAGTGGATCCCATTGCTCAATTTTGCTTGCCTCTTTTTCGAGATATATGGATTGAGCGGCCCATGTGAGCCATGCCACGTGAATATGGACTCAAACTGACCATGATACGACTTTGCCACCTGTCCTGCTTGAATAAGATATTTTTATCTGCAAAACCCAGCCGGAGTTGGGCCACTTTGGCTCTGAGTCACACTAAGTTACAAAAGATCAAGGACAAGATGACAATTTCATGATAATTTCCAGATACTTCGATCCCATCCTCGTTTTTGCGTACCTATTGTTAAAGATAGATGGATTGGGTGGTTGGTTAATGCATGCTAGATCAAAGCGCCTCAAACTGAATACGTGTTGCATGAGGTCTCGTCTCGTCCCAAGATGTGTCAGCCGAGCTGCCATGCCTAGCCGGAGTTATTGGCAGAGTTAAACTGGCATCTTGACATGTGTCAGTAAGTGAAGGATTCACACTCTTGCTGCGATAATACGATTTGGTGGTTGATTGATTCATTTTAGGTGAAAGCGCCTCAAACAGACTCGTGTTGACATTAGATCCGGTTCGCCAAGTTGCGACAAGGGGCCGACTGCCATGGCCCAGCCGGATCAGGAATTCCCCGACAAATACCGGACTGTGCACACCGTCATGTTCGAATAAGAGAGTTAAACTGGGCATCATGACATGAGGCAGGTGAAAGTGACACACTCTGGCTACGAGTCAAGTTAGCCGGATTCCATCCGAATTAATGGCAGCCTGCTGTAAAACCCAGCCGGAGTTGGGACCGACTGACTTGGCTATCCCCATTTTTGTCGTGTCTATTGTTCGAGATAGACGGATTGGCGGTTGATTGATGCAAGCCAGGTAGAGCGCCTCAAACTGACTTCGTGTTGCATGTGGTCCTGTTTCGCAAGCTTCCGTCAGCCGGCCTACATGCCTAGCCGGAATATAAATTTCCCAAACAAAGTCCCGACTATGGATCCGTTTCGTTCGAATTAGAGAGTTTAACGGGCATCACGTCCAGCCGATCAGCATTCGTGCAGGCCTACGAGATTCAATAGTTGCCGTTTTAGCATCCAAAATCCAGCCAATATTAATATGTGCGGTGAAGTTAGCCGGAGTAGCCGGAACTCCGGCTAACTTTATGCCCATTGGCAGTGTTAGCAAGGGTTCTTGAACTCCTTTCCCTATAGCGATAATCACCAGTCTAAAATGTATAACTATTCTAATTATTGATTTATATTTTGAGCTAACACCGCTGAACTTCAGCTATTGGTAGCCGCCAGCCATTAAATCTACCACATTACTGCATAAATATTCTTTTTTTACATATTGCTTCATAAGTAACATCTTTGTTGACCAGGATTAGAGTGCTCAAATTGTGCAGAGCTGATCTTGATCTTTATTGCTTGCAAATGTAGTTCAGAGTCACGTACCACTGCTTTATTAAAAGAAAATCGTTTCAACGTCGCGTAAAGCGCTCTGACCGATATGGTGTCATCTCTGTTTATCGTTTCGTTAGAAAGAGATTGACGATTGGGAAATAATAGACTGCAATGAAATAATGACTTTTGGTATCCTCCCTAAGAAAGAGGAGTCTCCATCTTGTATAACCGTATGAGTACTTGCTTTTAAAGCCCAGAAAGTGCCTTTTTTCGAGCTAGAAAGTTAGCCCGTAGGATAATTGAGCCTTCTTTGCTAGAAAGGAAGTGTACGTAAACGCCTTTTAATTATTATTATTTGCCTAACTATAGCTATACCTCATAAATTCTTTGCACTCCAGCAGTATTGTCTTGCTTATTCATCACGTCTGGGCTCGGCTTGGTACTAGATCTATGATATCGTTGTTTCGGGTTATATAACCTGATTGATACTATAAGACCTGTTAGTTGGGATGTCATTGTATCCAGAAGTAAAGACTCTTACTAGACTCGAACTGACCTTTTGACACTAAAAGTAATATTTGAAATATTTCAGATTAATATTTTCTTCTCATCAAAATGTTTGGCTTGTTCATTCGTTTAGCATCAGCAGACAACTTTTTAAATGTCAAGACATATGTTTGCTACAGATGCGTCTAAATTGCATTTGCGTGAGGAAATTTTTAAAAAACCCTAGTGTCTTGGTACTCAATAAACAATAAAGACTAAAAATCAAAAATCAAAAATGAAAACAAACAAGTTGGATTCAATTCGCCGAAAATAATTTACGAGCACATGATTATTTCCGGAAATGGTTGGGTGTACTCGCATCCGGTTGTAAATGATTCCCGTAGCGCAAACCTGTCGGTTTGTCAGCAGGTTATTTACTATTAACTTAGTACAGAAAAATTCCCTGTTTGGCACAGTAGGTTCTAACACGTATTATAATGTAATTTTAAGTAAACTATAAAGCAAAACAAAACAATGACTTTATCTACACACATTTATTTATTGTGGAACAAATCCTACAATAGCTATTATGCAGTGACCCTTAATTTTATCATTATGTTTTACCATAGTTTTAGTGTACCATTAAATAAACGGGGCAATATTATATTTCACCTGACTGAATGATTCTTACAGATTATATTGGGCCAAATAAACGAAAGAGGATCTTAAAGTTTTCAAAACAATGACAATTACTAATTGATTACATCCCCGGTAGTCTCAGTCGGTAGCGACGCGGGCTGTCAATCCAGAGTTGTGAGTTCGAATCCCCGCTCGGAAAACTTTCTTTCCGACGATTGACAAAAGTCAATACGACATGCGTCCTTCGTCTTCCACCAATGGGCTAAAGTATATGTGTGAAAAGCAGCCAGTTGCTTGGGAAGATTGTTGTGTGGAGATACTGGTGTGAGGAAAACCAGGAAATGCATGAGTAGGTGAACTGGCCGCCGTGATATAAGTGAGAAATTGTTGAAAACGCGTTAAACCCCAAATCATTCAATCAATATTTTGATTACATACTTGTATAATCGGATATTAATTTTACAGTTTTCTAAGACGCGCCCGTTATGTTTTTACGACTAGGTGGAGGATCATGCTAGACTGCGTGGCCAGAGGCCCATACTGTAATTGGCATTCCTCTTGTCGTAAAATCATAGGGGTCGGCTTTCATATGCAGTGACTTTACCTGTTGAAACATATAAAACGATGTTTATACATGTGTTTACTATGAAATAAATTTTGACTCATTTAATATGTTAACGATCAAAAGATATAACAAAGCGTCGCAGGTGGAGTTATGTGACCTGGTATAGACATGAGTAATTGTTTCGAGGAACATGTGTACCAAGTTTCATTATAAATGTTGAACGGTTTTTGTGTTGTGAGGATAGTTAAAGTTTTGTGACGGACCAGACGACGACGACGCCAAGGGGTTAAACAGACGATTTAATAAAATCCTTTCCGCATCGACATCATAAACTCAAATGATGTTTTAAAGACAAGTTGGTACAAGGTTAAACGAGCACAAATGAATGTGGATGGGTTGGGTAGATCCGACATGCCAGTCTCTTTGTTTCCAGCTCGCACGTAGCTGTTCTTCTTCGCTGTTTCACACGGATCGCCTGCCAATTGTTTTATAATGTAGGTGCTGACTGTGCGGAACCAACATTATGAATGTATTACACGGGTGGAAGATGACCTGCCTGTGCTTCCATGCTACACAGTCATGAGACTGTCCTGGGATTAATATATATCCAGATCAGGTTACACTGGCTTTAGGTATGTTTTTTACGGAGTACCAATCAATTCAAAATACACAACCATTTTCAAATCCACATATGATTCACGATCGTCTTGGGATCACGAAGGCGGAATCGACACAAACCAATGTGACACGACATAACGAAAATCAGCGTCTTCGTTGACTCCTGAGAAAGGTAATTTACCTGTTCGTTTCGCGATATCCGTTTTTCGATAAATACATAAGAGATCAATATGACATTTGCCAGACCAACATTAGTACTTCAATCATAATGGCAACAAACAGTATCGGCCTTGCATTTTTCATTTATTTCAATGTTCAACATAAATAGGATAGGTTGGAGTTCGCTGAACTTTGCCATTCATAAAGGTGTAGCAATTAATGCATGAACAGTAGTATGTAGAGCGTATGATCCGAATACTATTATATGATGTACGTTAATAAAATAAAATCGTTTTTGGTATCAGGGACTTTATTTCAGAAAGATCATTGTCCAATTTTAAAAGGTTATCCCCCAACTCAAAACGGACCCATAGATAGCTCAAAAATGTTTGTTCTTATTGTGATTCAAAATTGATAGTTGATGGAGAAATTTTCTATCCCTGATTATAATGAATGTCGACACAAACTGAGATGGCCGTGCTTAATTTTCTGTTTAGGAATAATTTTCAGATAAGGTTTCAGTATTATTTAAGTCATAATAAAAGGCAAGCTCCAAAGATAACGAACACGATTGAAAGCATTGGTTTTGATGACATGAACTGTCCGCCATTGGTTGTCGCAATTGCTTTCTTGGGTCGTAATACGTCGCAAAAACACGAGCTGGTCCTCACGCTGCCATAAAGAGCTTAATGGCGGCGATATAAATCATGTCCACCATTTTCAGATATCCTTGTCTAAATTCGCAAACTGCTCGACTCCACATATGTTCTCCCGTGCTAGATCACGTGAACCGGAAACGTTTATTGATTGGCCATAATCGTTGGGAGGGGGGTCAACACAGCACACGTGGGACACGACGATAAGTAACAAGCCAATCAGCAGCATCATCGTGAAAAACCCCGGGAAATGAAAGGTTGCTGATCGGTCTAGGTTCGGTTTGGTACCGAAATATTGCGATCTGTTACCATATTTAGCCAGACAACCCGAGTTCATAATCACAATGGCGCCAAAAGGAATTCGGCATGTCTTTTTCTCCCCAGTTCTTTAAATCTTCAACTTGGACACGGTAGTCCTGGATTCGCTGCGCCTTGTCCTACAACATAAGAAGAACATTGATTCGTTCATTTATCAAATTCAAAGCTTCTATCGTTTCTTTACATTCATATACTTTTTTTATTCATGAACGCGAGCAACTCTGGTAATTGTATTGCACACTGAAATTGTATTGCAAACATATCACATTCGATCGGCACTTTGAATGATAAATCAAACTCTTTTTAGACCTATGCTCATAAAAGCTCCTCTTATTAGTTATGTGCATGGGTTTGACCTCGTGAAAGGTTTCCATATTACTATGGACTAATAAGCCATGAGACATATATAAATTTAACCTAGAGCACATGCAATTGTTTTTAATTTAATCAAATGGGTTTTATGTGGAAAATGTATACGGCGCCCCATTCTTTAACGGTACAATAGACGTTATCATTATGTGTTTTGCCATGGTATATGTTTTATAAAATATTCTATATGATATATATTTCGATTGGTCGGGCGCGGTTTCTGGACAAAACATAGATTGATTGTTGTTTTTTTTGTTCTTGGGGAACGATGATTATGGTACCAACCATATAGGATTGTTAAATCACATAATAGGGGATATTCAAGGGCAAATATCGTTTGACTCCTGTGTACATATTGGAGCCGTCGTACTTACCTTTACATTTTAGATGACGCCCAGGGCCAACCAGATCTCTATGGGTATTTGTTGTGCTTCTGAGCCACCTTCAGAAAGTGAGCCAGGGGCATCGAAATTGAGTTCCAGCGTGTTCAGGCCTACTAAAGTAGTTCTCTTCAAACCTTTAAAAAAAGGACAAATCAGACAAAATTCATCCTGTGAGACAGTGATTTCTTATCTCCGCATGCTGCATGCCGATTTTTACATGATAGATTACTGAGTGACATGATTACGGTTGTATATTTTTGTAACAAATCTTAAAAAGCTGGCAGCAATTCAACAGTTTGTTTACCTTGTTGTAGTTAAATACATCTATTACAGAACAAGTAACAATAAGCTGTTAAGGTTTGTACGTTTTTAAGTTGCTTTTTAATTGTCAGGGTATATATAGAACCTCCGTTTACCTAATAAGGACGTATTGGTTTTTATACTTTTTAGCGCTAGTATGCCTTAAATGACTGCTTGTGCATCTATGCTAAAAGATCTAAATGGGTACTGTTTTAAAGAAGTATTTTGAAATAATTTATGACTCATTGGCGAATAGTGCAGAGTCAGATCAGACTGCGCGGATGCGCTGGCTGATCTGAATCTTCACTGGTCGAAAATGCCAAAAGATTGGTTTTCGCAGAGAGCCGCTGAAATATAGTTAATTCTTACCAATAGTTTTGCTGCTGTCCTCTTGAGAGAATCGTGAAGTTGAAGCCAGGCTTGCCCGGCCAGTATAAGGTTTTATCCGAGATAGTGTGTGTGAGGTCGACAACTCTTAATGACGTTATGCACGGCTCTGACGTCACTTGCTCTAGAAATAGCACCACCAGGAGTGTACATATTGGCTTTCTCATTTCAATAAACATCATTCTCTTGAATCTGTAAATAAAATAAACTGAAAATGTAATGTTGTAGTGAAGTGCATTTTTTCGATACGGGGATCCTTCAAATTCAGAATAGCTCCACTGACAGACTGACTTTCACAAATACCGTCAGTTCCAAGAGCAAAACAAAGAGTACTTATATAGTTGTCTGGTACTCTGTCTTTAATACAATTAAAGGTAGATAACAAATGGTTAACTCCAGCTACTCCAGACTATAAATGTAGGTTATTGTGAGAGTAAAAAAGAAAAACACAAAGATGGAATATATTTATTCCAGATATGATGTGCACTTGTCTCCACAAATCGTATTGCAATCCGGCTCATGAGCATTGTTTTGCATCTGCTTCTTTGTTGTGTGATAAAGTAATTTGGTTAAAATCATTAAAGGACCTATCAAAAAAGCCAGTTATGTTGTGATACTCTTCCTATAAGGGAGAACAAATGCATGTATCCCAATAATAAGCGTTAACCCTTTCTCTCATACGGCAATTCTGCAGCAGACGACTTTGAACATGTTTTGTCAAAAGATGGAAAATCTCTATAATTGAATGGATAACCTATGACAAAAAGTGGTAAACATTGTGGCAAAAGGAGAAATTGCACGTTTTGTGCAATTTCTTCTTTTGTCACTATGTTTTCAAAAAGCCGTCTGCTGCAGAGGCGTCAGAAAGCGTCTATATGAGGTAGAGGGTTACAAAGAAGTTGTATAGCATGAACCATTTAACAACTTGATGCCAATGAATCCGGATGTAATGTAATAAACGGTGACCCTATTTGGCTAGTTTGTTTTGTATATAAATACTGCCAGATGATCTATGTTTACCTGTATTGGCAGCATTGCGTTAATACCTGAAGATGACATGGCCAATGTTTCAGGAAAACCCGGACCTTGGCCACTTTGAGACCAGGGAAAGCCATGCATGGATGACACCACCGCGCTTTCTAACATGTCCTTTGGTCTTTCCTGTGCGTAATGTGTTCATTTTCATAAATATTTTGTTGTATTGGGGTTTGACGCTGTTTACAACAGTTATATGAGCCGACCCGCGAGAAAACTAACAATGTGGACTCTTCGTAAAGTATCGACCATGATCAGCCTAAGCATGCCGCGTAGGCTAACCCGGACAGACACTTTTCGCCTCCTGTGGACTTTCTGTTTCAGGAGTCATTTCTCTATACCTCTATGCCCCTGATACGGAATGTGTCGGACCGGATTAGCCTGCGCGGACTGCGCAGGCTGGTCTGTATCGATACATTACGCAGATGCCATAATGTAGGTTTTCTTACGGGACAGATCAATTATTACAGCGACATTTCACTTATTTATGTTTCCCGAAAAGAAACAGTATACACGGCTAGGAAATGTGCCTAGCCAAATGACACTCAACCATGACCGCCGCCGCGAGTGGGTATCAAACCCCGGACGACCAGTTCCAAATCGCCAAAGCTAACCACTTGACTACGTCGGATTACTATTTATAGACATGGAGAGTTAATTGATTGGGGTTTTACGCCGTTTTCAACAATATTCCAGTCATATCACGGCGGTCAGTTCACCTACTCATTTGTTTCCTTGCTTTTTCACACCAGTTATCCACACAACATACTTTCCAAGTCTCTGGCTGCTTTTCCACATAAACTGTAAGCCCATTGGTGAAAGACGAATGACGCTTGTCACATTGACTTTTATCAAACATCGGAGAGAATGTTGGCCGAGCTGGCATTCGCGCTCAACCCCTTGATTGACAGACCGCGTCCCTATCGGCTGAGCTACCGGGACTCGGCACATGGAGAGTCGAACATACACCTGAATAACTGTAATGACCGCAAAATGACTGTATAATAAATATGCTGGGAGACACCATGATGTCAAAATCACCGCATGACGGTTTTCGTTTGACAATATCACGTGAGCCCCATTAACCGAAAACCGCCCATCCGCATGATCTGATCAGGATCTAACTTGTTCTTCAGATAGTTTTATTAGCATCAATAAAGAGAAATATTGATGTTCACTGACAAGTTGATTTCCTCGAGTATTAACTCTTTCAGCGCCAAAGGCAATGTTGAGCTATTTGCAAACAATGCAGATTCAGGTGAGTCAGCTCGTAACGAGCTGTCTCACCTGAAATCTGCATTGTTTGGCTGTGAGTTATAAGAATATTCCAAAAATACCATGAAAATAGAGTCGTCCGAGTTTGAACATGGAATAATCTACTTTAAACAATTCGGCGCTGAAAGGGTTAAAGCCTGATCTCGCTTTTAGCTAATAAACAAACAACGATGTACATCGAAAAGTGACTACTTGAAACCGAGTCATCAAAGTGAAAATGTTAACCTTGCATACGGCTTATCTAGGTCATAACTATAAAAGTACATGTTTATATGTTGAACATTTATTGAGCGTGGAAAGCCGAGTATATTAATCGGACTACCGCACTCGAAAAAAGGTAGACGACGTACATGTACCCCCCTCCGTGCATGTTCAAATAGATTAGAGTTAGATATATCTCAGTTTACCTTCAGTTATAACGTATGGAAATTAAAAGGGTAATTTTGAGAGCAGATCAAAATAGTCATTAAACAGTCCTCGTTTGAAGTAATGAAGTTAGAAGTAATGAAGTTAGAAGTTAGAAGTGAATGTAGTTAGAAGTAATGAAGTTAGAAGTTAGAAGTGATGAAGTTAGAAGTAATGAAGTTAGAAGTTTGGAAGTTATAAGTAATGAAGTTAAAAGTATGGAGTTCACTTATTCATGATCCCTGAAGTACTAGGCTAGAAAATGTGCCTTGCCCAAGGGCACTCCACCATGACCGTAATGCCGCGACTGTGGATCGAACCCGGAACACACGATTTCTATAACACAAAGACACAAATATGGCAAGTCTTTAAACAGTGAAGCTATATAATGATTGAATAGAATTTAAAAATATTGTCAAAAAAGGAGAAAGTGTTCACTATGAGCAATATTTTCTAAGTCGTCTGCTGATGGTTATTGAGTCACGTCATTCGATAAGTTTCCTTCGGGGTCATTTCGACCAGCGAAATACCAGATCGGTCTGCGCCCTCGTGCAGTCTAATCACGACCTTGTCTGATCGATATCTAGTCGTACAAACGTTCTAGAAAACGAGTTTGACTAAAAACCGCCTGTATAAGTATGCGATTGTATCGTGTCTGCCAGTAAATTAAAAAGTCTCATAATGTCGGTTTACACGTGATGCGGCATACCGATCTTCGGTTAGACCGGTTTTTGAGATGTCAATCGTAATAACCCTTTTCCCACATACGACAATTCTGCAGCAGACGACTTTGAAAACATATCGGCAAACATGTGAAATAACTCTTTAAATGAAAGTGTAATCATTAAATAGAGTTGAAAACATTGTGGCAAAAAGGGGAAATTGCTCATCATGAGCAATTTCCCCTTTTTGCCACAATGTTTTCAAAAGTCGTCTGCTTCAAATGCGTCGGAATGCGTCTGCAATTGGGAAAGGGAAAACCGCTCGGAATCAGCCATGCATGTGTTGGTAGGCACTCAACGTAAACCCATTAAAAAGAGCGTTTATTACCAACTGCTTAATCCTTTTCCACATACGATAAACTTTGAAAACATAATGGCAAAAACGTGAATAATCTCCATAAATGAGAGTTTAATTTGCTCATTATGAGCAATAACTCCTTTTGCCATAATGGTTTCAAAAGTCGTCTGTTGCAGAGGCTCATAAATGGTATATTCTCGTATGTGGGAAAGTGTTAAAACCGTAAATGGAGAAAATTAATCTCATTGTGAGCGTCAGAATGTATCTATAGGTGGGACAATTTTAATCAAAGCGCTGAAAGCGCTAATGGTATAGGGGCATATGTAAGTTGAAAATATATGGCATAGATAATATGGATAAACATTGTTGAAACAATAAACAATGACCTTTAAAACAAACCAAACCAAAAATGTGTGAAGCAACACATACTGCCTGCCAATAACATATACCTTATTTATCAAAGTTTGACCCTTTTTATGTATAGAGAAAATAAATCAGGAAGGACAAAAGATTGACAAAAAAACGAGCAGCGACCCTTAATTAAAATATTTCCAGTTCAGAAATCACTAAAGATGCACAATGTATATTGTAATCATGCTGATAAATGAAAGACAATCTAAAGCATGGCTAGAGTTATGTTTCGTTTTGCACTGCACATCTGTAGCTCTGAGTTCCCTATACACCAAGTCTTAAATTGATACATTGGACATCCGAAGAAATTAATAAATGAGTTTACACCTAAAAAACCAGATCAGATTTGTGTTCAAAATATTGTATCGATCTCCTAATCCCAATGTATACGTTTGACGACTTCGAAATGGATCCGCGAAACAGAAACACAGTTTTGACCCATTAATGAAAACCGTAACGGACAGACGGACGGATGGATGAACACAAAGACGGGCAGACAGTCAGTCGCTCCGGACAAAGTACACAGCTTGTGGAAGCACTCATTAACGAACGAAGGCATTTCACGGAACGCATGTGTTGCATGCGAAAGTCATATAATAAGTGAGAACATGGAAAGACAAAAATATACACACTCCAAACGCAGCATGCTAAAGTTATGGTAATGGTGCACTGCAAATATGTAGGTCATAAGTTACCTACAAACCAAGTTTGAAATGGATACAATGGAAATTAATTGAGACAATCGCTGAAATAAATAAGGAAAATGGAGATAACTAAAATAAACAGACCAGAGTTATGTACCAAGTACTTTGCCGTTCTCCTGATCACACGGTATAAGTGTGATCACTTTGAAATAAATCTGCCATACAGTAACAACGTGTTGACCAATACATGCAATCCATGACGGACGGACGAATTCACATTCAGGCAGACAGCCGGCCGGACGCCGGAGTATACCTCCAAGCTTTACAGACAGAGACAACTCATAAAGTATTAATTACAGAAGTCGTACCAGGTTAATTTACAAAAACCTATTTAGACTACCTTTCTGGTTTATTTGTCAACAGATACATCAAGGACTAGATTACACGTTGACGGACGTACAGTCTTCAATTAACGCAAATGCATATACATTATAAACTTTGTCCCAAAATCGCTAGAAGCGCCTTAATTATAAAATAAATAATGACCTTGCGGTTATAACTCGTGTGTATGTTGACATTTTTGGCCAAATTTCTTTACGACGTTTGACAAAAGTCAATGCGACATGCGTCATTCATCTTTCACCAATGGGCTAAGTCTATGTGGAAAAGCAGCCAGTTGCTTGGGAAGATTGTTGTGTGGAGTACTGGTGTGAGAAAACCAGGAAATACATTTGTAGGTGAACTGGCCGCCGTGGTTTTACTGAGGAAATGTTTAAACGGCGTTAACACCAATCAATCAATGTTTAAATTAACTTATCTTTAAATTGTAGATTTAATTTCTATTTCCTATTTTGAATAGTGATGAAAACATTGTGGAAAAAGACAAACATTACTGATTATCATTCATCCGTTAAGGTGAGTCAAATGTGTCTAAAAGGGGCAACGGTTGAAATAATAACTGTAGACAAATGCTTTCGTTATCTAGGTTATAGTAAACAATTGATTCATGTTTCAAAGCATTGTTTGGAAAGGGGGAATTGCTCATTTTCAGCAATTGCTCCGTTTGCAAATACACTTTCAACATTCGTATGTAACTAAGTAGCTATAACGGAAACGGTTCAACCCTTTCCCGCTTCCAGTCGCTTGTTGACGCATGTGCAGCAGATGGCTGCAAAATTGTTTATCGTGACTCATTTCCTATTTTTCCACAAAGGTTTCAACTATATATTTTCCCCCTTGATGTAAGGCAACATTGCTCGTTATCATTCATCTCTAGCATGTTATTCAAAATGTGTCAAGTAAAAGAATGTCCATAGTAAAACGTTCAAATATGAAAAGAATTAATTTGAAACGTGTTTGAAAGCATTGTGTGAAAAGGAGAAATTGCTCATTGTCAGCAGTAGCTCCATTTTCAACAATATTTTCAATATTCAAACTGTTATAGTATCACGGACAGGGTTCCGCTTCCACGGGGAGGATGTAATCATTTTCCGCAGATGTGCAGCAGACGACAATCAAAAACAATCGAAAACATTCTGACAAAAGAAGAAATTTCTTATGGTAGGCAATTTTTACTTTTGCCACAATGGTTTCAACTCCTTTCAATAATAGTTCAGAGTGTGTTTCACGCGTTGGAACTATTTTGGCGTAGGAATTCAATTGTGTGGACTGGTTGCAGCCGTAATCCGCCTTTTCGAAAGCAGCCTGAGTATGGGATAGTGGCGACACGCCCCTATCCCAAAAACGGCCGAGGTGCAGAGTCCCCTATCAAGCCGCATCGAACAGTTTCAAATAACCGTGACAATACATTTATTTGCTCGTTTGGTGCTTTACATCGATTTCAGCAATATTTGTTTCAGTTTTATCACGGCGATTCCTAGGTAAGTTACCCGTACTACTTGTCCATTTATCCTGACACTATCGAGTCAGTTGTAATGCTAATACTACAATGAGCGCCAAGGCGGGACATATAACTATGTGAATCAGGAACAACGCGATGCTCACATCTAACTAGGTTTCGAGCATTAATCGCTACTTCACTTTTTAACTTACCGGCGGTGAAAGACAAATGACAACACATTGAGTTTTGATAATCATCGGTTTCTAGATTTAACCCTTTCCCACCTAAAGACGCATTCCGACGAATTTGCAGCAGACGTCTTTTGAAAGCGTGACAAAATGAGAAATTGCTCAAAACGAGCAGTTTCTCCTTTGCAACAATGTGTTCACCTTTTTTAGTAATTATACCTACAATTATAGAATATTTTCCATATTTTTGAGTAGACGTTTGCTGCTGATTTGTCGTATTTTGGAAAGGGTTAAATCATAATGTTCACATTTACGTGTTATGATATCTTTGTTTGGCTTGCCCAGCTGGGATGAGACAGCATTGAGATACAAACGTTCACATACACATCGGTTTTGAATACTTTATCGTGATTGTAATTTTGACTTTAAAACCCCCCGAAAAAACACCGAAAATAGAGTGTTTGTCACAACTCGATGTTCGATGCACAGAATGTTAGCATTTACTTATTTTGTCAAAGTAATATCCTCTTTGAGCTTTTTTTTTCAATATAGATTATATGTGTTGTGTATGACGATATGATACATTATGATGTATGCATGTAAGTATAAATAAAAAAGCAATAAATATACAACATACATGAATCGAATGGATTATCCGTTAGCAAGTATAATTCCGAATTGCGTCTGTTCTTGAGTGTAGCAAGACTGCGTGTTGTCATTACATGCAAGCCTGATTGCACAAGGCTTGCTTCTCGTTAAAGGTACAGTCTCGATTAGCAAATATGAGCCGTCCCGCGAGAAAACGAACATTCTAGACTCTGCGTAAAGTATCGACCCGGATAAGCCTAAGCATGCCGCGCTGGCTAATCTGGACAGACACTTTTCGCCTACTGTCGACTTTCTGTTTCAGGAGTCATTACTCTATACCTTTATCCCCATGAGACGGGAATGTGTCGGCCCGGTCAGTCTGCGCGGACGGCGCAGGCTGATCTGGGTTGATATATTACGCAGCGGCCATACTGGTTTTTATTTTCGCAGGACGGCTCATATCTTCCTTTTGGGCAAGTGATCTAATTCCGACATTTTCTTTCCTCGATTCGACGTGTCTGTTCTTGACTGTAGACAGGCATGATCTACGTAACTGCAGCAGACGACTTTGAAAATGTGGAAATTCGCATCAATTTAAAGGTTTATTTGTTGAATAGAGCTGAAAACGTTGTTGCTGAAGGAAAAAATATTATGAATATTTTCAAGTTCTCATTTTGTCATATGGTTTTCAAAAGTAGTCTGCTTCATCAAAATGCATCTGCAAGATGGAAAGGGTAAGATGTGTATAACTAAAAGGTAAAGTGCGTGTTTATTATAGTGTCGACCATATTATAGTGTAGATAATTTTATATTGTACACCATGTTTTAGTGTCAACCATATTATAGTGTCGATAATTGTAAACACATTATAATGTCAACCATACTATGGTCTATGTCATATTATAGTTTCGACAATATTATAGTGTCGACCATATTGCAGTGTCGACCATATTATAGTTTCGACAATAGCTTAAAAAATATTATAGTGTCGACCATATTATAGTCTATATCATATTATAGTTTCGACAATATTATAGTGTCGATCATATTACAGTGTCGACTATATACTAGTCGAGACCATATTACAGTGTCGACAATACAATAGTGTAGACCATATTATAGTTTCGACAATATTATAGTGTCGACCATATTACAGTGTCGAAAATATAATAGTTTCGACCATATTACAATGTCGACTATATTATAGTTTCGACCATATTATAGTTTCGATCATATTACAGTGTCGACAATATCATAGTGTCGACCATATTACAGTGTCGACTATATTATAGTGGAGACCATATTTTATTGTCGACCATAATACAGTGTCGACACTATTATAGTTTAGACAATATTATAGTGTCAGTGTAAATCGACCATATTATAGTGTCGACAATATTATAGTGTCGACTATATCATAGTGTCGACCATATTACAGTTTCGACCATATTATAGTGTAGACCATAGTAAAGTCCATATTATATATTATAGTTTCGAAAATATTATAGTATCGACCATTTTATAGTATAGACCATATTATAGTGTAGACCATAGTATAGTGTAGTCCATATATATCTAACGTCGACCATATTATAGTGTAGACCATAGTATAGTGTAGACAATATTATAGTGTATACCATATTATAGTGTCCACCATATTATAGTCTAGATCATATTATAGTTTCGACAATATTACAGTGTTGACCATACTGAAACGGCCAGCCATGTTTGAATAATGAGATACACGTTCCTTAGCGTATGTACTTCAAAACTCATTTCCACTAGTGCGGCAAGCATTCCTACATTACATCCGCATTGTTGTAGTAGATCAACTGAAACTCTCCCGTTAAAGCTAACGGGAGCATATCATCTAGCCCAATGCTTCATAAAAACAAATAGTGGGCTTCATGCAAAACGGTTGTAACTACGCCGTGTTACAACATGTAGTTACAACCGTTTTGCATAGTAAAATGGAATGTGTTACCAAAGACTACAACGCCCAACTAGATAACAGCCTAAATGTATGAAAAGCAAACGCATATTTATCTCTTTTTTTTTAAAGATATAATTGATCTTAAGAACGAAGTTGCTCGAGCTTACATTTAAGTTAAAGGTTGTGTCGACAGACAGTTTAAAAGCTAAAAAGGAAACAAATTGGTAATGAATATAACCGGGTTTTTTGATAGGTCCTTTAAAGACTTTAATGCTACGTTTACATTAGGCCACGATGTCTACGATGTCCACGATTAAAAAAAATCGTAGTGCTCGACGATTTATTGTATCAGTTTTTCTTTTTCTACGTTTTGCTACGCTTTCCTGCGCTCTCAGTACGTTTTGTTACGAAGCCAACACGACTCTGGTCAAGATATGCCACGATTTTCATCACGTTCTCTCAAGTTCTGTTACGATCGTCACGATATGCTATCATGTTCTGTGACGTTCCGTTAAGTTATGTTAAGATCTCTCACGATCATGAAGTTCTGTTAAGATCTCCTGCGATTTATGGCCACGATTTGAGCAAAATCTCCACGCTTGCACCACGATTGGGTATAAAAAGAAGGCCTTCCTTCCTCATTTGGCTGGCATATTTTTAATCTACTAAAAACTATAGATGTTTCCTTGTTCAGTGTTGCAAACGTAATGAAGCTTGCAGAGCGTGGATACACATCGTGGGAACCGTGCGGGAACTTATCAGAGCGTGTCGGAGCGTGTATGCCTATCGGGATGATCGTAGCAGAACGTGTCACAGCGTGATGTCATTACTCTTGCTATTTAATGTATCTTGACGAATCGTAGTAGAGAGTAATAGAGCGTGACAGAAACGCGGTGACATCGTAGTGAACCTTGAAGGAATCATGTTTCCAAGTTCATTACGATCCCCAATCTGACAGCCAAACATTTTGTCACGATTCTTACGATCATTACGATTCCACTACGTTCCCTCACGATCACTACGATTCGACCCAAGATATATAAAATATATAAATTATATAAATACCAATAAATGAATATACTAGAGGAAATGTAAGGAATATATCTGAAAGTCGTAATTAAGGATAGATTAGCACATATTTTGGGAAACTACTCATTGTACCTAATTTCTTTTTATCCAACAATGTTTTTTGAAATTTGCAGCAGCTTTGAAAACATTTCGCATCCATTACTGAAAGTATTAATTTAGGATAGCTATTGATTTGAAATAAAATATAACATAACTTGAAAATTACCCTTTGATTTGTCCCTACTTTTCCCCCACTGAAATATTACTGGCAATAACCGCAACTTAACTTAACCCTTTCCCCCAAATACAACAAGTCTGCAGCGGATGAGTTTGAAAACATGTGGACAAAATTATGGAAAATCGTTTATCAAATAGTTGGTTTATGCAAAAATGTATATGTCCGACATTGTCAAATTGCGTATAGGCAGTGGTACGAAACCGACATTGTCGAATTGCGTAAAGGCAGTGGTACGAAACATCAGAAACGTAGATTATCTACCTGTAACATCCTTCATCATATAATTATAAATTAAAGTATGAAAATAATTCAATAACTTCATTAAAGATCTAAACAACGATGCTGTTTACATGTTGAATTATATAACTTTTGCTTTCTCTACGAAATGTCGATTTGTTCTTTCTTATTAATTCGACGACACGGTCTGTCCTCTACCTAACTGTAACATCCCTCATCATATAGTTATAAATTAAAGTATGAAAATAATTCAATAACTTGTTTAAAGATCTAAACAACGTTGCTGTTTACATGTTGAATTATATAACTTTTGCTTTCTCTACGAAATGTCGATTTGTTCTTTCTTATTAATTCGACGACACGGTCTGTCCTCGAATTGACCTAGTTCGTGTGTATATCTCTGATCCGGTGTATCGGTGTTATTCACAAAAGCATGGTGCGTAAGAATATACATAATAATGTTTACTGCAGAAATATTTGTATTTCTTAAAAAAGAATTCATTTCAAAAGACGCAAATGCATTTTCAGTTTGAAAATAAAGTGTCAAACTATTTTCTTCATTCAACTGATAATACATGAAAAGACTATATTAGGTAGATTTTACTTTGAATTCATCGCACTATATTGATTAGCGTATGTAGTTCCTGTATAATTAAATGTTATAGGGCATATTCCATTAGGGTCAGCAGGCAATCGCATAAGAAGGAGATTATTACATAATAATCACCTTCTAAAAACTGTTGTAAACATCGTGAACATTGACCTTCATAATATGAGCCGTCCCGCGAGAAATCAAAGCGCCAATGGCACTGTAGTGGCGATCGTATAGAAAATCCTGCTAAGTAACAAGCAGTATCTCGGGTTAGGCCTTGCGATTTTCAATAATAGTGCACTGTGGTGCGCGTACATTTGAGAAAAGTTGCATCTTTTGACAGTAGAATAATGTTAGTTTGCCAGGAGTTGTCTTGGTGATTTTTAAGTTACGTTCATGATGTGTTCATCACCAGGTCGCTAAGCCATATTAAGATAAAATATTTTGTACACTATAGAAATGACTAGATTATCATAGAACGGAGAGAAAACAGTATCCATTAGATTTGTGTTTGTTTCAATGATGTCCGATATTGAACAGGTCTGTTCAATTTAGTTCCTCCACATTGAGGGTTTTCTCCCTAGAAAAGTTAAACTGCTTTGAACAATTTGAGAGCAAAAACAAACACAAAAAATGCTCATAAAACACAATTTCTCAAACTATTCAGTTGATACATATAGGCATTTATCATGCAATGAGCAGATTACGTGACGTATAACACTGGTGTGATAAACCTTTTGTTTACATGTCTACTGGTATGATAAACTTTTATCTTTATCAGTCTACTTATTTTTAGAAATTACGTAATCGCTGGAACTACTTTTTCTGAAATATAAATGAGCCGTTCCACCAGAAAATTATCGAACCGGATCAGCCTCAGCATGCCGCGCAGGCTAACCCGGTCAGACACGTTTCGACTCCTGTGGATTTTCTGTTTAAGGAATCATTGCTTAATACCTATATCCCCCTGAGACGGAATGTGTCGGACCGGATTAGCCTGCGCAGGCTGACCTGGATTGATACATTACGCAGAATCCATAATGTTGTTTTTTATCGTGGAACGGCTCAATTATGTTGATAGTATAACAGTCAAAGCAATGAATAAACATAAAATAACAATCAGAAATAAAGTTATTATTGTTTTAATTACATTTAAACACATTTTACAATTCAAATACAAATCGAAAAGAATATCGTTATATAAATCACACGGGATCTGCATGTTCAGTCTTACTTGATGAACTGTCTTTCTTCGTTGAAAATGTCGCATACATAGACCTGTTTATTCTCACGTGATCAGTTCATAGGTAACCTTGTTTAAATACAATCTGAAGCGAGTAATGTCCTATAATGAGAAGCATATCTATGTTTCCACAAGTCATTTTAATGCACTTAAATGACTCCACGTTAAACGACAAATGTTTAATTTCTATCGTCAGTCTGTGTTTTACCACGAGAAAGGGTTCACGAACATCGATCCTCATCTACCCACGGATTCCTCTTCCATACAGCAGTTCCGACAGAAAATCATTTTACGTTTAGGCGAGATATCCAGAAAATGTTTCTTCTAGTTAAATAACTTATCATTTACGTACAGCTAGTGTTTACATGATTCTTAAAACTAAAAGTTTCGTAACGTGTCTTCGACATGTCTACCCACAACAGTGATGGTATCCTTTTCCAAAAATGAATGTCTCCAATTTAAACGACGACTAAGCCTGAGCATCACACTTGTCTTGAATATAGTCATCTGTATTTAAACTTTGAGTGTTACTTGAACTTCCTTAGCCTGAACTAACTTTATACATTGACTTTCAGATCCAACACAACTATTCATTTTCAAAACACGGCGGTTGACATACATGTTGACCTATCGTGTGTACTGAAGCGACGGCCAATCCGCAATACTTACACTTCTACTAAGAATATGTTCGAGTTAATATTGGCATTTTAAGGTATTACGTCACACCAGATATACAAATTAAGTAGTAATAATCGAGAAATATGGAGTTGAAGTCGGAACTCTTTAGCTTCCGTATGTCGTGTGTACACAATGTAATTCGGCGCAGATTTATGCACGCGCGTGACGTCATTCTATTTTAGGTGAGGTCATTCATGAATGGGCTTTTGTAATTTTGTATGTTATTTATTAAAACTAGTTAAAATCAATGTAGATTTACCTGAAACCCTTATTTTACATGCAAGATAAATAGAATATTACGTCCCTGACGTAAGATATGAACTTTATCAGACTCGGCTGTGAGAAAGGATAATTGTCTCGCCAAAGGCTCGCCAATTATCAATTCTCCCAACCTCGTCAGATAAAGTTCATATCTTACGTCAGGGACATAATATTCTCTATATATTATAATGCTCGATCTCCAACTAAATTAGGCTACACTTTCAGCATTGATTTCTAATTGACTCTAGAACGTACAGAGGGTTTCACTCGAACGTGTATAACTTGTGTACACACTGACATCGTGTCATTTAAACCTTTGTAAACCAGTCTTATCATCCAGACGCTTTTGTATATTGCAACAACTACAAAATAAAGCGTTTATAATGTTGATATTTAAGAACAATCGATTACCAGTCTCGCGAGCTATTTATAGAACGTTTTGGAATTTCTATTCTACTGCGTTATTGAGTTGAGAGTTCTTTGCGAGGCAGATAGAACGCGCAATGATATTTATTATCTGCCCAAACATGAAGACAGATAATATTTACATAGGTTAACTCTATGTAGATATTATCTCAATACATCTTAAATCTTAGTATCAATCCGGTGCCAAAGCAGCATTGACATGATTATCATTAATCGTTTCTTTGCATCACTGATGGAACTATATATTTGGCGGTTTAACGGATGTAGGTTAATTGGTTTGCAGTAAGGAATAAAAAGTCAACGGGCTGTACAAAACTGACCATGTATTTTTTTCGTTGTTGTTGCTTTTGTTAGCATTGAGGCGATTGTCAAACCAATCGCCACAAAAACCACCATTATGGCCTCTGCGTAATGTATCGACCCGGATCAGCCTGCGTAGTCCGCGCAGACTGATCCGGGCCGACACATTCCGTCTCAGGGAGATAGAGGTATAGAGTAATGATTCCTGAAACAGAAAATCCACAGGAGGCGAAAAGTGTCTATCCGGGTAAGCCTGCACGGCATGCTAAGGCTGATCCGGGTCAATCCGAGTCCACAAGGTAGGTTTTCTCGCAGCACGGCTCATATATAGATTACTGTCCATGTTTTGCATTCTTAGTAATATAAGAATATCAAGTCATGTAACAGCCCAATCTCATTAAAACCTGACCTTAACTTCTCTAGCTCGTATATATATATGATGACTCCCCAACACAGGTCGCGCCAGTCAATCAAATTGTCGATTACCAAATCTTACGGCGTAGACAGGTTAGACGATTCATATAAATAAACAACAAGAGAAAGTTGATGCAACGCATCAATGTCGCCGGAAATCCATACTGCAGTTATGCATAACACTTACGTTATAGTAGTTGAAAAAACAGTTATCAACTGAGGGGCATATTGGAATATCAGGGGTGGGGTCAAGTAAAAATGTATCATAAATTGCATTTTTTTGTCAACGAAGTGAATGTCCTTCATTGAACTATAATTGAAGCCTTTCATTGTTTATGATCAATCTCCATTCTAAGGTATGTTGACCATACACACAGCCAACTAATTATTGATCATAAACAGTAATGGCAATGAGTAATTTTGCCAATCAGTAGTCTTAGTATGTATACAGTGCTTTTATTATGTAATCATTATAAGATTTGTGAATTCCACAACACTTTTCAAGATGTTTGTCAGAATATTTGAAATTTATTATTTATCAATAAAACCACAAGACAGACAATTTAGGATTTGCATGCAATAGCACGTCATTTTACCTTTCCCCTATTAAAGTCAACATTGGACACCATTGATGCAATCTACTTTTAAAACAATGAGAAAAGGATTAAATCGCTGAAGACATGAGTTTTCTCTTTTTCTCAAAATGATATTAGCTTGGCATCCTAATTATATTATAAATGTAGTCCAATATTTATAAATTGGACCATCCTCGAAATATAATATCAGCTAAACAGTTAAATTTCAAACTTAATTTATTTCGAACATAAACTGAACCCTACAACATGTTAACTTATTGTAATTCTTCCTTCCTTTTTTATAATGAAAATAACAAACTACTCATGTTTTCAAATTATATTATGATTAGCGCCCTTATGTGTCAATGATGGATAACAATATGCAGATCGCGAGCAAAATGTCTGTAGGGAATCTAATGACACATTTCAAATAGTCAAGGACGAAATAATTTTGTACGAAAGACCCGATTCGTGAACCATTCTTTTCGCAGAGTTGTCGTTCTTTACACTCTATTTGTAGGTAGAGTGTTCATTCAAAGTCATTTTTCTATAAAAAACAGTTTTATCTCAGTTTGTTCTTTTCATCATTTGTTTCGAACCAAATAAACATTTTAAATGACCTATAATTAACTATTTGTAAGTGAGTGTAATGAACGACTCTCTGCAAAGGAGATTGATCTACGCGGTCGGTATTCGCTAGTCACTTGGTCAATAGTTTTAGCTTAGAAACAGTTCATATCCGAAAAGCTATTAAAATATAAGTAACGGGCTTCTGCCCGGCGACTAATAAAGGGAAACGGTGATTGTCGAGCGCCTCAATTGTATAGCACGGGCGTTTATTGTTTCGTGAGATTAAATTAGACATAAAACTCAAGACACGTGTTATTGAGTATTTAAGTGTATTAGGTCAATTAGTGACGACCCTATTGTGGTGTGGTCAGATCCAAGTAACGTACAGTGAAGTATTTTAGTTTGACTTTAATGAGATTGGATACAGCTCTTTATATTACCACCTTCACGGACAGGTCTGGCGATAAATGACATTGACCTCTTATCTACGCATGAGTACAGAGCTGACATGCGATGTAATGTATTGCTTTATAATCTGAAATTAATCTTTCCGGAGAGGGATACATTTTGATATATTTAATTAACTTTAGTTATGTTTCATGGTCTAGCTGGTTAAATCAGACATCCCACCTTTTCATATATCGATGGTTTCTTGAACAATATGTAGTTACAACCGTTTTGCATGAAGCCCTCGATATGGGATTTTAGGTCATGACCTCGAGCTATGTTAGTTGGGAGTATATATGAAATATGTGCTGGGACAACTATCATTTAAGTAATAATTACACGGTGGGAAATAGTTGTTCTGCGTACCCATTCTAACTATATTAATTTGTTATAAACGTCAGGGGAGTAACTGGTCGAACATCGAGTATACACACAGGTGAGCCAGGGGCCCCGGGCATATTCTTTTTGGGGGTAAAAAACATGATTTGGGTGGTTAAAGTTTTAGGGAAAGTTGGCATTTTCATTTTTTATTTCTCAATAAGTACTTCTGCTAGGGCTTTCATAAATATAATTACATCTAATACCTTTCCTCATATTGTATGCTGAAGATGCTGAGTGTGATCTTTTTTGGGTCAAAATATGATTTTGGGTGGTTAAAGTTTTAGGGCAAGTTGGCATTTTCATTTTTGTTTTACATTTTCTCAGGGACGTAGATAATGCTGAGTGTGACATTCTTTTTGGGGATAAAAAACATGACTTTTGGTTGATTTTGAGAATTTGAAATAAATTCATAATTTTGTGTTACATTCCTTTCTTATTGTGATCATTCATTTATCAATTATAGTTCTTCAACATATTAAACGGGTTTTGGCGAGGTACTTATATCAATGTTCATACATTTTTATACAATTGATTTTTTTAATTATATATATTTAAATGTATGTACATGTATCTATTCATTTGCTTTTACATACAGAGTAAATTATATGATTCAATAGTACTTAAAGACAATCTACTGAAATAATGCTTAAATATATGCGGTCTATAATCGAGCGCGCTGTCCTCCGACAGCTCTTGTTAAGGCATTGTTTTCCCTTTCTGGCAAAGTTTACGCATTGGCGAACGTGCGTATACCTGGGTACGCGTCTTAACGTTTCTTTAAACTTTCTTTGGCTAGCTGATCTGAATCTACACTGGTGGCAAATCCTTACCGGTACGTTTTCCCGAGACATAATAGTTGAGCGGTGCTTCATGAAAACCTGACGTATAATGAGCTGTCCCGCGATAAAACCAACACTATGGCCTCTGTGTAATGTATCGACCCAGATCAGCCTGCGCAGTCCGCGAAGACTGACCCGGGCCGACACATTCCGTCTCAGGGGGATAGAGGTATAGATTAATGATTCCTGAAACAGAAAATCCACAGGAGGCGAAAAGTATACGCGCGGCATGATTAGGCTGATTCGGGTAGATACTTTACGCAGAGTACACACTGTTAGTTTTATTGCGGGACGGCTCAAATGACATTCACCTCCTATCTACGCATGAGAGGAATCCGCTGTGGTCGAGTGGTTAGCGTCGGGGATTTCGAAACCGGATGTCCCGGGTTCGATCCCCAGTCGCGGCAATTCGGTCATGGTGGAGTGCCCTTGGGCAAGGCACATTTTCTAGCCTAGTACTGGTTTGTTCACCCAGGGAACATGAATAATAAAATTTAAATGCGCGCTAAATGACCTTAGCTGTCGATGCGCCATAAAACAATATACATTCATTCATTCATTCTACGCATGAGTACATAGCTGGCATGCTTTAAAAACGGATTACAATCTTTTCAGAGAGGAATTTATTTTGGTACATCCCACATTTTCACATATGGGATTTAATATCATGACCTCGAGCTATATTCGATTTTCTTGTTAGTTAGGAGAACATGTATATTTATGTTCCATTGTTTCCATCTAATACTGTTTTATACATTTCCATAAATTCTGACAAGGGACAGGTAACCGGACTAGTAAGGGAAAATGATAAGCCAGAAATTAAATTGAGTTGAAATTGGGCATTTTAATAAAAAACAGAATTCCTTCTTCACAACGTTATTTTGTTTAAAACAAAGGAAGTCTGCTCTCCGAGAAAGGAGGTAGATGACTGGCCGCTCTGGGCACCCCCACTAGCGATTGGCCGACACCCGTCGCATTACGTCACATTACGTAATACGTAGCAGCGATGTCAGCGTGCACCATCCCGTGACTCGCAGGTGGCCAGGACCGCCAGTCTACCCCCACTCAGTGGGGAGTAACCGCTTCAGATAAAAACGGGTCCCCAATACCATAAATACTTTTATGTATGCATAAAATCTATATATATATATCAGCGATGTGCTGCGATAGCTAACATTTAAGTAATTATTACACGGATGGAAAATAGTTGTTTCTGCGTACCCATGCAAACGAATCCAAATAAATTCCGATTTATAAAGGTTTTTTTTAAGATTTCTTTGACTATTTATTGGCGGACAATGCAGAACAGGACCAGACTGCACATAAGCGCTATGTCTACAGTCTATAAGTGCCACACTTCACATTATCACATATTAGTCCATTCCCATTTGCAGACGCGGTTTGATTTGCTTGAAGCAGACTGCTCTACTTTTGAAAACACCTTGGCAAAATAGATACATTGATCATAATCATCAATGCCTCCTTTTGCCACAATTGGTTCAATTATGTTCAACAAGTACTTTCAATTCATTCGATTTGTTCCATGTTGTTGTCAAAGTCTTCTTCTTCTGTTAATTTGGTACATGCGTGAACTGGTTAATAAATGAAGACATCGTGACTGTCAGGCGCTGCAAATCAATGGATGACAATGCAGCAGTTAGTTTCCCTTTAAACCGAATACCTGAAGTATGGTTATCGATACTATGGAACGCCGCAACTGCCTTAATATTTGACATAAACAACTTGACGTACAGTCGCAGCAATATTTTATGTGACGGTTTCGTCATTACTGTACATGTTACGGTCTTATCAGTACATGAGACCGGGTAAAACTATCAAACTTATCAAACGACATGGAATGACAATTCTGTCTAATGCAATGACAAGACCGTCACATGTAATGACGAAACCCGTCCCATATACTGCTGCTGCGCCCCGTACGTCAAGGTATAACGTCAAATAAGGCAGTTGGGGCGTTCCATACGATACTGTCCAGTGTACTTTTAATACGGGTCAAGGTTTATGTAGCGTAGGTTGTGTAGCGTAGGTTTACATTCAATTGAAAACATGTTGTCTTTCTACATTTAGTAGAGAACAGACGCATGTTTGAGTTGTATATATGATAACGGATAATCCACGTAGTAAGTTGTGTTTTTATTGCTTTTGTATGCATGTATAGTTTTACTTGAATAATTTGGTTTCTGAAAGGCATGTATTCTCTGCGAATAAGGTCGAGATCAAGTGATGACTTTGAACGCAGAAATAAAAGTATAAAACCAGTTTAAATGGGAAAATAAAATGAGGTTATCAGTGTTTTCGCGGAGACTTATATTGACTTAGTTTGTATTTAAAGCCAGCATCACAGCTGTAAGCATTTCAGTAATTTCGGTTATTGGTTAGCATGGCTTTGGGACTCGTGTTTATGTGCAAGGATCATTGATAGACATATCAATATGTCTACATAACGTTTAACATTCCTTATTTATCTACGCATGCAGTATGCATATTACACATGCTGGATCGCCCAGTGAGATTATTAATGTCGCATTATTAATTAAGACAAAAGCATGAACATTCTGTAGATATGAAAATTATAATTATTGGCTTAAACTTTAAATATTGTGAAATATATATGTAAATGGGGAATTGCTCATGGTGAGCAATTTCTACTTTCGCAACATTTTTTTTTTAAAAGGTCGTCTGCTGCAGAGGCGCCAGTAAGCATCTACATGTGAGAAAGGGTTGAAAGCGCAGTCATTGTTTCAAGTTCGAAACCGATTTACATGTGAACAACACGCTGATCATGCTTCATATAGCTATTCCTCCTCCCCCTTATTGTCAACATTATTTGACACGGCATTGTCGTGTTTGATCAGACGTGTTGGATAGTCAGGGCGATATCTATTGCGTAGGGTATTAAAGATGTATGTTCGGCCCAATGCCTCCTTCAGAATTTCACAAAGACCTCCTCTTTAATATGGACACAACATAAATCTCGAAGAAAGCCTAGGGACGAAATATCGAATAAAAGTGCGTTATCGTAGTGTTTGGGCGAAGAACGAAAAAAGATGTGTCATGACACATGAAAACCGACATTTTTTATTTTTAATATATTGACAGACACGATCCAATTGCATACAATTTTTACAGGTGTTTGGGTCAAACCCGTGTTCTAGAATGTTTCATCGGCGAGATAACGAACAGGAATGATCCCAGATTAGACTGCACGAATGCGCAGGCTGATCTGAGTTCACGCTGGTCGTCAAATCATAAAGGAATATTTTCGAATGATGTGTAACGGTAACCCTTTACCACATGCTGTTTGTTTTTGACACATCTGCAGCAGACGTAAAGTAAAGATCTATTCGAACATTCACATTTATAAGGTACGGGGTACCTTCCTATTTTCTATAATAAAGACATATTCGAACATTCACAAAAGGAACTGGGCACTTTCCAATTTTCTATAATAAAGATCTATTCGAACATTCACAAAAGACTGTGGAACTGGGTACTTTCCTATTTTCTTTAATAAAAGATCTATTCGAACATTCACAAAAGGCTGAGGAACGGGGTACCTTTCTATTTTCTATAATAAAGATCTATTCAAACATTCACAAAAGGAACGGGGTACCTTTCTATTTTCTATAATAAAGATCTATTCGAACATTCACAAAAGGCTGAGGAACGGGGTACCTTTCTATTTTCTATAATAAAGATCTATTCGGACATTCACAAAAGGAATAGGGCACTTTCCAATTTCCTATAATAAAGATCTATTCGAACATTCACAAAAGGCTGAGGAACGGGGTACCTTTCTAATTTCTATGACATATTCGAACATTCACAAAAGGAATAGGGCACTTTCCAATTTTCTATAATAAAGATCTATTCGAACATTCACAAAAGGCTGAGGAACGGGGTACCTTTCTGTTTTCTATAATAAAGATCTATTCGAACATTCACACAAGGCTGAGGAACGGGGTACCTTTCTATTTTCTATAATAAAGATCTATTCGAACATTCACAAAAGACTGAGGAACGGGGTACCTTTCTATTTTCTATAATAAAGATCTATTCGAACATTCACAACATGAACGGGGTATACAGGGTATACTATACGGGGTATATTATTTTCTATAATAAATGTATATTTGCACATTCACAAAAGGTATGGGTTACCTTCCTATTTTCGACTGCGGTGGGTGGATTGATGAATTCGGTTTTATGACTCAAATAAGGCTTGTGAAACTTCGAACTTCTTCGTGGTATTTATGATTCGGTTTTCGTGACTCATCAGTGTACATCGTTGTTATTAAATAAGTTAAAAGTGCAGGCAGGATGTGAACATCATGGTTTTCGGGGTTTCGCTTAAAGACAGTTCAGTTCGCGAGCCTAGCTATTCAAAAGCTACACCCCTCTTTCCCACATACAAAAAAACTGCAGCAGACGACTTTGAAAACATACCCGAACAAATTTGGGAATACCCTTTAATTAAAAGTACAATAATTGAATCGAGTTGAAAACATGTTGATAAAAAGAGAAATTTCTCCTTTGTCGCCAAGTTTTTTTTAAAAAAGGCCGTCTGCTGCAGAGGCGCAAGAAAGCGTCTATATGACGGAATGTACGCTGTCGAGGGCTATACGAATAGTTAGACATCAGAAAACCTTAAATAAATTGTCATCTGACTGCTATTGAGTTGCAACCCAAATAAAAGCCATCTTCGCAAGCCAACGGTGATTTGTTGATTACACTACCATAACTATTATGGTAATGATAATGAAAAAGTAGCCTTGGCTACCGAATGTGAATAAAAACCGACATTTAGATCGCTTTGATTTACTGGCAAGAACGATCAAACTGTATACTACCACAGTCGGGTTTTGATCAAACCGTTGTCTGTCAGTTTTCATATGACGTGGTCATTAATTGAATACAACTACGAGGTCATGACCGATAGAGTTAACGATTATAGTGGAGTTGCAGGTAGCGATTCTATTCATAACGGGATCATATAGAGGTAAATAGGCGTAAAACAAGTGGGGCTAAACATCTAGTATTGTTGTCAAAAGATGCATTAAGTACATGTACATGTAGACGGACAGTGAATGCTCTGGTGAGACTGTGCGGATGTACAGGATCGCCTACGTCTTCACTGTACGTATGTGCATCCAAATACGTGTCTTGCACCTTTCATACTTAACAAACGAACATCTAGCAGGGAAGATTCGGATCAGACTGTGCGGAAGAACAGACTGGCCTGGATCTTCTCTGCTCGCAATTCCCGAATGTCTGTTTTCGTGTGATAATGCCAATGAGAATGTCTGATGAAAGGACAAAGGGAACTCGCTCTTCGTAAATTGACATTATGGTGGGTTCCGAGCACTTTTTCAATTCAATTCAATTTCTTTATACAAGTATAAAGGCGTCCAGCCTATGTACATATATATTTACAAAGCATACAATAAGAATGGCATAATCCATGAGAAGATAATACAGTCGTTCTGTGGTCATTCGGGCTTCTACTTTGACTATCCCAGAGAAGATGCAGTGATATGACCACCCCGCCTGGTGCCTCAAGCTATTAAAAATACATGAATTCAATGTTATTTTTAATATGTGACTCATATACTATATTTTAAAAAATCCTAATTTATCTTGCAATGCGCAGATTATGGGATATATATAACACTGGTATAATAAACTTTTATGTTGATCAGTATACTTATTTTTAGAAAAGACGTAATCGCCGGAACTATTTGTTCGAATCATTACTCAATACCTCTAACCCCCTGAGACGGAATGTGTCGGCCGGATTATCCTGCGCAGGCTGATCTGGGTCGATACATTACGCAAAGTCCACAATGTTGGTTTGCTCGGGGAACGGCTCAATTATGTTGATAGTATAGCAGTCAAAGCAATGAACAAACACAAATAAAAAGTAGAAATAAAATTATTATTGTTTTAATTACACTTCAATATATTTTAACAATGCAAATACAAATCGAAAAGAATATCGTTATATAAATAACAATGAATCTGCATACATTTATACGTCTGGCAAGTGTATTTTTTCAATCCAAGTAAAATGTTCTGGTTAATGAATTATATTAGTATTAAAATACCAAGTTTTGTTGCGAAAAACAATAATAAGGATGACCCAAGATTTTGCATTTCCGGTTTCATTTTGTCCCTCGCTTTTTCGTTACCTGCAAGAGATAAAATAGCAACTTTTTAAGACCCTTATATTCATTCAAGCCTTGTCGATTGAATACCGAATATGATATATAACCGAATCAAATATTTAATGAAATAATTATATATCTTATTTATACAAAATGTAAATGGCGTTAAGTGATATATCGTTTAATTATTTTTTACCCAATTCGTCTAGTCAATTTATAGATGGAAAAAACAATGGCGGACGATCTAAATGTTTCGCTGATGTGAATTCAATTTTCGATGTATTCAAGTGGTAAAGAGGTGAGCTGCATATGTTTAGACATCGGTTATAATATGACTATCAGATGATACAACTAGCACCTACTTGTCTTAATGATTTGAACTAGTTAAAAACTGACTTCGTTTTGGTTTAGCTAGGAGGGTTTTCCGGAAATTGACTTTCACTTGCGTAATGTACACTGGATTCACTTTTAAGAATCTGTATGCATCATAGACAGTTGAATGATGCAGAAATTGAAAGCATCATATATGTTTTCAAGTTACGAGAAAGATAACTGATATATTAAGCTACGAATTAAAAGTAAATGAAATTACCAATGTTGGTTAAAAAACAGAATTAAATGGTGACTATTGCTTTAATATATGCATGTGTTTGATGTTATGCTGAGCTGGAGCAGAGCCAGATTGTTGGGGCTCAAATTCAGTCAGCTAAATAATATTAAACAATGGCCCAAAGTTTTTGAAAATTGCCCACCTTTTACAGACTCAGTGGGCGATGAGCCCAATGTTTTCAAATTATTGGCAGATCTCTGAAAATGATGCTAAGTTAAATGTAACATAGTTAAATGAATATAATAAAAAAGTCACAAAAATGTTGTTGGTTTTTAGCTCCACTGGCTGAAAGCCAGTCGAGCTTATGTCATGGCGAATTGTCCGTCGTGCGTGCGTGCGTGCGTGCGTGCGTGCGTGCGTGCGTGCGTGCGTTAACTTTTTCCTTTAAACGACTTCTTCTCCCTAACCACTTGGCCAATTTGGTTGAAACTTCATGGGAAGCATCCTCTCAATGTCCTCTACTAAATTCCTTCAAATGTTTTTGATCCATTCAAAATTCTGGTTTCCATGGCAACCGAAAGAAATAAAGAGTGAGAACTTAAAAAATCTTCTTCTCCGAAAGTGTCAGGCCGATTTTCAAATAATTTTGTAGAAATGTTCCTTGGGTGACCCTTTATTAGATTCCTTCAAGAAATTTTGATTGGGCGAAAAACATGGCCGCCAGGGGGCGGGGCTTTTTTGCCTTATATAGTTATAGTGAAAACTTAAATAATCTTCTTCTCAAAAAGTGTTCAGCAGATTTTCAAATAATTATGTAGAAATGTTCCGTGGGTGACCCTCTATCAGATTCCTTCAAGCCATGTTGATTGGTAAAAAAACATGGCCGTCACAGGGCGGGGCTATTTTGCCTATATGGCTAAAGAGCAAACTTAAAAAATCTTCTCCTCCAAAAGTGTCAGGCCGATTTTCAAATAATTTTGTAGAAATGTTCCTTGTGTGAACCTTAATTAGATTCCTTCAAGAAATGTTGATTGGGCTAAAAACATGGCCGCCAGGGGGCGGGGCTTTTTTGCGTTATATAGCTATAGTGAAAACTTAAAACATCTTCTTCTCCGAAAGTGTTCAGCCGATTTTCAAATAATTTTGTAGAAATGTTCATTGGGTGACCCTCTATCAGATTCCTTCAAGCCATGTTGATTGGTCGAAAAACATGGCCGCCAGAGGGCGGGGCTATTTTGACTTATATGACCATAGTGAAAACTTAAAAAATCTTCTCCTCCGAAAGTGTCAGGCATATTTTCAAATAATTTTGCAGAAACATTCCTTTGGTGACACTCTACAAGATTCCTTTAAGCCATGGTGGTTGGTAAAAAAAATAGCCACCACGGGGCAGGGCTGTTTGGAGATTTTATTTTTGCCTTATGGCCGTGGAGCGATACTGGCCCTCTTGGGCCTCTTGTTTTTATCTTTTTTTGCTGCCATTTTAATAGATATAAATACAATTATTTGGAGGACTCCCTTAAAGGTTGGAGCAACCCCTACATCAAGCACCAGGGAGTCCTTAAGGATCTGTGGAAATTTGAGTTAGTGTCGAACCCTGTAATTATAAGTTCAATAAACAAGTGAAATTTAATACTTTTATTTTCAACCTAAAACCATATAAATATAGAACATGCATATACATTATGGACAAGTATTCAATTTATACGGACAAGTGATTTTTTCTGATTACTTGTCCATGGACAAGTAAAACATTTTGATATTTTGCCACTCCTGTTTAAATACTTTGTGAACTGTCTTTCTTCTTTGAAAATGTAGCATACATAGACCTGTTTATTCTCTCATGATCAGTTCATAGGTAACCTTGTTAAATACAATCTGAAGCGAGTTATGCCCTATAATGAGAAGCATATCTATGTTTCCAGAAGTAGTTTTACACTTAAATGCCTCCACGATAAACGTCAAATGTTGAAGTTCTATCGTCAGTTTGTTTTCTACCACGAGAAAGGGTTCACGAACAGCCTCATCTACCAATGGATTCCTCTTTCACACAGCAGTTTCGACAGAAAATCATTATGCGTTACATCTAGATATCCAGAAAATGTTTCTTCTTGTTATATAACTTTATCATAATATTATTATTAACATTTACGTACAGCTAGTTTTTATGATCATCCTTAAAACTGAAAGTTTCGTAACGTGTCTTCGACATGTCCATCCACAACAGTGACGGTATCATTTTCCAAAAATGAATATCTCCAATCTAAACAACGACTAAGCATCACAATTGTCTTGAATATAGTCTTCTGTTTTTAAACTTTCCGTGTTACTTTAACTTCCATAGCCTGTACTAACTTAAAACAACGACTTTCAGATCCAACACAACTATTCATTTTCAAAACACGGCGGTTAACATACGTACATGTTGACCTATGGCGTGTACTGAAGCGACGGCCAATCCGCAATACTTACACTTCTACTAAAAATATGTTCGAGTTAATATTGCCGTGTAAAGGTATTCTGTCACACCAGATATACAAATTAAGTAGTATTAATCGAGAAATATATGGAGTTACAGTCGGAACGCTTTAGCTTCCGTATGTCGTGTGTACAGAATGTAATTCGGAGCGTATTTATACACGCTCGTGACATCATACTATTTAGGTGGAGTCATTTTGAATGGGCTTTTGTAAACAAATTGTGTGTGTTATTTTTTAAAACTACTTAACATGAATGTATATTTACCTGAAAACATAATTGTGCATGCAAGATAAATAGAATATTACTTCCCTGACGTTCGACATAAACGTTATCCGACTCGGCTTGGAGAAATGATAATTATCCCAACCTCGTCAGATAAAGTTCATATCTTAAGTAAGGGTCATAATATTCTCTATATACTAGGGGGGAGGGTCATATCACTGCATCTTTCACATGTGGACTATCCATGTTTATAAAAATGAATACGAACCTGTGATCGAAAAAAAATAATAATAATATGCAATTCGATAAAACATTACCATAATTGCCATTTTATTTTACAGAACCAAGGTAATGATGGTCATTGTAATGGGAAAGTCACTATGTATACTCCTGGTTATGCTATTTGTGGAACAAGTGGCGTCAGACCCGAGCATTACGTCATTAAGAGTTGTCGATCTCACACATGCTATCTCGGAAAAAACCTTATACTGGCCGGGCAATCCTGCCTTCAACTTCACGATTCTCTCAAGAGGACAGCAGCCAAACTATTGGTAAGGATAACCTATATTTGAGCGGCTCTCTGCGAAAAACCAACCATTTGGCATTTTTAATCAGTGAATTTTCGCCAATACATGTGAGTCATAGAAGGTTTCGAGAAATTTCTGTAAAACAGTATCCGTTTGGATTCTTTAGCATGGATGCACAGGCAGAGCTTTATTTAAATGTGTAATAATAACGATAAGTTTGTTTTTCATGGAGCACCTCTCCTTTCTAAATAGTCCGTTCTTTGGATAAATTCGACCGGCGAAGAACTGGATAAGCCTGTGCCTCCATATTGTCAGCTAATTAAAGTATTCGCTTTCCACTTACACGACATATAAATCAAAACAAGAGTTGCTGCAAGATGCAGCAATTGGATGTTAGCGCGGGAATCAGCATTTTATGGCTTAAGAAATACTGTTTGATTCGAAAAACACGAAATATGATATAAATATATGATAAAAATAGTTTTTTAGTTAAATACGTAAAACGAAAGCAAAAATACCCTTTCCCAACGTGTTGACCTCGATCTCCCAAAATTATTGTTAACATTTGTCTGCGCATGCGTGTATATTTTTTTTCTTTAATATATTCTTAAAATCGCAAAATTTAAATTTAGCATAATTACTTGTTGACCTCGATCTCCCAAAATGATTGTAAACATTTGTCTGCGCATTCGCGTCCTCCCCCCCCCCCCCCCCCCCCCCCCCCCTAATATATTCTTAAAATTGCAAAATTTAGTACAATAACTTTGTTAATAGACTGGTTCACTAATCTTAATCTTCTATTACAAACTCGAACGAGAACCAGTCTAGTGACGAACTGCTACGGAAATATCCGAGAGCTGACAGTAAAAAAACGCGCATGCGCGATCAAGAGGATTAACACAGCGCATGCGTAAGCCCATTGCACCAGTGATACACAATGTAGTTCTAAACACAACCAATATATGCGCTGGTGATGATTCACCCGCGCAATAAAAGCATCAGCACAAATGACTATAAATTAAAGAATTGTCGTAAAACTGATTGTAAAACTCTCAACAAAGCTAGAACTGAAATCATACGCCCTAGTTTCACATACATTTGATAGATGTCTGGCGATTTGTGGACTCCGTTTTGAAATGTTTACTGACGTACTCCAAGTGAAGCTACACTTCTAGATTTTGGTCAGAATATGCGATTCAATTTATCTTATATACAGGCGGACAATGAAGACTTGCCAGTCAGTAGGTCTTCGGCTACACGGCTTATCGAGTCTCCACTGTACGCAGATGCAATAAGACCCCAAATAGCAAAATGCGGGACTATCTATATAAGCGATGCTCTTCGAAAGCCTACGTTAACGTACAAGTACAATAATTACATCGGTGAAAAAAGAGATACCATGCTCTTACATGTTAAGGATCATATGGATAGGCCTACTGCTTTACCGAAGTTTCACTACACAATTTATGACAAATTTGGCGAACAGTTCAGAGCCAGATCAGACTGCGCTGGGCGATCTAGATCCCCCTGGACGCAAATGGCTTACGGATTGGTTTCCACAGAGCGCCGCTCATATGTTGTTATAACGGACCCATTTTACCTGGCCTTACCCATAGGTTTTCTACCTGACCTGAATCTCATTCTATTCAGTTACGTGGTTAAAAAATATAATTTAAAGTACTCTTCAAAAGAAACTCGATCGGTGGCTTGGCCCACATTTTTGTTCGCAAGATTGTCGATATACATATATTTATTAGATCACCTTAGCCGAAGGCTGAAGGTGAGCTATTCTGATCACTTTTTGTCCGTCGTCCGTCGTCCGTCGTCCGTTGTCCGTCGTCCGTCCGGTGTTAACTTTTAGCTTTAAACATCAACTCCTCCCAAACTCCAAGGACAATTTTCGTGAAACATCACAGGACTGTTCCTCTGGTTGGCCTCTTTCAAAGTTGTTCAAAGATTTAAATTCCATTGAGAACTTTGGTTGCTGCGGCATCAGAAAGGGGACAAAATGTCCAAACTTTGAAAATCTTCTCCTCCGAATCTGCCTGTCAGATTCAAATATAATTTGGTAGAAATGTTCCTTGGGTGACCCTCTATAAAAATTGTTCAAGCCATACTGATTGGTCGAAAAACATGGCAGTCAGGCGGCATCAAAAAAGGGGCAAAATGACAATACTTTAATAAAGTATCCTTATAAAAGTGCTTGTCTGATTTAAAGATAGTTTTGTAGAAATGTTCTTTCATTGATCATCTACATACTTTGTCAAGCCATATTGATTTGTTGAAAGGCATAGCAACCAAGCAGCATCAGAAAAGGAGTAAAATTAACTTTTTGCTTCAAATGACATATGGTTATTAGATTGATGGTCTAAGGGAGGTAACACTTGGCAGAGTATTATGCAAGGGCAATCTCCTTCGCAGAGTTGTCGTTCCTTACACTCACCATACACTATCAATCAGGTGATCGATTTAATGTCCAAACTTTAAAAATCTTCTCCTCCGAATCTGCCTGTCAGATTCAAATATAATTTGGTAGAAATGTTCCTTGGGTGACCCTCTATAAAATGTGTTCAAGCCATACTGATTGGTCGAAAAACATGGCAGTCAGGCGGCATCAGAAAAGGGGCAAAATGACAAAATTTGAAAATTCCATTTTTTATGAAAGTGTTTGTCTGATTTTAAGAAAATATAATACGAATCTTACTGTAATGATCCTCTATTTAATTTGTTTAAGCCGTTTTGATTGGTTACACAATCATATCAACCAGGCGTCGTCACAAAAAGGGTAAATTGAACTTTTAGCTACAAATGACAACCAACTCCTACCATTCCAATAGACCAATTTCCACAAAACATCACAAGAATGTTCCTTTGGTGGTCCTCTTTCAAAATTGTTCAAAGATTTAAATTCCATTGATAACTTTGGTTGCTGCGGCATCAGAAAGTGAGAAAAATACCCAAATTTTAAAATCCTTTTCCTCCATAATCTACTTGTGCGATTGCAAGATAATTTGGTAGAAATGTTCCTTAAGTGACCCTCTAAATAAACTGTTGAAGCCATATTGATTTCGTTGAAAAACAGGGCAGCAAGGCGGCATCAGGAAAGGTGCAAAATGACAAAAACTTTATAATTCCATTCTTATTAAAGTTCTTGTTAGATTTCAAGATATAAATGGCCTTTACTGATAAGCTGTTTCTTGAGAAGTGTCCACTCCTTTGCAGTTTCATTTGCATTCCCTGATAAAATTTTCCAAGATATTTGCAGTTAAATATTTGCTACTAATTTACTATCAATTAGGTGATCGATTTAGGGCCATCTTGGCCCTCTTGTTTAATTAAATAGCACTCTATTTAATATCCTCAAAAGGCCGCATCATTTAAATTAGGGTCGTTTCGCGCCCTAGTTTCTATATTGTATACTAGTGCATGTTTGTCAAGCTAGAGCGATACAGTTCTAGGTTTATTTAGATAGGGTATAAGTCGTTCCATGGGAATACCAACATTGTGGACTCTGCGTAAAGTATCGACCCGTATAAGCCAAAGCATGCCACGCAGATACATTTCGCCGCTGGTGGATATTTTTGTTTTAGGAATCGTTACTCTATCCCCCTTAGACGAAATGTGTCGGTCAGGATTAGCCTGCGCGGGTTGATCTGGGTCGATACATTACACGGAGTCTATAATGTTGATATTCTCGTGGAACGACTTATATATTTTATGTAAAGGAGGGCAGAGAATGCTCTGTCAAAACAGTGCATGAGCGTTCGTTTTCAATGTTAAAGCAGATGAAACAAGACCTACTTTCGCCCGACGTAAACAAAAAATATCATCATACAACCTTGACATGCGGAATGTCGTGATAAGTGCTTTTCAATATAGGTTGGTGGGGGGGTTAATTCCCTATTTAGACTAGGACCGTAAGGTAAAATTAATTTTAAAAGTGAACTGAATGAAAACAATACTGATATGCTGTACACATGGCTTGTTAGAAGAGGATATATTTCAGCATATGAACACCATCCTAAAACATCAAGGTGTATACAAAATGTATCAGGAAAGGGTTTAACCCTTCCTCCTATAACAAATTTGAAGCAGACGACTTCGAAAATGTCTACTAAAAAATATGGAAAATCTCTATAATTGTAGGTATAATTTCTGAAAAAAGTTGAAAACATTGTGGTAATAGGAGAAATTGCTCGTTTTGAGCATTTTCTCCTTTTGTCACGATGTTTTCATAAGACGTCTGCTGCAGATACGTCTAAAGGTGGGAAAGGATTAACTTTAGTTTAAAATGTCTATTTTAAAACGATATTCAATAACTCCCTCCCGAGAGCTGCGTCCCTCTCGATGTCAGTGACCTTGATATGCAATCAGATATCAGTACCCGCGTCGTGTGCGGTGCCGGGTGGAGGATCCCATATTTTGAACAGAATACATTTTGTCTGTTTATACAGGTATGAAGCGAACTACTTTGGTACGGCTGAACACGGTGGAACTCATCTCGATGCCCCTGCACACTTTTCTAAAGGTGGCTACAGAACACAACAAATACCCATAGATAATCTAGTTGGCCCTGGCGTCATCATAAACGTTAAGGTATGTCCGGCGGCGCCAATAAGTTGCACGAAGTCAAAATGATTTGCATGAACATACTTTCTTTATGTCCGGCGGTGCCAGTTAGTCGCACGAAGTCAAAATGATTTGCCTGAAAACATTTTCTTATACAGTACTTTATCCCTATATGTTGGGTACCACGGCAAAGGGTTTAGATATCAAATATGCATTACTGAACACAAAAAACGGGATATGATTCAGGCAAACAATTACGATATTCTGAAATAGGAAGCAAGAATAATACAATATTTACTTTGCGATCTAAAGACAACAGCTCTCCGATTGGTCTAGAGAACGAACTGAAATATATTACATATACCATACCAAATATATCATGTACAATGATCCAGACTCAGTTGTATCGTAAGCATGCGACACAACGCGTGTTCTATTTTTAAAGAATCGAACAGATACAAAACAATGCCTTATGTGTTAGATTGATATTATGTTCCATGGCTTAATGGTCCATAATCATATGGTATCTTTGCACAACGTCAAATTCAAGCAATTTTCAAGAAATACGAAACGCACATGATGAATACATGATCCTTAACAGCGCTTGATTTATCATTCAAATTGCCGAACTTGCAGTATAACCTTGAACATAAGTAAGCGATAGCTGTATTGACTTGATGAATGAACGAATCAATTTTTGCCTTATGTTGTAGGACAAGGCTGCAGCGAATCCCGACTACCGTGTACAAGTTGAAGATTTACATAACTGGGAAAAAAATCATGGCCGAATTCCTTTTGGCGCCATTGTGCTTATGAACTCGGGTTGGTCTGGTAAATATGGTAACAGATCGCAATATTTCGGTACAACTGAACCGAACGACCCAGCAACATTTCATTTCCCAGGATACCATGAAGACGCTGCTGATTGGCTGGTTACTTATCGCAATGTCCGCATGATCGGTGTTGACACTCCCTCTAACGATTATGGCCAATCAGAAACGTTTCCGGTTCACATGATCTTAGCTCGAGAAAACAAATGCGGAGTGGAGAACGTTGCAAATTTGGATAGGATATCTGAAAATGGTACAATGATTTATGTCGCAGCCATTAAACTCTTTGATGGCAGCGGAGCACCAGCTCGTGTGTTTGCTACCTATTATGACCAGGAAAACAATGGAGAGCCCAATAGAGGACAACAATTAATGTCAACAACACCATTGCTTTCAATCGTGCTCGTTTTCTTTGTAGCTTGTTTTGTATTACTTGAATAGTCTCCCAGTGTGTAATCAACAACTCGTCGGAAGATTATTCCGAAAACAGAAAATTAAACACGAACATGCAATTTTGTTGACTTTCGTGTTATCAGATATATACATGTAGGTGTCAAAAACTAAGAAATATCTACTTAAATAAACAATCTTTAATCACAATAAAAGTAAATCATTGGTTTTATTATCATCAGGTTGTTTTGGTATGGTGAACTAATTTCCAGGCCGGAAAGGCCATGATTGAGGCCATTAATTGGTCTGTAGCGTGAATCCTATCATCTGAGTTGCCAACGTCAATGTCAAAAGGAATGTGAACACTTTCATTTGCCACGGTTTAACAGCAGAGAACACTGTTAGTGTATTTATGAGTAAATCAACCGTGATGAATGTTGATTGTTTTATGTAAGTTGAGCCATGTAAACCGATATTCCATACTGTGACAAGCGACGATCCAGATCAGATCCAGAGTGGCCTCCATTCAGTCTCAATTGGGTCCGGCCTATTTTACTTTAAGTCAGAGGCATCCTGAGAGTCTAGGAAGAACAGTTTATAAACAAATACCAAAGGTGTTCGAAATATCAATACATGTATGCGATGCCGAGCTTCGATAGCTCAGTCTGTAGTATCGCGGCCGGTCAATCCATGGGATTGGTAATTTGAACCACAGCTCAACCAACACTCATTCCAATGTTTGACACAAGCCAATCAACAAGTTGACTAACTCAGTAATACCTTAACAAATTCTGCTTTTGGGTGGCATGACATATCTCGCTGTTGTTATGTTACAATTTGTTTTGCTTTCTTCTTCTTCTTTTTTGTTTTGTTTAGTCTTCCTGGAAGGATCATGTCTTCCTGGAAGGATTAGTTGAACTATGCAAAGGAGATGGTTTCTTAATAGCCTGGTTTGCATTATTACGATTCAGGCCGGTTTTTATACAATTTTTTACCGAATGATTTACTGGTGTTATTGAATTTCCTTCATTTAAACAGGTTAGACGATTCATATGAATAAACGATAAAGATAAACGGTGATTGTGGAGTGCTTCGATTGTATAGAACGGGCGTTTATTGTAATGTTTTTCGTCAATAAAAACTTTTGACTTGACTTGACTTGTCTTGATTAAATTAGACATAAAACTCAAGACACGTGTTATTGAGTATTTAAGTGTATTAGGTCAATTAGCGACGACCCTTTATGCGGTGTAGTCAGATCCAATATACGTACAGTGAAGTATTTTGGTCTCATTTTAATGAGATTAGATACAGCTCTTTTTAATTATCAACTTCCCCGACAGGCCTCTGGAGATAAATGGCATTGACCTCTTATCTACGCATGCGTACATAGCTTGAATGCGATGTAATGTATTGCTTTGTAAACTGATTACATGCTTTCCAGAGAGGTATTCATTTTTGAATATTTAATTAACTTTTTTATGGTCTAGCTGGTTAAAGCAGTCATCCCAACACATTTTTTACATATCGATGGTTTCATGCAAAACAGTTGTAACTACATATTGAACAACATGTAGTTACAACCGTTTCGCGTGAAACCCTTGCTATGGGATGACTTCGGGAGTATATAATTGGGAGTATATATGAGTGGTGGTAAAGAGTTGTTTTTTTGTGTACCCATGCTAACGGATCCGAATATATACTAATTTAATATAAACGTCAGGGGAGTAACTGGTCGAACATCGAGTATACACACAGGTGAGTCAGGTAGTCAGGGGGCCCGGGCATATTCTGATAGGAACATTTTTAAATCCCACAAAACATATGGTGAACTCGAATGGCCATTTTGGTCATACCGAAAAGTATTCGGTATGACCAAGATGGGCTATTTGAGTTCACCATATACCAAAACACAATCTAGCTATATCCACATGCAAATTTATTGACATTTTCGGACGAAAGCAACCCTTATCACTCTCAGCCTTAAGTTTGTAATGCATAGTTTCACCTTTTCTGGCGAATGTTTATCAAGTGTTGTGAGTTCGAACCCCAGCTTGTCCAACATTCTTTCCGACGTTTGACAAAAGTCACTGTGACAAGCGTCATTCGTTTTTCACCAATGGGCTTACAGTCTATGTGGAAAAATAGCCAGTTGCTTGGAAAGTATTTTATGTGGAGAAGTGGTGGGAGTAGACCAGGAAACCTATGAGTAGGTGAACTGGCCGCCGTGATATGACGGAAAAGTTATTGAAAACGGCGTGCGTTAAACCCCAAACAATCAAACTGTATGCCTTAATACGTGCCTGGACGTTTCTTTAAGCTTTCTTTTTGACTATTTATCGGCGAACAATGCGGAAAAGGACCAGACTACATAGAATCGCTATCTGATGTGAATCTACACTGGTGGCAAATCCTTAACGGTACGTTTTCCCGAGATATAATAATTGAGCGGTGCTCCATGAAAACCTGGCGTATAATGGCATTGACCTCCTATCAACGCATGAGTATATAGCTGGTATGCGATGTAATGTACTGCTTTACCCGTTTAGATTACAGTCTTCTCAGAGAGGGATTTATTTTGGTACATCCAACCTTTTCACATATGAGATTTAATATCATGACCTCGAGCTATGTTTGATCTTCTTGTTAGTTAGGAGAACATGTTACAAATGAGCGATGTGCTGCGACAAGTAACATTTATGTAATTATTACACGGGTTGAAAAGAGTTTGTTCAGCGTACCGCCAGTTAGCATCTACATGTGGGAAATGATTAAAAGTGCAGTCATTGTTTCATGTTCGAAACCGATTTCCATTTGAGCAGCATGCTGTTCATGCTTCATATAGCTACCACCTCCCCCTTATTGTCAACATTATTTGACACGGCAATGTCGTGTTTAATCAATATTATTAATACATACAGGCAAATGGGAACTGTTATAATAATGAGTGATTTTAATACTGAAATTGTTAGTACTTTATAGAAAAAAGCTAGTAGTCGTGCAAACTGTTTAAAGGATCTTATTTTGAGACAGAATTATGTGGCAATAAATTCTCTACAATCTTGTACGGGTCTAAATTATACAAACTACAGTTATAGCGCCGGCTCACATACCATGATTGAGTGCCTTATACCCTTAGAAAAGGCCTAAGTACACAGGTAATGGTATAAACTGGCAAAAAGTAACTTCGGAGCATGTCCAACTGTTTAAGGACTTTACCAATTATGATGAAACTTTCCATGTATTGATTGAGTATAATATGTCTACGACAAACGACATTGACAGTTTCTGTGAAACATTTACTGAACATGTTAATAATGCAGCAAATATATGTTTCCCTAAACGAAAATCTAAAAAACATCTTAAACCTAATTGGGATTCTGAGTTGAAAACAGATCACTTTGAAATGCTTACAGCTAGACGTAGTTGGCTGGAAAATGGCCGAACTAGAGATCCTGATGATATCACATATCGAAATTATAAGAAGTCTAAGCGAAGATTTAGAAAACAGCATCGGATTAAATGTAAACAGCTCATAGATAAAATATATGCCGATATCGACAAATACGCTGAAAGCGACAGTAAGTCGTTTTGGAAATTAGTTAATAGGAAAGGAAAACAAAAGTCAGCCATAACGTTTAATGAAATTGTATATCGTGATCCAAAATCTATCAATGAACAATGGTTTGAATATTTTCTTAATATGTACACACCCTCAGAAAACTCCAATTGTGATACAGACTTTAATCAGAAATTCAAAAGAGAATTACATGATATAAATTACTCCCTGAGTCAAACAATTCCTTCCTATACATTTACTGAAGTTACTCTTAAAGAAATCAATCAAGTTATTAAAAGTGTGGAAACGAATAAAAGTTGTGGGATCGATGGACTGTATTATGAGCACTTTGTTTACAGTGGTTATGTTATAAGACAATTACTTACCAATCTTTTCAACAGTATGTTAAAACTATCATAGACACCCAATGTCATGAAAAAGGGGGTAATTACCGTCTTATACAAGGGCAACAATAAACCTAAAAACGAACCTAAAAACTATAGGGCTATTACCCTCTCTTCAGTATTATTGAAAATGTATGAGTCTGATTTTCTTTCCGTATAGATAATCAAAGTTCCTTTGGTATCATAAATAATCAGCAAGACGGGTTTAGAAAGGGATTAGGGTGTATTATGACGTCCTATATTGTACATGAAAGTGTTAATTTTGAGATTGAACATGGTGGTAAGCTATACATGTGGTTTTTAGATGTAAAAAGTGTTTTTGATTGTGTTTGGCATGAGTTCCTTTTCATCAACTATACAAAAAAGGAATCGACCCTTATGTTTTCCTGTCAATTCAAAACCTATATAAAGGCATGTCAAGTTGTATTAAAAGTAACGGTTTTTTATCTGACTGGTTCCCAGTCTTGCAGGAAACCAGACATGGAAGGGTTGTTAAGACCAATGTTATACCTAATCTTTATTGATGACCTAATGGATCATCTAACTCAGCCACCAATAGGATTTCAACTGTATGGATTTACGTGTGTATGTCCGACGTCAGCAGACGACATGGTATTAAAATCCCTATCAAAGCATGGCTTAGACCGTCTTATGAACATTTGTTATAACTATGGTATGCATAACAAGTATCTTTATAATGCAGGAAAATCAGCTGTTATCGTTATGAACGAAAGACATAATGAATATAGATCTACAACACGTTCATGGTCATTAGGCGATGACACTGTCTCTGAGTTAAATACTTATAAACATCTCGGCATTACGCTTAGCAAATATTGCAACAGATCTATAAATGTTGAAGAATTTTGCCAAAAGTTAAGATCAACCTTTTTAAATCTTGTCCACTGCGGCCTTTTTGAAAAGGGGATTCATCCCCTGTACTCTAAAATATTGTATAACAGTATAGTCCTACCCAAAGCTATATACGGGTGTGACCTATGGGATGCTCTCAGTGATGATCAAACTATGTTAATTGAACGTAGTCATAGATATTGTATAAAGCAGATACAAGCGATCTCTAAATATACTAACTCCGATATTGCTTTATCTTTAATTTGGATGCTGCCTATTGCGGCTGAAATGGATTTAAAGAAACTAACATTGTTTGACCAACTTTGTAGGATATATCCACGTTTTTTAGTTAAATCTGTTTATACAAGACGTTTAATAGAATACACGAATAACCCAGTAGGCGTCAAACTTGTCGGTGAATATAACTGTGGTAATATTGGCCTGGGGCGAAAGAGTACCGGTTCGAACCGGGAATTCCCCCAGTTGGTTCCCTGTAATGCGATCTGGGGATTCCGGTAAACTGGAGAATCACGGGGCTTCCGGTTTCTAGTAGTATTGAGTACAGACGTACATTTCATGACGGAAGACAATCTGGACGTTTAATCAGCTAATCAACAAGCATCGTCACTTATAACTATAATTGACGGGTGCATCTAAGGTTAGTATTCCAGATTTACTACATTGGCGTTGTCCTTTCGAATTTTTTAAGCGCATAATTTGGGAAAATCGTTGGCCCGCCGACAGACCGAGCAAGTTAAAATTTCAAGAGGAAGTTTTTGAACTACTTCGTTGTTGGTCAGTAACGTGCACCAAAGTGCTTACCAGGGTTTTTGACAGCGAAAACCCGATATGCATTTAGTAAGGAATTAAATCCCATCCCTGCAGAAGCAGCAATAGTGGCTTTTTGGAAAAGTCAAGTTTGTTGGCTGTCTGGCTCGCGTGCGATTTTCCGAACGTGCTATCGGTAAAGGTTTATATGGCTAAGGTTAAAAACCTTGTTTGTTGTTTTTTTTATATATCAAAAATTAATTAGAGACCTTTTCAACTTTTTTTGCATTTTTTCTTCTTTCTATTGGAAATTCCCGCGGAATCTTTTGCTTTTTCCGCCCTGCGCCATTTCGATGAGCAGTAGTTCAGAACATGCACGATCAACAATAAATAAAAATAATCAATCAAGAAAACGTCCAACGTCGTGAATCTTCTCTTTAGTTGAAAGTTATTCGTTAGCTCTACTTAATCAGTTATTGCGTCGCCTGTACCTACATAGCCTGAGTTCGAAAACATTGAGGGGAAAGATGTCTATTTCATTTTTTATTTGTTTTGATTCCTAATAGATTACATTGGCAGATTTGGTTTAGATTTCGGAAGTACGTTAGCTACTGCTTCTAGATTCTTCAAATCATTTCTTAATTCATACTTATTTAGGGAAAGAGAGTAGTACAGGCGTCACTTTAGATGTTGTATTGTATTTATGTTTTTCTGTAATTATTGTCAATAGTCTATATATTCATTGGGTAAATTAATTAGTCAGTCATGGATAGGGGTCCGCCTTCACATATATCCAAGATTAGGATAAATTATTGCCTCCCTACTGATTTAAGGGCATTACCCGGAATTGGCAAAGTGTCTGTTCAAAATATTATTAATGCCAGGGATAAATGTGACAACATAACAGAGGAGTTATTCCTGAACCTCAATATCAGTAATCCAGCAAGGTTGTTGAAGTATTTAGACTTCACCCCTTTTCCACAGAACCCTTCCGCTATGGCTAAACCTACGGGTCTAGGTGGGAGAGATGATGATTTCTTGGAAGAAGAGTTAGACTGGGAGGAAGAAGAAGATCTATCCTATTGGGAAGGTCACCAAGACAAGTATGAAAAGCCACTTCCTTATAATAGGGACAGGCCATGGGTCTATCAAGAGGACTTTGGTAAAAGGCCGGTCAGGTTTGAGGATAGGGATGAGAAGGGGCAAACTATGAAGCCTCATCACGTCCAAACTTTCCGAGACGACCGAAGAAGAACAGGGTTCACTGATGAATTCCCAAAAAGAGGAAATTGGGATAGAGATCAGAGGCCCCAAAATCCATTTAGAAGGGAAAGGTTCGCAGAGTCCCCTTACGATCAGCCTTTTTATGATGCCAGACGACCTATCGAGAAGAAAAGAATGGGGGTGAATGTACCGAAGTCAATCACTTATGATGGAAAGGGGGATTGGCAGGCATTCGCAACCAAGTTTCTGATGTTTGCAGAAGGGCAGGGCTGGACAGTCACAGACAAGAAGAGTCAGCTTTGCTACTGTTTGGAGGGCCAAGCTAGCGAGTTTTTTGCAAACTTGAATAAGCGGGAACCAAATGTACAATTTCTGGAGATTATGGAAAGATTGGAGAGGCGATTCGACATAAAGGATTTGCGAGAGACAACTCAAATGTCTTTCTCATATGCGACACAGAAATTGGACGAGTCTGTAAATGAGTGGGCTGCTAGGGTCCTACACATGGCCACAAGAGCCTATCCTGAGATGACTGACCAACTCATTTACAAACAGGCGGTGTTACGGTTTTGTCAAGGCTCTTCTGATAAAAAAGCAGGTTATTGTGCATTGACATGTAAGCCCACTTCTATGGAGGAAGCAGTGGATAAGGTGAGGTGGTATCAGCACACCAACCAAGCCATCTACGGGAAAGACAAGAAGGAGGTCCGGTTTGTAGGTCTCCAAGAAGATTACGATTGCCAAGGCGAGGATGGCGAATGTCAACCACAGGTGTCTAGAGCATTTGTACCATCAAATAAAAAGGGGATCAGTGCACAGAATAGTTCTATGCAAGACCAATCTGCACGACAACCTAAGGAGGATAGAGTAGGGTTAGTCGAAGCTGCTGTTGGGGATTTACAAAGACAATTTTCTGAAATGTCCACAGGAATAAAGGAAATACGGGGATTGCTCTTTACTTTAAGCGCCAGGCTTAAACTGAAGTCACCAAACCAAAGTTGTTTCAAGTGTGGGGCACCAGGACATTATGCCAGGGATTGCAGGAACGAGAGAAAAGTATCCCAAGTCACTGAAGAGGAAGAGGATGAAGATTTAAACTGTGGGAGGTCGGATGTGTAGGCCGAGATCCGACCGAGGACAGATGGAAAGGCCAGGATGATGATCTCAGTGGCATATTGGAATCAATTCGTTCCATATATGAGGACAGTGGAAAGGGGGAACCTTTACAGATTCAGTCATCTCAGGTTTCCGGTGATAAAACGCTGGAGGCATATGAAACAGATAATGGAGAAACCCTTGTGGACTCGTCTTTGGAGGAAGATCAGACATCTCAAGTCTCGGATAGTGAAACATCTGAGGCAGCAGAAATGGGTGATACAGCTTCGAAAGAGGAAACCTCACATGAAGTCACCAATGAAAAATTAGAGGCAAGAGAGATGAGTGATGCAGACTTGGAGCAGAAAGAGGGGGATGATGGCACTGATATAGAGGCAGAGTCATACATAACAATTAATCAGCTCAGATCGGCATCAATGATACAAGTTCCAGTAACTCTAGAGGACAGAGCAATGAAGGCAGTGGTGGACACAGCGGCCCAGGTCACCATTATTTCCGACAGAGTTTACAAGAAACTAAACTGGGCTGGGCCAATACTAAAAAAAGTATGGCTGCAAACTGCTGGACGACAGTTAAAGATAATGGGTACAATTGTGGGACCTATATCACTCACCTTGGGTGACCAAAATTACAAAGAAAAGGTATATGTGGCACCAATAGAGGATGAGATGTTGCTTGGGTTAGATTTCCTAAAGAAGAATAACATCAACATAAATTTATCTGTGGGAAATGGACACCTTGAGGTCGAGGAACAAATCATTCCTTTCTTGCCAAATGAACCATCAAAAGACACGGTGGTTTCCAGAGTGGTGGTCTGCCAAATTCAGTAAAGTTAGTGGAATGCAAGACAGAGGGACAGTATGGGGATTATATGATTGAGCCCTCCTCTACCAAACAGGCTGTGATTCCACGTACACTACATTACAAGGATAACAAACCAAAAGTATGTGTGTGTAATTTGACCTACAGGAACATTGTATTAAAAACCAGTCAGTCCCTGGGTGAGGCACCTTAAGTCTCAACCGTTACTGCTTCTGAGAGTGTGAGAGTAAGGAGCGTGGCAGAGATGAAGACACCGGAGGAGGGTATTAAAAAAGAGATACCCAATCATTTGACAGATCTAGTGGAAAGATCAAAGACCAATCTAACCACTTTAGAAATTCGGGAACTCGAGGACTTGATTCTTGAGTATAAGGATGTTTTTGCCAAAGATGAATTTGATCTTGGAGATTTCACAGAAATTGAGCATAAGATAGAAACAGGTGATGCAAGACCGGTTAAGCAAAGAATAAGGAAGACGCCTTAAGGTTTTGCAGAAGAGGAGAAGGTTCACCTGGATAAGATGTTAAAGTCGAAGGTCATACAACCCTCAAGTTGAGAGTGGGCATCCGCTCCAGTCCTAATACGGAAACGGGATGGCACGGTCAGATGGTGTGTAGATTACCGCCAGGTGAACAAGGCAACTGAGAAGGACTCATTTCCGTTACCCTTGGTGGAGGACTGTATTGACACGCTAGCAGGGAATACTTATTTTTCCAAATTAGATGCGAATTCTGCATATTGGCAAGTCAGGATTAAAAAAGAAGATCAGAAGAAGACTGCCTTTATAACCAAGTATGGCCTTTATGAGTTTGTGCGTATGCCGTTTGGACTTTGCAATGCACCAGCAACCTACTGCAGGGTGATGAATTTGGTGCTAAGGGGTCTTAGCTGGGATATCGTACTGGCATTTTTAGATGACATACTGGTCATGGGAAGGAATTTCAAGATTCATTTGGCTAACTTGAGGAAAGTACTTCAGAGGTTCAGAGAGTACGGTCTACGCATGAAACCTAAGAAGTGCGTTTTATTTCAAGAAAAAGTTGAGTTCTTGGGTAGATTGGTTGGGCAAGATGGGTTGCAGTTGACTAGAGATAATGTTGCTGTTGTACTTGACTGGCCAAAACCAAAAAGCACTCGTGATGTGGAACGTTTTCTGGGGCTAGTGAATTACCATAGGCTATTTCTAAAGAATTTAGCAAAGGTGGCTGTGCCGCTGTATGATATCACTGGGAAGAAGAAGTTCAAGTGGGATGTTGAACAGGAAGAGGCCTTTCAGGGAATAAAGGAAGTTATGACAACTGCGCATTTATTGGCTTTACCAAACAGTGGAGATTCCTTTATACTGGACACGGATGCGTCGAATTATGCAGTTGGTGCAGAACTTATTCAAGTACAAAAGGGGGTGGAAAGAGTGGTCGCATACGGAACAACGACGGTATTGCACCACTAGAAAAGAGTTATTGGCAGTTGTACGCTTCACCCGGCAGTATCGACACTACTTACTGGGAAGGAAATTCACTGTCCGAACAGATCACCATAGTTTGCTGTGGTTGTTGAATTTTAAAGAACCCCAGGGGCAAATAGCCAGATGGCTTGAAGAACTTGGGCAATATGATATGCTTATCCAGCATCGACCAGGGAAAAAACATCTGAATGCAGATGCATTATCTCGTATTCCAGAGACTTTGGAGTACTGTCCAAACTACAGATCTGGATTCCGTCTTGAAAATCTACCCTGCCAAGGATGTCCTTATTGTACCAGAGCGCATAATAACTGGTCTAATTTCCTGGAAGAGGTGGATTATGTCGTCGCTTTACCGCAGAAGGTGCCAATACACGAATTGGAGGACTCGGGCAGGCAAATACCAATCTGGAAAATAACCCAAATGGGACCAATGGGATCAGGTATCCTAAAACACAGTACCCTGGAAATAACGGATAGTTCTGACAGTTCCTTTAAGAATAGTTAGAACAGTAACCGCTGAAGATGAACTTGACTTGTCCAAAGAATTAATTCAAGAAACAGCTAAGGACTCCAATTTTGAGCTTTTGCTGCCTTGGTTATCTAATAGGACAGTTCCTAGTGAGGGAACGGTTTTCTCAGCCAGTCCAGGTGTCAAATATTATTGGATTCATAAACAAGAGCTTAAACTCGAAAATGGGATATTGAGAATACAGATACCCGAGAAAGGTCCGGTAATGGTAGTTCCTAAAGGATTCAAAGAAAGATTATTGAAGAACTACCATGATATCCCATCGGCTGGGCATCAAGGGATTGACAGGACCAAGTCAAAGATTAAAGAGAAGTATTTCTGGCATGGCATGTCAAAAGTCATTAAAAGTTACGTATTATCCTGTTCAATATGTAACAAGAATAAGAAACCAAACAAAGCGGCTCGTATGCCACTCACAAGTTATCAAGCTGGGACCCCTATGGAAAGGGTACATTTGGATTTCTTGGGACCATTACCGAAAACAGTGAATGGTAATGAGTATGTTCTCATGATGGTGGAACAGTTCACGAAATGGGTTGAAAGCGTCCCCCTGCCTTCGCAAACCGCAGAAGTAACCGCCAGGGCTGCTGTGAATGAGTTTTTCTCTAGGTTTGGATATCCCTTCTATATCCACACTGATCAAGGACGGAATTTCGAGAGTCAATTGTTCAAGTCAATCTGTAGTCTGCTCAGTATTCATAAGACTAGAACAACAGCTTATAGACCTTCTGCCAATGGACAGGTAGAACGGTATAATAGAACCTTGATCGATGCTGCTCGATGCTTTGTCAAGAAGAGTACAAGGTGGGATGAGCAACTAGCTCAATTAACTGGGGCACTTCGGTCATCGGTCAACAGGCAAACTGGATACACTCCTAACAGATTAATGCTGGGACGAGAAGTCAATTTGCCTGCAGACCTGATATTCCCTTCCAGAGCCTTGAAGGAAGATCCACCATCCACTGATCGATATGTCTCTGATCTGGCAAATTCTTTGGAAACTGCACATGAAGTGGCTAGACAACATCTAAAGACCTGTCAAAAGAGGATGAAAAAGGACTACGACCTTCGCCAGCTGGTTCATAGTTATGAAGTCGGAGACGTCGTTTATCTTCTTGATTCCGCTGTAGGAAAAGGCAAATGTAAGAAACTGTGTCCACCCTGGAAAGGTCCTGGAATTATATTGGAGAAACTCTCTCCGTCATTACTTCGGGTCAAGATGGGTACGGCAGTTAAAGTAGTTAACCATGATCGGATTAAGAAATGCATGGATAGAGATTTGCCACAATGGATCAAGAGGTTGAAAGACCAACCAAATGGACTAGGAGAGGCTCTGAAGAGTGCCAAAGGTAATCCAGAGTCCTTATACTGTTTGTGTAAGAAACCAGATGATGGCAAATTGATGATCCAGTGTGGGGAATGCCTTGAATGGTATCACGGAGCCTGTGTTGGAATCACCAGGAAACTAGCCAAACAATTGGGACAATACTTGTGCTCCAGGTGTGAGGGGGACCCATCCCTTTCCCCTAACGGTACTAATTAATTAAATTTATTACAGGTATGACAGACAAATGGACAAGGGTCGAGTCCAAGCAGGAGCAGGCCATCCGAGCCGCTTCTCGAAGAGGGCAGTTGATACCAGGAAAGGAACTGGTAAAAGACCTGGCGGCTACCAAGAACCTTACCACAGAGGCTGTCGTCTCCGTGATAGAGGGGCAATACCAACTAGCCGTAGAACGACAATACTGGCAGTGGATCAAGGATACCAGAAGACAATTGGGATTCCTATTGGACTCCACCACCATTGATCGATTCTTTCCACTACCATGGAAAGATAATAGGAGTTCAGGGAGACAGAGGTCCACCAAGGCTACAGAAGACAGATCTCAGGATGGATTGGTCAGAGATGTCCGCCTTCAAAGTCAGGACCTGCCAGTTATCAGGCAAAGCGCAGTGGGAGAAGAAGAAGACATTCGCCCTCATGCGTTACTGGATCAGAGGATGTCTCCTGAGGCTGTTCCGAGGCAAGAGCCAAGGTCTTGCAGACCACCACCCCAGCTTACATAGGTGATGTAGCAGCCAAAGTAGCCACAGTCCGACAGGAACCGATCAACTTGGTGATTGGGGCAACTCGGGCTAACGGTGAGAGGCTGTACAGCTACTAGAGGGATTTCTGAGCCAGTTACCCACTCTCTTTGCAAAGGATCAGGTCTTCTAGGATAATTCCAGGATATTTAAATCTGGAATCCCTGGGAGGCAACTTATTTGATAAAACGGGGAGGAGTGTGGTAATATTGGCCTGGGGCGAAAGAGTACCGGTTCGAACCGGGAATTCCCCCAGTTGGTTCCCTGGAATGCGATCTGGGGATTCCGGTAAACTGGAGAATCACGGGGCTTCCGGTTTCTAGTAGTATTGAGTACAGACGTACATTTCATGACGGTAGACAATCTGGACGTTTAATCAGCTAATCAACAAGCATCGTCACTTATAACTATAATTGACGGGTGCATCTAAGGTTAGTATTCCAGATTTACTACATAACCTTACCAATGTTATAAGTTCATATACATATAGCAGACGGAATATTTCCTACCAAAAGAAAATGGAAAAATACCATAAATAAACAATTTCGCTTGTTCTATAGTACTAGAATATATCGAAATATAACAGAAAATTGTTCAGTAAGTCTTTTCCCAAAATTACATCCAACGTTTAATGAAATTGTCCCTTCCAACATATGGGTATTTTCTAATTCGAACAGAAATTTAATGCCGCAGTCTAAGTCGATTATTCAAATGATCAGTTTTATGTTTAACAGTATTCCAGTAACATGTAGAAAATGTGGTATGTACACTAACCATTTAGTAATACATGTTATGTTCTTTTGTGTTAAGAATCTTAAACAAAGTGAACGTTTATTTAAAGCGTTATTTGTAATGTATAGCACTGTCAAATACCTAGATTTTATGATTAGAACACCAGAACATAAAGTATTACATATTCTGTCTGACTTAAACTAATCTGTATATAAAGAAACCAAGGACAAGTATGTAAATAAGCTGTGTTCATGGTCATGCAATGTGGACTTAAATCCAATTGTTATGTCTACAAGTCACTATTATGTATGTATTACATGTATTTTTCTCTAAAAAGACAACTCTGTGGCAAACAGTTTTTGAATTTGTTGTAGTAACGGAAGCCTTTGTTCAATATTTCGGGATTGCTCACTTGTCAAGCTTTGCTATGAAATTTACATGTATGCCTGATGGCTAATATTGAGTACTATTAATTTCACCACGTTGCCTTCCTATGTTGCATTAAATTCAAGGTTTGTTTATTTGCATGCGTTGTCTTAACACTTTGAGTGTAAGCCTAGCATGAGTTATATGTATTTTGTACTGATAAACCATCATCTTATATACTTTCACTGATGTACAAGGTTGTAAAACGTAATAATGGACTTTTTGAAAGTTTTGTTGAAAAGATGGAAGTTTTTCTTATTTCTCATCTTCCTACAATAATTTCATCCGTTTATACCATGGTTTCAATATTGGGTTCACATCGCAGTAACCGATGAACTATGAACATTAATCATGTACTCATTTATATTTGTGTGCATGTATATGTATCATGTCATGCTCTATTTATGTATACATTTGTGTGAGCACATGTATTCTTTAATTCACCACCCACCCATCCATCCATCCATCCATTCAGCTATTCACTCATCCGCCAAGCAATCCATCCATCCACGAATACATCCATTAATTACCTACTCACCCATTCATCCATGTATTTCACGGTTTGTAATAATAATTGCTATACATGTCTATATTTCGTTTCGGTAGATAGGTGCTGCATTTAATGTTTTCCGTTTGTGCACATGTATTATATGCATTTAAATAACGATGCTTTAAATTTTCGTTTCAATTAAGCTTTGTCATCTGTTGCATAGCCTTATAATACTCTCATTCATACTCTGTCCTGTTTTTCTTACTTTTACAATTTCATGTACATTCTGTAAAAAGTTGTATGTATTGTACGTTTACAATGTATCTTCTGCAAAGGAAGATTAATAAAATATATAAATATCTACATGTGGGAAATGGTTAAAAGTGCAGTCATTGTTTCATGTTCGAAACCGATTTACATGTGAACAACACGCTGTTCATGCTTCATACAGCTATTCCTCCTCCCCCGTATTGTCAACATTACTTGACACGGCATTGTCGTGTTTGATCAGACGTGTTGGATAGTCAGGACAATATCTATTTGGGTAGATCTATGCCGTAGGGAATTAAAGATGTATAACGAACACTCTTCTGTTCGATAGTTCGGCCCACTGCCTTCTTCGGGATTTCACAAAGACCTCCTCTTCAATATGGACACAACATAACCCTTTCCCTCATACGACAATTATGCAGCAGACGACTTTGAACATATGTTGTCACAAAATAGAAAAACTCTTTAATTGAATGGATAACCTATGACTAAAAGTGGAAAACATTGTGGCAAAAGGAGAAATTACTGGTTTTGGGCAATTTCTTCTTTTGTCACTATGTTTTCAAAAAGCCGTTTGCTGCAGAGGCGTCAGAAAGCGTCTATATGAGGGAAAGGGTTAAATTTTGAAGAAAGCCTAGGGCCGAAATATCGAATAAAAGTGTCTTTTTGTAGTATTTGGGCGAAGAACGGGAAAAAATGTGTCATGACACATGAAAACCGACATTTTTTCATTTTTAATATATTGACAGACACGATCCAATTGCATACAATTTATACAGTCGTGTTAAAATAATAATAGTTTCATTTCAAGAGATTTGCCGTATTTGTGTCTAGATATAAACGTGATGTATATGCGTTGTGGGAAAGGGTAAGTGGGAGCAGAATCAACAGCGTTTGGGTACTGACCGCTTGTGACCGCTTGTGACAACAATAGTGTTGACAAGTGTAAGTGGTTTGTTTGTTTACAATGAACACATGTTTATCCGTTGAAATGATAGACACTTAACGCAGTTAAACACATGTTGCTTTTATAACAATCGGAGAAAAATTCGAACATTCACAAAAGGAACAGGGTACTTTCAAATTTTCTATAATAAAGATCTATTCAAACATTCACAAAGGGCTGAGGAACGGGGAACCTTTCTATTTTCTATAATAAAGATATATTCGAACATTCACAAAAGGAACAGGGTACTTTTCAATTTTCTATAATAAAGATCTATTCGAACATTCACAAAAGGCTGAGGATCGGGGTACCTTTCTATTGTCTATAATAAAGATCTATTCGAACTTTCACAAAAGGCTGAGGATCGGGGTACCTTTCTATTGTCTATAATAAAGATCTATTCGAACATTCACAAAAGGCTGAGGAACGGGGTACCTTTCTATGTTCTATAATAAAGATATGTTCGAACATTCACAAAAGGAACAAGGTACTTTCCAATTTTCTATAATAAAGATCTATTCGAACATTCACAAAAGGCTGAGGAACGGGGGTACCTTTCTATTTTCTATAATAAAGATATATTCGAACATTCACAAAAGGAACAGGGTACTTTCCAATTTTCTATAATAAAGATCTATTCGAACATTCACAAAAGGCTGAGGAACGGGGTACCTTTCTTTTTTCTATAATAAAGATATATTCGAACATTCACAAAAGGAACAGGGTACTTTCCAATTTTCTATAATAAAGATCTATTCGAACATTCACAAAAGGCTGAGGAACGGGGTACCTTTCTATTTTCTATAATAAAGATATATTCAAACATTCACAAAAGGCTGAGGAACGGGGTACCTTTCTATTTTCTATAATAAAGATATATTCAAACATTCACAAAAGGCTGAGGAACGGGGTACCTTTCTATTTTCTATAATAAAGATCTATTCGAACATTCACAAAAGGCTGAGGAACGGGGTACCTTTTTTATTTTCTATAATAAAGATCTATTCGAACATTCACAAAAGGCTGAGAAACGGGGTACCTTTCTATTTTCTATAATAAAGATCTATTCAAACATTCACAAAAGGCTGAGGAACGGGGTACCTTTCTATTTTCTATAATAAAGATATATTCGAACATTCACAAAAAGAACAGAGTACTTTCCAATTTTCTATAATAAAGATCTATTCGAACATTCACAAAAGGCTGAGGAACGGGGTACCTTTCTATTTTCTATAATTAAGATCTATTCAAACATTCTCAAAAGGCTGAGGAACGGGGTACCTTTCTATGTTCTATAATAAAGATATATTCGAACATTCACAAAAGGAACAGGGTACTTTCCAATTTTCTATAATAAAGATCTATTCGAACATTCACAAAAGGCTGAGGAACGGGGTACATTTCTTTTTTCTATAATAAAGATCTATTCAAACATTCACAAAAGGCTGAAGAACGGGGTAACTTTCTATTATTTATAATAAAGATCTATTCAAACATTCACAAAAGGAACGGGGTAAACAGGGTATACTATACGGGGTATATTATTTTCTATAATAAATATATATTTTGACATTCACAAAAGGTCCTATTTTCGAATGCGGTGGGCGGATTGATGAATTCAGATGTCTACGCTCAATACATTTCGATAATATCTATACACTTTATGACTAAAATAAGGCTTGTGAAATCTTTGTGGCTTTTATGATTCGGTTTTCGTGACTTCTCGGTGTCCATCGGTGTTAATATATAAGGTTAAAGTGCAGTCAGACTGTGAACATCATGGTTTTCGGGGTTTCGTGTCGATATTGTCTCATTTTAGCTTAAAGAGACAGACAGACAGACAGACAGTTCAGTTCAGTTCGCGAGCCTAGCCACTCAAAGGACAACACCCCTCTTTCCCACATACAACAAATCTGCAGCAAACGACTTTGAAAACATAACCGAACACATTTGGGAATTCCGTTTAAATGAAAGTACAATAATTGAATAGAGTTGAAAACATTGTGATAAAATAGGAAATTGCTGGCTTTGCGCAATTTCTTCTGTTATCGCCATGTTTTCAAAAAGCCGTCTGCTGCAGAGGTCTATATGAGGGAATGTACGCTGTCGAGGGCTATACGAATATTTAGACATCAGAAAACCTTAGAAATTGACGTCATGAACTTGGGATTATCAAAGAAGTTCTCTGTAAGATATAGTTTTACAGGAAAAAGTGGGCAACGCTAAATAATCAAAGCACTGAAAGTTCTGACGGCCTTGGGGCTGCATGATGGTTGGAGAAGTATGGAAACTGTGAAAGGAATTAAGCTTATGTAAGATTATGTATTTATTGTCAAGACGTTGAATTAGAAAGATCATATCAAAAATAGTAAATAAGATAAAACTGCCAATTGGAAAACAGGAGGACCTTGCTGGCACTAAATATCGCTCACCTGAGTGCAAGAGCTCACACGTATACACATTTAAGACGAATCAAAGGAAAATTTGACAGCAGGTTTTGGCAGAATATTTTAAAAGTTAAATCAATTTCCATCAAGTCCATATAATTCTCCATGTACTAGACTGGGAGAAAGTGTTTGATCAATGCAAAACTCATCAAGACAATTATTCTGACAAAGATTCAAAATGCAACCTCCAGAGTGGTATACACATTTAAGACGAATCAAAGGAAAATTTGACAGCAGGTTTTGGCAGAATATTTTAAAAGTTAAATCAATTTCCATCAAGTCCATATAATTCTCCATGTACTAGACTGGGAGAAAGTGTTTGATCAATGCAAAACTCATCAATACAAACATTCTGACAAAGTTTCAAGCTGCTGAGGCCAAAATGCGGCCTCCAGAATATTAACAATATTTTCCTTCAATTTGGCCGAGAGACCTTGTTTTTAACCCGGTATGACCCATACAAATGTGACTACATATCATCAAGACAAATATTCTGAAACAGTTTCAACATGCTCAAGTTTAATATGCAGCATCCAGAGTGTTAACAAGAAACCCTTCGAGTTGGCGTAATGACCTAGTTTCCGATATGACCATTAGTCTAACTTGACCTAAATATAATTCAGACAAAATGTCAAGCTGCTGAAGCAAAAAATGCAGCCTCAAGATTGTTAACAAGATTTTACTCCAATTTGGCCTAGTGACCTAGTTTTTGACCCGGCATGACCCATATTCGAACTTGGCCTAGAAATGATTAAGATCAACATTCTGACCTAATTTTAAACTGCTGAAGCAGAAAATGCAGCTTTGCAGCGAGATTTTCTTTCAATTTGGTCTAATGACCTAGTTTTTTAACAATTTTCGAACTTGCCCTACATATCATCAAGACAAATATTCTGATACAGTTTTAACATGCTCAAGTTAAAATGCAGCCTCCAGAGTGTTAACAATATTTCCCTTCAATTTTGCCAAGTGACCTAGTTTCTGACCCAATATGACCCATATTCGAACTTGACTTAGATAGCATTAAGACAAACATTCTTACGAGAATGTTGTTGACACCTCCACAGCGATTGCGGGCACCTGCACAGCGCGATCGGATCGCCCGGTTGAGGAAGAGGTTGGCGTTTGCACTCTACCGCTACAACTTAGTTTTTGGCGCATTGGTGGCTAAAGATGCATGGTCTCATTCCCTTCACTGCCACTCTCCCTCTCTTGTGGGTTCTGCACTCTCCTCCGCCTACGTCATCTCATCTTTTCTAGGACATCTTGTAGTACTGTAGAATAACACTTTTGTTATGAACTGTGTGTTAAGTTGTTACCTTCTGTGAAGAGCGCGACTGGATGATCTGATGAATGATGCGATAGGCCGGCTTTCATAACCTGCGAACCACAGTGGGTGGTCGGCCAGACGCCGGACTGTCCCCGGTCAATGTCTGCCCGATTTCCGGCCGGACTCTGAGAGGCGTCTGGGTAGTCCATTTGGCCCGGCGCTCGTTCGATATGTGTGATGCACGGCCGGACATCGGCCAGGCATCAGCCGATTAATGTGCGATAATAACAATATAATCTGCAGCAGAAGACTTTTGAAAACATAAAGGTTGATATCCATATCTCTATGTGCAGACATAAGGCACAGTCCTGTAAGCATTTTCATCGCCATTGATGATCTTCAATCGGATTTCACGAGGCCAATAGTTAAAATTCTTTCTTCGAACTCGCAACTTGTCACCAAACATGCAGGGGGTCTTCCATATTTGACATCTCGGCGCATTGATTTCTAAAACATTTGTTAAACTTATATTGGAGTACTCACGCCTTAAGTTTTTCACTGATGTTCCAAGAACATTATAATAATCGTTTTTTCGGAGATCTAAACCTTTTGAATGCAGTTTTGTTGAATCCACGTTGAACTATTTTTCTCGCGCAGTCTCACCCTAAAATGCGTTGTTTCCCCCATATAGACGCTTTCTAACGCCTCTGCAGCAGACGGCTTTTTGAAAACATAGTGACAAAAGCAGAAATTTCACAAAACGTGCAATTTCTCCTTTTGCCACAATGTTTTCCACTTTTTGTCATAGGTTATCCATTCAATTATGGAGATTTTCTATGTTTTGACAAAATACGTTCAAAGTCGTCTGCTGCAGAATTGTCGTATGAGGGAAAGGGTTAATTAATGGAGTTACAAGTAGCGATTTGGTGTCTTGTTGTCTCTTCGTAACGGGATCATATCGAGGTAAATAGACGTAAAAGTAGTCGGGTTACACTTCTAGTATTGTTGACAGATCCATGTAGTTCATGAACCGTCACGCAAGAAAAACAACATTGTGGACTCTGCGTAAAGTATGGACCCGGATCAGCATAAGCATGCCGCGCAGGCTTACCCGGATAGACACTTTTCGCCTCCTGTGGATTTTTCGTTTCAGGAATCATTACTATACCTCTATCCCCCTAAGACGGAATGTGTCGGCCCGGACTGCGCAGGCTGATCTGGGTCGATACATTACGCAGAGACCATTATGTTGGTTTTCTCGCGGGACGGCTCACATGTACATTGACAGTGAATGCTCTTGTGAGACTGCGGATATACAGGCTCAACTTCGTATATGTATGCGCATCAAAATACGTGTCCAGCACCTTTCGTACTTAAGAAACGAACAGCTAGTAGGGAAGATTCGGATCAGACTGTGCGGAAGAACAGACTGGCCTGGATCTTCTCTGCTCGAATGTCTGTTTTCGTGTGATAATGCAAATGATAATGACTGATGAAAGGACAAAGGGAACCCGCTCTTCGCAAATTGACATTATGGTGGGTTCCGAGCTATTTTTTTTAATTCAATTCAATATCTTTGTACAAGTATAAAGGCGTCCAGACTATGTACATATATTTTAATCAATGAGAAGATAATACAGTCGTTCTGCGGCCATTACCCTTATCGGGGTTTTACTTTGGCTATCCCACAGGTGAAAGATGCAGTGATATGACCCCCCCCCCCCCGTCTATATATACCAGGGGGAGGGTCATATCACTGCATCTTACACATGTGGACTATCCATGTTTATAACTAGAATGGAGTGCTCCCTGGAGCACGTGTGTCACCTGCCGGGGCCTTGTCGGAAATTTTACTTTTTGACAGAAAAGGAGCAATTACTCTGATATAAAACTATTTGGATTATCTCTCTTTTGTGAACCATCACACACATTGATATACACATTTGTCAGAAGTTTCAATGTAATCCTTTGAGTAGAAAAAAAGTTATTTGAAAACGTGACGAAAAAGTGTGACAGACAGACGCCGGAAAAAAAAGTAATCCCTAAGTGCCTACCATGCTACGCAGGTGACACAAAAAAAATACGAACCGGGCAGGCTAATCGACACATATCCGTGATCGAAATACAATATGCAATTCGATTAAACATTACCATAATTGCCATTTTATTTTACAGAACCAAGACAACTATGGTCATTGTAATGGGAAAGCCATTATGTACACTCCTGGTGATGCTATTTGTGGAACAAGTGACGTCAGAGCCGAGCATTACGTCATTAAGAGTTGTCGACCTTACACATGCTATCTCGGAAAATACTGTATACTGGCCGGGCAATCCTGCCTTCAACTTCACGATTCTCTCAAGAGGACAGAAGCCAAACTATTGGTAAGGACTACCTATATTTGAGCGGCACTCTGCGAGAAACCAATCATTTAGCATTTTCGACCAGTGACTCTGCACTGTTCGTCAATACATGTATGTCATAGAAGGTTTCTAGGAATTTCTGTAAAACAGTATCCATTTGGATTCTTTAGCATGGGTGCACAGGCAGAGCTAAATGTGTTACAATAGCGCTGAGTTTGGTTTTTATGGAGCACCGTTAATGTCTAAATATAAACGGCATGGGGAGTCCGATCTTTGGAAATATGCGCCTAACGAAGATCTAGATAATCCTGTGCCTCCGCATTGTCAGCTCAGACGTAGACGTATCAAAGTATTTCCTTTCCACTTACACGACATATAAACCAAAATAAAAGCGTCAATACAATTGATATGACCACAACAGACTACAAGAACTGCTGCAAGATGCAGCAATTGGATGTTAGCGCGGGTATCAGCATTTTATGGCTTAAGAAATAATATTTGATTCGAAAAAACACGAAACTCGCCTTTAAATATATGATATAAATATATATTAACAATAGTTATTTAGTTAAATACTAAAACGAAAACAAAAATATCTTTTCCAAAAGGGTTGACCTCCATCTCCCAAAATTATTGTAAGCATTTGTCTGCGCATGCGCGTCCTCCCCCCCCCCCCCCCCCCCCCCCCTTAACATATTCTTAAAATCGCAAAATAACTTCGCATTTATGAAGATATTCCCATTTTCCTGTTATTAAAACCCCGGTGGTTCCCAGTGATGTTACATAGGCTCCACTCTGGTATAATAATACTGCTTGTGTTCAGTTGTGTGACTTCGGGTCGAAGTCAATAGAAAAGAGGGAGAAAGGTAACGGGAACGGGGACTAGGTATACATATCACTTCTACAGCCTTGCTGAGTAAGCCGGCTTTTATAGCGACGTTGGTAGAGTGGTTGACCTTTTCGTAAAGTTAAGCAAGTCTGTTATTAAGTTACGCGGTTAAAAATGATAATTTAAAAGTCCTCTCAAAAGAAACTCGATCGGTGGCTGGGGCTACATTTTTTATTCGCAAGATCGTCGATATAAATTTAATTAAATCATTCAAATTAGGGTCGTTTCGCGCCCTAGTTCTATATTGTATACTAGTGCATGTTTGTCAAGCTCGAGCGATACAGTTCTAGGTGTTCATGTCTTGTTCAGGCAATATGCCGCTTGTGAGGATTGACCGAGGGCAGGGGGACTAGTATGTCATGTATAACATACCAAGAATGAAATAGATTGAAAAAGGGCATTTATTAATGCCATAACTATTTTACATGGTAAAAGATGAGTATACAACATATATATATAAACTTGTATACATGACATATCTGGGCTTTAAGCCGTTCCACGAAAAAACCAACATAGTGGACTAATATCGACCCGTATCAGCCAAAGCATGTCGCGCAGACACATTTCGCCTCCTGTAGATTTTTTGTTTCGGGAATCATTACTCTATACCTCTATCCCCCCTGAGACGGAATGTGTCGGTCTGGATTAGCCTGCGCGGGCTGATCTGGGTCGATACATTACACAGAGTCCATAATGTTGGTTTTCTCATGGAACGGCTCATATATGTTATGTAAATGAGTCAAAGTCACGTGGTATACACACACCGAAAGTTAACTGAATGAAAACAAATACTGAACGTCATGGTCCAGTGCCGTAGATGAAATGCTGTACGCATGGCTTGTTAGAAGGGGATCTATTTTAGCATATGAACACCACCCAAAAACATCAAGGTGTATACAAAATGTATCAGGAAAGGGTTTAACCCGTTCCCACATACAACAAATCTGAAGCAAAAAAATATATAGTAAATCTCTATAATTATAGGTATAATTTCTAGAAAAAGATGAAAAGATTGTGGCAAAAGGAGAATTTCTCCTTTTGTCACGATGTTTTCAATTTCGTCTGCAGATGCGTCTATAGGTGGGAAAGGGTTAACTAAATTTTAAAATGTCTATTTTAAATCGATATTGAAGCATGTCCTTACAATTACTCCCTCCCGAGAGCTGCGTCCCTTTCGATGTCAGTGACCTAGATATTCAATCAGATATCAGTACCCGCGTCGTTAGCGAAGCCGGTTGGATGATCCCATATTTTGAACAGAATCCATTTTGTCTGTTTATACAGGTATGAAGCGAACTACTTTGGTACGGCTGAACACGGTGGAACTCATATCGATGCCCCTGCACACTTTTATGAAGGTGGCTACAGAACACAACAAATACCCATAGAGAATCTAGTTGGCCCTGGCGTCATCATTAACGTTAAGGTATGTCCCGCGGCACCAATAAGTTGCACGAAGTCAACATGATTTGCCTGAAAACACTTTCTTATACATATATTAAACCCTATATGTTGGGTACCACGGCAAAGGGTTTAGATATTAAATATGCATCACTGAACGCGAAAAACGCCCTTAATATGGAACTAATATTCATTTCTCATTTTTTTTTTTTTTTGCGGTGAAGATTAAACCAGTTCAATATATTGCTACATCAATATTAGTTTTGTTCTGGGGCAGCTTTATCTCCCAACAGCTTCGGAATATGATTCAGGCAAACAATTACAATATCCTTAGATAGAAAGCAAGAATGATACAATATTCATTTTGCAAAGACAACAGTTCTCCGATTGGTCTAGAACCAACTGAAATATGCGTTATGTGTTGGATTGATATTTTGTTCCATGGTTTATGTCAAGAAATACGAAACTCACATGATGAATACATGATCCTTAAAAGCGATTGATTTATCATTCTAATTGACGAACTTGCACGCATGTATGACTAAAAACTTACAGTATAACCTTGAACATAAGTAAACGATAGCTGTACCGACTTGATGAATGAACGAATCAATGTTTGACTTATGTTGTAGGACAAGGCTGCAGCGAATCCAGACTACCGTGTACAAGTTGAAGATTTAAAGAACTGGGAAAAAAGTCATGGCCGAATTCCTTTTGGCGCCATTGTGCTTATGAACTCGGGTTGGTCTGGTAAATATGGTAACAGATCGCAATATTTCGGTACAAGTGAACCGAACTACCCAGCAACATTTCATTTCCCAGGATACCATGAAGACGCTGCCGATTGGTTGGTTACTTATCGCAGTGTCCGCATGATCGGTGTTGACACTGCCTCGATGGATTACGGCCAATCAAAAACGTATCCGGTCCACGTGATCTTAGCTAGAGAGAACATATGCGGAGTGGAGAACGTTGCAAATTTGGACAGGATATCGGAAAATGGTACAATGATTTATGTCGGAGCCATTAAGCTCTTTGATGGCAGCGGAGCACCAGCTCGTGTGTTTGCTACCTATTATGACCAGGAAAACAATGGAGAACCAAATGGAGGACAACAATTAATGTCAACAACACCATTGCTTTCAATCGTGCTCGTTTTCTGTGTAGCTTGTTTCGCATTACTTGAATAGTCTCCCAGTGTGTAATCAACAACTCGTCGGAAGATTATTCCGAAAACAGAAAATTAAACACGAACATGCAATTTTGTTGACTTTCGTGTTATCAGATATACATGTAGGTGTCAAAAACTAAGAAATATATACTTAAACAATCAATCTTTAATCACAATAAAAGTAAACCATTGGTGTTATTATCATCAGGTTGTTTTGGTATGGTGAAATAATTTTCAGGCCGGAAGGCCATGATTGAGGCCATTAATTGGTTTGTAGCGTGTATCCTATCATCTGAGTGGCCAACGTCAAAAGGAATGTGAAAACTTTCATTTGCCACGGTTTAACAGCAGAGAACACTGTTAGTGTGTTTATGTTTAGAGTAAATCAACAGTGATGAATGTTGAATGTTTTATGTACATGTAAGTTGAGCCATGTAACAGGTAAACCGATATTCTATAATGTGACAAGCGACGATCCAGATCAATTGGGTCCGGCCTACTTTACTTTAAGTCAAAGGCATCCTGAAAGTCTTCGAAGAAAAGTTTATAAACAAATACCAAAGATGTTCAAAATATCAATGCATGTATGCGATTCCGAGCTCCGATAGCTCAGTCTGTAGCGGCCGATTAATCCATGGGGGTTGTTAGTTTGAGCCCCAGCTCAGCCAACACTCATTCCAATGTTTGACAAAAGCTAAAGTGACAAGCATCATGCCTCTTCCAATATTAATGGATAAACAGTCTATATGGAAAAACTACGAATTACTTAGAAATACTTTTGTGTGGAGTACTGGTGTACAAAAGCCAGGAAACATGGGTAGGCGACGACCCAATCAACAGGTTGGCTAACTGAGTACATGTAAATACCTACACAAAAATCTGCTTTTCGGTTGCATGACCTATCTCGGTGTTGTCAAGTAACAATTTGTTTTGCTTTCTTCTTTTTCTTTTTCTTTTGTTTAGTCTTCCTGGAAGGATCATTTGAACTATGCAAAGGAGATGGTTTCTTATTAGCCTGGTTTGCATTATTACGATTCAGGCCAGTTTTTATAGAATCTTTTACCAAATGATTTACTTCTGTTATTGCCTCTCCTTCATTTACTGTAGCAGAGTTGTCATATGTGTCCACAGCTGCAACGTTAGCTGTGCTTGTAACTTTAACTTTTTTAACATTTGCTGTGCCTTGCATTTCACACTCATTTTCCAGCTTTCTTTTCAATTTCTTATTTCTCTTTTTGCGCTTAACTTCAGGTTCACGCAGTTTAACTCCATCTTCAGGAATGTTTGCAGTTGCTACACATTCTTTCAAGCTATTCAAAACTTGGTTACCACTATCGTGTACATTTAAAGAAACATTGCCCGATTTTAAAGCTTCTTTCTTTTGAAAACAAGCAACAAAGAAGCCATTTGTAAGACAAGCTTCGTGTGACATCCTTAAGCAGGATTTAGCATGTTCAAATCCTTTGACCCCTCTGATTGGCCAATCAGGTTCCACATTTAATAGTTCAAATTTATCTCCACAAATGGAGAGTATCTCTTCTACCACTTGTTCGTTTTCTTCCTCATGTATGGAGCAGGTTGAATAAACAACTTTTTTTACTGCTGGAAAACTGAGGGCATGTTTGAGAATGCTGATCTGAAACCTGGCCAGCTGTTTTAATCTATCTCCGGAACTTGACTCTGTTTCATCTGTGTTCTGTGAAGCCCTATTGATCATTCCTGTAACACATAAATACAAACTTAAGCCGTTTGTTCAGAAACAAATCACAACTATGAACTAACTTGACATTCGCCATGGCAAGTAAATCTATATACGTTCAAAAGTTATGTTCAAAATAAAGACACTGTTCTATCCATATGTTACATGTAACCCTTTCCCACTTTCAACAGATCTGCAGCAGATCACATTGAAAACTTATTTATAGAGTTGAAAACATTGTTGCAAAAGGAGAAGTTTGATACATGTGCAAAATCTACATAAATCATAAATGAAAGTATATAAATGTAACAGATTGAAAAAAAGTGTTGCAAAAGTAGAAATTGCTCATGGTCACAATGTTTTCAACAGTCGTCTGCTGTTGTCCATTCAAGATGCATCAAAATGGTCTACATGAGGGAAAGGGTTGACTCTTACCTGATCCACTACATGAAGGGTCCACCAGTACATACTGCACGTTTCTATACTTATTATTGGCTGGGTTCACAGAGAGAAAATCAGCGCATGTCGCTTCGATACATGAGGCTCCGGCTTTACTGGTCAGTTTCTTCAGAGTTTCTAGCCTCTTCTTATCTTTGTCAAAAGCAAACACCTTCCTGGTTAAACATAAGACATAAAGATTTAATTTTTTATTGCAATGTTGCAGTCCTATTGTTTGTTGTGACCAGTTCACATACCTAACACCGGTGCTACAAACAAAATCTATCCTCGATAACTAACAACCTACCAACATAAATGTTTTAGTCAACTGTTTTATATGCAGTCACCTTGGATTTGATTTATGATTCAATGGGAATCACAATTGCTTTTCTCAATTCTCTGAAACAATGAATGGCCGAGCTCAGTATTAAACTTAATATCTCTCAATAGATAGCCCTCAAAAGAAACAACTGACCTCACAATAAGTTGAATTAATGGAAACAGATACCAATGGTGCACATCAGTAAGGCTTTTAAAAACATTGTGTGAAAAGGAGAAATTATTAAAAACAAGCAATGCCCTCCTTACCCACTTCTTTAGTATAATATTCTGTATTGAATTCTTTCTTGCAACTTGTTCCTCACATGTTTTATAACAAGACAAATTTAAAAGTAACATTTTCATTAAATATTGTTTACTTTTCAATTATATCACCGCGTTACCCATATTACTAGTTGATTCATCTGAACACCAACGAGGGCCAAGGCAGGAAAACCAATACCAACATTTTTAGAGTACATGAATTTTGCATAACTTGGTCGGGGATTGTACCTTGACCTCCAGCATCCAGGGCAGAAGCTCTACCAATACACCACCTAGGCTTTCATTTCAAGCAAAAGGTTCAATATTTGCACCTCTTATTAAAGATATAAAAATATTATTTAAACTGTTTAATCCTTTCCCACATACAGAAGCTTTTAACGCATCTGCAGCAAACAACTTTTGAAAACATTGTAGCATAAGGAGAAATTGCTCATTATAAGCAATTTCTCCTTTTGCCAGTGTTTTTAACTTTATTCAATAGATGTTCTTTCATTTATACAGAGTTTCTATATTTTTGACTAAATGATTTCATTCGTCTGTTGCAGATTTTGTTGTATGCCGGGAAAGTGTAAATGGTTATTTAAAGCGACTGAACTCCAGATACCCAACTGTCGAAAAAAAAAAAAAAAATTGTATTTGGGGCATTAAAATATGATAACTGACATATTATATACCCCTATAATCGGTGAGATTTTCTCGTTTTTCGATACTTTTCCCATCGCAAATTCTACCCTGTCAGTAACGGGGTAAGTATTTTTAAATAGGAAACCCCTTCATCAAGACAATTGAAAACGACTCAAGTTCACTTTATTGATAAAAAACGATACATTTTCTACCCTGGTTTTACTTGGATAACATAAAGAATAACATTTAGGGCGAATTCCATTTTTTTTTTCTTTCTTTTTTTTCGTGCCATATGGAATTCAGTCGCTTTAAAATGTTCACATCTCATATAGAAAATAACAATTCCTTTATATCTAAGGCAAGTTCCTACCCTTTATTCTGCATGAAACATGCTAGATGGCTGGTTTTGTTTCCTGGAGCTGCACAACAATCTATCACATGGGAACCAGCTGGTGGGGACAGAATATAAGCTGGGAAACAGCTAGCCTGGAATAAACAACAGTTTACTTTATAAGATCTATGTCAATAAATAGTCTACCAGTTTCACTGCCATAGAGAACCCCTGATGTCAACATGTACAACCTCTTTAGACATCTCTGTCATCCAACGATATGTTGACAAATTGTGACCATTTATTATCTTTTAAAATAATGCAGGAAAAAATTAAACTAGGGGGCCATGTCAGATAAAAAGATTTATATGGGGTTTTCCTCTTTTGTAACAATATTTCAGGCCTTTTGTCGTGGCCAGTTCACCTACTAATGTGCTTACACAAGTGATTTGTGGCCCTGGATCAATCACCAGACTATTTGCCCCCTAATCCTTTCCCTTATATAGACACTTTCTGACGCCTCTGCAGCACACAGCTTTTTGATCAGAATAGTTTGAACAAACCTGGAAGAGGGTCATCTAAGGAACATCTGTGCTTAAGTTATTTTCAAATCGGGCCAGTACTTTTGAACAAGAAGATTTTTATACATATAGGAAAAACAAGCCATGCCCCCAGAGGCTATGTCTTTTCAACGGATCAGAATACTTTGAACAATCTTGGCAGAGGGTCATCCAAGAAACATTTGTGCCAAATTATTTTTAACCATTTATACATATATGGAAAACAAGCTCTTTCCCCTTGTGGCCATGTTTTTTAACGGATCAGAATAATTTGAAAATCTTGGTAGAGGGTCACCCAAAGAACATGACATATTATTTTCAAATCTGGCCAGTACTTAATGACAAAAAGATATTTAAAGTTTTCAATAAACACATAAAAGGAAAACAAGCTCGCCCCATAGCGGCCAGGTTTCTCACCCGGATCGGAACACTTTGAACAATCTTGGTAGAGGGTCACCGTGGGAACATTTGTTCCAAAGTATTCTCAAATGAGGCAAGTTCATTTGGACAAGAAAATTTCTAAGTTTTCACTATACACATAAAAAGGAAAACAAGCTCCGTTCCCTGGCGCCCATGTTTTACAACCGATCAGAATAATTTGAATGAGCATGGTAGAAAAGAGCATTTGTGCATAATAATTTTCAAATCAGGCCTGTACTTTCGGACAAGAAAATTAAAAAAAAAAAATCCTTTCTGTTGCCATGGGAACCAGAGTTCGACATGGAATTCAATTCTTTGAACAACTTTAAAGGCCAAAGGAAGATCCCTGTAAATGTTATCAAAATTGCGGTTTAGGAGATGTTGTATGAAAAAAAAAAAATTGACATACTCACTCTGAGCTCAGGTGAGCTAAAAAACAGAAATCCTGTATTTAATTAAACCTTTCAATGTTCTAAATATTTCATCTTTATGGTCACTTATTTTAGATCTCAGACATTATTTAACAATTTGGACATTCTAAACTTTGTGCAAAGAAGTATATTTATATCATGAATTACATGTACTTTTATCAAATTTAAACTGTGTTATTATTTCAACTTTGTGTTTTTGTCTTTTAAAACCCTTTTCCACATAAAATAAATCTACAGCAGACAACTTTAAAAATATCTTTGAGAAAAACTTAAAACTCTTTTCAAAGGAAAGTATAATTATTAAACAGAGATGAAAACATTGTGGTAAAAGTACTTGTTTTGATCAATTTCTCTTTTTGCCCCAATGTTTTCAGAATGGGTCTATATGAGGTAAAAGGTTAAATAAAGTACAAATTTGATGAAAATACAATGACTTAAAAAAAAGTTCAGAATCAAGTCAAAATTGTTGAGTAATATCAGGATTATGACACTCTATGGGTAATAAGCTGGTGGTTAAACATTTATATACCCTAAATCTTACCTTGTCCTGCAAAATGATAGCACCAGAGGTATACAAGGGATGTTTGTGCAAGTCAATAGAAGGTTCAAACAACAACAGATCTGGTACATGTGGGTCCAACATGAATGACTTAGAAGACAGACTAGGTACTGCATCTCTGAAACTGTTTTAAAAGCATCATTTATTTAATAGTTTATCACATGTACACTTCGATGGAAAACTCTATTACATGTATTTTGTCCTTTCACAATTTTATCAAATAATTTACAAAATTATTTTTACATGAGTTGTTAATGTAACAAGAGGCCCAAGAGGGCCAGTATCTCTCCAAGGCCATTAGGCAAAAATTGAATCTCCAAACAGCCCCGCCCCCTGATGGCCACGTTTTTTGACCAATCAAAATGATGAAGGAATCTGATAGAGCGTCCCCTCTAGGAACATTTCTACAAAATTATTTGAAAATCAGCTCAACACTTTCGGAGAAGAAGATTTTTCACTAAGCCATATAAGGCAAAATAGCCCCGCCCCCTGGCAGCCATAGTTTTTGACCAATCAACATGGCTTGAAGGAATCTGATATAGGGTCAACCTAGGAACATTTCTACAAAATTATTTTAAAATCTGCCTGATTCTTTCGGAGAAGAATATTTTTTAAGTTTTTCACTATAGCCAATAAGGCAAAATAGCCCCGCCCTGTGGCGGCCATGTTTTTCAACCAATCAACATGGCTTGAAGAAATCTGATAGAGGGTCTCCCAAGGAACATTTCTACAAAATTATTTGAAAATGGGCCTGACACTTTCGGAGAATTGATTGATTGGGGTTTAACGACGTTTTTAACAATTTCTCAGTTATATCACAGCGGCCAGTTCACCTTCTCTTGCATTTCCTGGTTTTCTCACACCAGTATTCCACACAACAATCTTCCCAAGCAACTGGCTGCTTTTCCACATAGAATTAGCCCATTGGTGGAAGACGAATGATGCATGTGTCGCATTGACTTTTGTCAATTGTCGGAAAGAAAGTTGGCCGAGCAGGGATTCAAACTCACAACCCCTGGATTGACAGCCCACGTCGCTACTGACTGAGCTACCGGGGTTCGGATACTTTCGGAGAAGAAGATTTTTTAAGTTTTCACTATTTTTTTCTTTCGGTTGCCATGGATCCAAAAAATTTGAAGGAATTTAGGAGAGGACATTGAGAGGATGCTTCCTATGAAGTTTCATCCGAATTGGCCAAGTAGTTGGGGAGGAGAAGTTGTTTGAAGCAAAAAGTTAACGCACGCACGGAGGACAATTCGCCATGACATAAAAATGAAAGACCAAGGTCTTAGCAGAGGAAGAAAGACATTTTTATTTTAAAATTGACAATAGTTTATGCTGGTTTATTCAAATGCCTTTCCCTGGTGGAGTGACCTTGGGTAAGGCCTATTTCCTAGCCTAGTACCGGTTTGTTTACCCAGGGATCATGAATTAGTGATTAAACTGAAATAATGTTGAATACGGCGTAAAGCCCCATTAAAAAAACAAGTTTGACATATTTGTACAGACCATGTGAACACAAGAGAATTTTGCTCAAAATGAGTATTTTTTCTTTCCCAACAATTGTCCATATTTGACATCTCGGCGTATTGATTTCTAAAACATTTGTTAAACTTATATTGGAGTACTCTCGCGCAGTCTCACCCTAAAATGCGTTGTTTCCCCCATATAGACGCTTTCTGACGCCTCTGCAGCAGACGGCTTTTTGAAAACATAGTGACAAAAGAAGAAATTGCACAAAACATGCAATTTCTCCTTTTGCCACAATGTTTTCCACTATAAGTCATAAAATTCATTCAACTAAAGAGATATTCCATTTTTTGACAAAATATGTTCAAAGTCGTCTGCTGCAGAATTGTCGTATGAGGGAAGGATTAACCTTGTATCAAAAGGTTATTTCCAGTTGTTATTTTACATGGGCGGTGTTCAAAGCAGATTACTATTAACCCTTTTCCTCATACGACAATTCTGCAGCAGACGACTTTGAACACATTTTGTCAAATAATGGAAAATCTCTATAATTGAATGGATAACCTATGACTAAAAGTGGAAAACATTGTGACAAAAGGAGAAATTGCACGTTTTGTGCAATTTCAACGTTTGTCACTATGTTTTCAAAAAGCTGTCTGCTGCAGAGGCTTCAGAAAGCATATATGAGGGAAAGGGTTAAACAAGAAATATGTGAGCTACTGCTCACTAGTGATACCCCCGCTCATGTTTTGAAAGACATATGTGATGGTGGGGTAAAGGGCCATAACTCCGTGAAAAATCATCCAACCGGAACGCAAACACGATATGCGCATCTACACTTGGTGGTGATCCTTCCTATGAAGTTTCATAAAATTCCAAAAAGCGGTTGCAGAGAAATAGCCCGGAAATGAATTTAGTCATACATAGCCTGATGGTGGAGTAAAGGGCCATAACTGCGTGAAAAATAATCCAACCGGAACGCAAACACGATATGCGCATCTACACTTGGCGGTGATCCTTCCTATGAAGTTTCATAAAATTCCAAAAAACGGTTGCAGAGAAATAGCCCGGAAATGAATTTAGTCATACATAGCCTGATGGTGGGGTAAAGGGCCATAACTCAGTGAAAAATAATCCAACCGGAACGCAAACACGATATGCGCATCTACACTTGGTGGTGATCCTTCCTATGAAGTTTCATCAAATTCCAAAAAGCAGTTGCAGAGAAATAGCCCGGAAATGAATTTAGTCATACATAGGGGTAAAGGGCCATAACTCCGTGAAAAATATTCCAACCGGAACGCAAACACGATATGCGCATCTACACTTGGTGGTGATCCTTCCTATGAAGCTTCATCAAATTCCAAAAAGCGGTTGCAGAGAAATAGCCCGGAAATGAATTTAGTCATACATAGGGGTAAAGGGCCATAACTCCGTGAAAAATAATCCAACCGGAACGCAAACACGATATGCGCATCTACACTTGGTGGTGATCCTTCCTATGAAGTTTCATCAAATTCCAAAAAGCGGTTGCAGAAAAATAGCCCGGAAACGAAAGTGTTACGGACGGATGGACGGACGGACGGACGGACGGACGGACATGGGTAAAACAGTATACCCCCCCTTTCCTTCGGAAACCGGGGGTATAAATATCATATAAGCTAAAAATTATATTGTTCACTTGTTAGTGAGTAAATAGACAACTTGACAAAGCTTGATACTGATAGTTATTTCAGTGGAAATAGTAAGGTAAAAAATGTGTCTTACTTTTCTTTAGTACATGGAAGAAGTGTTCTTCCTGCATTTTCGAAGCTCTGTATGACTTTGTCTTTTGTTGTCTTCAGTGTGTTCACTCGCACATATTTTGGGAAATTCTTTCCTGTAATTTTATGAAAAATAGCATTAACTCTCCTATGGCAGTCTGTCAGTAATATTGAAACAGAATGTTTGAATTAAATCAGTATAACATAAATACACTGTATAATGGGCTTTGCACATCATCTATTAAAATATGGAGAATATTTGTGGCGAGTTATGTCAAAATCCTTAAAGGTGTTCAAGAGATATGGAGCGGAAACAAATTATAGTCATATAACGTTTGACCTCAAACTTTGCGCTATGCACATCGTCTCCATATGGTAATCATTTGTGGTCAGTTATTTCAAAATCCTTCAAGTGCACCTTGACCGTAAACCAAGCTGTTTGTAACATGTGCTCTGTACATCTCAATAAAATGTATGGTGAACATTTGTGACTAGTAAATATGAAGTGGACATGAAATAAAGTCATATGACTTTTGACCTCTAAATGTGAGTTTGACCTTGAACCAAGCTGGTTGTAACATGCACTCTGCACATCGTTACAATATGTCGCCCTATTTTCCTTTCTCACATGAAGATGTATTTTGACGTATCTACAGCAGACGACTATTAAAAACACTGCAATAAAAAGAGAAGTTGTTCATAATGAGCACTACTAGTCTATTTTGCGGCAATGTTTTCAAATTTAATCATTTTATGTCATGTAAGGGGAATTTTCCATATTCTTGCCATGTTTTTTAAAAAAAAACTCATTTGTTACAGATTTGTTGTATGTGGAAATGGGTTACTTACAAAATTAACAAATTTAGGTCACATATTTATTAGTATGCTGAAAAATGGCAAACCGTATACATTTATCAGGGTATTTGATAGAGCTGTAGCAATACATTCAAATATTCGATATAACTGAATACAGGTCTGTACAATACGTATTCGTTATTCGCCTCATCCTGAACCAAATATTTACGAATATAATCGAAAGCTGTATGATTTAAACTAAATTCAACGTAATTGAACTACAAACATAACAAACCTTTTGTCACACTTGCATACCTCATTAGTTTCATAACGCATTCAGCGCTATACTTATATAGTACCCCACCCACAACAGCTGACCACTGATTTTGCGACATATATTTTTTCATTTTCTCAAAATATATTTGATGTTGTGTTCGCTACGATTTATTTTGACATAGGTTTATGTGTGTTTAAAATGTGTTTTGTATGAATTTTGAATTATAATTTGATTGAAAAAAGAGAATTCCCCTTTAATGACAACCAAAACCAGTAAAAAAAAAATGGCAAACCACACGGAAATTTAAATATCTCCGGCCAAATATACGTCACTTGTATGAAAACATTTCGGATTTCAGAAAAAGATTCAAGGAAGACATTCTATCTCACACTATGACATTGTGTATAACTAGTTAAACGCTACATTAAATTCATAATTTCCTCCCTTGCTTATGCCTGTTATAAAATCAAAGTAATGAAAGTATTTAAGTTGATTTTCTTTTGAGGATCACAAGCATGTCGACTATGGACAATGGACAAAGACTCCAAAACGTTATTAACTTTTATACTGTTCTAGTTGGATTTTATTTGTCACAAGAGACTTTAGAGTGACAAATTACAAGTCAACCATTATACTTTTTCTAATCATTTGAATTCTGATTTAATTTGTGTTATTGTTTACATGTTGTTAAATTCATGACAATATTTGTATTTGTTACCCTGTATTCTTGATACATATCATATTCACCACCTAGTGTATTCTTTCAGCCCTAGTATTTGACATATTTCATTTATCTTTATCCCTTTCCCACATACAATTAAGTCTGCAGCAGACGACTTTGAAATCGTCTTGAAAAAAATACATAAAATCTATGTAAATAAAAGTAAAATAAATTAGTACAATAGTTAAAAACATTGCATGGCAAAAGGAAATTTTTTTCATTATGCTCACAATGTTTTCATAATTCAACTGCTGCAGATGCGTCAGAATATGTCTGCATGTGAAAAATGATTATATCCCAATATAAAATGTCATGTTTTTAAATTTTAATTTGAGCCTTGATGGTTATAATTTCAAAGAAAGGTTACCCTTTTCCTACATAAATTTGTTATTGAACATCAACTCTAGTGTTAGTGTGAAACATTTCAATAAATGGAAGCATTATAATTACATAAGAGTTGAAAGCATTGTGTGAAAAAAGTAGAAATTGCTCATCATTAGCAATTCCTTCTTTTGCCATCATGTTTCAAAAGTAGGCAGCTGCTGATGAGTCCATATGTTTGGAAAGATAAAAAGAAATGTCTATATGTTATACAAACCAGGATTTTCTTGGACAAGCTGTCTTAGATCAGTTATGTCATGCTTGATTTTGAGGATTTCACACTGGGAATGAATGGAACTTTTGTGTCTGGCAAAACATTTCTATAAAGAGAAGGAGGAACCTCTTTTCACTTAATGCTTTCCAACTTCAGCAAAACTGCAGCAGACAACTACGAAAACATGTAAAAATCTCTATGGATAAATGTTTAGTTATTGAACATTGAACAGAGTTGAAATCAGTGTGGCTCATTTTGAGCAATTTCTTCTTTTGACAAACACTTTTAAAATGCTGCAGAAAAATCAAAAAGTGTCTACAATTAGGAAAAAGGTTAATAGGGCATGTAACTTATTAAGATCTTATCTATTGATTCCCTAAAAATAAACACAACTAGATGTAGCTTAACAGTTCAACTCATCTGCATCTATGGTAAACAAGAATCACATATACTAATTATATATCTGTATATTATATAGACACACAGACGCAGAGAAGAGAATCCCTCAGTATGTGTCTCCCTGTCTTAATGAGATTCTGACATAAAAAGTGTCATAGATCTGGAAATTTTAAAACTGCTTTTGATGTATTTTCTATCTTTACTGTCTATCAATATGCCATTAACTGTGCTAAATTATTTAATGGGATAGGTCTACACTTACAACTTGCATTTAAAGTTAGTATTGCTTTGATTAACAAATAATGAAGTAATGCTACAGAGCAGGGCTTTGCAAAACCGATAAATTACCGGTTTATACTAAAACGGTCCAGGAATTTGTATAAATTAAAATTAAAACTAATATAAAATCGGTCCAGGAATTTCTATAAAGCTAACTATATAACACCTCCGCTACAGGTCACTTTGTAAACAGAGTCGTCTGTACACCTTTGAGATAGTCACTTACCGTGACGTTAACAGGATTATCGATCCAATTAAGTTTGACAATCGTGTAAACTGATAGATAATGCCAATCGGAATACCCCGGTGATGAATGGATGACGGAATTACCCGAGAAAATCCCATTGAATGCATGCGATAATAATTTCATGCATCTGATTGGCTGTTGGGGTTATTAGGGAATTTCCATAGGTCACATGACCTTTGTAACCTTTCAAGATGGCATGGAAAAAGAGATATTTAAAATAAATTTGTCACTGTATATTTTATAAGGCAGAAGTTTTAACTTCATTTCATTTAATTTGTCCTTCGATACATTAGTGAAAGGGCTCAACGAAATTTACTTGCAATGTTCAAAAAGTTAAATGACCGGCTTGGCAACGCGAATCATGTTGACAAAGAAAACCGGGTCAAACCGGTTCATAATTACGGGTAAATGTACTTACCTAATTATTTCAGTCATGGTAATTCCAAAACAACAAAGACCTTTTTTGCAGTAAATTTTCATTTTTATGTACACAAAATAAAGTTAACCTTACAGATAAGAGAAATGAATCTTCTGTGCGAAACCAATAATTTTCTAGTACATACGGATCGAACAATCTTAAGTACGAACGAGCAATGTAAACACACATGTGCGGTTATGTTCGTCTGCAAATTTTGGAAAATTATGATTTGTAAAGTACTTCTACATTGACATTAACGAGTGATGACACTTTTATGCAACCATCTATGCAAGGTAACCTGCAATAAACATGAAATTTTTAAAAGAGTTTCAATGTAAATAAAAATTAAAGGGGGGGAAAAATTCTGGACCGATTAAGATTTCAAAATTTCCAGAGCCCTGCTACGTACCACATTTTGGACTTTTGGTCAATGGTTCAAATTCTTGTCAGACGTAAAAAAAATAATAAAACTTGTCAGACAGATTGTTAGCCCTTTCCCTCATATAGACACTTTCTGACGCCTCTGCAGCAGACGGCTTTTTGAAAACATAGTGACAAAAGAAGAAATTGCTCAAAATGAGCAATTTCTCCTTTTGCCACAATGTTTTCCACTTTTAGTCACAGGTTATCCATTCAATTATAGAGATTTTCTATTTGTTGACAAAATATGTTCAAAGTCGTCAGCTGCAGATTTGTTGTATGAGGGAAAGGGTTAAGGATTGCTATACATACCTTAAAATGCCCTGAAACCCCCTTTCCTAGGATATGTTCATACAGCAATACAATGGCTAAATCTTGGTTTTTCTTAACAGCTTTCTCCTTTTCAAGCAGTCTGACATTTGTCAATATACCATTCAAAACCTCCTGGTATTTAAGTGTCTCACAAACAAGTGCATACAGTGCCTTTGTATTCTGCAAATAGAAAAAAAGATGTGTGAGCATAGAAGTTACATGGTGTATACATATGACAACAACTTGCATTGAGCTAGGTTATAGGTAAAATTAACAAAGGATAATAAGTTTTTTTTCATTTTAACGGTAAGCATTTGAAATGTTGTAGCAGACAAATTTTGAAAACATTGCAGGGAAAAGAGAAATTGCTTATAATGAGCTGTTTCTCTTCTTCCAATAGTGTTTCTTATTCCATTTAAACTAGATCCCTTGGCCAGATACTTTTGAAGAAGAAAACTTTTCATGTTTTTACTATAGCCATATAAGGCAAAACAGCCCCTAACCCTGGCAACCATGTGTTTTTGACCAATCAACATTTAAAGTTTCTTGTTTGGTTGCCCTGGAAACCAGACTTCTGCAATGATTAAAAAAGAGCGCCAAATGTCACAAAATACGCCCGTCCTGTTTTTTTGAGACCAAGTATAGTGATAATTGGTTGTACATCAGCCAAACTTAGAGAGCGGACAGTGTTAGTAGTTTTGGCCATTTCGAGGGACATAATTTTGTAGTGACTAAGATAACGTTGTAAGTTATCAAACCTGACCAAGATATTCTGCCCATCTACATATTGTCTAAATTTGGTGATTCTCGGATAAGTTATTTAGCTGACAAGACCAATTTTAGGTAATTTCTATAATTAAAGGGCAATAACTTTCTATCGACTGGAGCAATATGGCTAGTTATTGAAATTGTCCGAGATATTACGCCAATACACATTCTGACCAAATTTGGTGATGATTGGACAAAGGCTCCTACAGTTATTGAGCTGACAAGACTAATTTTAGGTAATTTCTATTAATTAAAGGGCAATAACTCTTGATTGACTAAAGCAATATGGCTAGTTATTGACCTTGTTAGAGATATTATGCCAATACACATTCTGACCAAATATGGTGATGATTGGACAAAGGTTTCTTAAGTTATTGAGCTGACAACATACTGGACGCCGCCTGCCTGTACGCCGCAGGTAAAACTATAATACAATCCGTTTTTTCAAAACGGGCGTATAAAAATTGAATAAAGTGTGGTGAGGACATTCAGAGGATGCTTCTTGCGAAGTTTCATGCAAATTGACCCGCTGGTTACAGGAGATGTTGGCGAACGATGCGCAACGGACAAAGGGCTATCACAATAACTTCATTCTCAGGTGAGCTTAAAACGATATTAAGAGAGATATTTCATACTTGCCCTCAGATGTTTACGAAGTTGTCTACTGCAGGTTTGTTGTTAGTGGGAAACTTTAAAGGGTTTAAGCTTCTGATGTAACTAACCATACATATCACATTTGTAGTGCCAAACGATAGCTGTTAAATGAGTGTTTATCTAGGGTCATAAATTTAAATCAGAATATTTCCACCAATTGACTACATCATTCTTATTCCTTCATCAATGGCTAATAGCTGGACATATAAGCCAACACTTCTGTCGGCTTATATGTCCAGCTAACACTGTGGACCAGGGGTTTTAAATTTAAATCAGAAAATTTCCACCAATTGACTTCATCATTCTTATTCCTTCATCAATGGCTTATATGTTCAGCTATAACACAGTGGACCAGGAGTCACACTTAAGGTTTTTTTATCCCACATAAAAGCACAACAACATACACCATTCCTTATTTCTTCAAGCTATCTGTATTTTGAACCAAATACCTGGTGCATTGCCATTTGGTTGGAAAAACAGTCTAGAAAGCTTAAATCAAAGCTGCGTCAACTCACTAAATGAAAATCCTTGTTCTTTTTAATAGAAACTAAGTGATAGTTCAACCCTACTCTCAAAATCACACACACATATACTAAAATGTTAAAATGGTGTTGCTTGTATGTTTGAATGGTGTTTTACATTGCTTTCAACAATTGTTCAGCTATTTCACAGCATTACCTGGGCAAGATAACAGTACCACTGGTCAATTTATCCTGACACCAGCAAGTCAGTCATAATGCTAACCCTGCAACCCTGAGAGTCAAGGAGGGAAAGCCATTACTACCATTACAAAGTCTTTTGTCTGACACAGCTTGGGATCCAACCCTCAATATCCAGCACCCAAAGCAGATGTTCTACCTCTTAGGCTTAAAGCACTACACAACCAAGGCAGTTCCAGAGCTCTAGATAAAAGACATTTCTCAGTGAGATGATTCTTTTGAGAACCAACAACATAGGATTTGATGGAGTAATAAGAGAAGTATTGTGGGGAAAAAAACGGTTCAATCCCTCTAATCTAATACGATGTTGCAGAGCTCTAAATAAAAGGCATATTTCATGTTCTAAACTCAAAATCCTACGTTTTTGGTTCTCAAAATAATTGTCTCAATAAGAATATCATGTTTAAGTTACATCGAGTTTCAGTCCTTCCCACAAACAACAAATCTGCAGAAGACAACTCAGAAAACAACCTCGAAAAAAGCTTTAAATTATAAATGAAGGTATAATTACTACATGTATTGATAACAGAGTAAAATTATAAATATTGAAGCTATATGCTCATACATGTGATATCGTCCCAGACATCCGGGATTGTCCCGGAAATCATATCTCTGTCCTGGAGTGACGCACGTTTGTCCTGGGAAGTCATAACAAACGGAAAAAATTAAATTCAGACACATAAATTTACGAATCTATTTAGGCAGTTGGGCCTGTATGGGACGCTGGGCTCGACATGCTTCACGTGGGACATGTTGACACTAAGCCGTAAAAATTGCCATCATCATTTGATTTAATGGGCTATTAATGCATTTTAACAAGTCGGGAAACGTACTGGTATTAAGAATGACAGTTTTTATGTGATGAATTGTTTGTAGGAATATAAAAGGAAGTAAAATTTAAACCACTGGGTACATTTTCCTGACGTTAAATACTTCTAAAATAACAACAAGGGCCCCAAGATGCACCACAGATGTTCCCCATTTCAAAAAATGTCCGGACATCCTTAAATTGGTGGTCATTTCGTCGGCAAACCCGAAAAGTTCACCAAAAATTAACACATGTATGTGTATGCTGCAGAACCTTCAGAAAGCATATGTTACGTTAATACGTGTGAAAGCTCGAGCCAAAGGCTCGAGCGAAGCACGCCTATAGGTTACCCGTACGAACACATCATACGAGATCAAAACAACGAGAATTCAGTACAATCTTACTGTTTTTCACATATCAAATCTCAACCCCATAGCACTTTTTTTCGGCCAATTTGCTTCCGGTCTTACTGGACGGACAAATTTCCGTAACCTATTAATTTCGTAACCGGTAAAACCCGCATTCACGATATTCGTATGTTTTGACAAATAAAAAAATACTAAGAACTAGAGAGAAAAATTAAATTAAATTCCTTCTCGATAAAGGAAAGAAAACAAGGAATCTGACACGTGATAATTTGCGTGTAATTGCACTCGTTTTCTATTTTTAAAATGATATTTTCTCAACCGGAAGTAAACACATCCAAATATGACGTCATTGCAACGAAAGTAACGTCATTGTAAGGCAAGTAATAAATAGTTAACAAAAGGAAAACGACAGGAATGGTAGGAAAAGATAGTTTGACTCGTCACAAATGGATTTCATTCACTGCAAGGACTTTATGAAGGGTAAGTCGACTATTCTTTTGTACCTGTCATAGTTATTTCATGGATTTTATATCTTGGCAAAATAGAGAAGCAATGTTAACACTTGAAAATGATTGTAAATATTTCAACGGAAGTTATCGTTCGTTACACTGGCCTCGGATATTATTTAAACTGAAAAGGACGAACAATTCTGTTTCTGTATCGACATAGCTTCATTTCAAGGTAGGATATTTATTATATCAATAATTTGCTTAAAAATATAACTTAATTTCTAAATTATTTGTTAGTATCTGTTGAGAACCGTTCCACGATGCTTTCGTCAAATCGCGTGACGTCACATCATATGTATTGTTTTTGTCTGTATCTGTTCCACAATGCTTACGTCACATCGCGTCACGTCACATAGTGTGTATTGTTTTTGTCTGTATCTGTCATTTATAGCCGAAGCCGTCTTGTCAAATGTTGACCCCACTCAAGAAAATAGCTAAACTATCATATCTTCGACTGCCTAGTTGTATTTACTTTAAGACGTTTATTAATATATTGAAGTAAATGTAGTAAACAAACAAAACTTCAGTCAATTTCAAATTATTTACATTCAATATACAATTGTGTTTACATTGTACAGTTTAACAGTTTATGTCTATGACCTAGCATTTGTCAAATCATGAAAGTATGACCAGAATCAGTTCACCCTGGTTTTGGGGTATACATAGTAAATGTCTTAAGCCATATATCCTCCAACCTGAAAGAGGGGAAAACACTTTCATGCCTCCAAATGAGTCCATTGTTTTAAAGAAATGATGTCATATGTGGACTATCAGTAAAACACATAACTTTTCATTCAACAGGCTGAATTTCTAGTAGTTTCACCTTTTTTTATCCAAAATTTGTTTATTGATCAAACTCAAATGAGTCCATTGTTTTAAAGAAATGATGTCATATGTGGGCTATCAGTAAAACACATTACTTTTCTTTCAACAGGCTGCATTTCTAGTAGATTCATCTTTTTTTTAACCAAAATATGTTTATTGATCAAACTCAAATGAGTCATGATTGTTTTAAAGAAATGATGTCATATGTGGGCTATCAGTAAAACACATTACTTTTCTTTCAACAGGCTGAATTTCATTTTTTTTTATCCAAAAATTGTTTATTGATCAGATTGGACAAACTTGTTACTAAGAATTTCAACATTATTTCCACTAGGTTATTTTAAATACTCTGCATGCATGTATTCAAACCACATTTACAAAAGATTTTTACGGTCACTGATTTAGGTCCGTCTATGAAACAGGGCAATGTACACTAACTATATCAAACTAAAATGTATAAGGTAAAAACAAACTGCACATTGAAATCTGCAGATAAAGAGGATCAATCTCTTTTTAAATTCAACAAACACTCAAAATACTTTTTATTCAAATAAATATGTATAAACATTTTGTTTGAAAGATAAAGAAAACTTCGTCTGTTTTTCAACAGAAAAGGCTATATTATAAAAACTTAAAGGCAGTTAATAATTAATGTCAGTTATAAGTAACCCAGTGACCTCACAAAGTGTTCTGTCCTCTGATATAATTGAAATACCACAGAAATGTATCTCTTTTCTGTTTTCTATGTAATTTATTGTGAAATCCATTTTTCTGTGTGAAATTGTATAATCTATACAATAGAAATGGTAAAATTTAAACTAGTATACATTCATTATACTTTACTGGTAATAAAATTACACATATTTTCATGAAATGCTGCTCAAAGTAAAAACCTATACTGTAGTTTAGTGGTAGAACACCTGGTTTAACGAGAGTTCTGAGTTCAAATCTCAGCAGGTACATGATTTGAAAGAAGCAACTAAAACTTAACTATTTATACATGAAACAATTATGTTGTGGGGAGTTGTCTTACTTAAACACTTATTACATTATTCCAGGCTTCTAGCGAAACTATTTTACTCCCTGTACCCTTTTCAAAACCTTTTATAATTGCGCAATAACAATTAGAAAAAGGAACAGTTATCGACATTGATAAATCTGAGAATCTGTACATATTCAAGGTCTGATCAGATCTTTCACTATCCATTTTTTTTAAACAACATATTTCATATATCAGTTGTTGACACTAAGTCTGGTACTTATTTACAAATAACCTGATGCTGTTTTATGTTTTACAAATTAAAAACCAGAAATGGAGATAAGGGTTCAAAGGGAAATGCTGTTGAATAGGAACATATATTGTTCATTTTGGATATGTTCATTTTGGAATCAATTACACCATTCCGACAATGTATTCAGATTAGTCACAGAAATCAAGTAATTTACATCAGGCAAGGGGCTAAACTTTACCCTTTCCAACATACATCATTATAAATGGGACTATTGAAACTATTTGTCAAAAATTACAGTTTTCTCAGTCTGTATGCATAGTGTTCTCATCTTAAATTGTCTCAAGATTATACATTCAAGCATATCATGCAAGGTTAGCCATGTGCCTTGGAAGACTGTTGTGTGGAGTATTTTAATATTCTAGAAAGCCAGGGGAAAATGTTAGGTGAACTGAAGTACAATTGAAAGTAATGTTAAGCTCAATTAAGGCATTCAATCAACCATGGTAAGAGTCAGTTTCCAATTATATTTATTACTAGTTTACAAATAACTGGCATTTGTGAAAATAAATCGGAACATTCTTCAATGCCTTCTAAGTGTTGTTTTCCATCAACATCCTTGGAAATCTTACTGTCTGTTACAATCCTGACCTAATAAAAAATAAAACAGATATGTACACATTAAACTTAAATGCATGATAAGTTTGGGTTTTTTCAATATGTTTTTCGAATTATGTTTGGTAACTTTCTACAATTTGCCTATTAATTTGTTTCTTGTTTGGAGACTGACAGTGCTTAATTAATTGTTCTTGCTTTCACACGACCTAGGCTTTGCCTATTTACATATTACGTATGATATATTATGCATGAGGGAAACAGCTAATTGAGTTACACATGAGATATAAAGACCAGTTTAGCAACTATCTAGACTAGTGCTCTCATTTGAATTTGTAAAGAAATGCAACACAGAAACTACTAGATGTCAGTAGGTCTACAATTGCCTGGGAACTAACACGATAGCTTAGAAGCACAACCCGGATTACTTACAATAATCCGCGAATACCCAATTCGTTTCAAATTTAACGCGTTCTTTCATCTGAAAAAATTAAAACTAATACTTACATTTACTTTGGAAGTATAAACAAGATTTTTCAATGAAGATTTCTTTGCATTGACTTTATTAATGATGCCTGCAGCCTCAAAATACAGAGACATGCTGAACAGGCTGATTATTCGATATCAAATGGGAGCTTGATTGCATCTCATCTTCGAAACGCTTGAATACTATTATTTAGTTTCGGATTTGAATTTTCGATTTTTCTTATTAAACAAAAGCATGCCGCAAATAATGTAGTTGATTAGAGGTACATATTTATATGCCTAGGGTTTACATCATGAGTTTTATTAATTATATTGTTGTTGTTTTTTAAAAAAGAAATTTTATGACTATCCGGGTACCAACATTGAGGAAACCATCTTCGCGTCTCTTTGCTAGGATACTGATGACGTTTTACGCGAAAATTGGCGACGTTTTTCTCAAAATAAAAGGTGACACAGGTAATGAAAACATACATTCTGCAGACCTAAAAAATGCGAAGCCCAAACAGGTACAGTTCATCTATCAATTATCCTCGTTTCATTCATTTATCAGAATATTTATGCTGTAAGAATAATCATTGACAAACCTTATGACGAACCAAGTGATGATCTCTTTAAATCTTTAAACAGTTTATCTCTAGTTGACATATGTAACATTTTCATAGAAAACAACAACAGGTACTTAATTACGATCAAGTGATCAGCATTTGTTATATATACCAAAGCCTAGAATTTAACTCTGTAGAAAATCTCTGTTATATTCTGGTCCAAAACTGTGGAATCGGATTCCTTTACATGTAAGAACCTCCAACACATTATACAAATTTACAATTGCGTGCATGTGTATACGTCGGTGGTATAAAATATGGTAATTATTGAACTTAGTGGTAACATTTAGGCAAAATTAGAAATTATGACAATGAGCAATATCTCCTTTTACCACAATGTCTCCAAAAGACTTTCGCTGCAGATACACGTTCTACACAAGGGAGTTATTTTATTTACAGTGTTACAGATTCGGGTCATGGCAGTAACTCTACATTTGATTCAAGCACTCACACAGATATAACTGGAACAAGTGTGATCCTTGGCCAGTTCCCCAAAAACAAAGACTATCATCAACCAATTGAGTTATTACCACAGGTATATATATATATATATATATACGTTTGTTTTACCCTTTCCCACATACAACAAATCTGCATCAGATGACTTTGAAAACAAACATCTTGGCAAAAATATGAAAAATCTCTGTAAACGAAAATAACATTTATTGTACAGTTAAAAACATTGTGGCAAAAGGTGAAATAGCTCATGATGCAATTTTTTTTTTTTGCCACAGTGTTTTCAACTCTATTCTTTCATTAAACTTTTGAATTTAGAGATTTTCCATATTCATTCATGTACCTTTTCAAAGTAGTTTGCTGCATATTTAATTTATGTATGTATATATTGTAAAGGGCTTATTCTAAATTGTCATTATCACAACACCAACCAAATCAATATATGAGCCATTCCACGAGAAAATCTGGTCTAATTCGGGCCGACAAAATTCCGTCTCAGGGGGATAGAGGTAATGATTCCTGAAGCAGAAAATCCACAGGAGGCGAAAATTGTTTGTCTGGATTAGCATGCATGGCATGCTTAGGCTGCTCCGGATTAAAAGTTTACGCCGAGTCCACAATGTTGGTTTTCTCGCGAGACGGCTCATGTGAGCCTCTCTAGGTATAGGCTTTCATAATTTGTGAATAGTGTAGGTTAAGTTCAGCTAGTGCATCTGTTATGTTTTTTCAAAATCTTTTATAATACATTTAATCTTGAAATGTCTGAAAATGCATTATTGGATAAATAGACAAAAATGGGTTACAAAAAAACCTGATGACAAGCCATTCTCCCTCCGCTAAAGGTCATAAGTAAATAATTTATGTTATATGGAAAATATATCGTTTTGTTTTGTTTTCAGCTCCCATCTCACAAATTTAAGCATTCTGTTTGGTATGACTTAAGACAGTCATCTCTCACTGGGGATAGTTTACATGCACCCAGGATACGAAAAGGTAAAATTTAAATTTATTAAAGCATAAAAACATTGTTGAATAAGATAAAAAAAACATTTGAATACAATGCACAGTTTCATACTTTTTCAGATGATAATCTATATATGATTAATTAACCTTTATCACATACAGACACTTTTTGATTAAACAACTTTTGAAAACAGTGTGGCAAACAGAGAAAAAGCTATTCATGAGCATTTCTTCTATTATCACAATCCTTTCAACTGTTTTCAATAATTGGACACACACACACATTCATTCATAGTATTTTGCCATATAACTGCCTAGATGTTTTTCTAAGCTGTCGGCTGGCAATTTCTTGTATGTTGGAAAGATAAAGGGTTATGATTTAAAGTTATTTTTCAGTTTACATGTATAATGCATACTTCGTTTCTTACATTATCAAAGAACTTGGTAATCTATATAGACGCATTTTGTCACATCTACAGCCGACGACATTTGTAAACAATAAACATTGTGGTAAAAGGAATAATTGCTCATTATGACTAATTTCTCTATTTGCCACAAATTTTCATATTTTTTCTATCATTAATTTTTATTCTTTCATTTATAAAGAGTTTTCCATATTTTTCCATAGATCTTTTTAAAGTCCTCTGCTTCAGACTTATTGTGTTTGGGAAAGGGTTAAATCTTAACAATTTACAATTTATGATAAATTCTCTGTATATAATGCAAACAAAGATTTTTCCAATCTATAATAGATTTAATATTTACAATTTAGGGCCTCCTGAGAGTAAGAAGGAGTTTCATAAACTGAGAGAAGAAGGTCTACCCCTTCATCATGAGAGGCGGGGCAAAGCCAGACAGAATTATCAAAATACTCAGGAAAACTGGGAACAATCTCAGGTAACAGTTTTAACCCTTTCTAACATACAACAAACCAAATCTATAGCAGAGGCAAAAACATTGGAAAATCTTTAAAAGTGAAAGTATAAATATTTTATAAGAGTGGAACATATTGTGACAAAACTCTATGATGTATCTCAGTACCTCTAACATAGTGATTGGTTAGGTGTAAACACTAAACGGTACTTGCACTAACATTTGGAAGTGGTTTGGGAGCATATTCTCGGTGGTGATTGGCTTAGTTTTACCTATTACCTATGCCCATAGTTGATAAGTGACAGTTTATCAAACACAATACACATTTGCTGCTTTTCCTCATATGGCTATATAATTCTGAAAGTATCAGATTGATTATCAAATAATTTTGTAGACATATTTCCCAGGGTGAACTCTACCTGTTTCTTTCATGCCATATTGATTGGTCAAAAGACATGACCAACAGGGAATTGGGTTGATTTATCCTATATATGCAAAGAGAATACAACTTTAAAAAGAATTCTAAGAATCTAAATGTCTGAATTTGAAATACTAATTTATTTTTGGTTCATAAAGATTTCTTTGGTGATCTTGTAAGTCATATGCATTTGACAAAAGACTGGTAATATAGGTTCTGGGTTATTTCACTTTGTGGCAGTTGAGCTGTACTGGTCCTCTTGGGCCTCTTGAATTAGCTTACCTGACCGCAAAATGAGTTATTGTGGTTGGGATGACAAATCACATTGCAATGCACATGAGGGATCATGGGCCTCTTGTCTAGATCTCTGATCATGGAAAACATAAAAGATGTTTTTAATTATACTCTTTCCCAAATACAACAAATGGGCAGCAAACAACATGTAGACAGCAATTCTAAGGTGAAAGATATAGAAACTCTCTAACATTGAAAGAAAAATGATAGAGTTAGTGTTGAAAACATTGTGGAAAAGGAAGAAAATCCTTTTGCCACAATGAAATCAAAGTTTCCTGCTGTAGATGCTCCAACATGCATCTGAAGGTGGGAAAGGGTTAATACCATTCATATGTTTTACTTTTAGGCAATCAACCTCAGCTATCAGGAATTAATGGATGATTTTCAAAAGAAGAATTTTATACGAGTTTTACAGCGTTGTCAATCAGCGATCACAGTAAACCTTGTCAACGACTGTATGGAAAATTTCAGCAGCGTTACTTTTCCTAGGTTTGTACGATTCATTAACGTCCCTTATAAACATGCAGACTCATTTAAAGCAGATGACTTTCATAATCATTGTTTGTAAAGGAAAAATTCCTTTCTCCTTTTCCCTGAACTTTTACTTTTTAGCTCACCTGAGCTTTGCTCAAGGTGAGTTATTGTGATCGCCTTTTGTCCGTCGTGCGTCGTTCGTTATGCGTCAACTTCTTCTCCTCAGTAACCAGTTGGTCAATTGGGATGAAACTTCACAGAAAGCATCCTCTCAATGACCTCACCAGATTTCCTTCAGATTTTTGGGATCCATGCAGAATTCTGGTTTCCATGGCAACGAAATGAAAAAAACTTCAAAATTCTTCTTCTCCCAAACTGGTTGGCAGATTTTCAAATAATTTTTTAGAAATGTTCCTTGGATGACCCTCTATGAGATTCCTTCAAGCCATGTTGATTGGTCGAAAAACATGGCCGCCAGGGGGGCGGGGCTATTTTGCCTTATATGGCTAAAGTGAAAACTTAAAAAATCTTCTCCTCCGAAAGTGTCTGGCCGATTTTCAAATAATTTTGTAGAAATGTTCCTTGGATGACCCTCTATCAGATTCCTTCAAGCCAAGTTGATTGGTCGAAAAACATGGCCGCCAGGGGGGCGGGGCTATTTCACCTTATATGGCTATAGTGAAAACTTAAAAAATCTTCTCCTCCAAAAGTGTCTGGCCATATTTTCAAATAATTTTGTAGAAATGTTCCTATGGTGACCCTCTATCAGATTCCTTCAAGCCAAGTTGATTGGTCGGAAACTGGCTGCCAGGGGGCGGGGCTTATATAGCTAAAGTGAAAAAAAAAAAATCAGGTGAGCGATTCCAGGGCCATCATGGCCCTCTTGTTTATTCTAAATGTGAATATATAGTGATTTTCCATTTTTCCTAAAATGTTTTCTGATAAATTTTCTGCTTCAGATTCTTTCTATGTTGGAAAGGGTTACGTTGGGTTTTGGTTTTGAAGAAAACATTGTGAGAAAGGAAAGAAATCACTCTTAATAAATACTGATTTCTTTATGGCAACATTTTCTACTCTTTTTTTATTATGCATATCCATATACTTTCACTTTACATATCTTTTAGCAAGGTGTTGTTACTACCGTTTAGTAATTTATCCCTAAGTGATATTTACTAGCATTTAATCCTTTTCCGACAAACAACAAATCTGCAGAAAATGACTGCAAACTTCTAGGTAAAAATATGGAAAATTTCTATAAATGAATGTATAGTTAATGAAATGAGTTGAAAGAATTTCCTTTGCCACAATGTTTTACAAGTTGTCAGCTGCAGATGCCTCAACATGGAGCTGCAGGTGGGAAAGGGGTTAACAAGTTAGTTTGTTGCACAAATTTATTTTTGTAGGTTTGTATCAAAAAGGACTAGAATTTATCAAAAAGTGAAAAGTCATTTGCAAATAATTCATAATTTAAATTGCTGTCATTCCCTTAACCTTTTACCTCATATAGATGCTTTCTGAAGCCTCTGCAGCAGACATCTTTTGAAAACACTGAGACAAAAGGAGAAAACGCTCAAAATGTATCACATGTTAATTGGTGACATCATTTTATATTATCCAACAACTGATAAATACTTTCTACTAGGAAATATGAATACCAATAGTTTTCTATGAACCTTTTCCCACATACAACAAATCTGTGGCAGACAGTATTAAAAATATCTAGGCAAAAATGTGGAATACCTCTATAAATGAAGGTATAAATAGTGAGCAAAGTTAAAAAACATTGTCCTCCTTTTGCAAAAATATTTTCTAATGTCGTCTGCTGCAGATGCGTCTACAGTATCTGTGAGAGAGGGTTAATCTTGATAACATATGTACATGCAATACATATATTAGACTTTTATTGGCCAATATCTTTGCATTTGTTTAACCCTTTCCCTCATATAGACACTTTCTGCAGCAGACAGCTTTTTGAAAACATGTTGACGAAAGAAGAAATTGCTCGAAACGAGCAATTTCTCCTTTTACCACAATGTTTTCCACTTTTAGTCATAGGTTATCCATTCAATTATAGAGATTTTCTATTTTTTGACAAAATATGTTCAAAGTTGTCTGCTGCAGAACTGTTGTATGAGGGAAAGGGTTAAGCAATGTATTTCATTTGTCCATATTTACATTTCTTTGATCAAAGTGTAGTTACAAGTTTATATTGAGCCGTTAATCCTTTCCCACATATTGACACATTTGCTGCAGACAACTTTGGAAAACACCGTGGCAAAAAGAAGAAATAACTTACAATGACAATTTTTTTTTCCACTCTATTAATTTAACACATTCATTTATAGAGATTTTACATATTTTTACCTGTATGTTTTCAAAAGTTTCTGCTACAGATTTGTTGAATGTGGGAAAGGGTATACATAGTGTGCATCGGAAAACAAGCAACGTAATTGTATGCCTGATTCGAGGAATAATTAATATATCATTTGTATATGCAAATCAAATTATTTACAGTATATAATCGTTTGATTGGATATTTCTTTTCAGCTGTGAGTATTTGAACATTAACAACAACTTCGTCAAATCTTTCAGTGTAAGTAAAATTCTAACATACAATGTTTATGCAAAATATATTGAAAATAATTGTTTTATTTCAACTCTTCTTCTGTCATTTTAACTGGATGGATTTTCAATATATGTACATATACTTTACCCATCGTTTAATACTTTGCATAATTTGTAAACCTCATGAAATTGTTCAGTGCCATCTACTTTGTATGTGGAAATGAGTTAACCCTTTCCCTCATGTAGATGCTGTCTGACGCCTCTGCAGCAGACAGTTTTGTGAAAACATGGCGACAAAAGAAGAAATTGCTCAAAACGAGCAATTTCTCCTTTTGCCACAATGTTTTCAACTTTTTTCAGTAAATATACCCTCATTTTTTGTCAATTTGTTTCCAAAGTCGTCTACTGAAGATTTGTTGTATGTTTGGAAAGTGTTAATGTCCTTTTCATATTTCCCATCAACAGCACTTTCCATCCTTGCCAAGAGTGAAATCCATAACAGCAGTGTTCAACGCTGTGAAAAGTTTTGACGGACTTAGAAAGCTGGGGTCATCTCCGATACAGGAATTGAATCTACAGGGAAATCCTATCTCTTTTATGATCAACTATAGACCAAAGTTAGTCAATGTTTCTAGTCAACTTAATTCTCCCTTTCCTGTATACATACAACTAGCCAGCAGCAGACAACTCTATAAACATCTCGACAAAAATTGTTTATACAACAGGGTAAGGTTAGGGAGTTAACCCTTTCCCACATACATTAATTTGCAGCAAACGACTTTGAAAACATATTGACAAAAAAAGAAAAAAATAGTTAAATTATTTAAAAGAGTTGAACATTTTGTGGCAAGAGGAGAATTGAGCAATTTTTCTTCGTCACAATGTTTTCAAAAATCAACTGCTGCAGAGGCGTCAGAAAGCGTCTATATGGAAAGGGTTAACCACTCTAGCTTCCTATGAGAGACCTTTGGAACAAGAGACAAGTGCTCTACCTCAGAACCACTTTCTCATTCACTGAAAAACTTTACCAAACACAACTTAATCTGCAGCAGATAACTTTGAAAGCATCTCAACAAAAATAGAGAAATATTCTAGTAAATGAAATTAAGCTTACTGGTCAATGTTGAACAAAAAGTGGCAAAAGGAAAAAATGTTCATCATGAGCAATTTCTTATTCTGCCACAGTGTTTACAAAAGTCTTCTAATGCAGATATGTCAAAATGCATCAGCGTGTGGAAATGGTTCCATTGCTGCATAATATGTATACATGTAAATATAAATAACCATTTTATTATTTTGTGTTCACAGGGTGTTTTCCATTTTACCTAACCTTCAAGTACTGGACGGTATCCCACGTTTGCCTAGCGACTCTGTGTTTCAAGAAGAGGAAGATTGCCCTTTTAAGGAGCAGGGTTCCGGATGCATTATATTGTAACATATTAGCTACACACAGAGAATTCGATTCATGAATTCAGTTATAGACATTAACCCTTTTCCTCATATAGACGCTTTCTGACGCCTCTGCAGCAGACGGCTATTTGAAAACATAGTGACAAAAGAAGAAATTGCACAAAACGTGCAATTTCTCCTTTTGACACAATGTTTTCCACTTTTAGTCATAGGTTATCCATTCAATTAGAGATTTTATTTTTTTTGACAAAATATGTTCAATGTCATCTGCTGCAAAATTGTCATATGAGGGAAAGGGTTAAGACATCCCTGTGAAATCATCGTAACCCTTGCCCACATCATGTGACATTCATGATTATGCAGTTTGAAGTATATATTGCAGACAGTATTTGAAAACTGTGGCAAAAAGAGAAATGGCTCTCAATGTTTTCATCTGTAGTAAATAAAGAAATATTTTATATTGTTACCTGGATGTTTTCAAAGTTGTCTGTTATTGTATGTGGTTACAGGTAAAACCTTTCACTGATACAGTTGACAGTGTTAGAATAACACAAATTGCTCAATGTGAGCGATTTTTGTATTTTCCCAAATTAATTTGAATAAAAAAAGGTATCTAATGCCATCTGTATCAGGGAATAGGTTTAAAGATCTGTTTTTGGAGAGAAAAATTTATTTCATATATGTATTGATTCATATTATATTTTTATGTAACTAGAAGATGTATATATCTTGTGATTGATTGCAAATGGCTGGTTCATTTGTGACATTTATATTTCTTTTAATAAATTATTTTTAATACATGTTTATATATAGTTGAAGTGTACATATTCTTGATCAATTTATGATGTTTGATTCATGTTAAAAGCATTAAATAAGGGGGGAGGCAATCCTAACATGTACAAGTGACAAGGGATTCATAGTTTGTGATAAAGTAACTGATGAAACAACTCAGACAGACGCATCTTTACTTTAATTATATGATAGTATATAATTAGCTATAATTATTATAGCAATATAACTTACTACCAACAACAAACATAATAATAATTGCAACTTAACTTGTCAACTGTTGAACAACAATAACTTTACTTTATTTCCAAAAAGATTTTCAACACTTGAATGTCTGTTATATTGTTTAGCTAGAAACACAGCAAGGACCAGGTTAAAAAAGGCCTACTTTATATTATTGTTTTCAAAATTGTCTGTTATTGTAAATGGTTGAAACCTTTCACAGACACAGTTGACTTTTGACAGTGTTGAAATAACACAAATTTCTCAATGTGAGCGAGTTTTGTATTTTCCCAAATTAATTTTAACAACGATCAATAAGCAAAATTGTGAATATAAAAAATCGACAAAAAGATCAAATCAACAACCATTTCTAGGACGCAAACATACTCAACACCCTGAGCACCATGAATACAATATGAGTACATTGAGAATCAAAAGAGGGCTTTTTCAACCTAGTCCTTTTAGAATCAGACCTTTTTAGAAATCAGCATTTTTGAACCATTAACCATTAATTATAATTTCCTATGCAGCAGATAACTTTGAAATCTTCTAAAAAAAAAATGTGGAAAATCTCTATAAATAAACATATAATTGTTGAACAGAGTTATAAGCAATTTTTCCATTTGTGGCAATGTTTTCCAATTTCCAAAGTTGTCGGCTGCAGAGGTATCAGAACGCATGTTCATGGGGGGAAAGGGTTAACAAATACATGCTTTATATCAGGTCAATTGTGAACACCCCATATTCTTTCATACATTTTATAAATATGACCAAATAGTAAATTATGGTTAATGTATTTAACAATAAAGCATTAATATATGTTTATAAAACAATTTGAATTTTGCAGCTTAGATGATCAATTAGGATCTCTGTCTATTGTCCATCCATCAGCTGTTAACTATTAGCTACAAAAGACATCTCCTCTAAAATGACTGGCTCAATTTCAACCAAAACTTAAAGGAATATTCCCTTGGTGGTCCTCTTTCAAAATTAGCGAACAATTGAAAATTCTATGTAGAAAGTTGGTTGCTCCTGCATAAAATGCCAAAAAGGTGTTCAAGGCATAATGAATGGTTTTGAGATTGCCAGGTGGCATTAAGACAAGGACTTAACCAGGCATTAAGACAAGGGCTTAACCATTTTGCATTTGCAGTAGACGACTTTTGAAAACATTGTGGCCAATGGAGAAATTGCTCATGATGAGCAATTTCCCCTTTTGCCACTATGTTTTCAACTCAATTTAATGATAAAACTCTCATTTATGGCGATATTGCACATTTTTGCCAATATGTTTTCAATGTCTTCTGTTGCAGTTTTATTGTAAGTGGGAAAGGGTTAAATATAAAAACCTTGTAAGATTCTTCTCCTGAATCTGCTTGCTTGATTTCAAGATAATTTGGCAAGAATGTTCCTTCTGTGACCCTCTACATAAATTGCTTAAGTTATATTGATTGGTTGAAAAACATGGGTGCAAGGGTCTTGGACTACATGTAGCTAGTTATTTTTGTCTTATTATTTGTTACTTTATGCTTTTGGTAGCTTGTTTAGAATACCTTATTACAAATGTCATTTACTGATATGCTGTTTTGTTTACAGTATCTTCTCCGTGCAGTTTCTTTTCCACTCTTCATCAAATGTTAACCAACATTCTCAAATACACATTTGTAAACTATACCATCACCCAGTTGATAGATTTAGGATCATCTTGGCCCTGTTGTTTTAATTCATAATTGTGTTTGCATTTATTAGACTAGTTGAATATTAAGATGGCTATTTACAATGCTGTGATAACCTACATCTCCCATATACGTATTAATTCACATGGTGATGACATCAATCTAAGGGCAGTGAGATAAAGTCCTGACTGTCAATCTAAGGGCAGTGAGATAACGTCCTGACTGTCAATCTAAGGGCAGTGAGATAATGTCCTGACTTTTTTTTCCTGATGATTGACAAAAGATATTGTGACTTGCCTTATTCGTCTTCCATTAACCCTTTCCCTCATATAGACGCCTCTGCAGCAGACAGCTTTTTGAAAACATAGTGACAAAACTAGAAATTGCTTAAACCGAGCAATTTCTTCTTTTGCCACAATGTTTTCCACTTTTAGTCATAGGTTATCCATTCAATTATAGTGATTTTCTATTTGTTGACAAAATATGTTCAAAGTTGTCTGCTGCAAAATTGTTGTATGAGGGAAAGGGTTAATGGGCTTCAAAAAAAGTGTGAAAGGGTAGCCTATTGCTTTGGAAGAAAAGTGTGTTGTCTGTAGTGTACTGGTGCAAGAAATAAATTCTTTCTGTGGGAAACACATTAGTAGATGAAATGTCTTATCAATTCATAATATTATCTGTTCTGTAGAAAATTTAAAATATGTAGTTTTCAATAATTTTGGAAATTCTATAAAAATGAAAGTACAAAAAATGAAGTTTGATTTTTGAATAGAATTAAAAACATTATGACAAAGGGAGAAATTGCTTATTATGTAGATACATCTATTGGGGTCTGTCAGTTAATGTATACATAATAATCATTCAAAGTTGAAAGTATAAAATGAAGCTGTCTAGCTTTGCATTTGGAAGATTCCATTGCCAGTTCTAGGAATGATTATCATAAAAATGTTGAGCAACTGACAGTAAAGAGCCTTGCGAGATAGGCGGCAACACCGACTGATCTGAACCTATATTGGAGCCTATGCTTCACAAGTTTGGTTTCAGCAGTTATAGAGTTATCCCTTTCCAACACATTACAAATCTGCAGCAGACGACTTTGAAAACATCTAGACAAAATCACTGACTTTGTTCGTAAATAAGGGGTGTTTTATTAAAAAAGAGTTGAAAACATTGTGGCTAAAGGAGAAATTGCTCATTTTTGTCACAGTGTTCTGCAGCTGAGGCGTCAGAAAGCGTCTATATGAGGTTAAGAGTTGAGTACAAATTAACCTTTTCCCACATGTAACAAATGTACAGTAGACGAGTCTCAAGACTATGAAAACATGTAGCCAAATGATGAAAGTTCATGTACATGTATTATTATTGAATATTTGAAAACAATTTGGGGAAAAGGAGACATTTATCGTTATAAAAAATTACATACGTACCTTTTTTGTCACAATGTTTTTCAAGTGTCATCTGCATGTGAGAGAGGGGTTAAATACTTTATTAGATACGGACGGACGGCCGATTCTTATAAAAGTTGTCATTAGTGGAAATTGTTCGTTGGAATTTCGCAAAAGTATTAAAAATTATAAGCCAGGAGCATTTTATTCAATTCCCACATGCAGCTGTATCTTTTTGAAGCAGTGCTGTAAAAGAGAAATTGTTCATAATGACCATTTTCTCTTTTTTCCACAATATTGTGTACTTTCTTTCCAAATAATTACACCGATCTTTTCAAAGTCGTCTGCTGCGGATTCTCTATGTGGCAAATGGTTTAAGATAAATATTGTTATGCATTTACACTGAACTTGTATACATTCGATTTTTAAAACAATACATTTATATTACATTTAGCCTGTGTTTTTGCTCCTTTCTTAACCCTTTCCCTCATATAGACGCTTTCTGACGCCTCTGCAGCAGACGGCTTTTTGAAAACATAGTGACAAAAGAAGAAATTGCTCAAAACGAGCAATTTCTCCTTTTGCCACAATGTTTTCCACTTTAAGTCATATGTTATCCATTCAATTATGGAGATTTTCTATTTTTTGACAAAACGTGTTCAAAGTCGTCTGCTGCAGAATTGTCGTATGAGGGAAAGGGTTAACCCATTCACCAATGCGGATGGCATTTGATATGTCTGTATCAGATAACATTGTAAAACGTATCGAGCATTTCTTCTTTCCTTGCAATGTTTTAAATTACTTATCAAATTGATTGATTGAATGCCTGGTGTTTTACGCCGCTTTCAACTATTTCCCAGTACTATCACGGCATTTCCTGGGTAAGTTACCAGTATTAATGGTCCATTTATCCTGACACCAGCCAGTCGGTCGTAATGATCACCCGTAACCCTAAGCGCCAAGGAAGGCAGGCATTATATTTATCAAAAGCAAAGTTCGTTGCAAACACATGGTGGGACTATATTTACATAGGAAAATAGGAAAAGCCTCAAGCACGTTTCACAACATTCCCAGATATGTTAATCTGCTCCAGAGTAGTTGGAAAACTTGTCCTTTCATCTTAGGCAAAGGAATAATTTTCGACACGAATTACTGCTTGGATCAAGATTTTATCATTTAACCCTTTCCCACTTGCAGACGCATTCCGACGCATTTTCAGCAGACGTCTTTTGAAAACATAGTGACAAAAGAAGAAATTGCACAGAACGTGCAATTTCTCCTTTTGTCACAATGTTTTCCACTTTTTGTCATAGGTTATCCATTTAATTATAGAGATTTTCTATGTTTTGACCAAATATGTTCAAAGTCGTCTGCTGCAGAATTGTCTATGTGGGAAAGGGTTAACCCTTTGTCACTCATACCACAATTCTGCAGCAGACGACTTTGAACATATTTGGTCAAAAAAATAGAAAATCTCTAACGGAATAGATAACCTATGACTTAATGTGGGAAACATTGTGGCAAAAGGAGAAATTGCTCGTTTTGAGCAATTTCTTCTTTTGTCACTATGTTTTCAAAAAGCCGTCTGCTGCAGAGGCGAGGGAAAGGGTTAAAGTTCATGTATGCTTTTGAAATATTCCGTAATCATACAAAATAGATAAGAGTGTTGAATAAAATCAATAAACAGGAAAATCTAGATGGAATATGAATATTTACAGAATATGATATAATGTAAAAGAAATTCATTTTACATTAAATTAAACTCGCATTTGAAGAAAAATAAAATTAAAATGGCAATCAATAGAACCATAATAGTGATAATATAAATACAAACGATGCTGAATAAAATTACAGCAATAATATCGACATACTGAGCTTTCAAACGACCAATTAAGGGAAGCTACCGTATCAAGTTAAAGAAATATTACTTTACTCGAGTTATTTCCCTTGTACTAGAATAAATAGTGACTTATAAATATGATAAATATACGACAGTTTCTAAAATCCCCCAATTTACTCCCCACGATACAAACTAACACTTCACCTTCGGCCGTAAATAGAGAAAAACAAGTTCAAGGTCGTTTTTGAATTGATTTGACAGCTTTGCTGTGGACAGTACGAACCCCGGAGCAAATTCCGAGAACATTTGCGTTAGGAAGCTGCGTGTGTAATATCAGCACAGTATTTCATCAGAAAAGGACGGATTATAAACAGCATATAAATACAGACGGGGTGCATTTAGCTGTAATACTTGGAAGTGTTTTACTCTACGTTAAGTTGTAAGGTCAACAAACTCTCATAACAAGTCACATTAAACCGGGTGCGTTTGATACAGCTGTTTTTTAAGCAATTACAATGTCGAATAAGAAAATTTATGTCACGCGACTGGTTCCGCAACCAGGTGTGGATATTCTTAAGAAAGAAGGATGCCAGCTGACGTTCTGGGACAGCGATGAGGCTATACCAAAAGAAGACCTGATTAAAAACGTTAAGGGTATAGACGCCCTGTTCTGCATGTTGACCGATCCCATCGACAAGGAAGTCTTGGAGGCAGCAGGTATGTTTTTCAGATTTTGTTTTCTTTAGTAGAAACGTTTTCCAGAAGTCCACATTATGAGGGGTTTACAGCCAATTCCCCACACCATCTCTCTTATTATCCAACCAAACCCTATGGTGTGGGTACTCAAAAGAATCGCCACATATGACAAATCTGCAGCAGATAACTTTTCTCTCTGTCTCTCTCTCTGTGTCTGTCTGTCTGTCTGTCTGTCTGTGTTGTGTGTGTGTGTGTGTGTGTGTCTCTCTCTCTCTCTCTCTCTCTGTCTCTCTCTCTGTCTCTCCCCCCCCCCTCTCTCACTCTCTTTCACTCTCTCTATCTTGTATGTATGTCCGTTTGTCTTTCTCTGTCACCCCCCCCCCCCCCCCCCCCCCCCTTATCACTCTTACTCTCTCTCGCCCCCTCTATCTCACCCATCTCTCTCATCCTCTCTCTCTCTCTCTCTCTTTCACTTTCTCTCTATCTCTCTATCTCTCTTTCTCTCTTTTTCTATCTCTCTTTCACTCTCTCCCCCTCTCTTAGTGTTATTATTATATTATTAGTTATTGTCATGACTATTTTCAGGACCAAATCTGAAAGTTGTAGCCACAATGTCAGTGGGATACGAACACATCGATATTGAAGAATGTAAAAAACGTAACATACATGTCTGCAACACCCCAAACGTGTCTACTGACAGTGTGGCCGAACTGACCGTCAGTCTTCTCTTGCTGACCGCTAGACGTCTACTTGAAGGTAAGGAGTTTGTCTTTACAGCGTTACGTAACGTTTTACAGCTTAAATGTGAGCCAATGATGTAACGTCTGAAGCCAAAGCTATTTACCGTCTGCACATGACTTTGAAAACATTTTGGAAAAATTATGAAATCAATGAAAGTATAATAATTGAATATCTGGAGTTAAAAACATAATGGCAATATGACGAAATGCTCCTTCTCCTTTTGTCATAATGATTTCAAAAGTCGTCTGCTGCAGAGGCGTCGAACTTTGGGAAAGGGTTATTTTACATAATGAAATAATATATAAATCCTTTAGTGACCTCTAAGCCCTATCGTGTAGATTCGTAAAGGAATCCTCTCACTGAGTCAATTCTTCACAGCACCGAAACGGGTTTGGTTGGTAAATTAGGGAGATACTGAACAGAAAACGACCAGTGTATCATTCCGTGTCAACCTTGTTTGAGTACCCACAGCATTGGGCTTAATATATTAGGATTTTCTCTAGATGTGTCTGTGGTACGGTAAGATGGTTCTGAATATTAAGCCCGATTTCTTCCGTCTTTTACAACAGACGAATGTTGAAATCGTTGTGGGAAACGGAGAAATAGCTCTATATCAAAGTGGTATTTAGTTTGGAGTTACATGTATAGGGCAAGGCCTTGGATTCGATCCCCGGTCGGGTCATACCAAAGACTTTTAACATGGTAGCCGTTACTACCCTGCTTGGCGCTCAGGGCTTCGGGAGTTAGCATTACGACAAACTTACTGGTGTCACAGCATAACTGGACCAGTAGTACTGATATATCTGTAATCTTGTTCAAGACCGCGTAAAACACCAAACAATCAATACCAATTATGTCGGCGACTTTATGTATTGATTCCACTGTATTGGTCCTCTATAAAGTTTACAAAAATCAATACTGTTTACCATATATATGCATGTATTGCTAGTTATGCGCTAAGGGAAGGCGACCAATCTAGTGGCCATTGTTGGTTCATTCCAGATGTACTAATTGACCATAGTTCGACGGGTACCATACGAAGTTGTATTCTGATTAACACGCCAAGCACTCGGCGAGTACTTGTCCAAAACTGCGATGTGTTTGATTGCTCTCTGCCATCCCATGTCCGAGTGCACCGTGTGTTAGTACACGCTGAGTACGCCCCTGCTTATGAATTATTGTTTACCAACATGTACATGTATCCGCAGGGACTTGCTCCTCTAAAAATAGATATGACCTACTCTATGCATAGCTGCAAACCTGTAAGTTCATTAACCCTGAATCAACTGCATTATCAAAACGTGATTCTCATTTCATTCTTACCTCCCTTACTAGGTTACTTTTTTGTGTCACCTGCGTAGCATGGTAGGCACTTAGGGATTACTTTTTTTTTGTCCGGCGTCTGTCTGTCTGTCCGTCACACTTTTTCGTCACGTTTTCAAATAACTTCTTTTCTACTCAAAAGGATTACATTGAAACTTCTGACAAATGTTTATATCAATGTGTGTGATTGGTTCACAAAAGGGGGATAATCCAAATATTTTTTATATCAGAGTTATTGCCCCTTTTCTGTCAAAAAAAAAAAAGAATTTTCTGACAAGGCCCCGGCAGGTGTCACACGTTCTCCGGGGAGCACTCCATTCTAGTCTTATTATATTCTTGTTATTTGACATTCCAGCGTTGAACTATTGATCTTTAGAATGCAGAGTTCCGGATACGGAGGGGTACATGTACTTTGTCTCACAATATCTTAATCATGATTTAATCTTACCCCATAGTGTGGTTACCACAACATCGTCTCAATAGGACTTCTTGTTAGTACCACACTACAGGGTTTAGAGGTCGAATGAACACTCCCTGCCAGTTGTAGGTGGACATATGACTGTATGCACAATGAGCCAGTCCATTGGAAAAGCTACACGTTGATTTGTGTGAACATTGATTGATTGGAGTTTAACGCCGTTTTTAAAAGAAATTCTGTCATCACGACGGCCAGTTCATCTGTTAATGTGTTTCCAGACGTTCTCACTACAGTATCCCACACAACATTCATTCCAAGCAACTGGCTGCTTTTCCACATACAATGGTAGCCCATTGGTGGAAGATGAATGATGCTGGTCACAGTGACTTTTGTCAAACGTCAGAAAGAATGTCGGCCGAACTGAGGTCTGGACTCACAGCCAGCCCATGGGTTGACGGTCCGCGTCTCTACCGCCTGATCTACAGGGGGCTCGGCTTTATACAAACTACTGACACAAACTTGATAGCGTGTTAAGTCAACTTGTGTATATCTTTTATTATACGGAATCCGCTGTGGTCGAGTGGTTAGCGTCGGGGATTTCGAAACCGGGTGTCCCGGGTTCGATCCCCAGTCGCGGCACTACGGTCATGGTGGAGTGCACTTGGGCAAGGCACATTTTCTAGCCTAGTACTGGTTTGTTTACCCAGGGATCATGAATAATTAAATTTAATTGCGCGCTAAATGACCTTAGCTGTCGATGCGCCATAAAACAATATACATTCATTCATTCATTCTTTTATTATACATATATCAGATGTACAGGGTGATTTGAACCTACACTGTTCATAAATGTCAACTTGTATATGTTTTCCCAGGGACTGATGTAGGTAATCGTGACTTTAAATTACCCAGAGATTGGTAATATACTCGACGCTTGGAAACCCGATCGTCAGACATGTTGGAATCCATGGCAAGCTTGATACAAAGTGAAATCTTTAACTGCTTACAGAGAAGATCCTGATTGGATTGCTTTGAAGCGCAGAGCGATCAAGATCTTCGCTGGTAGCAAAGTCTCGAAAGTACAACTGGGATTTCAAGTGGCGTAGTCCAATATGAATATAAAACTATTTGCATCCGACAATACTGATGTTTATTGTTTTTGTCATTTGTCTTTGCAGGAGTGGCCGCCGTCAAAAATGGAGAATGGGGAAAATGGAAGCCTATGTGGCTTTGTGGTATCGAGCTTTCACAGCGGACAATCGGAATCCTTGGTCTTGGACGGATAGGCTACGGGGTTGCTAGGCGACTGAAGCCCTTTGGCGTGAAAAAGATCCTTTATCACGATGTTTGTAAAGTATCGTATGCTGACGACGTTGGGGCGGAATTTGTTGATTTCAATACATTGGCCACCGAGTGTGACGTCATATGTATCTGTTGCAATCTCACCGCACAAACGAAAGATAAATTCAACACGGCAACTTTTAAGAAAATGAAAGATTCGGCCATCCTCATAAACACCGGAAGAGGCGGAGTTATAAACCACGATGATCTGTATCATGCCCTGGTTGATGGCGATATTGCAGCTGCTGGGCTCGATGTCACGGATCCAGAACCACTTCCGGCGGACCACCGCTTAGTATCAGTACAAAATTGTATTATTCTGCCGCATATGGGAAGTAACACATGGGATTCGCGAAATCTTATGTCAGAAACTGCCGCTAACAATATATTGGCTGTTTTTCACCACGAAAAGGCTATTGGTGAAGTTTGTTGAACTAGCTTATAGTCGATATCCTAGTTCATCACTATTTTTAGATAGATTTTCGTCTTATTTGTGGTGCTTTTCAGGGTAAACGCATCTAGTGTACCAGATATTTCTTTAATAAATGACCATGGATTATCTTTTGGTGATATTTCAAGACGCCGACAATGGCTTTGACATTGACATATTATGATAACACGTTTTATTACATACCCAATACAATACATATTAAATGCAAATTCTAAAAAAAATCATGTTCATTTAAATTTGTCAGTTAGACCACTTACTAACTCGTTTAGAATTTTACATTCAAATGGTTCAAATAGGCTTTTTGTTTTATTGGTGAGTATATGATAAAACAGAAAAGTGCTGCCCGACGAATTTGGGTCGTCAACAACGGATCATGCTACCGTCAAATACAGCCAGTAAGATCGACATGTGGTACAGTACTTATAATGTTAATTTATATTGCATGCCCGATAAAGTTATTTTGTCTTAATTATTTGACATGACAGTGCGGGTTTTGATAAGGCTTTAGGATAAGACGTGTTTAACCCTTTCCCACATACATCAAATAAAATCGTTCGTAATAATGGGTTCATGTTTTGGTAAATACCGAACATAAATCACTACAAGCGGTATAACAACCGTGCGAACATGTCTAACTTTAAGGTTAAATTATGCCAAATACATCCGCGGTAAAATAGTCCCTAAAAAGACATTTGTTTGCGCAGAAATTAGTGTATACCTTCACCAGAATGCATTGAATATATCATATTGAGTTTCAGTTCATTGTATATGTGTATAGGATGCACTTGAAATGATAGATTTGATCGTTTTTACTAGTTGACCTTGTTTGAAAATGAAAGTAGAATATGTGAACACCCAGTTTCGTTCCAACCCGAGTTCGTCCAAAATGACGGTAACCATTTTCGCGCAGTGAGTTCTTTCTTTCATAATGCACGAACCCCCATTTTCTTTGAAAGCTTAGATGTAACTCCTTTCAATGATATAGGGTGTTCAGAGAGTGTGACAATTGAGGGTTGAAACTGATTGATTTACATGGAAACAAATAAGGAGTTCATTTGGTGTATCGTGACCTTAAAATTCGATATTCTGAGATCCGTATAGAGCCTAGCCTTGACAATGTCAGAAAACCGGGACAATATGTCTCACTCCTTATGTCAGTCATACAACGGTGAATGTCTTTTTATAATTATGAGTATTTATTCTTTGTTCTAGTGTATTATAACGCGTTTAAAGCGTTGGTTATTACGTGTATTTCACTTCTTAAACATCATTTATTTGTTCTATTGTCAACGTGTTAGATGTGTTTCCCAACTATATAAAGCAATCTGATTAATGGGAAACATATCTGTCACACGATAAGCACTAATATTGTCTTGTCACCATATGTGCACATTAAATAATTCTTATTAGCCATATCTTGGCGCGTCAATATTCCTGGCTTGTTTGCGATTAAAGATGATATAGGTGAACACTATTAGGTGAACGGATATTGGAAATATTAAACATTGCAAAGCATCATGTACACACATTAAGTAATAAACGAATTTAATAAGTATCCATATTTTGTATATAATATTGTAATGCTTTTATATGTGCTTACTTATATTGCCTGTCTATGGCATGTCCTTTAAAATGTATTGTTTTTCTGTCGTGAAAAGGAAGCTGAAAATCCATCCAATGGAACGATTTTGTTTAAACTATTACGATCAAGGAACAGCTATGACCGTGTTCGTAGTTACTTCCTGTAATCGTTCAGCTGGGTCTGAAATTATCAACTCTGAAAACGCTCTCGGTGCTCAGAAATGAAATCCATACTCCAAATAAGACTCATGATTGGTCAATTTGGAGAATAAATTTGCTTCTGACCAATGAGATACTTGAGCACAAATTCTGAGCACAATTTAAACTTTTATAGTTTTGGAGTCAGTAATTTTCTATATTCACTGAATATCCTTGAATAATTACGATATCAAGAGACCCGTACCGAGTCCAGCTCTGACGTGTGCGATTAACAGGACAATACAACCAGTGGAATGTTCAGTTGGGTGTGTTTTCCTATAGCCATTGAACAACTCGTTTGGCGAACAATAGTGTGTACGTTTCTGCTACACTTGTTAAGCAATAAAGTTTCTTATTTCATAGTCTCAGTTTTGTTATTAATGCGTGAGACAAGTGGTCGTGGTGAGTGAAGGATTGAGTGGTCATGGTGAGTGAAGGATTGAGTGGTCGTGGTGAGTAAAGGATTGAGTGGTCATGGTGAGTGAAGGATTGAGTGGTCGCGGTGAGTGAAGGATTGAGTGGTCGTGGTGAGTGAAGGATTGAGTGGTCGCGGTGAGTGAAGGATTGAGTGGTCGTGGTGAGTGAAGGATTGAGTGGTCGCGGTGAGTGAAGGATTGAGTGGTCGTGGTGAGTAAAGGATTGAGTGGTCGTGGTGAGTGAAGGATTGAGTGATCGTGGTGAGTAAAGGATTGAGTGGTCGTGGTGAGTGAAGGATTGAGTGGTCGTGGTGAGTGAAGGATTGAGTGGTCGTGGTGAGTGAAGGATTGAGTGATCGTGGTGAGTAAAGGATTGAGTGGTCGTGATGAGTGAAGGATTGAGTGGTCGTTGTGAGTGAAGGATTGAGTGGTCGTGGTGAGTGAAGGATTTATTGGTCTTGGTGAGTGAAGGATTGAGTGATCGTGGTGAGTGAAGGATTGAGTGGTCGTGGTGAGTGAAGGATTGAGTGATCGTGGTGAGTGAAGGATTGAGTGGTCGTGGTGAGTGAAGGATTGAGTGGTCGTGATGAGTGAAGGATTGAGTGATCGTGGTGAGTGAAGGATTGAGTGATCGTGGTGAGTGAAGGATTGCGTGTATGAAAGGAGTATACGAGTAGTTTGAGCGCGTTGAGTCGAATGTCCCCGGGGAAAGGGGGGTCATGGGTTTGATCACCGGCCCAGTCATACCAAATACTTTAAAGATGGTAATAATGGACCAGTGTTGCGGGGTTAGCATTACGACTGACTGACTGGTGTCAGAATAAATGGACACGTGGTACTGGTTATTTACCCGGGAAACGCCGGGAAACGCCGTGATATAACTGAACAATTGTTATTATTGTTAGGGAGCTAGTAATTGAGTGAGAAATTGGGATTGAAGGGCTAGTTTTTCAACAGTTTACCTATACATGATCCATGGATAAACAAACCAGTTCTAGGTTATGCAATGTGCCTTACCCAAGGGTATTCTCCCATGAGCGCTGCGATCGGGGATCAAACTCAGGATGTCCCGTTCCAAATTCAGCACGATAACAATTCGCAGTTATTTAATACATTCCACCTGATGGTGATAACCCCCAAAAAACCATTTCATGTACAAATGCACCTCCTCTTTAGTGTAGTTTAACACCTATATCGTGACAAGCGTGATTCGTGATTCGTCTTTCACCAATGGGCTAACGGGCTATGTGGAAAAGCAGCCAGTTGCTCGGAAAGCATGCTGTGTGGAGTCCTTGTGTGAGAACCCTAGGAAAGACATGCGGAGGTGAACTGGCCGCCGTAATATGACAAATTGTTGAAAACGGCGTTAAGCCCCTATCAATCAATCGACCTCTATCGTGGTTGTTATCTCGAATAGTCTCGTTGGCGATGGTCGATTGGTCTTAAACCCTTTCCTACTTGCAGACGTAACTTTAGAAATAGCTTAACTCTTTCAGCGCCAGAGGCAATATTGAGCTTTTTGCAAACAATACTGATTCAGGTGAGTCAGCTCGTAACGAGCTGTCTCACCTGAAATCAGCATTGTTTGCCTTATGGTTATCCAAATATTCCAAAACTATTAAAGCATATACAATAGAATCGCCCGACTTTGAACATGGTAGAGTCTTCTTTAAACAATTCGGCGCTGAAAGAGTTAATAATAAGTAGATTCCCATTTTGCCAAAACCTTTTCAACTCTTTAGAATTTGTACTTGCTATATGTTCAATGTTGTATGCTGCATATCTGTTCTATGTGAAAATGGGTTAACACAATTCACTACACTGTTTAATTTAAATCACTGCGGCTGGTTCACGCACCCATGTTTTATTATGGTTTCCTCACACCCGTATTTCAAATAACATTCTACCCAAGAGGCGATACTCCTCGAAAAGCAACCTTAGCGTAATGATTACACCTGTAAGCAAATATCTGCCTACTCCTCCATGCTATCGGATTGAAAGGGAAACCATTTTTTCTTAAAACAAATTGGAGCCTATCACATATTGGCGTACAGTGCACAGTCAGATTATACTACGCGGATACGCAGGCTGATCCAGATAGGTACCACTCACATATGATAAAACCAACATAATTGGCTCTGCGTAATGTATCGACCCAGATCAGTCCGCGCAGGCTAATCCGGGCCGACACATTTCGTCTCATGGGGATAGATGTTGAGTAATTATTCCTGAAACAGCAAATGCACAGGAGGCGAAAACTGTCTCTTCGGGTTAGTCTGCACGGCATGCTTAGGCTGATCCGAGTCCACACAGTTGGTTTTCTCGTGAAACGACTCAATTATAAACATTTAAAAATAAATGATATTATCGCAAATATCTGTACGTCATACTCCCACATATCGTTTGTTTAGCAATACATCTAATTGAACACGTATACCTACCAACCCTTATGTCGTCTGCCGAAACGGTGTTAACCCTTTCCCTGATACGACAATTCTGCAGCAGACGACTTTGAACGTATTTTGTCAAAAAATAGAAAATCTCCATAATTGAATGGATAACCTATGACAAAAAGTGGGAAACATTGTGGCAAAGGGAGAAATTGCACGTTTTGTGCAATTTCTTCTTTTGTCACTATGTTTTCAAAAAGCCGTCTGCTGTAGAGGCGTCAGAAAGCGTCTATATGAGGGAAAGTGTTAAAACTCGTCTGCTAGAAAAAAATGGTATATTTTAAAGCGTGCTGTACCAACGCCTTTTTCGCTATGCGTGGCTTTAAACAGCGATTTTAATTCAAACAATATGGACAAACATCAGTTTGAACCTATTCAACGCTAACAAATGCAGACATTGACTTATATGAACATTTCTCATTTTCTAGACGGAACACAATTTGAACAAGTTATAAGTACAATTGACGAATCAGGTTTCAATAGGGACCTTTTGCTTGAAAGGTAATGGGAAGATTGGTACTCGGTAATTTGACCACACACATTTTGACCACAGTAATTTGACCACAGGAAAGTTGAGCACTGTATAATTTGACCACAGAAGAAGAATACGGGAAGATTATTTTCTAAACATTTACAATCAACACCAATCTCAGTGACGTATATTATTTAGACGTAACATCCAAATGTTACTACTTTGGTTTGTAGCTCATTCCATCCCTAAGTATTAAAAGCCTGTCAGTCCGGTGGTAAAAATTTACTAAACCAAGTACTATTGTTTTCACTTCTGTAACGAACCATTATACACCATGAGCTACAGGAATGCTACACTGAACGAAATGATGTGTTTACTTCATTGTGACGCGCATCCAATGACCCAGTGAATGCACTCAAACACGGATATTATCTGATTAACAATGATATTGTAATATTCGCTCTGCTATTGTAGTTACTGTAAATGTACTAAAGGGTAGCGGATCTGGTGTTTGTGAACATTGTTAGTACCATATGAAAGATAGCTGTGTCCCGGAAACATTCTGGTCGACACGTATCATGTAACATGTACACTGTGTCCTGGGAACCATTATGGTCGCCACGTATCCTGTATCATGTAAACTGTGTCCCGGGAACCATTCTTGTAGCCATGTATCCTGATACATGTACACTGTGTCCCGGGAACCATTCTGGTCGACACGTATCCTGTATCATGTAAACTGTGTCCCGGGAACCATTCTTGTAGCCACGTATCCTGATACATGTACACTGTGTCCCGGGAACCATTCTGGTCGACACGTATCCTGTAACATGTACACTGTGTCCCGTTACCATTCTGGTCGACACATATCCTGTATCATGTACACTGTGTCCCGTTACCATTCTGGTCGACACGTATCCTGTATCATGTACACTGTGTCCCGTTACCATTCTGGTCGACACGTTTCCTGTATCATGTACACTGTGTCCCGTTACCATTCTGGTCGACACGTATCCTGTATCATGTACACTGTGTCCCGTTACCATTCTGGTCGACACGTATCCTGTATCATGTACAGTGTGTCCCGTTACCATTCTGGTGGACACGTATCCTGTATCATGTACACTGTGTCCCGTTACCATTCTGGTGGACACGTATCCTGTATTATGTACGCTGAGTCCCAATACCATTCTGGTGGACACGTATCCTGTATCATGTACGCTGTGTCCCGTTACCATTCTGGTGGACACGTATCCTGTATCATGTACGCTGTGTCCCGTTACCATTCTGGTCGACACGTATCCTGTATCATGTACAGTGTGTCCCGTTACCATTCTGGTGGACACGTATCCTGTATCATGTACGCTGTGTCCCGTTACCATTCTGGTGGACACGTATCCTGTATCATGTACGCTGTGTCCCGTTACCATTCTGGTGGACACGTTTTCTGTATCATGTACGCTGTGTCCCGTTACCATTCTGGTGGACACGTATCCTGTATCATGTACGCTGTGTCCCGTTACCATTCTAGTGGACACGTATCCTGTATCATGTACGCTGTGTCCCGTTACCATTCTGGTGGACACGTATCCTGTATCATGTACGCTGTGTCCCGTTACCATTCTGGTGGACACGTATCCTGTATCATGTACGCTGTGTCCCGTTACCATCCTGGTCGACACGTATCCTGTATCATGTACGCTGTGTCCCTTTACCATCCTGGTCGACACGTATCCTGTATCATGTACGCTGTGTCCCGGAAAACCATTCTGGTGGACACGTATCCTGTATCATGTACAGTGTGTCCCGTTACCATTCTGGTGGACACGTATCCTGTATCATGTACGCTGTGTCCCGTTACCATTCTGGTGGACACGTATCCTGTATCATGTACGCTGTGTCCCGTTACCATTCTGGTGGACACGTATCCTGTATCATGTACAGTGTGTCCCGTTACCATTCTGGTGGACACGTATCCTGTATCATGTACGCTGTGTCCCGGAAAACCATTCTGGTGGACACGTATCCTGTATCATGTACAGTGTGTCCCGTTACCATTCTGGTGGACACGTATCCTGTATCATGTACGCTGTGTCCCGTTACCATTCTGGTGGACACGTATCCTGTATCATGTACGCTGTGTCCCGTTACCATTCTGGTGGACACGTATCCTGTATCATGTACAGTGTGTCCCGTTACCATTCTGGTGGACACGTATCCTGTATCATGTACGCTTTGTCCCGGGAAACCATTCTGGTGGACACATATCTTCCATCATGTATAGACGTGTCCGCGGAACCACTCTGGTCAACACGTATCATTTATTCAATTCAATTCAATTCAATTCTTTATTCAGCAATCTAGGCCTTCGGCCCATAATACAAAAATTATTTAACAAATGCGACATACATTATTATGTATTATATAATACAAAAGGATGTGTTAAACAGTGTACATTATATCTCATGTGATATAAAACCATATATACACATACATACACTCGTATATTAATAAGTTAACAATAAGCAGTGTAAAGAGTTGACGATCGCAAGCCATGCGATACAACATATTATCCCATCCGATATAGACTATGATAATGCATATCGAAAATCATTTATCATGTACACTGTGTCCCGGAAACCCATTCTGGTCGACAAATATCCTGCAACATGTATACACTGTGTCCCGTTACCATTCTGGTCGACACGTATCCTGTATCATGTACACTGTCTCCCGTTACCATTCTGGTCGACACGTAGCGTGTATAATGTATACTGCGTCCCGGGAACCATTTTGATTCTGGTCGACACGTATCCTGTATCATGTACACTGTGTCCCGGGAACCATTTTGATTCTGGTCGACACGTATCCTGTATCATGTACACTGTGTCCCAGGAACACATTCTGGTCGATACGTATCCTGTATCATGTACACTGTGTCCCAAGAACCATTCTGGTCGATACGTATCCTGTATCATGTACACTGTGTCCCAAGAACCATTCTGGTCGACACGTATCTTGTAACATACAATGTGTCCCGGGAACCATTCTGGTCGACTCGTATCCTGTATCATGTACACTGTGTCCCGGGAACCATTCTGGTCAACACTTATCCTGTATCATGTACAGTGTGTCTCCGGAACCATTCTGGTCGACACGTATCCTGTATCATGTACAGTATGTCCCAGGAACCATTCTGACCGACACGTATCCTGTATCATGTACGCTGTGTCCCAGGAAACATTCTGGTCGACACTTATCCTGTATCATGTACGCTGTGTCCCGGGAACCATTCTGGTCAACACTTATCCTGTATCATGTACAGTATGTCCCAGGAACCATTCTGGTCGACACGTATCCTGTATCATGTACAGTGTGTCCCCGGAACCATCCTGGTCGACACGTATCCTGTATCATGCACACTGTGTCCCGGGAAACATTCTGGTCGACACGTATCTTGTAGCATACAGTGTGTCTCAGGAACCATTCTGGTCGACACGTTTCCTGTAGCATGTACACTGTGTCCCAGGAACCATTCTGGTCGACACGTTTCCTGTATCATGTACATTGTGTCCCAGGAACCATTCTGGTCGACACGTATCCTGCATCATGTACTCTGTGTCCTGTGAACCATTCTGGTCGACACGTATCCTGTATCATGTACATTGTGTCCCAGGAACCATTCTGGTCGACACGTATCTTGTATCATGTACAGTGTGTCCCCGGAACCATCCTGGTCGACTCGTATCCTGTATCATGTACAGTGTGTCCCGGGAAACATTCTGGTCGACACGTATCTTGTAACATACATTGTTTCCCGGGAACCATTCTGGTCGACACGTTTCCTGTATCATGTGCAGTGTAACCCGGGAACCATTTTGATTCTGGTCGACACGTATCCTGTATCATGTACACTGTGTCCCGGGAACCATTTTGATTCTGGTCGACACGTATCCTGTATCATGTACACTGTGTCCCAGGAACACATTCTGGTCGATACGTATCCTGTATCATGTACACTGTGTCCCAAGAACCATTCTGGTCGATACGTATACTGTATCATGTACACTGTGTCCCAAGAACCATTCTGGTCGACACGTATCTTGTAACATACAATGTGTCCCGGGAACCATTCTGGTCGACTCGTATCCTGTATCATGTACACTGTGTCCCGGGAACCATTCTGGTCAACACTTATCCTGTATCATGTACAGTGTGTCTCCGGAACCATTCTGGTCGACACGTATCCTGTATCATGTACAGTATGTCCCAGGAACCTTTCTGACCGACACGTATCCTGTATCATGTACGCTGTGTCCCAGGAAACATTCTGGTCGACACTTATCCTGTATCATGTACGATGTGTCCCGGGAACCATTCTGGTCAACACCTATCCTGTATCATGTACAGTATGTCCCAGGAACCATTCTGGTCGACACGTATCCTGTATCATGTACAGTGTGTCCCCGGAACCATCCTGGTCGACACGTATCCTGTATCATGCACACTGTGTCCCGGGAAACATTCTGGTCGACACGTATCTTGTAACATACATTGTGTCCCGGGAACCATTCTGGTCGACACGTTTCCTGTATCATGTACAGTGTGTCCCGGGAACCATTCTGGTCGACACGTATCCTGTATCATGTACAATGTGTCCCTGGAACCATTCTGGTCGACACGTATCCTGTATCATGCACACTGTGTCCCGGGAAACATTCTGGTCGACACGTTTCCTGTATCATGTACACTGTGTCTCAGGAACCATTCTGGTCGACACGTTTCCTGTAGCATGTACACTGTGTCCCAGGAACCATTCTGGTCGACACGTTTCCTGTATCATGTACATTGTGTCCCAGGAACCATTCTGGTCGACACGTATCCTGCATCATGTACTCTGTGTCCTGTGAACCATTCTGGTCGACACGTATCCTGTATCATGTACATTGTGTCCCAGGAACCATTCTGGTCGACACGTATCTTGTATCATGTACACTGTAGTGTTGGGACGATGATCGATTATAATCGAAAGTTGATCGGATATGCATCACGTTGGCGATAATCGATTGCAATTTACCACAATCGATTATCAATCGGTTCACCTTTTTTGCTTCATTTATGTTTGATTAATACTCGCTTCCACAAAGAGATTACTCTAGCAGTCATGTTTGAAAACTCATACTTGGTGGGCTAGGCTCAGACAGTTCCATTCACGTACATCTGTGCGTTTTTAACAGATTTCAAAAGTCACGCAAGTAATTTTTAATCAATCAGAGAGCATACGTGACTGTCGCGCACAGAAAATCACTGAGTAAATAAGCTGAAATGCTCCTAAGTAAGTCTAACGATGCATATACGAATGATGAGAAAGAATAAAAAAAAATAAACTTGGATGTGTAGACCTTTCTATAAATAACTCACAAAAATACTGTAGCTAGTATGTTGACCACGTGATCGGTATGTATTTGTTACTTTGCTAATTTGTAATCTCGCGAGACAGTTAAAAGGAGAGCTTCATCCAATGGAGTCGCTTTCTACTTGAAGAAATAACACCACGTGATATTTTCGCAGGGAATACAGATCACGTGATTTTTTTCGCGCGCTTTCTTGAAGCTGTAGTAAACATCTCCTTATTTGGAAATCTACTACACAGCAAAGCAATTCTCATATATTCATCCATGCGATACACTTTTACAGGGTTCGAAATTGCGAGGTGAGATTTCAGGCACCATTATATTTTTGGGCCGAATAATACGCATTTCTAATCGTCGATCTTTAATAGGGTTATTTCTTTGACAAATCGCGGTAATTGCAGTGGGTTTTCAAGATTTACCGAGTGCTTTCAGTTTTGCAATATTAGCGGAAGTTTACAAGCGATACATGTCTTGTGCGCATGCCTATTCAACGGCCCCAATATTGATGACGTTTACTGCATACATTTGGGCTTTTGGAAGTCTAAAATTTGTTTTGATTTACATATGGCAAATACGATTGGCTGGAATGGTCACGTGTATATTTTAGGTTTTCCCAAGTTGTATTTCACAACGGAGATAGCATAAATGGATGTTTTTGCACTTAAAGCACACCCACTACATGATAAAAAGGACTGTGACCTATCCAAAAAATAATTTCTGTATTTATATGTTACACTTGAGACCCAAAAAACATTGATACCACAGAACTCTTCAAATTAAAGAGCATATAAAAAAAAAAGTCACCGATTTAGGTCAGTCGCTGAAACAGGGCAGCTTGTATGATTGATATATCAACATTCATATAAGTTTTCAAAACATTCGATCCTAGCAAAAAGAATGATACTCTAGATTCCTGTTTCCAATTATAAAACACAATAACAAAAAGATAAATTGCTCATTTGTTTCAACTCTTTTTAGCAATTAAACTGTCATTTATTGATATGTCCATAGAAATAAAATAAAAATATAATTGTGATATGATTATGTGTGTTTATTATCATTTTCACTTCGTTCTCATCGACCTTACATGTAAACAAAAATGGCACCCCCACTTTTTTCAGAAAACCCCCACTTTATAAAAAATATCAGTTAGTTGGGGGTACCAAAAACCCCCAGTTTGAAAAAGTGGTGGGTCCTGAACACTGCTAGCATGTAAATACAACAACTTGAGATCGAAACAAAGTGCTTTTTGGCAATAAAATGATACAACCTAGTAAAGGCCTGTATATTTTTTATCAAACATAAATATTAAGAATTTAAGCATTGCACACATTCAACGAGGCTTGTTAAATACAATACTGTATGAACCGATTATATAATCGATGTCTAATCGAATGAGGCAAAGCGATTGTAACCGATAATCGATTGTAAAAATGGAACCGATGGCCCAACACTAATGTACAGTGTGTCCCCGGAATAATCCTGGTCGACTCGTATCCTGTATCATGTACAGTGTGTCCCCGGAACCATCCTGGTCGACTCGTATCCTGTATCATGTACAGTGTGTCCCGGGAAACATTCTGGTCGACACGTATCTTGTAACATACATTGTGTCCCGGGAACCATTCTGGTCGACACGTTTCCTGTATCATGTACAGTGTGTCCCGGGAAACATTCTGGTCGACACGTATCCTGTATCATGTACATTGTGTCCCAGGAACCATTCTGGTCGACTCGTATCCTGTATCATGTACACTGTCTCCCGGGAACCATTCTGGTCAACACTTATCCTGTATCATGTACAGTATGTCCAAGGAACCATTCTGGTCGACATGTATCCTGTATCATGTACAGTGTGTCCCGGGAACCATTCTGGTCGACACGTTTCCTGTAGCATGTACACTGTGTCCAAGGAACCATTCTGGTCGACACGTATCCTGTATCATGTACAGTGTGTCTCCGGAACCATTCTGGTCGACACGTATCCTGTATCATGTACACTGTGTCCCGGGAACCATTCTGGTCGACACGTATCCTGTATCATGTACAGTGTTTCCCGGGAACCATTCTGGTCGACACGTGTCCCAGGAACCATTCTGGTCGACACGTATCCGATATCATGTACACTGTGTCCCGGGAACTTTGGAATCATGCGCGTCATTAACCCTTTTACACATACAGACGCTTTCCGACGCCTTGGCAGCAGACGACTTTTTCAAAACATTTTAGAAAATGGATAAATTGCTGATTTTTAACAATTTCTTCTTTACATTAGGCACAATGTTTTAACCTCTATGTTATAAAAAAAATACTCATTTATGGATAGTTTTTGCCAATATGTTTTCGAAGTTCTCTGCTGCAGAATTATTGAATATGGGAAAGGGTTAAAGGACTGTTATCTCTAAATGACATATATACATTGTAAATATTGTTATTGGATAACTATTTCAAAGATAACACCCGTATATGATTTATTGGTTGATTTTTTTGTGTTTTATAACAATTGTTCAGTTATCCACGGCGTTTCGTTTGTAAGTTATCAGTAATACTGCTCAACTATCCTGACACCAGCCAATCTTGATAACACTTAGGAGAATGAAAACCATAAACAGACATTCAATATGTTTAAAATGTTAAAAAAAATAGTAATAATTGATATAAGTGTTTATTATCATAAAACATCATTTACAATTAAATATGTTATAATAGGAAAATAAATGTTCTCTTCAAGTGTAATGTTTGCAATGACATGAAACGTTGTCAACAGCTTTCGAAGTGTAAACAAAATGTTAATTCTCAAGGACACCAAAAAACAATTTCCCAATTTCGGACTTCCGGTATGTAATGAGGCTCACCGTACCCTTTTTGGAAATCAGATATAATTTTATTCATGAAAGCCGAGTGGTCCTCGACTGAAATAGATCTATATTGTTGTGACGTAAATATGTTTTATATTGTCGTACACAAAGGATGTGGTCTGCTGTTTAATAGATCGGGGGGCTATTTTTACGACTTACTGGATTAGATCTTTCTTCTACATGCATCTCTCCGCGCCCAAAAATAGTTTGCTTCTATTCAATCTCATACATTTTCGGAATGTTAGGCGAGACAAATTAATCGTGGATCATTGAAATCGACCAAACAGTTATTCCACTTCAGGTACATAGCAATAAATGTGTCAGCCGATTGCACCTGTTAACATCTTGACTGCTGTAACCCGAGTGTGAGCTGCACGTGACACCATTATATACAGTTCCAGGCTCTAAACTGTAAGATGTCCAACTCACTATTTCCATCATGAGATTCCAAAATGTTGCCAACATCTCTTTCAAATGCATTGAAGCAATTAGTTTGTAATTCACGTGTAAACACTCCCTTTGAGCTCGAGATTTGGAAAAAATATTTACGAATGACTCAACGTTATGTAGGATAAACATATCGGCAGTACTAGATTGAGCCGTTCCACGAGAAAACCTCTGCGTAATGTATCGAACCAGATCAGCCTGCGCAATCCGCGCAGGCTAGTCCAGGCCGACACATTCCGTATCAGGGGTATAGAGGTATAAAGTAATGATTCCTGAAACAGAGAATCCACAGGAGGCGAAAATTGTCTGTCCGGGATAGATTGCGCGGCATGCTTAGGCTGATCCGGGTCGATTCTTTACGCCGCTAAAGCATTACGCAGAGTCCACAATGTTAGTTTTCTCGCGGGACGGCTCATATGTTCCCAGTAAAATGCCATCGTGAGACTGAAATACTGTTGAAAGCCTAGTAATACGAAGTTCATACGAATCAGTAAGCCTCTAGTATCAATGACGCGTCCCAATGACGTAAGGCTAGACAAACCGGTTAGATCCGGGTTACGGTGTGTTTCGACCTTGAGGTGTTTCGTGGTTTTTGTTGGGGGAGATAAAAACCTTTCTTTCATTTTATATGATAATAGTATAGAAATTCGAAAAAAACGTTTTAAAAAAAAAAAATCAGCAGAGGTATTTTTCTAGGTAAATACAGTATAATACAAGAACATTATTAGCTGTAACAGCCTGTCAGGTATTTTTGTTTCTATGTCTTTTAATTCATGGTAATAATCTTGTTTTTATAACCCAGGAACTTCCGATAAAAAAATATACTTACCAAATTCTTCATTCAAGTCCAGGTGAATATTAATTGATTGATTGGGGTTTAACGTCGTTTTTAACAATTTCTCAGTCATATCACGGCGGCCAGTTCACCTACTCAAGTGTTTTCTAGTTTTCTCACACCAGTACTCCACACAACAATCTTCCCAAGCAACTGGCTGCTTTTCCACATAGACTAAGCCCATTCGTGGAAGACGAATGACGCATGTCGCAATGACTTTTGTCAAACGTCAGAAAGAAAGTTGGCCGAGCCGAGATTCGAACTCACAACAGCCCGCGTCGTTACCGACTGAGCTACCGGGACTCCGGCTCGATACTTTACGCGGAGTCCACAATGTTGCCCTTGCGAACGGACCCAGGTTAGACCGTTTATAAGTACATGTACAACATCATATTAATCCAACAAGTTAATTATAATATTGATGTAAATGATGAAGCGTAGCTCCCCGTTGGTTGCTCGTGCATTCCTTTGTATGTACTATTCAAAGGAAGATGCAAGGATAACTCGTTTTTGCGTGTCCTATCTCCTATCGTTTTCTTTAAATAACTTGTTTGTTACGAGACTTTTTATCCCTTTACCTGATATAGACGCTTTCTGACGTCTCTGCAGCAGACGGCTTTTTGAAAACATAGTGACAAAAGAAGAAATTGCTCAAAACGAGCAATTTCTCCTTTTGCCACAATGTTTTCCACCTTTAGTCATAGGTTATCCATTCAATTATGGAGAGTTTCTATTTTTTGACAAAATATGTTCAAAGTCGTCTGCTGCATATTTGTCGTATGATGGGAAAGGGTTAATGTAGCCGATTACCTGATATGTCTGAGGTTTTTTTTTACCTGGTATAGTAGGGTTTTATACCCCCTTCATTTCTTTTTTTTTAAATTGAGCACAGTTTGAGTAAATAACGGACGATCTTGTCAAATAAAACGTTTGTATCCAGATAGAGACAGAACGTATTTGTAAGTAAATGAGAAATCTATGTTTTCCCACAATGTCTTCAAACAGATGTCGGCTGTACAGATGTGCAAAGTTTGACACAGGAAGGAAATGTGATTATCTATGTGGAAGAATTTATTTATTTATTGGGGTTTTACGCCGCTTTCAACAATATTTCAGTTATATCACGGCGACAGTTCACTTATTCATGATCCCTGGGTAAACGAACCAGTACTAGGCTAGAAAATGTGCCTTGCCCAAGGATGTGGAAGAAAGTTAAGAAATAAACACGAGCTGCATTGAACCCTTTCTCACATGCAACCGCATTTTCACGCATTTGCGACAAACGAATTTTGAAAACATTGTGGCAAGAGGAGAAATCGCTCATAAAGAGAAATGTCCCGTGTTGCCACAAAGTTCTCAACTACAAGTACATGTATATTCAATAATCATATTTTCATTTTTTTGTTAAGATTTTCCATATGTTTGCCAAGATGTTAACAAAGCCGTCTGCTGAAGATGTCGGAAAGGATAAATCGAAAGGGTGTCCTATTGCAGTCCCAGTTTAGTACAATATAACTTTTGGGGGAATTTAATCGGTTAGGCTACATCTATTTATAACATCTATGTTTTTAAACCAATCGTAGGCAGACAAAGACGATTTTGTAAATGCTCGCCAGTCTGAACTGTTCGTATGAAAACAAGACACCATTACACAATTCTTCAGTGAAGCGTACTTTAGGGACATGTCGCGCGAAAACCCAACCTTTGGAGGTATTGACATAAAGACTGCGTGAGGGCGCTGTATATAGTGTCCCTGTAATATAGTGTCCCTGTTTAAACCAGTCATTGTTCAAAACACAAAGAAATTCCAGTTTTTATTGTATCTCTAACTTTAGTTGAAATGTTAAGCTTTCAGAATATGTATGTTTTGTTTATGTGCCAAATGTGACTTCAAAGTTTTATTTGCTACAAAATGTGAACATTTTGACAATTTTATTTCTATGTGTGATATTTTAACCAGATAACAGGTGTACAGGTGCAGTTGCCTTTCCCTCTTATCTACGTCCCTGGTATAATAACTGAAACAAGTTGAAAACATTGTGGCAAAAGGAGAAATTGCTCGTTTTGTCACAAGTGTTTTCAAAAGTCATCTGCTGCACATGAGTCAAAATGCGTCTTTAAGTGGAAAAGTTTGTAAGACGACACAAAAGAGTCCATATGAATAGAACGGAACCTGAGTCCTGTACATGCGCACAGTCTAACCGCCATCTCTGTAACTTTACACGTGCATGTACATATGTATCTAGAAACCATTTGTTACCAAATAATTAACCAACGCCTAGAAGTGTAGCCTCACATGTTCAATGAATGAAGCCATTCAGACGAAGATGAAAATGGTAAAACATCCCTTTTCTTTCCTATTAACCCTTTCAGCGCCGAATTGTTTAAAGTAGACTCTTCCATGTTCAAACTCGAACGACTCTATTTTAATGTTATAGGAATTTTGGAATATTTTTATAACTCACAGCCAAACAATGCAGATTTCAGGTGAGACAGCTCGTTACGAGCTGACTCACCTGAATCTGTATTGTTTGCAAAAAAGTTTAATATTGCCTTTGGCGCTGAAAGAGTTAACATAACTGCATAAAACAACTTTGCATATTAATCCTACGTTTGGCTTGGTTCATATACACATGCACTGTTATGCATGAGTGAATATTGCGGTCGCTTTTATTAGATGTTTACTATCGCACTGATTTATTTCTAAGTAAATATTATACATGTACGCTGATGATAACACATTTCAACGAATATATAAGCTGATAAAACGCGTATAATATGTTCAAGCCATCGATAAACAATGCGTACCATAAAGTTCAGTCACGTTACAAGCGCAACAAAGTTAATGGGTGAGGTTATTTCTGATGGATATTCTACCCGACTAAGAAGAACACTCAGAGTCTTCATTGTTCGCAAGACATATTCTTAGATACCCCCGAGGAACATCTCATCGGAACGAAATATGAAGTGCTCTGAAGGGTAATAGTAAATGATACAAATGAGAAGAGATAACAGAATAATTGACAGACAGATGAGAGGAGGGATAGAGATGATATGTTTGTCTCTAGATAGAGAGAATGAGAAATGGAAACAGATGAAGAAGAAAAAATACATATACATATACATATGCATACACATATACATATACATATACATATACATATACATATACATATACATACACTAATGCATATATATATATATATATATACATGTTTAGTTAAGATTTAGTTACTGCATAGGCATTTGAAACATTTGAGACCCGAATTAATCGAATTACGTTGGATATTCGCTTTCCCTCTTTGGTGCTCAAAGTTGTGCAGGGAGGGGACACGGGGATTTTCTGTTGTATGTATATGTATATGTATGTTTTATATGACTATGAGCTTATATGCTTAATGTCAATTAAAATTTCTGTTCTGTTCTGTTCTGTATTATATATAATTTAGCGTCCCTGCGATTGTGGGGTTGGTACTTTAAACTGACTCGCTGGTGTTAGTATTATGCTGCGAGTTAATAAAGGTTACGTAACTACACGAAAAGTTCAACAAAGTTTAAGTATCACTTAAAACAGATACAGATACAGAGTAACATCCCATTTCGTATACAGTTTTTTTGTCCCATTTCGTCTACACCCTTGTTCCCATGTCGTCTATATTATCTTGTATTAAGCATGAAATATGAAATGATTATTAAAATTTGTTATGAACTTTGTGTTTCTTTTGTTTTACAGCCTTCGGACTTTGTACATAATGTAGACTAAGATTGGCTGAATGCCATGAGTCCCTTAAAGTAATTGCGATATTCCAATATAATCAGATAAAAATTATCAAAAGTAGAACGATAAAATAACACAATTTCCAATGAAAAGATGCTCTGGTATGGGTCCACAATGTATGTATAATCCACATATTTTAAACAAAATATGTCCGTCTTGTTGAATTAGACTGTCTGTCTCATTAATCTAAGTGTAGACGAAATGACACCGGGGTGTAAATTGGTTGTAGACGAAATGGGACAAATTGCAAAAAGTGTAGACGAAATGGGATTAGACGAATTGGGATTAGACGAAATTGGCTTAAACCAGATACAGATATTGGCACTCAAACAATTTAAGATAAATATAACCCAAAATATCTAAGTCACTTGAACTCAAGTTATTTATAACTATGTCTCTGGAACTTCCAAAGTATAAATCAAAGTCAAAGGTACTCCTTGTAAAAATAGCAGGATTAATTAACTCAATATTAGCCATTGGATAGAAATATAACAAAGAAGATAAGCCGTGCCATTCACTGCCCTGCTAAAACAGCTCAAGGCGACATATGGCATTGATAACATCTATTGTTCACTTTCCAGTCGAAATGTCTGAGAAAGGGGATATTATTAAGTAAGCCTTGATTGAATAACAATTACATATAAAAACTTAACAAACATCAAATATCCTTTTGATGTTTCTTGACACGCCGTTTTGACGGCATGATGTAAACTTGTAACATATTTTAAGTCATCATCAACATTCAAATTATTCATAGTTAACCCTTTCCCTCATACAATAATTCTGCAGCAGACGACTTTGAACATATTTTGTCAAAAGATGGAAAATCTCCATAATTGAATGGATAACCTATGACTAAAAGTGGAAAGCATTGTGGCAAAAGGAGAAATTGCTCGTTTTGAGCAATTTCTTCTTTTGTCACTTTGTTTTTAAATAGTCGTCTGCTACAGCTACAGAGGAGTCAGAAAACGTCTATATGAGGGAAAGGGTTAGTTAATAGATAAAGTCATAGTAAAACATTGATGAAATATATTCGTAGAATATTGTCTGTTATTGTATTAATCCTTTTCCACTTGAAGACATATTATTTTGACGGATCCTCGGGCAGGCGACTTTTGAAACATTGTGGCAAAAGAAGAGAAAGCTCAAAGTGAGCAATTTCTCCTTTTGCCACAATGTGTTCAACTATATTGGGATTCGCTAGGTATCCCTTATTGTCAGACTTTTCCGTCTGTCTGTGTGTGTGTGTCTGTCTGTCCATTTTTTATTAGCGACGCTCCACAGCCCAAACCGACTGGCCGATTCCGATGAAAATTGGTGAACAGGTGCCAAAGGAGCTCAGGGTGTGCGAGTTTGAGTTTCGTTGCTAAGGACACACTCGTTGCTATGCAGCTAGCCAAAAAACGCATTTTAAGAACAAAAACCATTTTTCTATATTCTCCTACAGTTTTGAAGGCGGAGAGCTGAAACTTCGGTTAACGCTACTTCGTGATATTTAGAAAAAACGTATCCGTTACCATATTTGATTTAGGCCTTTATTTCCAAATGGTAGCCTTTCAAAGATAGTCGTTGCTATGAAGCTAGCAAAAAAACGCGTTTTAAGAACCCAGACCATTTTTCTATCTTCTCCTACAGTCTTGAATGTGGAGAGCTGAAACTTCGGTTATAGACACTTTGAGATATTTAGAAAAAACGTATCTGTAACGATTTTTAACGAATTATTTTTTCTTAAAAAATATTTCTGTTATCCCGTTTGATACGTGATTGATGGTAACCTTTGAAAGATAGGATATTTTTGCAGTCATTTTTTCTTCAATCGCCCCTATCGCTGCAGTGGTAGTATTCGATGGCAATTTTCTTGTACCATCTCTTAGAGCTATTCAAGAGCTACAAAAAGTATTTTTACGTGATTGACCTCCGACCTCGAGTTTCCGAGCTAGAGCCGGAAGTTTGCAAAATATGCAAAAGCGAATCCCACGTCGCCTACCGGCTTGTTTAATAATTAAACTTTCATATATGGAGACTTTTTCACATTTTTGTACAATATGTTTTCTGCTGCATAAGTGTTTTATGTGGGAAAGGGTTAAAGGCATGACTCTTCCTTTCTCGTATATATACTAACGTTGATACTACTGTAGCAATGTTACGTTACGGTATTTGAAAACATTGTGGAAAATGTAAGAAACTGCCTAATATCAGAAGTTTCACCTTTTCCCACTATAATTTCATATCAATGTCAAATGAAATGTATATATATATTGTTATTTCTTTCTCACCCTCCTTCTTTCTTGTTGAGATAAAATAGCTTTATCCTCGACAGGGGCGTAGCCTTGCAATAACCAATGTGTAGGCCGTCTCGTGAGAAAATAAACATTGTGGACTCTGTGTAAAGTATCGACCCGGATCAGCCTAAGCATGCAACACAGGCGTACCCGGTTATACACTTTTCACCTTCTGTGGATTTTCTGTTTCAGGAATCACTACTCTTATCTATCCCCCCTTAGACGGAATGTGTCGGACAGATCAGTCTGCGCGGACAGGGCAGGCTGATCTGGTCGATACATTACGCAGATGTGTATCGCCGCAGCTGCATTTTGGAGAATTTTTTAGAAAGAATGTGTAGGCACGTGCCTACAGTGCCTAAAGGGAGCTATGCCCCTGCTCGAAAGTTTTAAAATCAAACCTCACTATCATCAGTCATGTGAACCGCCACTATAAAGTAACAATTAATTAATGTAAGCTCTACTTTTACCACAATATTTTCTGCTTCAAAAGCAATTAACGTTCGTTTTACTAACGACAAGGGTTGGAATGATAAACAAAAAATATCGGTCAGGTTTTTCGATCCCAAACTATGAAAAACATAGGAGGTGACGTAAAGTACGCAATAAACAGCGGTTTCTAAAAATAGAACTATCAGCTGATGCGAGGTGTATTGGTTATTAGGCAAATATAAGCTGCGCCAGTTATGTGGTTTAAGTAGTAGGTGTTTAGTATTGCAAGAGAAATCGTGCAAGGACGTTCGTTATTATAAACTTTGGTTTCAAATGTGAAGGAAATTGTTTTTAGGAAAATAATTATTGCAGTTATTAATTTGTTTGAAACGTGAGGCTATATAGTCTGTATAAAATCATTCGTATTAAATGTTGTGAACAAAAAGAGAGAACAGAATTAAAATAAATCATGCCTTACAAACCGACGGTTTATATCACGCGACAGATCCCTCAGAAGGGTTTGGACTTGTTACTTGGGCGATGTAACGTGTCCTTCTGGGACAGCGCGGACCCAGCCCCGCGGACGGAGATGCTGATGAACGTGCTAGGGGTTGAGGTACTCCTGTGCATGCCAACAGACACGATCGATCTGGAGATACTTAACGCTGCTGGTAAGTAAAGCATTAATTTATTTATTTTGGTTTTGATTAGCTTCAACAATGGTGCAATTATCCATGATCCTTGTTTTATCCAGGGATCACGATAAAGTGAACCGTCACCGTGATACACATGTAATATTAAATAATGTTGAAAACTGCGTAAAACACAAATAAAACTATAACAAACATGATGAGTGTGTGACTTGCAAGTACTTGACTATTCAAATGTGCCTTGCCCAAGGGAACTCCGCCATGATCGCATCGAGAAAGGATCAAACCCGTCCGGGAAATCCGGTCCGAGATCCCGATTGCTTACATTTCGTCTACTGCGGATTCCCCGGTTTATGACAAATAACAGCTTCATATTCTTAACATTCGATCATACATATTGTTCTATTATAAAAAAAACACTGTTCGTCAAAATTAGTCACAGAAGCAATAACATGAAACGTATGATATATGGTTTACACTTGGATCAGATTGCACTCTTGCACAGACAGATTGTTATCTGTACTTGTTATACATTTATATGTTGCAACTTTTATTTCATTGATGAGTACTATGTACATGTTTACGGCATGGTTAACAGCCTAGTCTCAATATATCGCCGTTACATATTGCATTGTAACATGCGAACAGTCAAAATAAAAAATCGCATTCCTTGTACAGAAACCTGGACTAGTTAACAGCCCTGCGTAATAGTCGTATGTATACACTATGGTTTGGTTGAGATTGCATCATCTAGAAACACATTCTTTCATCACCAATCAGCTGTTTGTCCGTGTACAATTGTTAACGTGTGAAAGCGGTCGGGATGTGTTGTTGACACTCCGCTTTAACCCTTTCCCTCATATAGACGCTTTCTGACGCCTCTGCAGCAGACGGCATTTTGAAAACATAGTTACAAAAGAAGAAATTGCACAAAACGTGCAATTTCTCCTTTTGCCACAATGTTTTCCACTTTTTGTCATACATAGGTTATCCATTCAATTATGGAGATTTCCTATGTTTTGACAAAATACGTTCAAAGTCGTCTGCTGCAGAATTGTTGTATGAGGCAAAGGGTTAACACCGTTTAAAATGTTATTGAAATGAATACAATCTACAGTTCTAGTTATTTTCTTTTCTTTTGTTAAGATATGCATCTAGTGCTATGAAACATGTAAACGGACGGACAGTGAATGCTCTGTATGCCAGGCTTGATATTAGTATGTTATAACACACTCGAGTTACATGTAGTTTCGTATAGATCAATATTGCATCATTCATCAAAGTCCCATGGTCAATGAATGTGGTTGCGCTATTGGTTTGTTTGTGGGATCGTCCAAGACAATTATTATTCAATAAAACCACGGATATAAGTATCGTTATTGGTCATTTAAATGTTAGGTAATGCAAAAAGTTTAACCCTTTCCCTCATACGACAATTCTGCAGCAGACGACTTTGAACATAATTTGTAAAAAAAAATAGAAAATCTCTTTAATTGAATGGATATTAACCTATGACTAAAAGTGGAAAACATTGTGGCAAAAGGAGAAATTGCTCGTTTTGAGCAATTTCTTAATTTGTCACTATGTTTACAAAAAGCCGTCTGCTGCAGAGACGTCAGAAAGCGTCTATATGATGATCGAGTCGCGTCTAATAATGTGGGGATAAATACATACACACAGTCTCACCAGAGCCAGCACTGTAAAAACATGTACAGAGCAAGTTCATGTAATTTAGTCCAAGATGCATATTTCTAACAAAGTGAACTAGAATTATAGCCCCATTTGTTTAACGCGATCCCAAATCGAGGCAATGTGGTCATGGTGAAGTGCTGTTTGGCAAGGCATATTTCCTAGCTTTAATAGTACTGGTTTGTTTAAAAACGGCGTAATAGACCATGAATAAAGTGAACTGTCGCCGTGATTTTACTGAAATAATGCTGAAAACGGCGTAATAGACCCACCAAAACAAACTAATATTTACCTATATATATGAGTCGATACATTTGGACCCCAAAATCGCCAGACACGGCTACCATCGTTATATATATTGACCTTTAGCACCCTAGCCACTCCGTGTAAACATCGTTTTAAATGTCAGGGACTTGTAATTAAAGAGAGTTATGCATGCTGCTGTTTCCCAGGCCTTTTTCTAGGCGTTTTGGGAACAAGAGTTTGTCCATTATTTGGGACAATTAATCGCTATTATTCTGTATTTGTGGGGAAACATGTTTATCATGACAACATTGGGAATTCTGCATGATTTAAAAGACGTTTGCAATTGGAAATTGGTCTGAATATCTGAACCGTGACATGCCTAGAGAAAGGCCTGGTTCCTGAATGTAACGGTCCCTGAATGTAACGGTCTGATCTGGTTCTGCTCATTTTCCCCAATTATTCATAGAAACTTCTGTAAAGCAGTATCCATGGATGCGCAAGCAAATCGTTTTCCCACACTTGTTATACTAACGTTAACCCTTTCCCTCATAGGACAATTCTGCAGAAGACGACTTCGAACATATTTTGTCAAAAAGTAGAAAATCTCTATAATTAAATGGATAACCTATGACTTAAAGTGGAAAACATTGTGGCAAAAGGAGAAATTGCTCGTTTTGAGCATTTTTTTCTTTTGTCACTATGTTTTCAAAAAGCCGTCTGCAACAGAGGCGTCAGAAAGCGTCTATATGAGGGGGAAACGTGATGTTAGTATTCCTGCAGCACGTCCCTTGGAAAAACGTACAGGTTGACTTTTGTGAACAGTGTAGATCCAGATCAGTTTGTACATTCGAAAAGTCGGATCAAGATCTACACCCCTCAACTTTGCCTTACATACACTTGTTAGAAACTTCTGTTTTACGTGTGTAAGTAGAGTAAGTAGATTCAAATACTTCCTTAACTTTGTTCTTTTATCGACAATATAAGCACGGCCTTGGGGGAAAGCACCGGGCCGTTCAGAGAAAAAGATCTGTTGTAAACAAGATAACACGTGACTATCGAATATAAACCGTCATTCCAAAGTTCTTAATTCTTAAAAGTGAGATCATCGCCGCTGATTATAACACATTTTTACAAACATACATGGAGTAGTTCTTGCTACAAATTGGTACTCGAATAGCTAACAGTGAAGGTCATGATTAGACTGATATGCAGACGGATATGCAGACTGATCTTGGTCTACATCGTCCGAAAATGTAGTTTGAAAGCTTGCGTTACAATATTCCTGCATGTTATTCAACGTCGCGTGCACAGCGGAGTAAGGTTTTCAGGTAGATCGTTCGATCAATAGCATGTTTTATAACGCACTTATTTGTAAATCCCGCCCTAAATTATAGATAAGCATTGTCCGGAGTGTCGTTTGTCGTTGGTAAAGCACTTGCAATGGTTAAGTAAATTAAAAGAATATACATGTATTATTTGCAGTTTGTGTTTAAAACAATTGAATTACTGTTCTTCTCAAGTCAGAAGGATGGTAAGTGGTTGTAACACATAGCACCTTAATTGCTTTGTTATACACAGCACAGGAATCCGCTGTGGTCGAGTGGTTAGCGTCGGGGATTTCGAAACCGGGTGTCCCGGGTTCGATCCCCAGTCGCGGCACCTCGGTCATGGTGGAGTGCCCTTGGGCAAGGCACATTTTCTAGCCTAGTACTGGTTTGTTTACTCAGGGATCATGAATAAGTGAACTGTCGCCGTGATATAACTGAATTTATGTTGAAAGCGGCGTAAAACCCAAATAAATAAATAAATATACACAGCACGCACTGACTGAAAAGCAACTTATCGACCGCTCAATCACTAATATATACTAATCAAAACGACAAGCAACATAGTATACTCACTCACTATTTCTGGGCGATCATTTTGAAAATAGATTTAAGTTTTTCAAGTTATATATGGTAATAATTCTTGTTTACGTGTTAAATTTAAATGAGCCCCGTCTGGCGATCAAGAATCTTACTGACTTTATGATTTGCTAGGATGTAAGTTAAATATGCGTATAGATAACTATGTGTGTATGCACCATTGACTGAGTTAAACACGCACGTATCACCTGACACGTCGTATATGAGCCGTCCCAAGAGATAACCCATTATGGCCTCTGTGTAATGTATCGACCACGATCAGTTTGCGTAGTCAGCGCAGACTGACCCGAGCCGACACACTTCATCTAAAGGGTATTGAGGTATAGGGTTATGATTCACGAGACGGAAAATCCACAGGAAACGAAAAGTGTTTGTACGGATAAGCCTGAGGGGCATGCTTAGGCTGATCCGGGTCGATACTTTACGCAGAGTCAACAATGTTGATTTTCTCGCGGGACGGCTCAATTACATATAACGACGCGACAAGTAAAACATTCCTTATTCTGGAAATCCCCCTAAGACGGAATGTGTCGGCCGGATCAGTCTGCGCGGACAGCGCAGGCTGATCTGGTCGATACATTACGCAGATGTCTATCGCCGCAGCTCTTAGACAGGTCAACCGTGTTTACAAACAATAAACGCCATCTGTTGATCTAGGGCGTTAACATCGACATCTCTGTTACGATACTCCCGGATGAAATATGATGCGATTCTGTCTGTATACATACATTACCCTATTTTCCTTTCATTTGTAGACACTCAGTTTACAATTTAGATTGTTAAATGCTTTTGCTCGAGGAGTTAAAATCATATGCATATTAACTCAAATTTGTCTTATTGGAAATATGTTTGCACTAAGTATACGGTCCCAGATGAACAGCTGTTGTTTGTTGAAACTTGTTTAGAAAGCATAGTTTATATGACCTCCGTATTTGTCCTAGTTTCCTTTCATATGCGTTTCTCTGTTAGTGTTCGGCCGTTTTTAAACAAATTTTCGATGATATCATGGGGAATTAATTTGCGTAATAAAATAAACTGAATGCTATGTTATATTGTGGCCACTTAATGAATATGTGCCCTTTTGAAAACTTTCCTTCGTATAGGCGCGTTTGTACGTATATGCAGCGGACGACTTTTTAAAAAACATTGAGGAATGAAGAGAAATTACGAAAGAAAAGGTTGTTAACTTATCAAATATTGCATCAGCGTCTTGACAATGAATGACCTACCACCCTTCATTACACAATCTATCGGTCAACGAACAGAGGTCACTTTAATGTAACATAATGCCTTTCCCTCATACGACAATTCTGCAGCAGAGGACTTTGAACACATTTTGTCAAAAAATAGAAAATCTCTCGAATTGAATGGATAACCTATGACTAAAAGTGGCAAACATTGTGCCAAAAGGAAAAATTGCTCGTTTTGAGCAATTTCTTCTTTGGCACTATATTTTCAAAAAGCCGTCTGCTGCTGAGGCGTCAGAAAGCGTCTATATGATGGAAAGGGTTAAAATAAATACTCTATGTATATACATGTACTATCAAGACAGATAGCAAGACGGACATGTCTAGACTGGACTATTTTACGAGAAACACCTTTATTTTTGTCAATGTAGTATGATCAGTAGAGATCAGACAAGGTCTTTATGTGTAGATTGAACGTCAAAAGTTGGGGCTCACGCAAGATTTTGTCACACAATGACCATTAATCTTCAATATCTTCGCCATTTTTACAGCTGCATGTATGATTTTGGTATGATTACAAAGGAAATAAAATATACTTCGGATGCATGACCTTTATTATTATCTTTGGTAAACGAGTTTATTTATAAAAAGATAGTTTGCACGGAATGCGCTTAAAAATGACGTTGTAATTTGTAACAAAATGTTCCAACTAAGTATACGAAACATATTCTTAAAATTACATTTTTTAAGAAAATCGCAGGAAAATTTATCAACCGACGTCGTATACGTATTAAAGGAAATAACGTAATTTTGACGGAAATAAACAAGACCTCCAAGAAGATGGGTGTCGTTAAGGAAAAAACAAAATTGTGTAATTCAGCTTAAAAAAGGATGTATTTTATCATACTAATTTTTATAAAATAAAAATGAGGCTTGCTATTTAAGCAAAATACTACAACATTTTGCATGGAAAATACGTCTGAACCAGAATTTCTGTAAATAAAATTTTGGCGTATTCTAGCATCAAAAACCGTTATTTTTATTCAGGTTATTTTCACTGATAAAATGTCCCCTTTCACCAAAAACATCACTTATACTGATAGCGTTAAGAATTAAACACAAATAATTAAAACTGTGTATTTTATTTTTCCATTTTGAGTTTATTTTCAACATACGTCTGGAACATTGTTTTTAAATTTCAACGGGTTTAATTAATGTGTTGATATTGAATGAAATATCATAATTTTGTCATAACTGACATTTTGTCCCCTTTGAGCGTTTGTTAACGTTTATTACGTGTACTTTTTATAGGGACGCCGCCAAAGGGTATCTTTGAGTATTACCGCTGGTTAAAACGATCTAAAAACCTCCCAATCGAATAAGAAATATGATTGTGCAATTCAAAATAATAAACAACGGAAACAGCTGTCAGAAAGCAAGGAGGGTACGAACAAAAGTAATCAGAGAATCGCGTTCAGTGACAAACTAAACAAAATAGAAAACAAGCGTATACGTCAGAGAGAAAATGTAAGAAAATTTAACGCAAGAAAGGCGCAAGAATCACATACACATACACACAATGACTTCAAACATAGAATGGAGAAAACTCGCGCGTTAAAAACATTTAAATCCGGTCTTTCCCAGACCATATGCATTTTACGGATTTAATGAAAACTGCGTTCAATTTTTTACGACGTCAAACCGGACGTCATTCTGTTACAGTCGTGAGTCCCAACTTTTGACGTTCAATCGTACTAATCTGTGATCAACCCTGATACATGTAAATGAGAAGCAAACAAGGTAGACTACGATGAGCACAATTTTTTATGTGCATAGCACAACCTTCGTGTGGGATACAAAGACATAACGTTAGAACAACATATTTCGATAATGTGTTTGTTTGTATGGTGTCTTACGACGCTTTCAACAATTTTTGAGCTAATCCGGATAGACACGTTTCGCCTCCTGTGGATTTTCTGTTTCAGGAATCACTACTCTATACATCTTTCCCCCTAAGACGGAATGTGTCGGCCGGATCAGTCTGCGCGGACAGCGCAGGCTGATCTGGTCGATACATTACGCAGATATATTGATATGAGCCGTCCCGCGAGAAAACCAACAGTGTGGACTCTGCGTAAAGTATCGAACCGGATCAGCCTAAGAATACCGCACGGGCTTACCGGGATAAACACTTTCCGTTTCCTGTGAATTTTCTGTTTGTGGAATCATTACTCTATACCTCTATCCCCATTGAGACGGAATGTGTCGGCCCGGATCAGGCTGCGCGGACTGCGCAGGCTGATCTCGGTCGATACATTACGCAGAGGCCATTGTGTTGGTTTTCTCGCGGGACGGCTCATTTCAGTTATTTCACTACTGTCCTGCTGGTCAGTTTATCCTGATACCGTTGCACCAGTGTGTAATGCTATCTCCGCAAACCCGATCACTAAGAAGGGAAGGATCTGCTACAATATTTTTTTAAATGATCAAACCTTTGTCTCCCGCTCTCGGGGCGAATTCTCTAACTACTACACCATCGATGCGGTTTCTATATATTCGAATAGATTTCTTTGGCATTGACACATTTTTGAAAATATACCAATATCATCATGATTGTTCGTACACTTTTTGTTCAGTGCCCGCGAAAGTATGCACAGATCAGCTATGATGTTTATGTTTTTGTGAATTGTTTGGCAACATATGCATCATTCGGCTCCAAGATTTGTTTTGCATAATGCTATATCTTTATTTGATTCGGATATTCGGAGAAAACAATAACAACAACAATAAAAACAAAGAGATGTGAAAATGTCAGAACTTGCTTTGGTATTGAATAACCTAGCAGATCGGCTTCATCCTTTATTTTCCTACACCCTTTAATATTGACTGATTTATTGATTGATTGGGGTTTAACGCCGTTTTTAACAATTTCTCCGTTATGTCACGGCGGCCAGTTCACCTACTCATGCATTTCCTGGTTTTCTCACACCAGTACTCCACACAACAATCTTCCCAAGCAACTGGCTGCTTTTCGACATAGACTTAGCCCATTGGTGGAAGACGAATGACGCATGTCGCATTGACTTTTGTCAATCGTCGGAAAGAAAGTTGGCCGAGCCGGGATTCGAACTAAACCCTTTATTATACGAGGGCTTATGTTTACTTGTGTGCATGCTATATGCTTGGTTTAGATTCGTCTACTTCAATAACATATAAGGGAAACTGTAAGTAATCTGGAATTTTTGAAATATAATGTAGAGTTGAAAACCGTTTAAGAAATGGGAAAAATGTGTTAATATGACCAATTACCCTTTTCCCCACAATGATTTCGAAAATATTGTAACGAAGACGGTAATCTGTATGAGGGAAAGGATAAAAAAAAATCCAGAGCGGTCATTGACCTTTATTTTTCTACAGTTTCTGCGCAAAAGTAAAGCGGATTCTATCGATAAAAACATAACGTTATCTGAATTGTGTTCTTATCCGTTTAGACCGATATAACTAGATGAAGGCCAAGTGCATAAAAGTCAAGATGAAAAAACTAAATCCCCCCGCCCCATAATATCTCTCTTGTGACTGCATTTAAGCATATTGTATGTCTACTTAGTCTACTTATTGACACATATTTCATAACACAGCAAAGTAATAACAGCTTATGGACGGATTAAAAAGAACGACTTAAAAGTGAAAGGGGAAAAACATAATCCCCCCTGCCCCTTACGTATCTCTCTTGTGACTGCATTAAAGCCTATTGTATGTCTACTTAGTCTACTTATTGACACATATGTCATAAAACATAGCAAAGTGATGAGACCGCCGACAACACAGATTACAATTAGACCATAATTGTGATTTGTTGTTTAACTTCCGAAGGTCAGATTCCGTGTGACGTGGCTCAGCCCGGTACTCGTAAACATCACGTTCGCAACCTCTTGCGTGTCTTAATATTTCACTATGGGTTACCTTCATGGTCTGACAGAAGTATTTATATAAAGGCTGAGTAGTGAGGTATATTTCCCTTAACAACTCTTTCACACCTACAAAACATCTGCAGTAGACAATTCTAGAAACATATTCAGAGGCGTAGCTCCCTTTATGCACTGTATATGCACGTACCTACACATTTTTTCTCAAAATGCCCCAAAATGCAGCTGCGGCGATAGACATCTGCGTAATGTATCGACCTGATCAGCCTGCGCTGTCCGGGCAGACTGATCCAGCCGACACATTCCGTCTTAGGGGGGGATAGATGTATAGAGTAGTTATTCCTGAAACAGAAAATCAACAGGAGGCGAAAAGTGTCTATCCGGGTAGGCCTGTGTGGCATGCTTAGGCTGATCCGGGTCGATACTTTACGCAGAGTCCACAATGTTGATTTTCTCACGAGACGGCCTACACATTGATTGTTGCAAAGCTACGCCCCTGATAATTAGGCAAAACTGTGGATATGTTTTATAAATGAAAGTATAATTGCTGAACTTGCTGGATAAAGAAAATATTATCAGGATCACACGTTAGTGTACTGGCCGCGATTCAGGACGATAACGTCTATCTGCTGTTTATAATATGTCGAGGAGAAACGGAACGAAATAGTCCCGGCTTTCTCTTCGGACCAGAACGCCGCAGTGGTGTAGTGGTAGAACGTTCGCCTCGGTTGAAAAGGGTCGAAGGTTCGATCCCCGGCCGGGTCATACAAAATACTTGAAACATGGTTTTGGGGTTTGAATTACGACTGACTCGCTGGTGGAAGGTTAATTTGACCAGTAGTACTGGTAATTTACCCAGGAAACGCCGGGGTGTAACTGAACAGAATATAGAAAGCGACGTAAGATTATGTATGCATGAAGATTGTATTACCTTTTCCCGAATACAACACATCTGCAGCAGACAAACATATGGAATGACTGTTTGACTTTTAAATAGAGTTGAACAAGTTGTGGAAAAAGAAGTGTAATTACTCATTGAGCAATGTCACCTTTTAGTCACCTTTTAGTCACCTTTTAGTCACATTGTTTTCAGAAGCCATCTGCTGAAAATGCGTCAAAATGTGGGAAAGGGTTGAACTAAGCTCCACCCCTGATGTGTCCTATATTCAGGACAAACAAATAAATAAACAAGATAAAACGCCTTGCAGAGGATAAAATCAAACGCATGGAATATACGGTTTAATTAGATTTATATAAATAGTATTAAATACACGTAGAACCTGTCCCAAAACTGTAACAGCTGACCGAATAATCTTTTTATAGCAGAGTTCAGGAAGTTAAGTTCTAAAAGTATTACTTATATCGCCAATATAATATTAAAGTCGCTTTGTATTACACCGTATTACTGCTACATACATGTACACAGTCACATTATATGACATATCTATCAGGGGCGTAGCTTTGCAATAATCAATGTGTAGGCTGTCTCGTGAGAAAAACAACATTGTGGACTCTGCTTAAAGTGTCGACCCGGATCAGCCTAAGCATGTTACACAGGCCTACCCGGATATACACTTTCCGCCTCCTGTGTATTTTCTGTTTCAGGAATCACTACTCTATACATCTATCCCCCCTAAGACGGGATGTGTCGGCAGGATCAGTCTGCGCGAACAGCGCAGGCTGATCTGGTCGATACATTATGCAGATGTCTATCGCGATAGCTGCATTTTGGGGCATTTTTAGAAAAAAATGTGTAGGCACGTGCCTACAGTGCCTAAAGGTTCTGGTAAAAACAAAGATAGCATTTGACTTTAATTAATTATGTATGTATATATTAGAGGAATAAACCCTTTCAACGTGTGACCGACCGTCTCGCCTTCAACAGGAGTGAATTCATTTGTGTAGACACTTACATTTCAGAAACAGAAATCTATAGAGGAATACCCTTTTTCAGATTGTATTATCTATCGTTCATGAAACTAACAAAGTGAACTTAATGTTATTTAGTATTTACACATAGTTGTATGTTTTTAACGCGGACTGTAAACTGTCTCGCACTTTACATTTAAGCTATGCAAATTATTTCAATACGTTATACTTGCCTTTATAGATATTTTCCACATGAATGCCTATAGGAACTTTCCAAGTTGTCTACTGTCATATGTGGCCAAGGGTTAAGAAAAACGTTCGTTCTGTCATATACAAAGCAGACGAGCGAAGAAATGAAAAAAGCACGCACTCTAAAATGGTGTTGTGCTAGAGCGTCCGCCTCGGGTGCAAATCGTTGCGAATTCGATCCTCGGGGTGGGGGTGGGGGGGGGGGGGGGGTCGGGTAATATCAAGCAGGGGCGTATCTCCCTTTAGGCACTATAGGCGCGTGTCAACACATTTTTTCTCAAAATGCAGCTGCGGCGATAGACATCTGCGTAATGTATCGACCAGATCAGCCTGCGCTGTCCGCGCAGACTGATCCGGCCGACACATTCCGTCTTAGGGGGATAGGTGTATAGAGTAGTGATTCCTGAAACAGAAAAATCCACAGGAGGCGAAAAGTGTCTATCCGGGTAGGCCTGTGTGGCATGCTTAGGCTGATCCGGGTCGATACTTTACGCAGAGTCCACAATGTTGATTTTCTCACGGGACGGCCTATACATTGATTATTGCAAAGCTACGCCCCTGTCAAAGCCTAACACAGTGTTATAATGGTTTTCCCTCCTTGACGATGAGGATTGTTGAGTTAGCAACAGTAGTTCTGGTAACTTACGCCGTGATATAACTAGAACATTGTTGAAAGCGGCATAACATACAATACAATACAATAGTTTATTTGCGTAATTAGGCCTTCGGCCCACGATACATACATATTATATTAAATACAATTTACAATGCAGTAATGTGCACAATGACATTTCTTCAAAAAGCTTTGAAACATAAAGGGCTATTTGTAATAATTAATGGATTTTCATTTTGAAGAAGACAATAACAATTCTGTAAGCTTGGTAACGCATTAAACCGCGTATTTAGATACAAATCTCTTATAATCTTAAATTTTTCACAAACATAGAAGGCATGAAACTCATCCTCGATAACTAAGGCATCTTTTTGCATAAAGCAATATACACAAATTCGATTTTCTCTTTCAATATTAAAATGACGACCAAGTTCAACGTTAAGTTTGTGGCTTGAGCATCTAAAACGCGACAGAGAACGTTTATAGTAGGGTTTAAAACAAGCCAAGTCTTAATATTAGCGTTTTACTCTTATTTTTCAGGAGATTCCTTAAAGGTGGTGGCCACGATGTCGGAGGATGTCCACCATATAGACAAAGAGGAATGCGACAGAAGAAACATCCAAATTGTCTGTATCGATAAGGTTGCCGTGGATACCGTTGTAGACATGTTGCTAGGGTTACTCGTCACGTGCACAAGAAGTTGGCTGGATGGTAAATATATTCTAACAAGTTTTCTTACTGAAAATTGAATCGCCAATTTAAATGTTCAACCATTTATTTTGGTCAAAGTTTGGTCATAGTGCTTATCGTAACCGATGAGGTTACCTGAGCATCGAGCGGGAAATTTGAACATTGATGGCAACTGCTGGTATATAAATCCATCGACATCACTGTCAGAATAGTCAAACTATAAATGCGATTCGTATGTCACATGAAGAATGATATAATACAGTGAGCCATAATATATTTGTTTAGACCTTTCCCACTTGTAGACGCCTTCTGACGCATCAGCAAATCTGCAGCAGACGACTTTTAAAAACATTCTTGCGAAAGAAGAAACACATATTTTTGTCTGATACTTATCATTCATATCAGAGACTTATTAGTCGCCGGGCAGAAGCCCGCGACTTCTATTTTTAATAGCTTTTCGGAAATCACATGGGAGGGCGGCTTATTATTAGAAAGAAACAAATCTAGATGATTTGAACATATTACAATTGTGGTTGTTTACGAACACTAATAAATGACACATCTAAAATGAAATAAATATTCCGATTTTTTAATGTTTGCTGTTTTTTTTATTTCACTCGCATTTAAAACCAACACCCCCTAATGCAGACTCTTATGTGTCATCATTGAGGTCAATTTCGGATTCTCCTTTTAATAGCAATTTTAACTTACTAAATGTTGTTTTCATGTTCAAAGAGATGTCTTGATTTGTGTAGAATTCATTTAATAATGTTAATCCATGAATATCTAAAGTAGGAACTGTTTCTAAGCTAAATATAGACCCTATTCTGTTGTGTAGGTTCGTGACCTTTAACATCGATTTTCGCGCATGCGCATTTCGATATGAAAAAGCGAGTGATATTATTTTATTTTAGACAAGTACAAGACGAATGTTTGACGCAAAGCGTCAAAGAGAAGCCGCAATATTTCGTTGTACATGTAGAAATAAGAAAAAAAGAACATTTTTAAATCCACAAACAATAGAACAATTTAAACTGTAGACGGTAATGCTGATATATTTCTCCTTTTGAAGACTTTTGTTTTCTTCAAATTACCTCCCTTTAAAGCAATACCAGGATATTTACCTTGTGATTCGAATAAGATTGACAAACATTGAAATTATATGAATGAATACTATTATTTAAATAAGTAACAACAGCAAAATTAAATTTAAGCCAAGATAAATGTGTACACATTTCGTTAATTTTTTATAGATACCCTAATGTATAGGTGAATATAAAATTTATAAGTAAATGTTTTCATTTCAACGTTCCTAATGTTTGAATAGACAAAGGAAAGTCAAGAATACATAAATAAATCAATGCAGTCTTTTCCGGCGACATTGATGCCTTGCATCAACTTTCTCTTGTAAAGTGTTTATATGACTCTGTTCATATTCAGCGATTAGACGTTGCTCTATAAACGAAACACGGAAGTTGTCAAACCAGCATGCGCACTCATAAACGGTTGTATGGAAGAGAAAAGAAAAGGGGGGGGGGGGGGGGGGGGGGGGGGATTTCAACAGCCAAAAATAGTTCCGGAAGTTTTGAGTGATATACTGTGTAAGGTATATCACGCTCAAATCCCTCTTTGCGTATAGAAGAGACATTATCAATAGTGTTAAAAATAGGAAATAGATGTTACTTTTGAGTGATATACCGGATCTTATATCACTCAAAAGTAAAATATATTTCCTGAGTATATTGTGTTCGGGTCTTGCGATGAGGGTTCACGTTGAATCGTGATGCGTACAGTCAATACTCAAATGAGCCTGTGTATACGCACAGATTCACCAGAGTCCTACAAGTTCATCACCGTATATAAAGGATGCCAGGCGGGGCTCATATAATACAGCGTGAAACGTGTGTTGTACCTTTGTATCCCTTACCCCAGTACCCTCCCTTAACCCTTTCCCTCATACGACAATTCTGCAGCAGAAGACTTTGGACGTATTTTGTCAAAAAATGGAAAACCTCTACAATTGAATGGATAACCTATGACTAAAAATTGAAAACATTGTGGCGAAAGGAGAAATTGCTCAATTTCTTCTTTTGTCACTATGTTTTTAAAAAAAAAACGTCTGCTGCATAGGCGTCAGGAAGTGTCTATATGAGGGAAAGGGTTAATAGAGAACATCTAAATGAATGAAATATTTTCGCCGTGTGCCCGGACTGAGGATCTTCTCCCGGGCAGCTGAATTCACTTGCCCAGTGCTAATACACACACGTATTTTGTCCCATTGTAATGCAATGAAAATGTCGCCTGCTGCTTAGTGGTGATTATATTTCATGATAATGTTAATAATAATAATATAATCAAACAATTTTAATCTTTCCAGAAACAACAGGGAATCTCAATAAAATTCTTCAAGCAAAGAATATCACAGAGGGCGTTCAGAAAGACAAAAAATACTGCGTTGAATTGAGCAACAGAACGTTAGGAATCATTGGTCTCGGGGCGCTTGGACTTGCGGTTGGCAAACGTTTCAAAGACCTCGGTATGTCGGCCATGTTGTACCATGATAAGTCTGAAGTGGCCATGGCGGAAACGGTCAGTGCGAAGTATGTTAGCTTAGAACAGTTAATGGAAAAAAGTGATATCATCTGTGTGTGTTCAAATGTTGAAAGCAGTTCAAAATCGTTGAAGCCAGTGCTGGACAAGAAAGCCTTTAAACAAATGAAATCATCCGCTGTTTTAATTGACGCTACAAAAGGCCTCGCCGCCGATTTTACGGACTTGTACGAAGCATTACGGAACAGTGAAATATCTTCGGCCGGTCTCGACGTGCGAGAATATGACGTCATTCCAAATCGCCACCCGCTTACAGCGCTGGAGAACTGTTACTTCTTGCCTTATAGAGAATGTTATAAATGGGACGGACGACGATCACTGTCAGCAGAAGTTGCGAAATCAATTCTTGAATATTTATAGTTAAAGGTTTCTTTTTATTGTTTTTAACAATTTCTCATTTTGTCCCACAATGTTTTCAAAGGCGGCCTCCGAAAGAGGTGTCAAAGTAATTGTAATAAACAAACAGTCCGTTATATTGTTGATATTTGATCATTTCGTTAATGTTGCTTAAATTTGAATTGTCCGCCTCTAGTAAAATAAGATAACAGTCAGGGCTCTGGAATTGACAAGCATTCTTTCCAATTTATATAACAAGCGTCATTTGTCTTCCACCGATTGGCTAAAATTCTATGCGGGGAAACTAGTCGGTTGCTTGGAAATACTTTTGATGAGTATTGGTGTGAGAAAGCCAGGAAATACATTGGTATGTTAACCCGGCCGCCTTGGTATGACTGAAAAGGACATTAACCCTTTCCCTCATACGACAATTCTGCAGCAGACGACTTTGAACATATTTTGTCAAAACATAGAAAATCTCCACAATTGAATGGATAACCTATGACTTAAAGTGGAAAACATTGTGGCAAAAGGAGAAATTGCTCGTTTTGAGCAATTTCTTCTTTTGTCACTGTTCTCAAAAAGCCGTCTGCTGCAGAGGCGTCAGAAAGCGTCCACATGAGGGAAAGGGTTAAAACAAAAACACACATCATTGTATTGATGTTATTCAACGCAAACTTATAAATGTCGCTTGACGAACTGAGATAGAAGAAGGTGATTCAGAGATATGCTATCGTCTGTTTCGGTTTCGATTCTCGACTCATGAGCGCGGGGCACTGGTTCAAAGTTAAAGACTTCCCAACAGACTCGAGGATTGGTTGAGAATCCAAGTTGGAAACATAGGGATTAAAGAAGAAAGTACTCACGAAGAGCACTTTCCCCTTATGCTACAGTGTCTCCATCTCTTATTAGTAATTCCACTTTCATGATCAGAGGTTTTCCTTATTTTAGCATACATTTTCAAATCCGTATGCTGCAGATTTGTTGTACTTGGGAACATGTTAAGTATGGAGGGGGAACAATAGTTAAATTACTGCGGTATGTGGGAAAGGGGTCGAACTCGAATATAACCAGGTCGGACACTGTCAGTCGGTGGCCACTAATTCTAGAAAGCTGCCACCAGCTGATCTGAATACACATATCGACATAGGTTACAAATGCAATAATAAGGACTTCTCTATTAGTCTTAGGACAGCCAGAATCATGAACGCAATACATTACAGGCGTCCGGGTTTCAATTTGAGAAGAAATGGAGGGAGTTTACACAATGCCTCGTTAAGATAATCAACTAGTCTCTATATTGTCCATATGCTATAATAATAATGATCGTAATATAATTTGGGGAATATCCCTCCCGTGGTGCTATGAATACCATCTTTATACGGTTCATATAGCATAATAATATGTTCATTTAACCCTTTCCCTCATATAGACGCTTTCTGACGCCTCTGCAGCAGACAGCTTTTGAAAACATTGTGACAAAAGAAGAAATTGCTCAAAACGAGCAATTTCTCCTTTTGACACAATGTTTTCCACTTTTAGTCATAGGTTATATAGACGCTTTTTGACGCCTCTGCAGCAGACAGCTTTTGAAAACATTGTGACAAAAGAAGAAATTGCTCAAAACGAGCAATTTCTCCTTTTGACACAATGTTTTCCACTTTTAGTCACAGGTTATCCATTCCATTATAGAGATTTTCGATTTTTTGACAAAATATGAGGGAAAGGGTTAATACCATAAAGCGAGTCCATTTATAGTAACACGGTCTCCGAGTTCTCTTATACGATAACATTGCGGTCGTTATTATTATAGCATATGGACCATATAGAGATATATTTGTAGTTGTGTGTGGGGTTTTTAACATTTTCTCAAGAAAACTAGGACGCCTGTGAATACATGTAAATATATCGTACTGTGTAACATATTAAGCCAGGCGTCAGACGTCTGTTATGCAACCTATTGTAACCATAATGTACATTATAAATCATTGAGCCGTCCCACGAGAAAACCAACATTATGACCTCTGCGTAGTGTATCGACCCAAGCAGTCCGCGCAGGATAATCCGGGCCGACACATTCCGTCTCTGGGAGATAGTGATATAGAGTAATGATTCCTGAAAAAGAAAATCCATAGGGGGCGAAATGTGTATGTCCGGGTTATCCTGCGCGGCATGCGTAAGCTGATCCGGATCGATACTTTACACATAGTCCACAATGTTGGTTTTCTTGTGGAACGGCTCATATATATGTTTTCGATCTTATTAAAACCAGACCTAAACTTCGCTGCCGTAGCAAACGCTTATATATAGATCTGATGACTGCTTGTTACATGTCGTCTCAGGTTGACCTTTGCGTCCACCAATCACAGTGTTGGTTACAAAATCGTTAGGTATCAACAGTATACATTACCGATATAAATGAACGCGATAGGGAAGCGATGATGATACGCACAGAGAAGTGTTTTGGTCTGACTTCAATAAGGTTGATATTTTATCACACACATATCATTTTTATTACAGTTTTTATTACTTTGCAAGAAATATAAAATTCTCATTATGTTCGCATCAGAGTAATATGTTAACAGTTACAATGCAAATAAATATTTTACGATACTCGTTCCGACGTTCGTGTATTTTCTGTATATTGTATGTCCACTGCCTTGCCAGTGTGACTTTTAGGGGTCCCTTCGTGCTCGTCTATATATGAGCAGCTCCGTGAGAAAACCAACAGTGTGGACTCTGCGTAAAGTATCGGCCCGGATCAGCTTAAGCAAGCCACGCAGGCTAACCCGGACAGACACTTTTCACCTCCTGTGGATTTTTTGTTTCAGGAATTATTATTCTATACCTCTTTCTCCCTGAGACGGAATGTGTCGATTCGGATTAGGCTGCGCGGACTGCGCTGGCTAGCTGATCTTGGTCGATATATTACGCAGAGTCCATTTTTCTCGTGGAACGGCTGATATATATGTCCGTCACGCTGTAATTACTGTCAGATATTTGCAGGCGACACGTGTGTGTATTTTATTCAAGCACATTTGTCAAGAGTTAAGGAAAAACATTGGTAGTTGTCCTGGTCGCCGTCAGGGGCGTAGCTTGGCAATAATCAATATGTAGGCCGTCTCGTGAGAAAATGAACATTGTAGACTGCGTAAAGTATCGACCCGTATCAGCCTAAGCATGCCACACAGGCCTACCTGGATAGACACTTTTCGCCTCCTGTGGATTTTCTGTTTCAGCAATAACTACTCTATACATCTATCCCCTAAGACGGAATATGTCGGCCGGATCAGTCTGCGCGGACAGCGCAGGCTAATCTGGTCGATACATTACGCAGATGTCTATCGCTGCAGCTGCATTTTGGTGTATTTTGAGACAAAATGTGTAGGCACGTGCCTACAGTGCCTAAAGGGAGCTACGCCCCTGGCCGTGATATGACGGAATAATTGTTGAAAATGGCGTTTAACCCTATTCAAACACTCAAAGCATTTAAACGACATTGAAAGTGTTGGTTTATAAGGGGAATTTTTATTTCAGAATCATGACTCATATAAATTTTGTCATTAACACATTTGCTTCCTGGATCCTACCCTTTTAGCCAGACAGTTTGGCAGGTAATTCGACGGTTTAACTGCTAATTAATGTATGGGAATCAAATTAGTTAAACGTTTTATAAAAGTAAAGTGTGTGTACCCTTTCCCGCATACAACAACAGTGCAGCAGGTGACTTTGAAACTATTAAAACGCTCATTTAATGAAGGATTGATTTTAGAATCGAGTTGAAAACATTGTGGCAATAAGTTGAAGTTTCTCCTATTGCCACAGCGTTTTCAAAAGACATCTGCAAGTGGAAAAGGGTAATTAAAATGCCACACCTTTTGGTAGACTTCATTTCATAATTATGAGTCACCTTTGTCCGGGAAAGCGTTCACTTCCCGCGCATAATCATCATTTGTGACTGACGGACCGGCATCCATGTGCTAACATTACTGAACACGCTAGCTCGCGGTTACCAACCACCTATATCAGAACGGTCGCCACTAGGATTCGAACATCCGATCTCCTACTCCAGATGTATAAACCACAAAGCTACTGGGAATGGCACATTTAGAGAACAAGTGAATTGATCTCGACATTTGTTTATATGCATGATAGTCTACACCGGTTCGACAATTGTTTAGTTATATCACGGCGTTTCCTGTGCGAGTTATCAGAAATACTGGTTCGTTTACTCTGACAACAGCGAGTCAAGGGGGGAAAAGTCTTTGGTATGACCAGATCGGGGCTCGAATCCGCGACCTCCCGCACCCGAGGTGGACATCTCCTACTCATCCACTAACTAGACCAATTGCAACCAAACTTAATAGGAATGTTACGTTGGGTTCCTTTTTCAAAATTGTTCAAAGACATAAATTATATATTAAACTTTGGTTGCTGTGGCATCCGAAAGGGAGAAAAAATACAATACATTAAAATTCTTCTTCTCTGAAACTTCTTGTCTAATTCCAAGATAATTTGGTAGAAATAGTCCTTGAGTAACCCCTACAAAAAGTGTTCAATCCATATTATTTGGTTGAAAAACATGGCTGCCAGATTGCATCAGAAAAGGGGAAACATGACAAAACTTCAAAACGTCATTATTAAAGTTCTAGTCTGATTTCAAGATGTTTGGCAGAAATATTTCTTTAGAGACACTATACATAGTTTGTATACATAGTTTGTTCAAATCAGATTGAGAGGTTGAAAAGGATAGCTGCAGGGACAGTGTTTATCAGAACAGTGATAAAACAACATTTTAGCTTTAAACGACATGTCCCCCTAAACCCATGCAGCGATATCAATTAAACTTCACAGGAATGTTCCTGTGGTGGTCCTGTTTCAAATTGTTCAAAGATATAGTGCATTATTGCAAATGTTCTCTATTGATAAGGTTTTCATTCCCGCTGTTGATCACATTTTTACCTTTATTAGTAGAAGCATTGCTACTATACTATCTCTTAGGTGACCGATTATGGGCTATTTTGGTCCTCTTGGTGTCTTTTTTTATTTTTCATAACTGCTTTAAATTGAAAACACAGAGAGAAAAGAGGTTCAAGCTTAGAATTATTATGAAAAAATATTTTTACTATAAATGGAAATATAGTTCAGTGTAAGCATTTTTCATTTATGAGTTTTAATAAATGTTTTGCTACAACAACTGTCTGCTGAACACGTGTCATAAAATCGTCGGGTTACTTTTATTGAAAATTCCATTCTCAATCATAAATTAAACAAACGAAAATTTCAATAACTAAAAACTGAAGTGCATGCACGAACATTGATAACATTCTAACTTTGATAGGGTGTTATTAAATTCAAGTATAAGACGACAGTAGATACAACGGCTGTTTTGTCAAATAAAACTGAAAATGATGTGGAATTAATTTGTTATTTATGATTATTTAACAGGGTTGAAAATACTGCCAACATAGTGCATGCACAACATAGTCCTTTCCTTTAACTATTCAAGTCGTATTTCATTTTTCCAAATGTTTACATATTCTATCGAAATTGCTGCAAAGGCACGACTTTTTTCTCCCACTCAAACTACTAGCAATATGACAATTGGGTATGTACCTCAAAAGGAGTCATTTCTCCTTTTGTCACCACAATGTTTTTAACTATGGATAATGTATTGCACTTATTTATCATTTAACTGTTAAAGACGCCTTTTGACTCCTCTGCAGTAAACTTCGTTGACAATATTGCTCCGAAAGTGTTTTTAACCCTTTCCTTCATATAGACGCTTTCTGACGCCTCTGCAGCAGACGGCTTTTTGAAAACATAGCGACAAAAGAAGAAATTGCACAAAACGTGCAATTTCTGCTTTTTCCACGATGTTTTCCACTTTTTGTCATAAGTTATTCATTCAATTATGGAGATTTTCTATGTTTTGACAAAATACGTTCAAAGTCGTCTGCTGCAGAATTGCCGTATGAGGGAAAAGCTTAAGTAACTTAAAACTTCCAGCCGCTATATGAGCCGTCTCGCGAGAAAACCAACATGATGGACTCTGCGTAAAGCATCGATCCGGATCAGCCTAAGCATGCTGCGCTGGCTTACCCGGATAGACACTTTTCGCCTCCTGTGGATTTTCTGTTTCAGGAATCTTTACTCTATACATATATCAACCTAAGACGGAATGTGTCGGCCGGATCAGTCTGCGCGGACAGCGCAGGTGGATCTAGTCGATACATTACGCAGCTGCCTATCGCCGCAGCTGATTGTGTAGGCCTTTGACTCTTCGTAAAGCATCGACCCGGATCAGCCTAAGCATGCCGCGCAGGCTTACCCGGATAGACACTTTTCGCCTCATGTGGATTGTCTGTTTCAGTGGCCATTACTCTATACCTCTATACCCCTGAGACGGAATGTGTCGGCCCGGATCAGTCTGCGCGGGCTTCGCAGGCTGATCCGGGTCGATACATTACGCAGATGCCATAATGTTGGTTTTTCTCGCGGGACGGCTCATATCTTCTTTCCCAATTAATGCAAAGCGTATGACTTCTTTTCGCGATCATTATACCATGTAAACAAACGGTAAAGGGAAACATTGCAACCATTTAACGTATTACTTTTTACACGGCGAATTTATACCCCTTCAAATTGAAAGTTTACAAAGTACAGAGACTTGAGCAGCTACACCTGGGAAAAAAGAAATAGGGGTTTTAGACGCAAGTATAACATTGAGTGGAAATTTGATTTTGTTCATCAGGATCAATGTCTATATATATAAACATGTGTTATCATATCTTATCAAAGATTATTATATGGCCGTTTTTCTGCATCAAAATGTAAAATGTTAACAACAATAAAGAAAATAAACCGATATAGTAATTCCTACATGCTTTACATAAAGATATGTGTGTCCAGGGCTTCTCGATCGTTGACATATGTGGTAAGAGTTTGAGCAGTTTCTAGCAATTTAAGGTCTGTATGCATATGCGTACATAGGCGAGACTGTGCATATCATCCACTGTCTTCGCTGACCGCATATACGTCATATAGACTTATATGCATGTTTTGACAACAACCTAGAACTTCAGCCCCATTAGTTTCACGCCCACCTGCTTTATATTGACCCGTTACGAAGAGTCATTTAGACCCCCGGTCTCTAGGCTCGGCTCATTCGTTGACGTAAATGACGATATGATACACGGATATTTATATATACACACGTGCAGGCTAGGCAAAACGTTTATATTTATGCTAGAAAGATTGTATTATAGGTAGCGAATATGCTGTATTCCATTTGCTTACAATAGCCGTGTTTATCGTGAAGAATTGATTGATTGATTGGGGTTTAACGGCATTTTTCCATTATCACGGCGGTCAGTTGACCTGTTCATGGGTTTCCTGGCTTTCTCACCCAGTAATCCACAAAACAATATTTCCAAGCAACTGGTTGCTTTTCCACATAGACTGTTAGCCCATTGGTGGAAAACGAATGACGCATTGGCCGAGTCGTGAAGAAGAAGAAGAAGAAGAAGAAGAAGAAGAAGAAGAAGAAGAAGAAGAAGAAGAAGAAGAAGAAGAAGAAGAAGAAGAAGAAGAAGAAGAAGAAGAAGAAGAAGAAGAAGAAGAAGAAGAAGAAGAAGAAGAAGAAGAAGAAGAAGAAGAAGAAGAAGAAGAAGAAGAAGAAGAAGAAGAAGAAGAAGAAGAAGAAGAAGATGAAGAAGAAGAAGAAGAAGAAGAAGAAGAAGAAGAACTATTCTAATGGAAAGGGAGTTATAAGGATGTTTACTTTCACAACCAGTAGGACGGATCTCGTGCTTGAACGAACAGCAAAAAAACAAATACAATATATACAAAATATTTTAAAATCGTGACTTGGTATACATAACAGCACGCACTATTAAACATAATGTATATTTAACGACAACTATAAGTTATTATAATGTTGCAATGAATATGCACTTTAACTTAATTAAAACACAAAAAAAATGCTCTGTGTACATACTTACAAGCTGCAGACAAACGGATTTCATGCTAGAGGGAAATAGTTAGATTAATCATAATCTATTCCTGTCACAACTATAGTTGTCACACAGCAGTTAATTTGACACGAAAGGTGCTTTTTAAACTATTTAATATCAGTTATATCACGGCGTTTCATATCAACATATGAGCCTTCCCGCGGGATAACCAACATTATGGCATCTGCGTAATATATCGATCCAGATCAGTCTGCGCAGTCCGCGCAGACTGATCCGGGCCGACACATTCCGTCTTAGGGGGATATATGTATAGAGTAATGATTCTTGAAACAAATAATTCAAAGGAGGAGAAAAGTGTCTATCTGGGTAAGCCTGCGCGGCAAGCTTAGTCTGATATGGGTCGATCTTTTACGCAGAGTCCACACTGTTGGTTTTTCTCGCGGGACGGGTCATATGTAAATGACCAGTTCTGCTTAACAAGCCAGAGCGCCAATGATTGATTTAACGTCGTTTTTAACAATTTCTCAGTCATATCACGGCGACCAGTTCACCTTTTCACGTGTTTCCTGGTTTTCTCACACCAGTACTCCACATAACAATCTTCCCAAGCAACTGGCTGCTTTTTTCACATAGACTTAGCCCATTGGTGGAAGACGAATGACGCATGTCGCAATGACGTTTGTCAAACGTCGGCAAGAAAGTTGGCCGAGCCGGGATTCGAACTCCCAACCGCTGGATTGACAGCCCGCGTCGTTACCGACTGAGCTACCGGGACTCCAGAGCGCCAAGGAAGGAAGCCACTTCATCCATTTACAGTGTTTGATAAGACCCGACCGGTGTTCAGACTCTTGTCTCCCGCTATAGAGGCGGACGCTCTTAACTCTTTCAGCGCCGAATTGTTTAAAGTAGACTCTTCCATGTTCAAAAGCGGGCCTCTCCATTTCTCATGTAATAAAAGATTCGGACTATTTTGATAACTAAAAGCCAAACAATGCTGATTTCAGGTGAGACAGCTCGTTACGAGCTGACTCACCTGAATCAGTATTGTTTGCAAAAACCTCAATATTGCCTTTGGCGCTGAAAGAGTTAACATTATACCACCGGGACGGTCACCAGTCCTCACACCAGGTAAACCGGTAAACCGGTATTTACGACATTGCGACGAGGAAATACCAAGATCAGCACGCAACACCCTACTCTCAGATCATAATTTTCTACGTTCACCAGCATACTGTTTTAAATGAGAGGAGGTATGAAAAACAAACCTTAAGGCAATTGCGCCTCGTGTAGATCAATATCAAGGCTAGATCAGCACGCACCACCCCGTTGTCTGATCTAATGCTTCCACATTTACCAGCATACTGTTTTAAAATGAGAGGTGCTATGAAAAAAAAAAAAAACACATTAAGGCAATTGATGTGTAGATCAAGCTCCAGGCTAGATCAGCATGTACCACCTCATTGTCTGATCTTGAGCATAACTATCACGCTTTTTGAAAATGAGAGGCGCTATTAAAAAGCCAACCTTGAGGCCATTACGCCCCGTGTAGATACAGGCTTGGTCTGGATGTATACTGTTCGAAAATTAGTCATAGAAAGTATGTTTCAATAATGGTGCATCTTTCATATATAGTCTCACGACTTACGACTTTACGTATTTCATTGTTCGGAGGAGAACATACAAAATATATATAATCGCATTCGAGTACATAAACTAGGACTACTTTCAAATAGTATTTACAAGATTCCGAATTTTAAAAAAAAAATCATGTATTTTTTGAACATTTTTTTGTTTGCATTTTTGTATAACTTTATTTGATAGATATCAACTAGTTATATGAGACAAGCTAGAAACAACCCAGATTTAAAAAAAAAACAAAAAAAACCAAACAAATATGACTAACAAAACATATTCCAAGGTAGAAGAAGACCTCGATTAACCTATGTATGTGGCTAATACAATTGTACAAACAAAACCGAATTAATGAAACGGTGTGGAGTGTCTTTGTTTGTTTGGAGTTTAACGCCGCTTTCAGCAGCTTTGGTCATATCACGGCGGTCAGTGCACCTACCCATGTTTTCCTGGCTCTCCCACACCAGTACTTGCACAACATTCTTTCGAAGCCACTGACTACTTTCTCACATAAATCAGAGGTGAGAGGCAATGGAAAAAATCGCCCGAAAGAATGTTCGCCTCAACCGGGTATCGAACCCGTGACCTACAGATCACAAGTCAGATACGCTATCAACTGAGCTACCCGGCCGGGTCGTGTGGAGTGTCAATAGTAGCTTACATGCATATATTTTGCTATAATCTTGCATAGAGTTGATAACCGTCTGACCGGGTTCGATCCCCATTCGCGGCACTACGGTCATGGTGGAGTGCCCATGGGCAAGGCATATTTTCTAGCCTAGTACTGGTTTGTTTACCCAGGGATCATGAATAAGTGAACTGTCGCCGTGATATAACTGAAATATTGTTGAAAGCGGCGTAAAACCCCAATAAATAGATAACCGTCTGAAGGTCTGTTTTCGTGTGGCGTGACTCGGGTGTCAGTATATCCGGGTATCATACATGTATATCCTGTTCGATATACGGGCGCTTACCCTAGTTTCTGTTTTGTTGTTATTCGATCTTAAGCGACTGGTCGAACTGTTTGCGACCTCGATAGAAGACAACAACTCAGTCCAGTATAAATTGCAATCATCATTTTTTTTTTACTTTTACCATGATATTGTCAACTTTGTTTCAATAGACTATTCCCAATATTACACATATTGGATGTACATAATCACAACTTTGTTTCAATAGACTACTCCCAATATTACACATATTAGATGTACATTATCAACTTCGGCTGGTTTTTTTTAAAGCAGATGTTTTCTAAAAATAGTATAAAAGGTTAACACTTTCGCTGGCTTTTGCAAACAATGCAGATTCAGGTGAGACAGCTCGTAACGAGCTGTCTCTCCTGAAATCTGCATTGTTTGCCACTTAGACATTAAATTTTACCAAATTTCCTGTTGGACGAAAACTAGAGTGGTCCAATTTTCAATATGGAAGAGTCGACTTCGGCAGTGAAAGAGTTAAAGGCAGAGTGTTCATGTCAACAAAGAATTTGCGTGTCAGGTTTCATCATGCATGTATATCCTGTTTGTAACTACCCGAATTTATATCATGTTGGCATGCAACCATGGTATTCGAGACGAATATATAACCGTTTTGGGCATTTTGTTTTATTCTTTAAGAGAAAGTATCTCCTTTTCCCTCCCTAGAGGTTATTTGTTGCAAAGAGGTTATCGTCTCTTCTTATTAAGTTATGATTATGATTAGATACAGTCTTCGCGAAAGTGGCCAGTCCTTCATTCCAGACTGGCAACAAATCCTTTGGACCAGTACTAGAAGTAGAGATATATGTAATAGTAAAAGTGGTGGAAGTAGTAGTAGTAGTAGTAGTAGTAGTCGTAGTAGTAGTAGTAGTAGTAGTAGTAGTAGTAGTAGTAGTAGTAGTAGTAGTAGTCGTATTATTATTATTATTATTAGTAGTAGTAGTAGTAGTATTAATAGTAGTAGTATTAGTATTAATAGTAGTAGTATTTATTTATTTATTTATTCATTTTAATTCCTCCTAGTGGAGATTGATAAATAACAAATAATCACAAGTTTAAGTTAAATTAACAAATAGTATGGATATAGAGCATCGTTATGCAGTTCATGTACAAATAATAATATGAATATATACACTGTTATATAGTGAGATTTACTGCTTTCCTTCATGGATATGTGCTTTATGACCGTGTTTCATCTTTAAGGTTCGAGCACAGAACGCAGTTAAGTGCATTTTGGAACTATGTGTGATTTCCGACTCACAGAGATTACACTAGGTTCCTAAGGCAGCTATAGGCATACACCAATGTATCGCTCGAGCATTAGTCTTTCTATTTCATGTGAAATATCGGTTTCCAGTTTTGAGCCTAGAATCTTCAACTTGAAACTTTCAGATGAGTCCGAGCTAAGTTCTTCCGCAATACCAGCATTAACCTCATGTTGTATGCTTAGTATGAACGACGTTTTCTGCGACGTCAAACATGGACACTCACAAATAACGTGTTTTATACCATCGCTGGTAAACGCATAGCACAGTTTACAATACAGATTGTCAGCATCCGGAATGTTTACCCATATTTTAGCAATTGTTCTGGCAATATTTGGCTTAACCTCTGTAAACACATCGTAAATAACACTTGGGTAGATGGTAGCAGTAGTAGTAGTAGTAGTAGTAGTAGTAGTAGTAGAAGTAGTAGTAGTAGTAGCAGTAGTAGAAGAAGAAGAAGTAGTAGTAGTAGTAGTAGTAGTAGTAGTAGTAGTAGTAGTAGTAGTAGTAGTAGTAGAAGTAGTAGTAGTAGTAGTAGTAGTAGTAGTAGTAGTAGTAGTAGTAGTAGTAGTAGCAGTAGTAGTAGTGTAGTAGTAGTAGTAGTAGTAGTAGTAGTAGTAGTAGTAGTAGTAGTAGTAGTAGTAGTAGTAGTAGTAGTAGTAGTAGTAGTAGTCGTAGTAGTGGTAGTAGAGGTAGTAGTAGTAATAGTAGTTGTAATGCTTGTAGTAAATATATATGTACTGACTGACTGGTGTCAGGATAAATGGACCCGTATTACTGGTAAATTACCCAGTAAACGCCGTGATATAACTGATTTTGTTTTTAAAGCGACGTTAAACAAATCAATGAATACTATTGACGCGGCCGTCATTATTCACTTAACCCTTTCCCTCATACGACAATTCTGCAGCAGACGACTTTGAACGTATTTTGTCAAAAAATAGAAAATCTCCATAATTGAATGGATAACCTATGCCAAATAGTGGAAAACTTTGTGGCAAAAGGAGAAATTACACGTTTTGTGCAATTTCTTCTTTTGTCACTATGTTTTCAAAAAGCCTTCTGCTGCAGAGGCGTCAGAAAGCGTCTATATGAGGGAAAGGGTTAAAGTGTCAAAGAAATCACGTATAGCAGGATCATGATTATATAATTAAACCCTTTCCACATGCAGACGCGTTTTGATTCATCTGCAGTCCTCATGCCATAATGTTTTAACTGTTTTTAAGATTTTTTATTATAGCTTGAAAAATCCACAGGAGGCGAAAATTGTCTGTCCGGGTTAGCCTGCGCGCACTGCGCAGGCTGGTCTTGGTCGATACATTACGCAGATTTCAAAATGTTTGTTTGCTCAAGGGACGGCTCATATGTTGATTAAATTATCATGCTATCAAATGTCGCCAAGTTTTTTTTTACGAAGAGTGCCAACAAATAATAAGCGTCAATTGCCTTGAACCAATCGACTACAAAGCCCACGTGTGTGGGGAAAGTTTCTTAAATACTTATCATATTTAATATTTACTTCCTCCTAAACAGAATATTTCATTTTACAAAAACTTACGAGACAAATAAGCATAGCTAACTTTAGCTCTTTCTCACATACAACAAACCTTCAGCAGACGACTTTGAAAACATAGTGACAAAAACCAGAAAATCTCCATAAAAGATCGCTTTATTGTTAATTAAAGTTAAAAAAAACCATTGTGGCCAAATGAGAAATTGCTCATCATGAGCAGTGTCACCTTTGGCCACAATGTTTTCAAAAGTCGTCTGCTGAAATTGCTAATAATGAGCAATTTCTCCTTTTGTCAGATTGATTTTTACTCTATCCAATTAACATATTTTTTTATTACAGAGATTGTTCATGTCATCGCCATGATTTTTTCAAAGTCGTCTGCTGCAGATTCGTTGTATGTGGGAATGAGTTAAAGCCCAAAAGCTTATCGTACAGAGTCAATTGTAACCTATGCACATCTTACTGTCTTTCTGTCCAACAGTAGTTGTCTCTGAGAAGAATTGAGCGTTCTTTTAGTAGTGGTTCGAGAAAGCAAGCAAACAGATGATAAGACGAAATAAATGACGTTAAATGACTTCATCATTGACCTACAATGTAAATCCACATCGACAAGAGCAAATGGGTATGACCTACAATGTAATATGTTTACATCTATACCCACGTTTTGATGTAGTCATAATATAGTACCCGGATATTGGATCGATCATGCATGCATATATTTACCCCACAAACAATTTTCTTTTTAAAGGAAGGACTTCATTAAATACTCGTTTACATAAATTATAGCGAAAACGTTAGGTCTCTCATATAGGTTGACATGTTCTTTATATATTATTTCAGACTGCGTTCATTGCTAAACAATAAACAGTAAAAGGAATAAGATCCCATTTATCCCAATAGTTGTTCATGATGTTTTATTTTAAATAACGTGCATAATAAATACACTTTCGTTTATAAGTAATAACACTGTAAAAACAACATTTCACATAAGTTCACCTATTTAACTCTTTTGCTGCCGATATTCACAAAATCGACTCTCAAATGTTGACAATTTAACCACTCCATTTGAAGTGCAACATGACATTTGGTAACATTTAATGTCTAAGTGGCAAACAATGCAGATTTCAAGAGAGACAGCTCGTTACGAACTGTCTCACATGAATCTGCATTGTTTGCAAAAGCCTTAATTGCCTTTGGCAGCGAAAGAGTTAAGTGTTCCTCAAAGAGTAAGCAAGATACCGCACTGTGGAGCAATTGTAACAGTCCTTAAAGATCCCTCTGGACAGGGGTTCGAACCTTGATCATTTCAGTGACCAGTAACCGAACGTTCTAAACTTACTTTGTCGCTATTAAAGTTGGAACTGTGTAGAGAGGTATACCGGCGTGTCTTCTGATAACTTTATATACATATGTTGTTTATCTATATATAATTATGGAATTCGATCCCCAGTCGCGGCGGTCATGGCGGAGTGCCCTTTAGAAAGGTACACTTCCTAGTCTAGAACTGGTTTGTCCATGGCGGAGTGCCCTTGAGAAAGGTACACTTCCTAGTCTAGAACTGGTTTGTCCATGGCGGAGTGCCCTTGAGAAAGGTACACTTCCTAGTCTAGAACTGGTTTGTCCATGGCGGAGTGCCCTTGAGAAAGGTACACTTCCTAGTCTAGAACTGGTTTGTCCATGGCGGAGTGCCCTTGAGAAAGGTACACTTCCTAGTCTAGAACTGGTTTGTCCATGGCGGAGTGCCCTTGAGAAAGGTACACTTCCTAGTCTAGAACTGGTTTGTCCATGGCGGAGTGCCCTTGAGAAAGGTACACTTCCTAGTCTAGAACTGGTTTGTCCATGGCGGAGTGCCCTTGAGAAAGGTACACTTCCTAGTCTAGAACTGGTTTGTCCATGGCGGAGTGCCCTTGAGAAAGACACACTTCCTAGTCTAGAACTGGTTTGTCCATGGCGGAGTGCCCTTGAGAAAGACACACTTCCTAGTCTAGAACTGGTTTGTCCATGGCGGAGTGCCCTTGAGAAAGGTACACTTCCTAGTCTAGAACTGGTTTGTCCATGGCGGAGTGCCCTTGAGAAAGACACACTTCCTAGTCTAGAACTGGTTTGTCCATGGCGGAGTGCCCTTGCGAAAGACACACTTCCTAGTCTAGAACTGGTTTGTCCATGGCGGAGTGCCCTTGAGAAAGGTACACTTCCTAGTCTAGAACTGGTTTGTCCATGGCGGAGTGCCCTTGAGAAAGACACACTTCCTAGTCTAGAACTGGTTTGTTTACACAGGAATCATGAATAAGTGAACTTTGGCCGTAATATAACTGAAAATATTTTGAAAGACGGCGTAAACCCAAATATAATAAAAACTTCATATAAGTATCCAAGATGTTTCTTAAGAACGAGTTTAGTAATCCCCAATGATACAGCTATGCAATTTGGACATAAACAGTACATATCATTTCCCACATGTAAACGCATGTTTACCAATCTGCAGCAGGCAACTTTTGAAGAAAAAACATGAGGAAAAAGGAGACACGGCTCATGAAGAGCAATTTTACATGATTCCGCAGTGTTTTCAACTAACACCTTTTCTTGTTTGCTTTTCTTTAATTAATTCTTCTTTCATTTCCATATTTTTTTCAAGATGTTTTCAAATTCGACTGATGCAGATTTTATGTTTGTGGGAAGGGGAAAGGTAGGTCTTGACGTTGCTAACAACTTTTTCAACGCTTTTCGTGCTCATTGACGCGTGTTCAGTATACGACATCAGAATACTTTTGATGCAATCAAGTGTGAAATGCAGTTTCTCCATTTCACATAATGAATAACAAAATTATTTAGCTTATCAGAAGTGTTAATACGAATATCATTTAATTAACCCTTGCCCTCATATAGACGCTTTCTGACGCCTCTGCAGCAGACGGCTTTTTGAAAACATAGTGACAAAAGAAGAAATTGCACAAAACGTGCAATTTCTCCTTTTGCCACAATGTTTTCCACTTTTTGTTTTAGGTCATCCATTCAATTATGGAGATTTCTATTTTTTGACAAAATACGTTCAAAGTCGTCTGCTGCAGAATTGCCGTATGAGGGAAAGGGTTAAAATCATAAAATAATATATGGTAATTACAATGGTTGTTGTCCTTTATGCAAAAAAGTTATACAAACCAACATCAACCCAAAGAAGACATAAGACAGATAGTCAAGTGCCCATATAGGTTATATCAAATTAATATGTAAAGGGAAACAACTCCTATATATTCAATATTTATATTACACGTGGTTAATTCCCTTTAGCTATACAATATTTCCCTAATGGCGCCCCTTATGAACATTTTAACATAAAAAAATGTCAAGGTCGTTTATCACGAAAGGACGAGCTTGTACAATGTATTCAACCTCTGAGTTATTTTACCTTCACATTTCGTAACCTTTCAAGGCTTTGCGTTCACGTGATTATTCAACAGGTTTTGTGAGCGTGAACATAAATAAGTGCCACCGGGAAAATTAATATCGTCTGCGACGGGAAACATAATTAAATTGTGACAGCCAAGGACTTCGATTTCCAAGAGTTTTAGTTTCGGTTCATGCTGGTTCCTAATTAGTAAATACAAACCGTATGCGGCTCATCACGTAGCTATCTATTTGGTCAACAGATCGTGAAGTCGACGAAAGGGATAGGCCGACAGATCAACTGAGGATATTGTTAGCAGGGATATATACTAATTTAAAAGAGAAAATTCAAAGGAGAACTCAAAAATGTCGTCTGCTAAAGTTTTTGTGACCAGACGTGTCCCGCTGGAAGGTGTCAAATTATTGCAAGAGAAATACACGGTCGATCAATGGGATTGCGATGAGGTCGTTTCCCGGTCAGAATTGCTGAAGCGGGTGGTGGGAACCAGCGCCATATTCTGCACGATTAATGACATTATTGACAAGGAAGTCCTGGATGCAGCCGGTAACCAGATTTTTATTTCCACACCTTATCCCTTTCCCACATACAGACGCATGTATATATATTCAACAGACGTTCATTGAAAACTTTTGCGGCAAAAGAAGAAATTGCTCATATTGAGCAATTTCTTCTTTTGCAACAATAGTTTCAACCATATTCAATGAGTTTACTTTTATTTATGTATATTTTCCCAGAGCCATAAGAAAAATACTACATATATTTACATATTGTATCATAATATGTGTCTCTGGTTTGCCTATATGTTTTCAACGTTTTCTGTAGTCCTTCAAAAAAAGACATCGCATATGCTCATTTTTCATTTTGTTATTATCCTGCATACGCGAGGTTGACCAAAAAATGATAGATGATAAAACGAGAAACCGAAAGTCTAAAATATTTGGACTACGTTTTCTGCTGCAGACTTGTTGTATGTAGAACAATCAGGAACGTAGATAAGAGGGATAAGCACCTGTTATATGGTTAAAATACTGGATTATATGGATTAATAAAATTGTCCAAATTATCACATTTTGTAGCAAATAGAACTTTTAACCCTTTCCCTCATACAACATTTCTGCAGCAGACGACTTTGAACATATTTTTGAAAAAAATAGAAAATCTCTATAATATAATGGATAATCTATGACTAAAAGTGGAAAACATTGTGGCAAAAGGAGAAATTGCTTGTTTTGAGCAATTTCTTCTTTTTTCACTATGTTTTCAAAAAGCTGTCTGCTGCAGAGGCGTCAGAAAGCGTCTATATGAGGGAAGGGTTAAGTCATATTCAGCACATAAACAAAACAAACATATTCCGAAAGCTTGATACATTGCACAACTGGAATGTCTTTGTAAATTGTATAATGACTGGTTTAAAAGACAAAGGACTCGGGTATTGTGATTTTTGAGTTTTAATAATTTTTTCAAAATATTAATTGACTGACATTATTTGAAAAGATTAAAGATTATCAAAAAATGTAATGTATTCAAATGTTTTTTATCTATTGCAATAGAAGAATGTTTAAGCTTCCAGAAAATATCTTTGTTATTGTCATATCTTCAATAGAGTTTTACTTGCTACAAATATTTGGACGGGTGATATTTTAGTATACAATATAGTTACTTATCCCTCTTATCTACATCCCTGGAGCCGGGCCCCGGTAGCTCAGTCAGTAGCGACGCGGGCTGTCAATTCAGGGGTTGTGAGTTCAAATCCCAGCTTGGCCAACATTCTTTCCGACGTTTGACAAAAGTCACTGTGACATGTGTCATTCACCAATGCAATTGACTGTTTAAAGGTCTATGTGGAAAAGTAGCCAGTTGCTTGGAAAGTATGTTGTGTGGAGCACTGATGTGAGTAAGCCAGGAAACACATGGGTAGGTGAACTGGTCGCCTTGATATGACAGATTTTTTTTTCAAAACGGCATTAAACCCTTATCAATAAACAATAAAATACATCCCTGGAAAAATGCATCAATTTTCATTTTCCAGACAATCAATGGCACCAAACGTGTTCAACCCTATTTTCCCACTGAAAACATGCAGGCAAAAAAAGAAAAAATATCTTTAACTTTTAAGATTAATTTTTCAAAAGGGATTTAAACATTGTGGAAATTATGAGCAATTTCTCCTTTTGACTTTAGCCAAAATGTTTTCAAAGTTGTTAGCTGCTGAGGCTTAAGAAAGCGTCTGTATGTGGGGAAGGATTAAATGGCCTTTATATGTTTGCTATTTTGAATATTTAACCCCTTCCTACAAATAATTTGGACGCTTTCTGAAGCAGGCAATTTTGGAAAACATTGTGATAAATGGAAAAATTTATCATAATGAGCAATTTCTCCATTTGTTAATGTTTCTCAACTCTAAGTGGGAAAGGTAAATAAATTTAATAATACCTACATGTATAAAAAGTTGAAAACATTTAGCTATTTCTTTTCCAACAATGATTTTAAAATAAGAGCACCGCGTACGGCACAGATGCTCTACTGATAGAAAACAAAAAAAACCCGAGCTGAACAAAACACCTTAAGCGGATGACCATTCCGCCGCCGACGACAACGCCAGGGTCATGACAATAGCTCTCGTTTTTTCAAAAGTCGAGCTAAAAACCAGAGATGTCAAAAGCCACTAATGGTGCCCCCCCCCCCCCCCCCCCCCCCCCCCCATTTATGTTGTTAACAACCTTGATCATGTAATGTTAACAATTTAGCTTTTATCATCAACAGGCTCAAATCTGAAGGTCATCGGTACAATGTCAGTAGGTATGGACCACATTGACATGACGGAATGCAAAACCCGGAACATCTACGTAGCAACGACCCCCGATGTTGCTTCCGACAGTGCCGCAGAACTAACAGTTGCCTTGATACTGATGTGTACTCGACGTCTTCCAGAAGGTAGGTTTTTTCAACCTTTTTCCCCCCGTATACAACAAATGTAAGGTCGGAAGACTGATTTCAAATTTCTAGGCAAAATTTTGAAAATCTCTTAGTAAAATAAGTGATTACAATAGAAAACATTATGGCAAAAGAAGAAACAATTGCCACAATTTTTTCAACATTTGTCTACTGGGGATGCATCAAAATACATGGGCATGTAGGAACGGTTATATGATTACAATATTTTCAGATTATTCTCTTTAGGCCTTAACCCTTTCCCTCATATAGACGTTTTCTGACGCCTCTGCAGCAGACGGCTATTTGAAAACAGTGACAAAGGAAGAAATTGCACAAAACGTGCAATTTCTCCTTTTGCCACAATGTTTTCCACTTTTTGTCATAGGTTATCCATTCAATTATGGAGATTTTCTATTTTTTGACAAAATACGTTCAAAGTAGTCTGCTGCATAATTGTCGTATGAGGGAAAGGGTTAATATCAATTATTACTCAATGACAACAATTGGCTTCCTCAAAATAGGGTTTGGGAGATATATGAAGTCAAAATCATGCAGTACTCCCCTTTCCAAAATACAACTAAACTGCAGCAGACGACTTTGAAAACATGAATTCATTAATTTAAATGAAAGTTAATTCTAGAATAAAATTGTACTAATTGTGGCAAAAGGGAAAATTGATTATCTCCCCTATTGTCTGAATATTTTAAAAGTTGACTGCTGCAGATGCATCTGCATGGTGAAAAATGGGTATCTTGAGTTCTGTAAAATCTGTTCATTTCAGGAATGGCAGCTCTTAAATCCGGTGAATCAGGGAGCTGGAAACCAATGTGGATGTTGGGAAATTGTACGATGGGAAAGACACTGGGAATTTACGGATTTGGTCGGGTGGGATTTGGTGTCGCACGACGAATGAAACCATTTGGCGTCTCCAGAATCATTTACAATGACATAAAGAACGCCAGTTTCGCTGATAACCTTGCAACTTTAGTATCGTTTGAGGAACTTGTAAAAGAATCGGACATTTTATGCATATGCTGTGCTGTCACTCCACAAACGATGGGAAAATTCAATAAGAATGTTTTCTCTAAGATGAAGGAAAATGCCATACTGATCAATACCTCACGAGGAGTTATTGTCAATCAAGATGACTTGGCCGAGGCATTGAAAAACAAGACCATTGCAGGAGCAGCTCTCGATGTCACAAAGCCAGAGCCACTCCCGGCAGACCATCCGCTCATGACCATGAAGAACTGCCTTGTGTTACCACATATGGGCACTAACACATGGGAGGCTAGAATTTCAATGAGTGAAAATACTGCTAAAAACATTATAGCTGTACTTAATCCACCAGTTCAAAAGGGAAAAAATTAAGCACCTTTTCCCACCTGCAGACAATTTTTCATGCATCTGCAGCAGAAGACTTCTGAAAACATTGTGGCAAAAGAAGAAATAAGTCATCATGAGCAATTTCTCCATTTGTCACAATGTTCTCAATTCTATTCAATAATTAATCTTTCATTCATTGAGTTTTGCTACAGTTTTGACAGGATATATTTGGAGTTGTCTGCTGCAGATTTCTTATAAGTGGGAAAGTACAGTAGTTGTACGTCTGTCTTTGTTAAGAAGAATCATAGTTGTATTTAATTGGATGGTGTTTTATGTGTTTTCAATATATGAGCCATACTGCGAGAAAACCAACAATGTGGACTCTGCGTAAAGTAATGACCAGGATCAGCCTAAGCATGTCGCACAGGCTTACCCGATGGACACTTTTCGCCTCCCGCGTATTTTCTGTTTCAGGAATAATTAATTTATTCCTCCATCCTCCAGAGACGAAATGTGTTGGTCCGGATCTGGGCTTATACATTACGCGGAGGCAATAATGTTGGTTTTCTTGCGGGACGGCTCATATTTCAGTTACATTATGGCATTTCATGTGCTAATAACCAGAACTGCTGGTTATTTCAAGCCGACACTTGTGCATCAGCTGCAATGCCATAGCCACAACCCTGAACAACGCTTCTATAGTGTTTGGTATGACATGACTAGGGATACGGCCCTGGTCTCCTGTTTCCAAGGTGGACACATTTACCACTTGGGTAAAGCATCGTAGTTGTAAATTAGAACGTGTTAACCCTCTTGTTTCACAACTATATTATTATCACTTTGTATATTAAGTCTTCCAAAGGGAAGAAAGTCAGTAAAACACTTTATATGATTAAAACTCTGTAATAATCGAATTTTCGACCACTTGGTCTTTATCAAGATTAAATAAATACAACAGAAATTTATGTGCAGTCCATCTTTGTTTCAAATATATCAAGTTGTCAAGTTGTTATAGTATCCTATATTGACAACTTGATATATTTGAAACAAAGATGGACTGCACATAAATTTCTGTTGTATTTATTTAATCTTGATAAAGACCAAGTGGTCGAAAATTCGATTATTAAAGAGTTTTAATCATATAAAGTGTTTATATTATTATCCCTTTCAGTAAAGTCAAAACTCAGATCCAGCGAGGCTAGATCATTGAGGGGGAGAAAAGGGATTTTGGTTTTCCATTTGTTTTCAAAAGGAGGTCTGTGGGTGAGAGCATTAATTTAAACCCTCTTTATATTTCAATTGAATTTACACAAAATCAATGTAGGCCTTAACATTGTTTGAAAATGAGACACTGTTCATTTCGAGCAATTTAACATTTGTTATCACACTTTCAAAATTTGTCTGCTGCAATGCCATCAAAAGTTGCTTTCAATTCATTCCACATGTTATGATATTTGTTTTATATGTCATAGAATGAGTATATTAATGGAAAATAAATAAGTTTTAAACTAAAAGTTGTCTGTATGCGAAAAAGAATCTTGACAAGTTTCCCCAACAGGACAGCAAAGTTAGCTATGCAATCATTTACACGGTCATCAGGGAGCTTTAAATTTACCATGCAAAATATAACTCTTCCTAGGAGTAGTTTGTCACATATCGTTTCCCCATTTGCCTTATATAGATATTCTTTTGGCAAAAGAAGAAATTGCTCATTATTTTTCCACAATGATTTCAAAACTTGTCTGCTGCAGACGCATCAGAAAGCATCTGCATGTTGGAATTGTCATCAAAGCTGGCAATAGTCAGTTATTTACCATAGCTGGTATAGACAACACAATAGACACTTGTATGCAGAGGATTCTATAAACATTGTGGAAAATTACTACTCCTGTTCCTATCATGATTTACATGTACTTTCTTGATGCGGTCGTTTTTCCTAAAAAAATGCTTTCAAAACAGATGACTGCAATTTCAATAACTATCTGTAAAACGATAAAAAGATAATACATTTAGGTTGCCTTCATGCGCTCAGGTTGAATTTTCTTAGCCCTTTCGCACAAGCAACAAGTCTGCAGCAGACAACTACTGAAACATTCTAGGAAAAAACTATGGAAAATCTATATAAATGATAGTATGATTATAGAAAAGAGTTGAAAGCATTGACACAATATTTTTTAAAAGTCTGCTGCAGATTGGTCACATTATATATGTTTTTGGGAAAGGCTTTAATTAACCCTTTCCAACATATAGATGCCCTCTGAAGCCTCTGCAGCAGACGACTTTCGAAACATTGTAGCAAATAGATAAATTGCTCATAATGAGCAATTTCTCCATTTGCAACAATATTTTCAACTCCATTTATTATTTTTACTTCTCTTTATAATCCTAATATATGTGGGTATGTTTTCAAAGTCGTCTGCTGCAATTTGCTGTATGTGGGAAAGACTTTAACTCATATTTCCTATTAAATTTTGAATAAAATACTCGGAGGCCTTTTATAACACATATCTTTTCTGATTTATATAATTTATTAGCAATCTATTGTATGTAAGTAACATCATGTTATTTTGTTAAAGCTATGTAAATAAATATACTTCATTATCAACTCTTTTTTTATTCATTACTTGATATGACTTTTACCTGATATCAACATTTAATGCATCAGCAACAGATAAAGTTAGAAAACTAGAAAACATTTTGAATAATACGGAAACAGATGATAACATTCCAGCAATACAATGTATATTCAAAATTCATCTGATGGAAAGGCATGAAAAGTCTATTATATCGGGAAAAGGGTATTTTAAGCCATGGTTCATGAAATCCAAGCTTCACAGTTTTGAGAGTTGTCTAGATTAAGATAAGTCTGTGCATCAACTTGTCATGCAAGCGTTCTTTAATTTCATCGGAGTTTAACCCTTTCCCACATACAACACATCTGTAGCAGACGACTTTGAATACATCTTTGCAAAAATGTGAAAAATATCTATATATGAAAGTATATATATATAAGTGAGTTGAAAACATTGTGGCAAAAGGAGAAATTGCTGGTTTTGAGCAACTCCCCCTTTTGTCAGTGTTTTCAAAAGTTGTCTGCTGCAGAGGCGTCAGAAAGTGTCTATATATGGGAAAGAGTTAACGCTGTTTTCAATGGTATTTCTATGGATGATTTAACACCTTAATGGAAAATTAGTGATGCTGCGCTAGGCTACACAAATCCTGGAATGACAGTAAAGGTCATACCGACTGAGCTACTGCATTCTTGAGACATCTGAATAATGCTTTTGACGAAAGTATAATAGTGTATGTGTGCAATCTGATGGGTAATTCTTAATGACTTGAGCCAAGCCCTGCTAGCTCACGTCGGTAGCGACGCGGGCTGTAAATCCAGGGGTTGTGAGTTTGAACCCTAGCTTGGCCAACATTCTTTCCATCGTTCGACAAAAGTAACTGTGACCAGCATCATTCGTCTTCCAACAACAGTATGTGTGGAAAATCAGCCAGTTGCTTGGAAAGTATGTTGTGTGGAATACTGGTGTGAGAAAGCCTTGAACACATTAGTAGGTGAACTGGCCGCCATGATATATTATGACTGAAAAACTGTTGAAAACGGTGTTAAACTCTAATCAATTAACAATTAACTCGACGACTTGAAAGCCTCTGAATGTATATTGTTTTATGGCGCATCGACAGCTAAGGTCATTTAGCGCGCAATTAAATTTAATTATTCATGATCCCAGGGTAAACAAACCAGTACTAGGCTAGAAAATGTGCCTTGCCCTAGGGCACTCCACCATGACCGTAGTGCCGCGACTGGGGATCGAACCCGGTTTCGAAATCCCCAACGCTAACCACTCGACCACAGCGAAAGCATCTGAAGGTCTGTTTTTGTGCTGCATGATTGAAATTGCACCAGCAATAAGACTAGAAACGTTACACAGCCATGAAACCAGGCTTTCAACAGTGATCATAAGTGATCTATATTTTAAGCAGTAGTGACCTTGACCCAATTACCCCCTAAAACGATCTTAGGAAGTATGATCCGTGTCAGCCTGCCAGAACAACAATGACATCACCATTCTATTAACCATTCTATTAACCCTTTCCCTCATACAACAATTCTGCAGCAGACGACTTTGAACATATTTTGTCAATAAATAGAAAATCTCTATAATTAAATGGATAACCTATGACTAAAAGTGGAAAACATTGTGGCAAAAGGAGAAATTGCTCATTTTGAGCAATTTCTTCTTTTGTCACTATGTTTTCAAAATGCCGTCTGCTGCAGAGGCGTCTGAAAGCGTCTATATGAGGAAAAGGGTTAACTTCATTGAAAACCTTGTAAACCCTTTCCATTTCCAATGAAGCTACAGCAGATGAATTTTGAAAACATTGTGGAAAAAAGCAGAAATTTATCATGGTGAGCAATTTCACCATAGCCACAATGGTTACAAGTATTTTTTTTTAGAATTATACCTTCTTATACGAGGGACGTTCGGAAAGTTTTAAGACAATGTCCATTTAACACTGCTCCTTTGACAAATCGTTAAACTTTAGCATGTATGAGAATGTTATATTTCAAAAGCTTATGTTCAGATTATAGTAGTGTGATGTCAGCCATATGTTTATATTCGTATCCATAGCAACATGCGTTGTAAAGACCCGGCGCAACCCTAAATTTCTCGATTACACTGCATTATATTGAACACACAATCATAATAAAAACGTGCGAAACGTTTTTAAACATACATGATGTCATACTTGATTCATAACATCATTTTCTGAAAGTATTCCGGAAATAATAATTTAAATACACGCACCTAGATAATCATACTTACTAATGCAGACGCAAACAAAAGAGGAACAGCGGACCTCGGGAAAACGCAACCGTAAACAAAGGAGCTGTTGGAGAGGGCTTATAGCGGAGAATCTGTAAGCAGGGCACGTGTGGACAGATGCAATGAAAGTTTCCATGACGGTAAAACATGTACAAAGTACAAACAAATATCTTTTCGTCCGTCTGTGGTTGATGAAAAGGTTGCGATTATGTAAAGAACTCGCTTAATACAGATCGGCGAATGACTGAAGGATATTGCACATTTGTGCTATCTTTGTGGAGCGAATGCTCACATGATTTTGACAGAAGATTGTATTTTAAAAGTGGATGAAAAGACATGCGAAATGTGTACAGTGCATCGGGCGATCCTTTGAGAAGGGGTTAAATTAGGAACTGCGTTAAAACATCATTATTGTTTAGACGTTACGTGGAAACGACGTAACTGCGCCGGGGACCTTGTAGATATCGTTTTCTATGTATTGTTGTTAATGTATATATTGCATTATTTGTATGAAAATTGTACAATTCAGTAGATTATAACTTAAAGATACACTGTGAGAATTTTTATTCACTGTTTCCGACTTATCATTAAAAAACAAAGATAGTCTCAAAACTTTCCGAACGTCCCTCGTATATGAGAATTTTCTATATTTTTGCCTGTATGTTTTCCAAGTTGTCTGCTGCAGATTTAATGTATGAAGGAATTGGCTAATAAAGAGATAAATCCATATTATGATTGCCAATCCATTAGTCTCGATTAGGAAACATTAACCAGAGTACACTTGTGACCAGTGTAGATTCAGACCAGCCTGCAGCTGTGCACTCTGATCAGAATCTGCACTGTCTGCAAGTAATTCCCAAATACTGACAAAACATCTGCTTTCACAATAGATTGCACCATGAGTTCCATGAAGATGTTGCATTAGCCTGAGAACTGCCTCTCCTCGAGCCAGATGGTCCGCTTTCACTGTCTGATTCACTGAATTCCACATCGGACTCCAAGTCAGAGTCAACAGGCGAGTGAGATAAAGTTGGTTCGAATTTTGTTGGTATGGATTCCGAGTTGTCACTGTAATAAAAACAAGGATTGATGAGCCCATTCTGACATACTAAAAGTGTACAGTAGACGCCTTTGAAGACATCCACAGAGCTATAGATAAGGGGCGTTTTGCATGTTCTGAAATCCCTAACCCTTTGTTGAGTACCCACAGCAAAGGTTTTGCTTGGATTATAAGAGAGATATTGTGGGGATAACAGCTGTTTATGCCTACTTATCTAGGCAAAAATATTGATTCTCTCTAATTGATAAAAATAAAAATGATAGTACACTGGCACTCCTCTATAACGCCCTCCACTTTACCGCTGTTCTCAGTATAAAGCTGGTCTTGCTTGGCTCCCGAATTTTATTGCATGAAATATGTTGGAATAGAATTATAAATTTTCGTTTTAAACACCAAAAGACAATCTGAGTAATAGATCTCTATTACTGCAATAAAATGTTAATCAACATGTTTGCATAACGCTTTGTTCAACATTACAAGAATAGACAGGTAAAAAAAAAATTGATATCGTTATCGAACGGCTGTTTGCATAACGCTTTCAATATTACAACAATAGACAGATAAAAAAAATTGATATTGGTTGTAATTATTGTTTGTGCATTACACTTATTGTTTTCAGTCACCTTCAAAACTGATACAACTTTAATCGAGAGTGGCTGTCATGGTGTGACAAACGAACAAGCTCAATCTCCGTAGTGAATACAACTTGGGAAACCCAAAATATACACATGACTATTCCAGCCAATCGTATTTGCGATATGTAAATTATTTAGCCCAAATGTATGCAGTAAACGTTATCAATATTGGGGCCGTTGAATAGGCATGTGTACGAGGCATGTATCGAATGTAAACTTCCACAAATATAGCAAAACTGAAAGTATATTCCCAGCCACTCGGTAAATCTCGAAAGTTCACTGCAATTACCGCAAATTGTCAAAGAAATAACCCTGTAAAAGATCGACGATTAGAAATGCGTATTATTCGGTCCAAAAATTTAACTTAAAATTGCTTAAATTCGAGCCCTGATGCATCTATCAAATGTCAAAGAAACAGGTAAATATATCTTGCAAATTTATTTTAGCCAAGAACACTCTCTTTGCAATTGAATTTGTGAATGCATTATAGGTGGGTAGGTGGTTTAATGACTCGGCGGATTTTTGGAACAGCAATATGAATTTAACATTGTTAATATCGCTGTGCATGACCATGGGTAGCAAGTACAGCGTTTTTATGAGTCTACAGTGTAGTTGTTCGCTGCAGATGTGTAAAAATACACTTAGCTGTGGGAGAGGGTTCTTTTTCATTTGTTTATATGTTATTAACCTGATTTTTAAAGTTTTGAAAACCCCTTAAGCCAAAAAAGTAAAACATTACTCTGTAGTTTTGAAAACATTTTTGGAAGAAGTACATTCATATCATGAGCAATTTAACCTGTTTTCCTTAATTCATCTGCACAGTAGAAGAGCCAGAGGTCAGCATCAAAATGATGATAAATTGTTTCTTAACCCTTTCCCACATACAACAAATCTGCATCAGATGACTTTGAAAACATCTACTCAAGACATGGAAAATTTCTAAAAATTAAGGTATAATTACTGAAAAAACAAGAGGGCCATGAGGCCCTGGAATCGCTCACCTGAGAATGGGCTATTTAAGACATAACTCTTTCAGCGCCAATGGCAATATCATCAAGACAAACTTTCTGACAAAATTTCAAGCTGCTCAAGTCAAAAATGCGATCTCTATAGTGTTAACTAGATTGTTCTACAATTTGGCCGAGTGACTTAGTTGTTGACCTGACATGACCCATATTCGAACTTGAACTTGGCCTAACTATCACTTAGACAAAATATTCTGACAAAGTGTCAACATGCTCAAGCCAAAAATGTGGCTTCCAGAGTGTTAACAAGATTTTCCTTAATGTTGGCCTTGTGACCTTGTATTTGACCCGACATGACCTATATTCGAACTTGACCTAGATATCACTAAGTCAAATTTTCCGACATGGTTTCAACATGCTCAAGCCAAAAATGTGGCTTCCAGAGTGTTAACAAAATTAAATTTGGCCTAGTGACCTTGTTTTTGAGCCAACATTACCTATATTCGAACTTGGCCTAGATATCATTAAGACAAACATTCTGACAAAGTTTCAACATGCTCAAGCTAAAAATGCGGCTTCAAGAGTGTTAACAAGATTTTCAATCAATTTGGCTTAGTGACCTAGTTTTTGACCCAACATGACCTATATTCGAACTTGGCCTAGATATCACTAAGACAAACTTTCTGACAAAGTTTCAACATGCTCAAGCCAAAAATGTGGCTTCCAGAGTGTTAACAAGATTTTTCTTAAATTTGGCCTAGTGACCTAGTTATTGAACCGACATGACCCAGTTTCGAACTTGGCCTAGATTTAATGGAGATATATGTTATGATAAACTTTCATAAAGATTGGATGCAAAATGTTGCCTCTAGAGTGTTAACAAGCAAATGTTGACGACGGACGACGAATGACCGACAAAAGGCTATCACAAAAACTCACCTTGGGCACTTTGTGCTCTGGTGAGCTAAAAAGTTGAAAAAATTGTGTCAAAAGAAGAAATTGCTTGTTTTTTTGAAAACTTTGTGGAAAACAGATCAAGCAATAAATCAAGCTAAAATCAAGCAATTTCTCCCATTCCCACAGAATCTTCAACTTTGAATCATGCTTCCTGTTTTAATGGTGTTGCAAGCTTTTCTTCAAATGTTTTTAAAAGAGACCATAATTATTAACAGATAACACTAACCTAGATTTTGGTACTTGTCTCCAAACTTGTAACTCTGTCCCTGCAGTTACTATGGTAATATATTTACTTTCATCATAGCAGCAAGCAATGTCTAGAATTCTCCCAGAGTCCTCATTATTTAAAGTTGCCAAGTACAAAGGTTCATCTGTTATGTCAAATGCTGAAATATTAAACAATAATAATTGAAGTTTATCAGTTGAGGTTTATCGGCTGAAACACATATTATAAGACAGGAAAATGAAAGTTGATATACAAGAAATTTAAACCTTTTCCACATACAGACACATTTTGAGGCTTCTTCACCAGAAATCTTTTGAAAACATTGTGGCAAAAAGAGAATATACTTATAATGAATATAATGATAGGTTTAGCCTATCCTAATATGCTACTTTTGTGCTCCAAGTTCCAACTATTAAACTGAACATTAAAAGATCATGATCAGACTGCAATGAACCTTAACCTGATTCTGTTTTTTTTTGCTTATCTGTATTTTAAAGACTTACAGGTATCTAATATTGTATTTTTTCAGAGTTGCCTGCTTTTAACCTTTTATGTTGTAAAGGAAATTAACATCTGAAAGTTGAATACAAATTTTTGAAAACATCATGTTAAAATGGGGGAAAATAGCTGAATTTGAGCAAGTGTTATTTCATTAGCCTTTTGTTAAAGAGGGATGAAAGACTACACTCTATATTAGTGCACGGATTGAAATATATTCAACTCAATTATAAGAATTAAATCAACCCTTCATCTTTAATGATATACTCTCTTAAAACCCTTTCACCCTTGCTGACACATTTTAAGGCATCTACAATAGACGACTTTTGCAAGCAATGTGACAAAAGGAGTCAACTGCAGCAGATTAGTTGTAAGTGGGAAAAGGTTAAATACCGTTCAAATATCCAGTGCCAGTATCCAGATCAAATGCTGATGCGATCATAGTATCACCATTTATACAAACAGCATCTGTCATCCCAAAATCTTCTTTATGATTTGGTACCTTCTTAACCAGCCCTGAAGAGTAATGAAAGATAAGTTAATGCCAAAAGGTGAGATAGTAGAAAGTATTAGTGACTAAACATATCTCAGTCTGTTGTACATGATGTCATTGTCATCTGCTGCAGATGCGTCAGAAAGCCCCTGCAAACTTGTGGGAAAGGGTTAAGTTTGTGGCTGTAAAGTGTATCGTTTTGCTGTGAATCCGCAGTCATTGAAATGTGAAAACAATTAAAATTAACATTGGAGGAGGACCCATTGATTTCTTAAAGAACACATGAGAGGAAACATTGAAAGAAAGTTCAAAATGTAACATTGGATGTAAAACATCCTTTTTACACAATATGTATTAATAAATTTTGGGTTTTTTGTACTTATTTAAAAATATTCCAATAAAATATTTTTTTCTTTTTTGTGTGGTTTACAGCTTTATCATCATCTACATATTTTCACTCATAACAAATACCTCTAAACAGCTGAAGATGTGATTGGTCATACACAAATCTTTCATCCACAATAGATACTTTCTTAACCCTTAAATGATATACTTGACTTATGAAATCTCTACAGCAGTACACTTTGACACTGCACCAAAATAATACTTAAAATTTAAACATACAACATTGTTGTTAAAACTTCAAGATACAACATTGTTGTTAACAATTCGAAGATTCAACATTGTTGTTCTAAATAAATAACTAATTGTTAGGAAAATGGTCAACAAGTTGTCAACAAGTTCTCAAAAGTTCTGGCATTCACAATTGTGTACAAGTAAGTTTTAATTCCTTGTTTTGTATCGTTAACAACAAGCAAATTTAAATCAAGTTATAAAGCATGGTGCAAGTTAGAAATTTACTTCTCTTTGACAGAACATAATCAATGTACATTCTCCAGTCAACTTTTGAAAATATTGTACGGGAGGTAAAAAATTTGTTAAAGGATTTTTTTTTTTTTTGTCCAACAAGGTTTCCTTCCTTTTTTTTCATTTTGTCATTTGTCAAAGTCTGGATGTTTTTTATGCATTTAAGAATTATTCCAATTGCTATGAAATGCAAATTAACAAAGATAAAAACTGTATTTTCACAATTTTGTTAGGCATCTTGGATTTCTATAAACATACAACAGTTTTTCAGTCAATACACATTTATGTCAAGGGTGGTAAACACTCATTCATTCTAAGAGAATTGGATCTGAGCTGACTTACCTTTCCTCCACGACAAAATTTTCAAATTGACGCCATCATCTCCGTAATACAAGTTATCTCCCTTGACATTGAGTGACCTGATATGACGTAGATAGACAGACTTTCCATCTGCTAGATGAATATTCTCAGAGGCAAAGATGCACACCAGATTTCTCTCACGGACTTCAAACACTTTGATTTCCCCTTCGACAGCAGAGGATGTGAAAATCTTTCCATGTTTAACCTAATAATGAAAATGTTCATATAAATTGGGAAAACAGAGGGCTAAACTAGCATCTAGATGAAATTGGATGCATCTGCAGAAGACAACTTTTGCCACAAATCTATTCAATAATTCGAGGGCGTGGCGTGAAAGGGTTGTAACTAAAATTGGTATTTTTTTTCCAAGGTTTATCACCTCGCCATAAAGTCTTTATAAGCGTTATATCATTTTTCTTGGTAAACAATGGAAATTTAGGTGCCATTGCTCGTTCTGAGCAATGGCATCTAAATTTGCATTGTTTACAAAGGGGTCAAAATTGCCCCTAAACCAAGGTTTTTAAAATAGGTTTTTTGTTACAACCGTTTCATGCCAAGCCCTCGAATTGTACTTTTATTTGAAACATGTATTTCATTATTTTTGTGAAAATATTTTCAAATTAGTCTACTACAGATTTGTTGTTTGTATGAAAGATGATGTACATTATGGTGTAGGAAGAATGTGATTTTTGTGTAAAGCCTCATTTTGTTTATCTCTTTGTAGAAAATCCTAGAAATGGATAATTTATTAAAATTCTAGAAAGTACCTGTACAACAGGAATGTCTACAACCCCAAATGAATAGGTTAGGCTATTTTCATGGTAAGCTAATTATATTTACTGTGACCTTGACACATCATAAGGTTATAAGGTCAAATAATGATTTTAGAACATGCATAACGCCCCTTATCTAGAGCTCTGTGATATACGTAATAAACAGGTATGTTGAAAGGAAAAAATGTGTAGAATGTAAATAAACAAGAAACCGCTGAAGACGGCAAGGGCGGATTGTTGGCAATTTGACCTTGAAAATCGACAAACCAAGGTCAAGGTCATAGTAACCATAGAAATCAATAGAACTTGTTACTGGTTACCTTCAGGCAAAGCTTGTAACCCTTTCCAGTGCTGAGATTTTGCCTCAACCTGAAAGTTTAACCAAAATGTTGATGGACAGACAAACAGACTGACGGACATTGCCAATCTATAGACCGGAATAGCTAGAGCAATCCTGCCAAAAATGCCTGTTAACATTCAACCTTTCCCATATGTAGACGCATTGTGATACAGCTGCAGATGAATTTTAAAAGTATTGCGGCAAATGTTTTACATTTTCTTTTAAAGCGAGTCTATATTTTTGCCTAGATATTTTCAAAGTTGTCTGCAGCAGATATGTGTGTATAAATGTTTAAGTCAAAGTCAATAGACAATGAAAAGGTAATCATAAGTGTTATCCAGTATCAGAAGCATGCAAAACAATAAAGTAAATAAAGTTCAAAGTACCACAAGTCCAGTTATAGCCTCATCATGAGCTTTGTGCGTTGCGATGTTATCTTTAGTATCCAGGTCCCACAACTCTAGCTTTCCTCCATCTTCAATAAACAGACATTGTCAGTTTATAAAATTGTATCCCTTAATCATTTATTAACGCTTTCTCACATTTTGGAGCATCTTCAGCACACCACATTAAAAATATAAAGGCAAAAATATGGAAATTAAGACCAGTTTCTCCTTTTAGTTTTATGTTATAGATGCATCAAATTATTGATTAATTGATTGGAGACATTTTTAATTGTGTAAAAGCTGCAAGGTCACTTAACATTTGACTATTTTGTGCCAGTACTTCGTACAACTTTCTTCCCAGGCAACTGGCTACTTTTCCATTGAATTTTTGTTTGTTGTTGACACTAGTCACAATGACATTACAGATTCATCAGAATGAGGTTTGACCTTGAAACTTTGAGAGGACTGAACAAGTTGTTATTCCAGTTTTGGTGTTAGCAGGAGCAATGCAGAGCCTTTTCAAAAATATCTCTTAAAGCTCTTGATAAGGTGCATATTTTATCCTCTCAAATTCAAACTTGACCTCAAAACCCTAAATTATGAGTACAAAAAAGAACCCTCTGACTCAGACAATTCTTCTAAGTACCCGCAACATATCGAGGGCTTGGCGTGAAACGGTTGTAACTAAAAACCTATTTTGAAAACCCTGATTTAGGGGCAAATTTTGACCACTTATAAACAATGCAAATTTAGGTGTCATTGCTCAGAACGAGCAATGGCACCTAAATTTCCATTGTTTACCAAGAAAAGTGATTTAACACTTATAAAGAGTTTATGGTGAGGTGATTAACCTTGGTAAAAAAATACCAATTTTAGTTACAACCGTTTCACGCCAAGCCCTCGATAGGGTCTAAATGCTAAATAAGGGAGATCGTGTTTGAGTATCCTAGATGCACCCTAGGATTTCCATTTTTTCTCTTGAGGTTTCAATTTAGGAGAGTCAATAGAGTAAAAGATTGGGTAAAGGTGGGTTGATATGTGTGAGAAAGACTATACCTGAAGCTGTTACAGCACAAGCTAGATCTGGATGGAACTTTACCTTGGTGATTGGATTGTAGGTGTAAATGGACTTCAGTAATTCACCTACAATGAAAAAAAAGATAAACATATTAAATGTTACCAGTTTAATTAAAATGTTAGTACAGTCAAACTGTGTTAGAAGTCTTCTCTGTAAAGCAGTGTATTCAAATTTAACCATTTATTGATTGATTGATTGTTTTAATTTTACGCCACTTTCAACACTTTTTCATTTTATCACGGTGTTTCCTGGGTAAGTTATCTGTACTTCTGGTCAATTTATCCTGACATCAGCCAGTCAGTTGTAATGCTAACCATGCAACCATGAGCGCCAAGGAGGGCAGTCATTACTACCATTTTTACTACCAGTCTTTGGTATGACCCGTAAGGGTAACGAACCAACAACCTCCAAGAGATGCTCTACCACTACACAACTGGGGCGGTTATTTAACCAATAACAACTGTCTAATACATTTGACTTGTAAAAAGCGGTCACCTGCCGTCAGTGCTCAGTCAAATTGGCATACCCCTGATTGGCTGCCTAAGACAAGTTTGACTATATATACCTCTTTTGGCCGACCAAAGCTTCAACGAACAATCCACAGAACCACTCAACACTAGAAAATCGTCATCCGCTAATCCTAATTTTTCACCTGAAAAAACAAAAAGTATCATGTTTACTACCTTCTTATAAATTATCTTCAAAAACTAAAATAGCCCTGGATCACTCACCTGACTTATGCAATGTGATTTGTCATGCCAACCACATTAACTCATTGTGTTGTCAGGTAAGCTTATACAAGAGGCCCAAGAGGGCCATTAGGCAAAAATTAAATATCCAAACAGCCCAGCCTGGCCATGTTCGTTCACAGGTGAGCTAAAAAGAGCCCGACACTTTCATAGAAGAAGATTTTTTAAGTTTTCACTTTAGCCATATAAGGCAAAATAGTCCCACCCCATGGCGGCCATGTTTTTCCACCAATCAAAATGGCTTGACGGAATATGATAGGGGGTCATCCAAGGAACATTTTTAAAAGAAAAAATTGAAATTGGCCAACCAGTTTGGGAGAAGAAGAATTTTAAAGTTATTTTACTTTGGTTGCCATAGATACCAGAATTCTGCACAGATCCCAACAATCTTAAGGATTTTGGTTAGGTCATTGAGAGGATGCTTTCTATGAAGTTTCATCCCAATTGACACTGGCTACTGAGAAGAAGATGTTGACGGACAACGCACACCGCATGAAGGACAAAAGGAGATCACAATAACTCACCTTGAGCATTTCGTGCTCAGGTGAGCTAAAACCAAACCAGATTAGATAAAAGACAAGAATTACGTATGAATAAATGTCTCGCCGTCATCCGCTTTGACCATAAAAATGAAGAAGGGTACTAGAATTCAAATTTGAAAGCCCTACGACTAGTACTTATTTAGAAAATTAAAAAAACAACGAAACTTTAACTTTGATGTTTGAAGTCGCCATAGCTGCCGGAAAGCAACACCTTAGTCTCACTTTCGCCACTTTGTTGCGGTGAGACAAACAAGAGGCCCAAGTGGTCCAGTATTGCTCTACTGCCATTAGGCAAAATTAAATCTCTAAACAGCCCTGCTGTTGAGTGTCATCCTAGGAACATTTCTGCAAAATTATTTGAAAATCGGCCAAATAGTTTCGGAGGAGAATTTTTTTAAAGATTTCACTAAAGCCAATATAAGGCTAACGGCACCACCCCTGGCAGTCATATTTTAAGACCAATCAACATGGATTAAAGGAATCTGATTTCAGTTTTCAATTTAGCCATTTAAGGCAAAATAACCCCGCCCTCTGACGACCATTTTTTTGACCAATCAACATGGCTTGGAGGAATCTGATAGAGGTTCACCCAAGGAACATTTCTACAAAATTATTTGAAAATTGGCCTGACACTTTTGGAGAAGGAGACTTTTTTAAGTTTTCACTTTAGCCATATAAGGCAAAGTAGCCCTGCCCCCCCTGGCGGCCATGTTTTTTGACCAATCAACATGGCTTGAAGGAATCTAATAGAGGGTCACCCAAGGAATATTTCTACAAAATTATTTGAAAGTAGGCCCGACACTGTTGGAGGAGAAGATTTTTTTCTTTCAGATGCCATGGAACCAGAAATTTTGCATGGATCCAAACAATTTGAAGGAATTTAGGACAGGACATTGAGAGGACGCTTCCTATGAAGTTTCTTCCAATTGGCCAAGTGGTTAAAGAGGAGAAGTTGTTTGAAGCAAAAAATTGACGCATGCACGCACACCACTCACCAGACAATGCTATGACATAAGCTCAACCAGTGGAGCTAAAAACGACTTGCACAACTACAATACATTAAAACATCTTGAAAATTTAAGAATAAGTTCACTCCCCAAATTTGAAAGTTAAAATGCATATCATAGGTAGAACTGTGTACTCTAGATCAAAGGTCATGGCTTCTAAAACTGTTATGAGTAGAGTACAATTTGTCATTATATCATGGCAGCCAGTTCCCATATATAGACTTTTTAGCCCTTTTGTGGAAGACCAAATGACACCAGTCACAGTGACGTTTTTCAATCTCTGTAAAGAATGAATGGCTAAGTTTGGATTCAAACTCACAACTCCTGGATTTATAGGATTCACCATTACCAACTGATCTATCACAGTTCGATACATAACACAACATAATCTTATTGGCATTAATTTACATTACAATATTCAATGCCATACAAAATTATACAAAGTGGTGTTGACATTTCTTTACAAGAAGAACAAATAAATATATTTTATATCATAGGTTACATGTATATCTATAAAACAGTAACTTTTACAGTTTAATAATATTTTTTCTTAAAAGCCAGATGAATAAATCTAGCTAACCAATTCATTCTTGTTATTGAATTTGATGACATTAATGTATTAAATGTTTGTATAGAAGGCCATTTACAATAGTATGATTAAAGAAATGAACAATGTATACAGGAAGCAGACATCAAGATATTTTTGAGAACGTTGCAGGACACCATTGCTCGTTAGTGGGGACTTATTTAAATGTCAACTATACAAAAAGGGTGATAATGTAAGCTTTCCGGAAACTATCCTGGCAAGTTCATATATGTTCACACTTAATGTTTAACCCTTTCCCACATACAGGCACTTTCTGACGCCTCTGCATCAGACAGCTTTTGAAAACATTGTGGCAAAAGGAGAAATTGCTCAAATGTCAAGAACCGTTACTTCATCAAATAGAGATATTCCATTTATTTGACTACATTTCGAAGTTGACTAATGCAGAATTGTGGTATGTGGGAAAGAATAAAATTAACTTAATTGCAAACTATATAACAAAATTACCTAAGGAACCAAATTCTTTAATAGAGACTAAGGCAACAGCAGTGACAGATCCTGTGTGACTTCCCAAACTTTTTACTTCCTTCTGTGTTTTAAAGTCCCAAACTTTTATTGTAGTGTCACGACTGAAAAAAAAAATCCATCCAAAATGTAAAAGCTATTACCTCTTACCTGATGTGGATATGTAAGACCAGCCCATTATATTAAAACTACTGGAGAAAAAGCAAGGAAATTTGAACATTGAAAGTTCAATTTTTGTGACTTAAGTGGTTAATTTGCTCGCAATGAACTTCTCCATTTCCTGCAAAGCTTTCAAAAGTTCCCTGCTGCAGAGCCATTTTTTTAACCCTATCCCTCATATAGACGCTTTCTGAGGCCTCTGCAGCAGACGTCTTTTTGAAAACATAGTGACAAAAGAAGAAATTGCTCAAAACGATTTTTAGTGATGGGTTATCCATTCAATTATAGAGATTCTCTAGTTTTTGACAAAATATGTTCAAAGTTGTCTGCTGCAGAATTGTCGTATGAGGGAAAGGGTTAAAAGTTGTTTACAACAAGGAAATATAAACTCTCGTGTAGACACATCTGAAACTGGATTGACAAGCTTTTTCATTTAATATTAACCCTTTCCCTCATATAGACCCTTTATGACGCCTCTGCAGAAGACGGCTTTTGAAAACATAGTGACAAAAGAAGAAATTGCTCAGAACGAGCAATTTCTCCCTTTGCCACAATGTTTTCCACTTTTAGTAATAGTAAGGTTATCCATTTAATTATAGAGATTTTTTTATTTTTTGACAAAATATGTTCAAAGTCGTCTGCTTCAGAATTGTCATATGGGGGAAAGGGTTAAACCCCTTGCATATTCAAGTGTCTCATGTCAATTATGTAAAAAGGTTAAGCCATTCCCACAATCAACAAGTTTGAATCGCACAACCTTGAAAACATCTGGTTAAGAAAGTGATAGATTGAATTGGATTTAACGCCGTTGTCAACAATTTTTCAGTCATATCACAGTGTTCACCTAGGATATTTTGGCGAAATCACTATTTCCTATTCTATGTAAAAACATTATATTTGTCACAAAATATCAACAGTTTTTAAGAAAATTTCTTGCATCCTTATACTGAGCTATTGCATGTTTCATAGAGACAAGTTTTATTTTACTTTTGAAAACATTTTTCATAAAGAGCAATTTCTCTTTTTGCCACAATGTTTTCAACTCGATTCAATAATGACACTATCATCAGTAGATATCTTCTATATATTTGCTTAAATGTTTTCAAATATATCTGCTGCAGACTGTTGCATACATGAACAAAAGGGTTTACACTTCAACACAATACATTATGAAATTTTCAATGGAAACACATAACCTATTCATGAATTTTGACTTTCATTTCCCCAATTACCAGATCTAACAATTGAACACTGTACCTACCTGGCAGAAACAAACAATGGACCATTACAATCAACGGCAGTCACTAAGTCATTATGTCCCTCTAATAGATTGACGATAAACCCGGAGGTATCCCAAAATACAGTTTTACTGTTATGTCCATTTCTATTGTCTGAAAAAACAAATGATATCAATCTATACAGATGAATACTGGTAAATTTTGTACATTGCTGAATTATTCTGCCAGCATGAATATTACTCAATTACATAAAATCTCTATAATTGAATGGATAACCTATGACTAAAAGTGAAAAAACATTGTGGCAAAAGGAGAAATTGCTCGTTCTGAGCAATTTCTTCTTTTGTCACTATGTTTTCATAAAGCCGTCTGCTGCAGAGGCGTCAGAAAGCGTCTATATGAGGGAAAGGGTTAACATGGTAGATATCTGGAATTCTAAAACGCCAACTTTGTAGGTCTTGGAAATATCCGTTCAACATAGAATGTTACAGACTAAAATAGAACCAAAGACTGATTTGGAATTATTCTACACACATGTGGAAATCCATTCTTTGCCTACACAACAAAAGTATTTTATTATGGTCCTTATTCCAAATAAGTCTGGTTTTTATTGTGGTCATTGACATATTCATACATGAAATTAGAATTTCATCCACTTGAAACAATAATGTGTTTGCCTGTTATCTTTTTTTAGAGTTGTCTGCTTTGATGAAAATACTGATAATTATACTGATCACCAAACTTAGTTGCGTAGTTTTATGTTCATGCTTGATTGAGTCTTACCTGTATGCAGATTTACAATAAGACAGGGCAACTCAACCCTTCCATCTGCCACATGCAGATGACTCATAATGCCTCTGCAGCAGACAAGCTTAACCCTTTCCTACAAACAGACGCTTTCTGACGCCTCAACAGCAGACAACTTTTGAAAACACTGTGACGAAATGAGAAATAGAACAATTTCTACATTTGCCACAACGTTTTCAACTCTTTTTAATAATTAAACTCTCATTTATAGAGATTTTTAACATTTTTGTATTGATGATTTCTAAGTTGTATGCTGCAGATTTGATGTATGCGGGAAAGGGTTAAAGAACATTGTAGAAAACTTAGAAGAGAAACTACACAACATTTTTCAACTCTGCATCAAAGTTTCAAGGTTTCTTGTAGAAGATCACCCAAGGGTTATTTCTACAGAATTATTTGCAAATCACCAGATACTTTCAGATGAGAAGAATTCCAAAGTTTTCACTATAGCCATATAAGGCATAGCAGACTCGCCCCCATATGCCATGTTTTTTGACAAATCAACATGGCTTGAAGGAGTCTGACAGAGAGTCACATAAGCAAGATTTCTACAAAATTATTCGCAATTTGGCCAGAAACTTTTGAAAGAAAAAAGTTTTCAGTAAGCCATACAAACAAAACAAAAACGCAAAACAGTCCCACCCCCTGGCGGCCATGTTTTCAACCAATCAACATGGATTGAAGGAATCTGATAGAGGGTCAACCAAGGAACAATTGCTACAAGATTATTTGAAAATCAGCTTCATTCTACAAAAATTATTTGAATATATAGGCGAACCGGTTTGGGAGGAGAAAGTTGTTTAACTTTCCATTACAGATGAGAAGATATTGACGAGCGGATGACGTACACGCCAGACAAAGAGCAATCCCAATATTATCACAATAACTAAAAACCGAAAACTATGCTACATCACACTGGTGGAATGCACAGTCAGTGGACAGTTACTTTGTTATACTTATCTGTTATTACTCGAAGCATTAAGTGTGAAATAGACAGTATTAACAAAAGAATTTCACCGTGTACTACTGCAGGCATTAACCTGCTCAGCTAATTCGTTGAAAATCCTAAGTAACAAAATTAAATCAACGTGAATAAAACGTGTTTTACAGTAATTGTTCAAGAAAGTTGTTCAGAAAAATAACCTTTGCTTCCTTTGTTGATAGCTTTAACCTTTTTTGTTGGTGAAGACTGACTGTTAGGATGGTTTACTACTTCTTTCTGGACATGCGGGTTTTTACTAGAACTAAAGGAAAGAAAAAAACCCATATAAACTGAAAGAAAAAAAACACATATAAATTGAAAAAAAAACCACATTGAAATAAAATAATCCTAGAAAACAATGTAAATATTAATGATGGATTTTGATTGATTAGTTAACCTATTAAATGAGTGAAGAAATTAGTTTTTGCACACCAACAAACAGACAAATGAATGATGTCATAATGATTAGGATTGATATTTAAAATTGATGCAAAACAATTGTTTAAATGAACCCAAAATCAATTTTATCAATGGATTTACAAAATGATAATGTAATTCTTCAGGTTTTCCGAATGATCTCTGCAGACTATGTTGTATCAATCTGAAACAAGGAGCATGGAGTCTGACTAGTCCAGGTTTCTGTACGAGGAATGCGATTTTATATTTTGACTGTTCGCATCCTACAATGCAATAATATGTAACGGCGATATATTGAGACTAGGAGTCTCACATGTGATTTCTATTGTTATATATATATATTTAATTCCCTAGGGAATAGACCTTTTAACCCTTTAAAAACGTGCAATTTCTCCTTTTGCCACAATGTTTTCCACTTTTAGTCATAGGTTATCCATTCAATTATGGAGATTTTCTATGTCTTGACAAAATACGTTCAAAGTCGTCTGCTGCAGAATTGTCGTATGAGGGAAAGGGTTAAATAGATTATATAAGATACAAAATTATTATTTATACCATACCTTTGAAATTCTTCAGGTTCTTTATGTTTGTTCAGCTCTGTATTTTCTTTAACATTTTTATCTCTACTTAACACTTGTTCTTGAATTTCGATCTTTTCAGGATTGTATGCCGAGGAGCTCTCTTCTTTTATCAAGTTACTCTGGTTAAAGTTAAAACTAACATCACTCTCTGACACTGATTTAGATGTCGTGAGAGACCAGTCTGTGCCCAAAGAACAGCTTGAATTGAAGTCCTCTTCTACTTTAGAAGAAACTAATTTAGGAGGAACTTCCTCATCATTAATCTGTGACAACAGGAAAAAAAGTTTATCCCTGAGGCCATCCTTCTTAAGGCACTGTAATATAATAGAAATTTGCATGTTAAACCTATCCCACATGCAATTTACAACACATCTGTTGCAGACAAAGACACAAAAAGAATACGCAAACAAAATAATTTAATACTCATATACATGTAATAAAGTTATACTTATTTAATAGTTGAAATATAAGTGTGATGGTAAGGAAGGGTTGTATAAAAGTTTCAATGCAATGCATCAAGTAGCTACTAGGATATGGACTCTTTAATGTCATTGCACCCAAAACTTTAACCAGAATTTCTAATTTAAAAAAGGGCCACAATTTGCATTATATGCTGGAAAGAGTTATCAAACTTGATTATTTATAAAGTTTCAATGCAATGCATCAAGTAGTTACTAGGATATGAACTCTTAATGTCGTTGCACGCAAAACTTTAACCAGAATTTCTAAGTAAAAAAAGGCTACAATTTGCATTATATGTAGTTCTAATTATATGCTGAAAAGACTTGATTATTTATATAGGTGTGATGATTGGGAAGAGTTGTATAAAGTTTTAATGCAATGCATCAAGTAATTACTAGGATATGGACTCTTAATGTTGTTGCACGCAAAACTTTAACAAGAATTTCTAAGTACAAAAAGTGGCATAATGGTGTCAAAAGCAGATATAGAGTATTGGGACTTGTCCTGCCAGGTCATTTGATGATATTCAATAAGTGTGTGAAGTTTCAAAGCAATAGCATCTGCGGTTTTTGAGAAAAAGCCTTGCATGCAAAGCTTTAACCAAAATATCTAAGTCTAAAAAGTGGCATAATTGTATCAAAAACAGATATATATATATATATATATATATAGAGAGAGTATTGGGACTTGTAGTGCAAGGTCATTTGATGATGTCCAACAAGTATGTGAAGTTTCAAAGCAATAGCATCTGTGGTTTTTGAGAATAAACTTTGCATGCAAAACTTAAACCAACATTTCTAAGTACAAAAAGTGGCATAATGGTGTCAAAAGCAGATATAGAGTATTGGACTTGTCCTGCCAGGTCATTTGATGATATTCAATAAGTGTGTGAAGTTTCAAAGCAATAGCATCTGTGGTTTGTGAGAAAAAGCCTTGCATGCAAAACTTTATTAAAGTTGCAACGCCAACGCACAAGTGACTGTAATAGCTCTCATATTCTTTGAATAGTCGAGCTAAAAAGTACTATTAAGTAATAGTTGTGACATATCACTTTTATTGCAATTTAACAATTTAACCCTTTCCCACATACAAAAAATCAGAAGCAGACGACTTTGAAAACATTTGGCAAACACATGGAAAAGCTTTATAAAGATAGGTATATCATGGAGACACCGGTTCTCGAACCTCTTAACATTTATCAGGGCTCATGGGAATACTTATGAATTCATGTCAAAAACCAGCAATAATAAATAAAGCATCGGTTCACATAAAATTTATTACCTATTTATGGAATGCATTTTTGAAAATATGTAATTTGTAAACAGTCCTTGAACTAAAGGTTTTAGATCAGGGACCTCAACGATAATTACTGAAAAAGTTGAAAACATTGTGGCAAAACAGCCAAAAGAAGAAATTGCTCATTTTAACCCTTTCCTACATAAAAGACGCTTTCTGATGCCTCTGCAGCAGACGGCTTCTTGAAAACATAGTGACAAAAGAAGAAGAAATTGCTGAAAAAAACAAGCAATTTCTCCTTTTGACACAATGTTTTCCAATTTTAGTCTTAGGTTGTCCATTCAATTATGGAGATTTTCTATTTTTTGACAAAATATGTTTGAAGTCGTCTGCTGCAGAATTGTCGTATGAGGGAAAGGGTTAAGCAAGTTCTACTTTTGTCACAATGTTTTCAAAAGTCGTCTGCTGCAGAGGTGTCAGACACCATATGTATGCGGGAAACGGACCAGGTTAAACCAGGATTATATTGTCCCTAACTAACTTGGAGGATATTTTTGGTCTCCGATATACTTTTTTAGTTTCTGACTAGATCTATGGAAATATAATAAATGTCAAAGAAAGTTAACTGTTATCAAAATTCAATATTCCCCTTTTCTTGATTTTATCGTACAGGTCCCTGTTCTCGAACCGTACCTATCTTCGAACCTTTAGTTCAAGGACTGTTTAAATATTTCCAAAAACGCATTGTACGTACTAAATTGTATGGGAACCGATGCTTTGTTTACTGTCACATAAAGTGTTGAATTTATTTGTCATTATTGTTGGTTTTTGACATGAATTTATAAGTATTCCCATGAGCACTGATAAATGTTAAGAGGTTCGAGAACCGGTGTTTCCATGCTAAGTTAGGGAACGAAAATTCACGGGACGAATCGACGTATCAACGTTTCAATTCTTAAACGGCCATATCAGCATAACATTTAAAAAGACGACTACCTTTGAAATCTCATCATCACTTAAATCACGCTCAAGACTGTCTAAATTTTCAATCTGTCTTAGTTTCTTTCTAAGTTTTCTGATTTGTAACGTCAGCAGATGTGAATCCATTTTCAGGGAATTCCCTGTAGAGGGCGCTGTAGATATTGGTCCCAGGCTTTAATCATCTACGCAATGTTTCTCCCTCGAAAGCGTGGCCACAGAGAACTACACCTTCGACCCGTCACATGGGTATTTCCTGCTTTTGGGAATCATAACAAACGAGAACTTTCATTTAGCGATGCAGTGAAAACGCACTCAATTCGAAGATATGTTCAGAAAAAAGGGTACGTAGTGCGTGAATGAATAAACAATCTTACTTTTGTTTTTATGATGGTACAATCTCGAAAGGATTTCTCTGGAAAATTAAAGTTGTCTCATATCCTTATTCAAAAGGATTGACCCAGCTGCTATTCCATGTTTGCTTGCATAATTTGATCCTGTGAGCAGTGGTCTTTATAAGAAGCAGTGAACTGAACTTTTCCTGTTAATATTTCTCTTATTGCCAAACCAAACTGATAACCCATTGAGATCATTCTACTTTAGTACCCACAGCCAGGGACCGTGTATTACATCATACATGTATATTATATTATATATTGTCCTAGTCCAGGTTTCTGTACAAGGAATGCGATTTTTTATTTTGACTGTTCGCATCCTAGTGCAATATGTAACGGCGATATATTGAGACTAATATTGTCCCTGCCACAGCATAGGACTTCACATACAGCAAATCTGAAGCAGACGACTTTGAAAACATTTTGGCAAAAATCACTTTTAAAAATAGCATTATATTTAATGGAATAAAGTTGAAAACACTTTGGCAAAAGGAGAAATTGCTTGTTTTGAGCAATTTCTCACAGTGTTTTCAAAAGTCGTCTGCTGCCGAGGCCACAGAAAGGGTCTATATGAGGGAAAGGGTTAAGAAAGGGTAAATTTAACTCTTCCCACATGTATACGAAATATAAACTGCTGAAAACATCTCTGAAAAAAAATAATATATATAGGATCTGACATGAGTTGTCATTTCATATAAAGTTTTATTAAAAAAACCGAGTTCAAGATTTTTTGTTATTAAGCGAGCCTCTGGCGAGCTTAATAACAAATATCTTGGACGAGTTTAATAAAACTGTTTATGAAATGACAACGAATGTCAGATTCTTTTTATCACATGACGAAACACACACAGAAAATCGGGTTTTCCAAAGCTATTTTAATTTCGTCAGTAAACCGTATAACAATGCCACAAATAATTATTCTAAGGTCATATTCTGCTTAGTTTATTAAAAGGTATAATAAATAACACTCATGAGATATTATATTTCTCACATAAAGTGACTTATGAGGCGTATTTCGATAAAAATGTACTTAACGTTTACAATATTTCTAGATGAAATTTACAGGTTTTGGTGGCAAAGTGACTAATGTATGACGTCAAAACGATGACGTGACGTCATTTTTTTCTAGTATTAGGTCATATTATATTACACACGTTGTATATAAAGAAATACGTAATGGGTATATTACATGGGATACAAGCATTGTCATGTGATAAATATATATATATATAAGTTTCATTGTTGAAAAGAGTTGAAAACATTATGGCTAAAATATCTACAGCTGAAAACATCTCCGAAAACCTATATAAATGTAAGTATTATTGTTTGAATACAGTTGAAAACATTGTGGCTAAAGGAGAGATGAAACAATATTTCCAATTTCCCCTTTACAGTTGAAGGCTTTACCACAGTTTTCAAAAGTCATCTGCTTATTTTGACTGTTCGCATCCTAGTACAATCGATATGTCACATCAACCTATTGAGACTACTGCTGCACATATGTCCAAACTATGTAGAGGTGCAAGTGGGAAAAGGATCTACCTCTTATCTATTGCTCTGCTGTCAAACTTATCTGTGTTATAACAGAGACCATATATTATTATATACAGTTTCTGGTTATAACAGTAACTACTGCAGCAGATAAGGGTTATTGTCTTCCTTTCAATACTGTTCATAATAAGTGAGCCATGACTAATTTTAAAACCCTTTCCTCATACGACAATTCTGCAGCAGACGACTTTGAACATACTTTGTCAAGAAATAGAAAATCTCTATAACTAAATGGATAACCTATGAAGAAAAGTGGAAAACATTGTGGCAAAAGGGGAAATTGCACGTTTTGTGCAATTTCTTCTTTTGTCACTATGTTTTCAAAAAGCTGTCTGCTGCAGAGGCGTCAGAAAGTGTCTATATGAGGGAAAGGGTCAACAGACCACGTTGAGACAAATGTATTCAAAATCTCTAAATTAAAAGTATGAAAATTAAATATAGTTGAAGACATTGTTGTAAAAGCAAATTTTGTTCATCATGAGCAATTTCTCCTATTTTGTAGTAAAGTACTTAACCCTTTCCCTCATACGACAATTCTACAGCATACAACTTTGAATGTATTTTGTCAACAAATAGAAAATCTCTATAATTTAATGGATAACCTATGACTAAAAGTGCAAATTATTGTGGCAAAAGGAGAAATTGCACTTTTTGTGCAATTTCTTCTTTTGTCACTATGTTTTCAAAAAGCTGTCTGCTGCAGAGGCGTCAGAAAGCGCCTATATGAGGGAAAGGGTTAAGTAGAGTTGATGTTGTATAAACAAAAAAGAGTAACTTTTCATGATTGTTTTTAAAGGACCAAGTGATGTGGAAATTGCTAGAGAGAATGAGATCAAACTTGCAATAACCCAGGAACTTTCAAAAGCACTGAAAGATGTACAGAAAGAAAATGTTGGTACTGAAGATCAAGCGGTTTACAGGTAAACATCCCATCACCCAAAACAGATGACTTTTACACCTATGCTGTAGATGACTTCTAAAAAAATTGCTCATAATAAGCATTTTCTTTTTCTCTTACGAAGTTTTTTACTCAAAAGATCTAGAAATCATAGATATACTTTTCATTACTTTAATAGATTTTCAATTTTTTCTCAATTTTCAATACTTTTTCTGAAATTGATATCGGGTAAACTTATGTACAGACAAAATAGAAATAATAGGACTTTATTCCCTGTATTCTTCTCACAATTTTTTTTTCCTAGTAAATATGATTGTCATGAATTTACTTTAAGGATTCATTCCTAGATAAGCCTTAAAATCTGGCCTTTTCTCCATAATATAATTCTTAATTCTTAATTATTTCCTATGTTGAAGCCTTTCATAACAATTATAATTTTGGAACAAATTCTAATGAGTATCCACTACATAGGATATTGTGGAAAATCTGTTTCAAGTTTGAATCCTGTGGTGAAGAGAGGGTAAAAATTTGTGATTTCCTTCCGTGCAAATTCTTGTTAACCATTTCCCTCATATAGACGCTTTCTGACGCCTCTGCAGCAGACGGCTTTTTGAAAACATAGTGACAAAAGAAGAAATTGCACAAAACGTGCAATTTCTCCTTTTGCCACAATGTTTTCCACTTTTTGTTATAGGTTATCCATTCAATTATGAAGATTTTCTATGTTTTGACAAAATACGTTAAAAGTCGTCTGCTGCAGAATTGTCGTAGGAGGGAAAGGGTTAAGTCATGCATACATGTACTTGAAATGAAGCAGATATCAAGAGTGATTATACTATAAGATACATGTATTTAAAGTTCTTTCTAAATCAATGTTAATTGCGCACTAAATGACCTTAGCTGTCGATGCGCCATAAAACAATATACATTCATTCATTCATTCATTCTAAATCAATGTAAAATGAAGGAGATAAACTATATGTATCATTCATCCATTCTCTATAATACAGCACTGAAACAGCCAATGCAGTGTGTACTTGCCTTGAAGCGATTATTTTACATGGATATAAATCTAAGACAGTGAACAAGGTAAGATAAGATGCTGCTTATAAGTTATAATATAAACCTTAACCCCCCCCCCCCCCCCCCCCCCCCCCCCCCCCCCCATTCCTACACACAACAAATTTGAAGCAGATGACTTTGAAAAACTATAGACACCCAATATGGAAATCTCCATAAATAAAGTATAATTATTGAATGGGTTCAAAAACATTGTGACAATAGGAGAGATATCTCATTATGAGCTATTTCTTCTCTTGTTACAATGTTTTCAAAATTATTCTGCTGCATATGTGTCAAAATGCCTCTGCATGTTGGAAAGGGTTTATAAAATACCATATAGAGAGACTATTTATAGACACATTCTTGTGTGGGTTTTCCATAATTATCACAAACAAAAACATAGCCGTCATTATTGTTATAGTATATAGAGAGACTATTTGAAGTTACATGGTCTTGTGTGGGTCACAGACATATAAACACAGAGATGCGAATCACTCCGAAATCTCGCATTCTATTGTGCGTACGGCGAGAAATCATCGGACCATAATACTTGTACTGCAAGCGTCTGACAATCTCAATTAAGCAATCAGAATACATTAGATATCTTAGTTTATAATAGAATTAGGATCTTTTAAAAAAAAAAAGCAATGTCTTATTTGTTCTGTCTGTATTTATATTTATTTAACACTTGCTATTACAGATTGCAAATTACATGGGTATGGGACAAGAAGCCCTCTCACAACCAAGTCTTGTAAGTATGGTAGTATGTTAGACCTGTTTCACTATTTCAATACTCAAATGGACTTGTCAAGCTCTGCATTCGGAAGAGTCCATAGCAAATTTTAGGAATATCAAGATAAAAATATTTAGTTGTGTAGCAAACAGTATTTGCGCTGGCTTGCCTGGTGTAGTACTTCGAATTGTTTATCGTGATAGTATAGTAATCACAGAGCTCAGTAAGCTCGTAACTCTGATCTAATTTAAATGTTAATGCGTTGTGTATTAATTGCGACCTTTTCAACAATGTTCATTCCACATGACCATTAAATATACAAAAGGGTAATAACTGTCTGAGTTATAGAGAAGTCAACAAATCGATTCATGTTCCACTGTTTCTACACTTATGTCGAAATTGACAGTTGGAATGTAGTCAATTTAACAAGAATAATTTGAAATAGAAGTGCATCTAAAGTTTGCCGGACTTCAATACGGCAAAAATGACAAAAGTCCGAAATACAAATAATAAATCAAAAATGTTCAATTTCAACAACTACAGCATGTAAGAACATAAAGCTAGTCTTTGTGCAACGCGGAGTGACGCAATTCACTGTCACACACCATTTTAAACTGTCGTGAGGGTTACCCTTACCAAAATGGGTAATGCCTGGATCTTAACTTGTCGCAAAGGCTTCACAAATCTTTTCAAGTGGCCAAAGTGTGCATCTGCAGAAGACAACTTTAGATTTATTTCAGTGAAAAAAAAGAGAAATTCTTCATAATGAACAAAATTTCTTTATATCACAATGTTTTCAATCCATTCAATTATAATTATGTCTCCCCCATTACATGGGGGTGACATATTGTTTTTGCCTGTTCCGTCCGTCCTTCCGTCCGTCCTTCCGTCTGTCACACTTGTTTCCACTCAATAACTGAAGAACGCTTGGGCATAGGAACTTCATTCTTAATATGCAGGTTGGTCATGACCAGTAGCTGACCCCTATTGATTTTGATAACAGAAGGTCAAAGGTCAAGGTCATGGTGACCTTGTGAGGTAAAAAATGGTTTCCGCTCAATAACTGAAGAACGCTTTGGCTGAGGAACTCCATACTTGGTATGCAGGTTGGCCATGCCTAGTAGAAGACCCCTATTGATTTTGAGGTCAGTACGTCTAAAGTCAAGGTCACAGTGACCATGAGCTTGAAAGGTCACAGTGACAATGAGCTGATAAATAGTTTTTGCTTGGGCCCAGGAACTTCATACATGATGTGCAGGTTGGTCACCACCAGAAAATGACCCCTATTAATTTTAAGGTCACTAGGTCAAAGGTCAAGGTCACAGTGGTCATGGTCACATCCGTCACACTTGTTTCCGCTCAATAACTGAAGAATGCTTGGGCATAGGATCTTCATACTTGGTATGCAGGTTGGTCATGACCAGTAGATGACTCCTATTGATTTTGATGTTAGAATGTCAAAGGTCAAGGTCATGGTGACCTTGTGAGGTAAAAAATGGTTTCTGCTCAATAACTGAAGAACGCTTGGGCCGAGGAACTCCATACTTGGTATGCAGGTTGGCCATTCCCAGTAGAAGACCCTATTAATTTTGAGGTCAAAGTCACGGTCACAGTGACCTTGAGCTGAAAGGTCACAGTGACAATGAGCTGAAACATTGTTTTTGCTTAATAACTGTAGAATGCTTTGGCCATGGAAGTTAATACTTGGTGTGCAGGTTGGTCACCACCAATAGATGACCCCTATTGATTTTGAGGTCACTAGCTAAAAGGTCAAGGTCATGGTAACCTTCAGCTGAAAAATGGTTTCCTCTCAATAACTAAAGAATGCTTATGTTGAGGAACTTCATACCTGGTGTGCAGGTTGGTCCTAACCAGTAAATGACCTTTATTGAATTTGTTTGATTTTGAGGTCACAAGGTCAAATGTCGAAGGTCACGGTAACCTTCAGCTGAAAAATGTGTTTTACTCAATAACTCAAGAACGCTTATACCCAGGAACTTCATACTTGGTGTGCAGCTTGGTCCTAACCTGTAGATGACCCTATTGATTTTGATGTCAGTAGGTCAAAGGTCAAGGTCGCGGTGACCTTTGGCTGAAAAATGGTTTCCGCTCAATAACTGAAGATTGCTTGGGCCCAGGAACTTCATACTTGGTGTGCAGGTTGGTCACCAGCAGCAAATGACCCCTATTGATTTTGAGGTCACTAGGTCAAAGACCAAGGTCATGGTAACCCTCAGCTGAAAAATGGTTTCCGCTCAATAACTGAGGATTGTCACTGTTGCTTCATCTCCAGTCTAAAACTAAAAAATTCATCTCTATCATTTCTTTTCCTCCCCTACGACCACACAAATGGGGAGACAAGCGCTTTTTCAAAAAAGCAATCTCTAGTTTACTTTTGTTTATAGATATATTCCATATTTGTGCCTAGATGGTTCTCAAAATAGTCTGCTACAGATTTGGTTTATGTGGTAAAGGGTTTAAGTAAAATGGAAGTGAAATAAGCAGAGCTACAATGTTTATCTTGAGAAGTTGGATCTATGAATGTTATAATTGTTGATAGACAATATGAGTCGCTGGTGAGAATGGGAATGCACACTGGCATGTCTTACTATTCACTGTTAACATACACAACAAAGACCCTTTTGATCTGACACAGCTCATCAATATAAATTAACCCTTTCCCTCACGTAAAGGCTTTCTTATGCATCTGCCGCAGACAACTTTGAAAACGTTGTGGCAATAGGGGAAATTGCTCATAGCGCAATTTATCATTTCACCACAACATTTTCGACTCAATTCAATAATCAAACTTTGATTTATTGAACATTTTCTCGTTTTTGCGGAGACATTTACACAGTCATCTGCTGCGAATTTGTTATATGTGGGGAAAGGATTAAAACCATCACATAAATCATTGTAGCTGCAACATTATTTGAACCCGTCATAGGGAAAAGGTACAAGTTGTCATTACGGAGTAGTGTAGGTTCAGATCACCCTGTACATCTGCTCCATCTTATCAGAATCTACACATTTTGACAATATCTTCTAGCATGCAAATACTCATGCTGATCTGAATCTACACTATTCACAAATGCCAACTTGTACATTTTCATACAGTCAGGCTCATTTCGAGGGCTTGGTGTGAAACGGTTGTAACTAAAAACCTATTTTGAAAACCCTGGTTTAGGGGCAATTTTGACCCCTTTGTAAAACAATGCAAATTTAGGTGCCATTGCTCAGAACGAGCAATGGCACCTAAATTTCCATTGTTTACCAAGTAAAATGATTTAACGCTTATTAAGACTTTATGGCGAGGTGATTAACCTTGGTAAAAAAAAAATCAATTTAAGTTTCAACCGTTTCACGACAAGCCCTCAATTTTGTCTTTTAAGAATTTCTGGACTTTTGTTGCCAAGTTTACCCATGGTGAAGTGATATCCCAACTCAAGCATCTTGGTCAGATTACTACAGAAATTGGGTTATGCAGAGTGAGTATAAAATGTTTGGCTGATCTCTTAATACGAGGGCCATATTCCATGTTCTTAAATCCTTTTTTGCCCTCAAAACTCCCTGAAAAGAGTGATTTATTTGAGAAAGATTAATTTAGTAAAAAGAGTGAGATTGGTTGAATTCTAAGCTTGTCTGTGTTTCGAACAAAAAAAGTTTGACTATTGTAATACCCGTGGCATCTGCGTTGTTGCTATCACAAAACTTTAACCTTACCTCATAACTCAAAATCTGTTAAACATTTTCAAATAAAACTTGGTACACATGTTCCTTGGAACAATACACATGTCTATACCAAGTCACAAATAATTTTTAACCTTACCTCATAACTCAAAATCTGTTAAACATTTTCAAATAAAACTTGGTACACATGTTCGTTAGAACAATACACATGTCTATACCAAGTCACATAACTCTGGCTTTAATAATTGTTCTGTAATGCCCCTTTTTCGAGCATAGGTGTTTGATCTTGTTTCCTCATTATCTAGACATCAAGTTATATTTTATATAGTCTTATCAACTATGAACACTCTTCAGTTGAAGTTTATAAACTTGATTAACTCTTTCACACTTATACTAAATCTGCAGCAGACAACCTTGAAAACATCTTGGGAAAATATATTGAATGAAAGTTTAATCATTGAAAAGACTTTAAAACATTGTTGCAAAAGAAGAAATTGCTCATTATGAACATAAGCATTTCTCCTTTTGCAACAACGTTTTTCAAAATTCATCTTCTGCAGATGTGCATTCATGTGGGAAAGGGTTAACTCCTTGGATGTTGTCTTTGAATATAGGTCTTACCAAAACATAGACAGTGGGATGATTATTTTGAGTGTTCACAATCATAGATTTGTGTCACCAGCCTTGGTATTGTGACACATAGGGATTACTTCTCTATTGTCTGTCCTTCTGTCTGTCCGATACACCTTGACCTCAATGGAAGGAAACATATGTGTTTCTTTGAACACTCTTGTTAGGTTAAACACAATATTTCCAAAAGCCTTTAGGAGAAGAGGTTTTAGAAGTTGACTATTATGAAGTTACGGGAGTGTTAATTAGTTTTATCTGAAATGTTTTGACAGGCCTGGGTGAGAGTAGCCCTAAATGATGGACTGATGGAGAGTTATATTGATTCAATGGTTGCCGATAAGAGAACCCTAGAGTAAGTCAACTTTTGGTTGTCTCCCTTAAATATCTTAACACTCACACACAGACTTTTTCTTATGCCTCTGCAGCAGAAAACGTTTGAAAACATTGTGGCCAAAGAAGAAATTGCTCATTATGTCACAACGTTTTCAAAGGTTGTCGTTTGCAGATGCATCAATATGCTTCTTTCTGTGGGAAAAGGATAACATTGATAGGCCTTGCAATTTGGTTTCCTTGCATTGCATTGTGTTTTTATACCCCCTTCGAAGAAGAGTCTCTGTATCGGGCTGTCGGTCGGAAGCCAATTTTGTCTGGCCTATTTCTTACAAACCACTGGGTGGAATTCAATAAAATTTTACATGAAGCTTCTATACCAAGAGGAGATCTGCATATCCTAAACGTCTTACAATTGCATTATATTTTACAAAGTTATGGCCCTTTTACTTATTAAGTCTGTCGATCAGTCGGAAGCCATATTTTGTCCTGCCTATTTCTTACAAACAACTGGATGGAATTCAATAACATTTTACATATAGCTTCTATACCAAGAGGAGATGTGCATATCCTAAAGGTCTTACAATTGCATGTTATTTTACAGAGTTAAGGCCCTTTTACTTATTAAGTTATTGTGTAGGTCAAGGTGCTGTTTTGGTGGTATTTACCGTCTTCAGTGACAGTTCTAGTTTCATCTAAAATGATATATAAGATGAAAATGCTATGACAAACTGAATTCCATCAGAATGAAAAGGCATCAGCTTAATGCATACTGTTAGCAGTTATTGTTTTCTACCAAACTGATTGCTATAGTATCTGATATGACCTGATACAGACAAAATTTGTCTGAGTTTCAGTAGAAAACTTTTTGAAAACATTATGAGAAAGGAGAAAATGCTCCGAATCAGCAGCTTCTCATTTTGAAACGCTTTCTAACATCTAACCCCTGTAAGCCATTCTTTTTTGAAGCTTTCCAGAAAATAGAATAATTTTCTTAGATGTTGTCAAAATTGATTGGTTGGAGGTTTAGTCCATTTAACCCTTTCCCTCATATAGACGCTTTCTGACGCCTCTGCAGCAGACGGCTTTTTGAAAACATAGTGACAAAAGAAGAAATTGCTCAAAACGAGCAATTTCTCCTTTTGCCACAATGTTTTCCACTTTTAGTCATAGATTATCCATTCAATTAAAGAGTTTTTTTTTTTTTTTTTTGACAAAATATGTTCAAAGTCGTCTGCTGCAGAATTGTCGTATGAGGGAAAGGGTTAACAGAGTTTCCTGTATACAAAAAATAAGCAGCAGACACATTTGAGGAAATTTATAGTAAATCTCAAACAGATGAAATTTTAATGTTAGAAAAGAGTTGAAAACATTGTTGCAAATGGAGAAATTGCTCATAAGGAATAATTTCCCTGTATGCGACAATGTTTCAAAAGTCATCTTCTGCAGGTGTCTCATAATGCCCCTACAAGTACAAGTGGGAAAGGGTAAAATCATGTTTTCATAACGCTGAAATTGCACCAGTCTTCCACACAATATGTGAACTGTTGTCAAAGCAGCTGATTCTGGAAATATCCTATCAGGTTCAACCTTCACCACATACAACAAATTTTGCATCAGACAATTTTGAAAAATATCTGGACAACAGACGTTAAAAATCTTTGTAAGTGAAAATATTATTATTGAAAAGTTAAAAGTTAAAAACCTTTTGACCAAAGAAGTGAGCAATTTTTTCTTTTTAGCTCACCTGTCACATAGTGACAAGGTGAACTTTTGTGATCGCCCTTTATTACACTAGGGCTAAATTTGGACACAACAACAATCTGACTTTACATTATTTATTTTTCTCATTCCCCGCACACCCACATCCTTTGGTGCACCCTTGCAATAATTTGCATAAATGTAAACATAATATAATATTATCAAGTGTGGCAGTTATGGTCCATGTCTAGCGGACAACCCCAGAGAGATATGTGCAGTGAGGGAGTAGGCCGTGACTCCCCAAGTACTCCTCCTAAACCTCCATGGATGACTCCTCTCATGAAAGTGGCCAGCGTAAGATTCAATCACTGGACCAATAAATCAACCTGTCGGGGCACTCCCCACGACATATATATCCCAATCAGCCTCCCCGGATGTTATCCTCACGTGAAGGCGGCCTAGCGTTAGACATTCAATCACTAGACCTAAACCACCGTTTGGATCGGCCGCAAGCCTACTCCCTAATGGCAATAATCCAAAAATTATGAAAAACACTAGCTGGTTTTAGACAGTGCAAACTTTAATTATAATGCAACCCTTGATGATAATTAGTATATCCACATATCTCTCCGGAATTTCCCGCCACACGAACCATAGTTCGCCCCAAATTCCGGAGCATACCGATCACAAGTATAGCTTTTCCAAAGCCTCACACATTGACAGAAGGAACATATCATTGCCAACATCTGAAAGATGCACACCATCTGCGAAATAAAAACCTGGAGTGTCACTTTTAATTTCCTCGTGTGCTATAAAAACACCCCCCAGATAACACGCCAGTCTCCTCATAAATCTGTTGAGCAACTTCCTTTTCCTTTCAATTTTGTCGATCGGCATCTCCGATCTTGACCAATTAAGCCGCGGCAACATGGCAGATAAAACTAGCGTAGTTGAAGGCATTAGTTTAGATAGATCCAACATATCATTTTTTATAACATTCCTTAAATTTTTACATCCTACTGATTCTATATCATTTGACCCAACGTGAATGACCAGAACTTTAGGCGCAGCATTATATAATGAAAGATATTGGATCCTGTTCATAAGCTCCTCCCAATGCATCCCCCTATGGCCAGACCATCGTATCTGTGACACCCCTCTTACGTCCAAGTCCTTGCTTGTCATCCTGAACTTAGCACGTTCTTCTGCCCAATGTATATAGGAGTCTCCGACTATCCATAAGTCTGCAAAATACTTAGCTTGATGTTAGCAAGCATGCCCTACTCAAAATTACACATTATCTAATGTATCGCTGAAATGCATTAGAAGTCCATCTACCCATTTTTTTAATGACATCATTAGATACGCCTTTATGATGCAACCAGGTAGCAGCGCCAATACGGAAGGAATGCGTTTTATATTGCCTTCCGTTATGCAACTCGGCACTTTTGACGACTTTTGACAGTACTGCACCAAACTGATAACTATTTAATGGCTTACAATTTGAATGACAAAAAAGGCTCTGACAAGTTGCACTGTTAGTTCTGCTTTGAAGATATGATTTCATAGCAGAAAAAGGACATGATATACCTCCAGTTGCGGTTATGTGCACAAACTGAGGTGACCCACATTGATTAGTTTTGGACTTACATAAGCGCACAATAAATTTATCCTTATTCATCTGAATGTCATTTAAGCTCAATGGAGATTGAACATGATCGGTAGATGACCCAACCAGTTCACTTACTCTAAAAAGCCCAAAAAATGCCAGTGTATAAGCAGCCCTAAAAAGTAAAATTTCATGTTCAGAGTAACAAATCATTTCAAGTTGTCCACATATGATGATCAATATGTCCAAAGTGATAGGGAACCTACTGTCAACAGATGATCGTGACCGTCTGTAGCCTTCTAAAATCTTTGAGATGGTAATTTCAGACGAACAATCTGGCAAGCCTAAAATTTTGTGATGGAACCTAATGGCCGAAATATATGTAGAAGCTGTATTATATGCATAGCCCTTCTGGAAAAGGAAGGAGATAAACATTTCCCATTGGGAAAGTGGGGCTGGTAACCTACAGCTTAGATTATAGGACTTCCGGAAATTGTCAAAAAGATTCATTGCTTGCTTATATACGGTTTTAGTGTGTATTGACAGTCCAGCATTTAAAAGCTTTCTGGCGCCAGATTGAAGATGTTCCAAAGAAGGCTTGGTATCGATGCAGGACAATCGTCTGCCTCTGGGGCCAACTGCCGAAACCGTGTTATCTGTAAACGAGACAAACTATCGGCAATGACATTTTTGCAACCTGGTATATGTTCCGCTCTCAAAACGATGTTGAGTTTCAAGCATTTTAATGTCAGCGCCCTAACTAAAACCATTATGTCGAGCGATTTAGTTGTTTGCTTGTTTATAACCTGCACAACAGCTTTGTTATCACAATGAAGCAGTACCTTCCTGTTACTCAATTTTTCGCCCCAAATATATATTGCAACCAAAATCGGAAAGTACTCAAGCAGAGTGATATCCTGAAGTCGACCCTGCTTAATCCATGACTAGGGCCAAACAGAGCATGTCCATTGACCTTGAAAAAATATACCAAACCCCTTGTTCTCCACTGCAGAGCTATCGGTGTACAATGAAACGTCCCAATTCGTCAGCCATTGTGCATCGATGAATAAGGAAATCCCATTGAAGTCGCAGAAAAAGCGCAACCACATTTTCAAGTCCTGACGCATGCCTTCAGTTAGCCTAATATGGTGGTGTGAGCATTGGATACCACAAGTAGCATTTATCAAGCGTCGACAAAAAGGACGCCCTGGCACAATAGCCCTGCACATGAAGTTCAAAGAGCCAAGCAATGACTGCAACTCCTTAAGAGTAATGCTACGTTTATGTTTCAGAATTTCCTCGATTTGAGTGACCATAACTTGTATTTTTACAACAGGAATTCTTACTTGCATCAAAACTGAATCAATTTCTAAACCCAGAAAAATCAATACGGTCTTAGGGCCCTCTGTTTTTTCCTCAGCAATTGGTACGCCGAAATTTACGCAATGAGAAAGGAAACCCCTCATAATAATTGAACAATGATCAGTATTCTGAGGACCCCCAAATAGGAAATCATCTAGATAATGTTCAACCCTCCCCACTGGACAACTTGACCGTATAACCCATTGCAGGAAGTTAGCAAATGTTTCGAAAGTTGCGCAAGAAATGCTGCAGCCGAAAGGTAAAGCCTTATCGAAATAATAACGGCCTTCAAACTTAAAACCCAATAGCTGAAAATCTACTTTCGAGACCGGCAACAAGCGAAAAGCTGATTTTATATCGGTTTTGGCTAACAAGGCCCCTTTACCCAATTGTTGCACCATCTCAATGGCGGCGTCAAATTTTGTATATCTCACCGAACACAAATCATTATCAATGAAATCATTTACCGAATTTCCTTTCGGGTATGATAGATGACGAATCATTCTATATTGACCTTTTTCCTTTTTGGGAACCAAACCCAACGGTGACACCCTGAATGCACTGAAAGGCGGATGCACAAAGGGGCCTTCAACTCTTCCTAACTGAATCTCTTTCCTTATTTTTTCTGACACCATGCTTGGATTGTCTCTTGCCGATTTCAAATTATCAGCGTAAAAAGAAACCATGGGACCTTCATAATGCAAAGGGAAACCCGAGGCAAAACCATTATTTATTCTGTTCGCTGCAAGCTTATCTGGGTAAATACTCAAATATTTTAACATGTGGGCTAATTTTACTGGTGTACGTGCCAACTGAAAATCATTTCCTCTGGACATGTTGCGGTCGTCCAAGAAATGGCTGATTGCCCTGAAAAGTGTTGTCTACTTGTCGATTACAGTTCTGTTGTGCATGTGAACCCTTGCATGCTAGACAAACATGACTGTATTTACAATTCTTAAACGAACAACCAGGAACAGAATTAAAAGCAAAGCAAGGTCGGACCACAGGCCTTCGATTCCCGTTGACTGATTGGCTTGTTGTACTGGACGATCTTGGTTGAGTCGAAGCTTGCAAAGTCATCGTTCTCAACCATAAATCAGGGTGAATTTTAGACCATGACATGGGCTCTATAGCTTGTCTCAACCTAAAACCTTCGTCATATGCTCTCCAAGCAAAGGAGCCAAAACATCTTGATTCCGCATCCCTTATCAACGACATATATTGCAGAAGTTCGCCTGCTTTACCTGGATACTTCTTTATCAAGATAGATGAAAAAATCAAAAATGCATCTGTCCACTCACGTATTGACTGGACAGACTTACTTGTTTTGGGTTTAACGTCAATTTGACCACTCTCGTTTATGGAAAATGTTGTGTTGTTAGCCGAATCGGTTTTATTCAACAACAACGCCAAATTAACAAACTCTCCAGCCCAAATTTTAGACGCCAGCTCATTACTAACATGCATTGTTAACAGATCATCAGCACATTTAAAATTAAAAGGTATTGAGAAATCTCTCTCAACGCAAGTAGGCGCTGCTTGGAGCAGAGCCGCGAAAACATTATGCACATTGTTACCCGTTGTTTCGTTGTCTTCAGTACCACCCAATCTTACAAACTCCGTGTCGTTTGTCGCTGCACTCTGCTCTCTCGGATTCGTTCTCTGCCTCCTAAGGCCTTCTCTTGGCATGTCTCTTCCGTGTGGATTCCTTCTCAGCCTTCTAAGACGTTCGCGCGGCATGATGATGTTGGATTGTTTAAACACTTGCGTTCCGTAAACCAGATATTGGTGAACTGAATGCTAACAAACAGGAAGTCGTCGAAACCGGAAGTCACCGTTTTTGCTCAGCAGACAACCGGGAACCCGGCTTCCTGTACGTTTTGCACTCTGTAATTATTACCTTTTCGTAAACAAGCTGCCGCAAATTTAGCCAGGTAATAAAGTTGCCTATTTGTATCAATAGCCTTTATTATCCGTCGTCTGTCCACAATTTCTTGTGAACACGATAAAGTTTTCATTTACTATCCGATGTTTACCAAACCTATTCAATAGCTAGATATACATGAGAGCTCGGTTCCTTTCGAAAACCAGCCAAATCTATCATGCATGACTGAATTATGGCCCTTTAAAATTGGCAAAAGTGCTATAATTGACCTTGTGAACAAGTTAAAGTCATCATTTATTATCCGATGTTTACCAAACTTATACAGTAGCTAGATATACATGAGAGCTCGGTTCCTTTTGGAAACAAGCCAAATCTATCATGCATGACTGAATTATGGCCCTTTAAAATTGGCAAAAGTGCTATAATTGACCTTGTGAACAAGTTAAAGTCATCATTTATTATCCGATGTTTACCCAACTTATACAGTAGCTAGATATACATGAGAGCTCGGTTCCTTTTGGAAACCAGCCAGATCTGTCATGCATGACTGAATTATGGCCCTTTAAAAATTGCAAAATTGTTATAATTGACTTTATGAACACGATAAAAACTTCATTTATTTGTAACATGTCCTTAACATTGGCAATATAGACACATTGTTGGATGATGCAGATATTGAAAACAGAAATTCTACCTTTACATTCGCTCCTGGAGAAGGTCAACAACCTCTCAGTATTTTTCAAGATAAAGATTCAGAATGTTCCTTAAGTCACCCACTATCAGATTCCTTCAAGCCATGTTGATTGGTCGAAAACTTGGCCGCCAGGGGGCGAGGCTATTTTACCTTATATGGCTTGAGTGAAAACTTAAAAAATCTTCTCCTCTGAAAGTGTTTGACCGATTTTCAAATAATATTGTAGAAATATTCCTAGGGTGACCCTCTATCAGATTCCTTCAAGCCAGGCTGATTGGTCGAAACACTATGGCCACCAGGGGGCAGGGCTTATATGGCTTAAGTGAAGGGAAAAAAATCAGGTGAGCGATACAGGGCCATCATGGCCCTCTTGTTTCACAATGTTTTCAAAAGTCATCTGTTACAGATGCCTCTGCAAATAAAAAAGGGTGTAACAGTCAATGATCACTTGAATATTTTCAGTTACTACTACAATAGGACTGCATATCTCAGAGACTCGGAACAGCCTGAAATTATGAAAAACCTTTTGCATGGTGAGTAAATAACGGTTAACCCTTTTACCACATATATAGACGCTTTCTGAAGCCTCTGCAGCAGACGACTTTTGAAAACCCTGTGACAAAAGATGAAATTGCTTGTTTTGAGCATTTTGTCCTTTTGTCACAGTGTTTTCAACTTTATTCAATTATTTTACCATTATTTATACAGATTTTTCACATTTTTGACAAGATGTTTTCAAACTCGTCTGCTGCAGATTTGCAGTATGTTGGAAAGGGTTAAGCTTTACCCTGCTACAGACTACTTACATCTATACACCTTACTGTTTAAAACATTGTTGGAAAAGGACATTTCTCTTTTTTTTTTATATTGAGTTATACTCTGTATCATGATTTAAGTTTCAAGCTATTGTAATATTTCATTCTAGTTAAAAAATATCATAGCAGGTTCACCATTCCTTTTCCCATAAACCATTTCCTGTTAACCCTTTCCCTCATATAAATGCTTTCGGACGCCTCTGAAGCAGACGGCTTTTTGAAAACATAGTGACAAAAGAAGAAATTGCACAAAACGTGTAATTTTCCTTTTGCCACAATGTTTTCCACTTTTAGTAATAGGTTATCCATTCAATTATGGAGATTTTCTATGTTTTGACAAAATACGTTCAAAGCCGTCTGCTGCAGGATTGTCGTATGAGGGAAAGGGTTAACCATTTCCCAAAGTGTAATTGTTTTCGTGTTGTTGTTGTGATATGTGGCAATACATGTATTACTTTTGATAATAAAGGAGAAACTTTAAACTTATTCTTTGATTTTTAATTTGGTATACATGATCATTGTAAATTAAATATGTGAAAGACATATATTTGTATCAAATCCATTGAAGCATTGAAGAGTTATCGCCCTTAATCTATTACTTTATTTATTATACCCCCAGATACATAGTATATAGGGGCTATAATATAGGAGTCTCGCTTGTTGGTTCGTTGGTCTGGACATTTCTTGTGAACACTATTTCTCAGCAACCCTTTTTCAGAATTCAATATAACTTCACAAGAATGATTGATACAAAGCCTAGTTGTGCATACTGTCTGCGTGTTGCACTGGAATTTTTTTTTAAATGAGTTATGGCTCCTTGAATTTCTCATACATATGTATATTGTCAGGCACCAGCTGGGGGTATTCATCACCTTCAGTGAAATTTCTAGTTTATTCTGCGTGACATATCAAGATAACATTTCTGATTCATTTGAGTAACCTAAACATTGGGTTTTGTGTTTAACCCTTTCCCTCATACGACAATTCTGCAGCAGACGACTTTGAACGTATTTTGTCAAAAAATTTAGAAATCTCCATAATTGAATGGATAACCTTTGACAAAAAGTGGAAAATATTGTGTCAAAAGGAGAAATTGCTCGTTCTGAGCAATTTCTTCTTTTGTCACTATGTTTCCAAAAAGTTGTCTGCTGCAGAGGCGTCAGAAAGTGTCTATATGAGCGAAAGGGTTAAATATCTATAAAAGATCACACAAAAAATGCACGTTATTTTGAGCTCTGGTAATGATTTTAGTTTTGTAATTGCAGGATTGATGACGTTTGAGTTCAAGCTATCATACAATGCCAGTGTTCTGAACCAGTGGTCCTATAAACCACTTATATTATCAGGGATAATTGACCGAGAGGAAGCTCCGCCCCCAATTATTAAACCAGGTAGGTTTACAGAATTTCACTTAAACCATTTCCCTCTTGCAAGAAATTCGCAGCAGACAACTTTGAAAAAATTTAGGCAAAAAGAGAAATTGCTTGTAGAATTCAAATTCTTTATAAGCAACAAGTTGTTAGCTTTAGATTGTTAAAATGCAGCTTCATGTTAGGACGGGTTAATTGCAAAACACTGTCTATTTGCAAGTAATGTTAAACTGTAAGTTATATGAGAATAAATTTAATTGCAAAATAATGCAAGTTATCTGAAGGTCGGGCAAGAAATAATCTATTGGAAAAAAATGGAAGTGTCAATTGGCTTCCTAACAGCTATTTACTTGACTAATGAATCTAAATTAATTATTGTGAAAAGGTAGGCTTTTATACTTCTGTGTCAGACAATTTATTAAACATAACTTCTAGGAATGGTAGAAATAGGTAATTGAACGAATTAGGTATTTGTGAAAAGGTAGGCATTTATACCTCTGTGTCAGACAATTTATCGAACATAACTTCTAGGAATGGTAGAAATAGGTAATAGCACAATTAGGTATTTGTGGAAAGGTAGGCTTTTATACCTCTGTGTCAGACAATTTATTAAACAGAACTTCTAGGAATGGTAGAAATAGGTAATAGAACATATAGTATTTCAAATGGTCTTCTTCTTATTCCCTACTATGTATACAAATTATACTGAATTGGGTGTTGGTTTTGTATTATTAGTTTATTACCAATTGTTCTCAACACAGATGACTTGGGAAAAAGTATACATGTGTTCTATCTATGATTGATATTTTGAGTTACAAAGATTGGACTGTGCAGTTGAACATTGGTCTACAGTATTCCAAATTATGATTTATAAATATAATCAGGTATGCCTAAAGCAGGATTTTGTATAATGACATTTTTACTTGACATTACTCTGCATTAACCCTTTACCATAAATAACACAAATGCAGCAGGCGACTTTGAAAATATTTAGACGAAAAGATAGATTATCTGTATTAATGAAAGTGTTATTATATAGTTGAAAGCATTGTGGCAAAAGTAGAAATTGCTCACCACAATATCTTCCAACATTGTCTGCTGCAATTGTTTCTATATGTGGGAAAGGGTAAAGAAACACAAAATAAAACCCATTAGGATTATTACTCCACCATCTGTTCCTCCCTAATACTTTCGGCTCGGCCAACTTTCTTTCCGAGGATTGACAAAAGTCAATGCGACATGCGTCATTCGTCTTCCACCAATGGTTAAGTCTATGTGGAAAAAGCAGCCAGTTGATTGGGAAGACTGTTGTGTGGAGTACTGGCGTGAGAAAACCAGGAAATGCATGAGTAGGTGAACTGGCCGCTGTGATATAACTGAGAAATTGTTAAAAATGGCGTTAAACCCCAATCAATCAATCAACCCTCATACTTTCATTTACTGGCATATTTGCAGACTTAAAACACTAAGTCTTGTTATTCAATTGTAACTTAACCCTTTCCCACATACAACAAATCTGCAGCAGACGACTTTGAAAACATCTAGGCAAGAATGTGGAAAACCTCTACAAAAAAAGTATAATAATTGAAAAGAGTTGAAATAGTGTGGTACAAAGGAGAAATTGCTCGTCATGAGCAATTTCTCCTTTTGCCACACTGATTTCAAAAGTCATCTGCTGCAGAGGTGTCTGCAATTATGTGGGAAAGGGTTAAGCTGTTATATATTTTTCAGTGCCAAGACCGCCATCTTCAAGGTCAGAGAACTTCAGTGTAAACAAAGAAAGACGAAAATCGAAAAATAAAAACAAGCGTTCTGATAATCCAATGGAGCAGAGACATTTTGGTCAGCCCTCTGAGGACACATACTATGTTACTAGTTCCGAATTTACCTCGAAAGATGTTGAAAACTTTAAAAGACTTGGGAGACATTCGGGATCACCTGTGGCACAATCAGAATGTTCCAGCTCTAGTCGTATTTCATGCCCTGATCCGCCGAAAATGAATGTCAGCCCAGCTGCTTATGTTCAGCATGGATCGTCAGGTAGAAGCAGCACTAGTCGAAGTGAAAATAGTTCAGACATTCCTGCAAGTTTGGAAAATCCCCGTTCAGCTATGTATGATGAAAACTTTATCAATTCACCAAAAAAGTATGGTGCTGATTCACTATCTTCTGTTGATGAAGTTGTGCCTTATGTAGGGACCAATGATCAATCTGCAATAGATAAATTGGATAAAGACGTAAATATGGGCATTGATAAAGGTGATGTTGTAAGTGATATGATTATTGGTGGAGTGAAACTTCCTCCAGTCAGTCAGCCTCCAGAAGAATTACTAGACGATATTTACTCTGCTTTAAATCCTGACAATATGGAGGCATTAGACACAGACGTACATAACACTGACATGAAGAATGAATTGGAAGAGAGCTGGGAAGAATTCTATAAAAGCCCTGAGAAACCTACATCTGTAGGTGCAACAAAAGGACATAAGAAATACCAAAGACTTGAATCATTTACACAGGATATGAGAGAGAAAACTATTGTTGGTGATTTTGATATTGTTGATGATGGACAGTATGAAGATAAGAATAAAGATAGTCTAGACATTGCTAATATATACGGAAAAGAAAGTCCTGAAATTGCTACAAAAGTCTTACACAGTGAAACACAAGGGAATAATGATATAGATGAAGAAATGGTTTTGGAAAGCAAAGACAAGCTTATGGAGATAGCAAATGGAATGTCTGAGCAGATGGAAGGAACGAAAGACAAATTTACAGATAAAGTCACAGAAAGTCTTGTTGAAGCAATTATGAAAGAAGAAAGAAACACTTCCTCATCCCCTTTAACAGAAAGCAATTTAAAAATATTAGAAGACGAGCTTTCAAGCTATGTTGAAGAAAAGATAAAAGTGGATGAAGATGAGTCTGCTGAAATTGCTCATGAGAAAGTCAGTCCAATCAGAAGGAAGAAAAAAGACAAATCAAATCCCTCTTTAAATAAGCTAAAGCCTCCATTAAGTCTCAGTCCTCAAAGACAAGGTGCTTTAACCCCAGAACTTTCAGATGCGATTGCTGAAGAAATCGACACAATTCCGCTGTCCAACAACAAAGACTATCTAAAGAAGCACCGCCTCTCCCTGCCTGCAGTGAGTGCAATGCAGTCAGCTCTCAGACAAGAGCACAGGCAGTCCTTGCCAGATTTAACTGAAGGTTTTGAAGATGATTTACTAAGAGAGATCTATGATGGTATACCCCTGGATAGTGATAAGACTGTCAGTCAAGATAACATGGATGATGTAATGGATGAGAAAGAGAACAAAATTAGACAAGAGTAAGACATCTTTGACATTATTAACCCTTAACTCAATTTTTAAAGTGGACTTGTATAGCTACCATATTCAATTTTAGGAATGTCAAAATTAAAATGTTAAATTGCAAAATGAACAACACAGAGTCTGGGCAAACATTGCAGATGCACAAGCTAGCCTAGTTATATACTGATGGCCAAGGCTTGGCAAAATTTGTTCCAGCTGTCAAAGGGTTACGACTGTATGTCCGTTCAGATAATTGTTTTGTTAGCTACGGGTAATGTTAGCTTCCAATCAATTTAACTTACAATAAATTGGATTAAGTTGTCACAATCAGTTATAACTATTTATCAACCTTCTGTTATAAATACGTGTACAGTAGATGTCTCAAACTTTGGCTATAAATGTTTTCCAGAATAAAGGCTATTTTATGCCTCTGATGCATAAAATGAAACATTTCTTCTTTTTGAACTGTGTATTGAACTATATCTATAATTTTCTAGATGTTACAATTTCTGTTTCAAATGTTTCTAGGTAGTGCAGTCTAAAAAATTCATAAAACAGCAGCTACGGTAAGGCTGGTACTTCCCTTGAACTCTGTTATTACTTATTAACCCTTTCTCACTTGCAGACGCATTCTGACACATCTGCAACAGATGGCTTTCGAAAACACTATTCTGCAAAAAGAGAAATTTCTCAGAATGAACAATTTTTAGCGCAACTGGCTGAAAGCCAGTTGAGCTTATGTCATGGCATGTCATGTTATGCCTATGTCATGGCGAATAGTCTGTTGTGTGTGCGTCAACTTTTTGCTTAAAACGACTCCTCCTCCCTAACCACTTGGCCAATTGGGATGAAACTTCACAGAATACATCCTCTCAATGTCCTCTCCTGAATTCCTTCAAACCTTTTGGATCCATGCACAATTCTGGTTTCCATGGCAACCAAAAAAAATAATCTTTAAAATTATTCTCCTCCAAAACTGTTTGGCCGATTTTCAAATTATTTTGTAGAAATGTTCCTTGGGTGACCCTCTATGAGATTCCTTCAAGCCATATTGATTGGACGAAAAACATTGTCACCAGAGGGCGGGGCTATTTTGCATTATACATGTATGGCTATAGTGAAAACTTAAAAAATCTTCTCCTCCGAATTTCTCTCTTATGATTAAAGCAAACTCTATGATGTAGGTACTCAAAATAACCATCTCACTGTGAGGATTCTTTTGAGTACCCACAACATAGGGTTAGAGGGTCAATTAAAGATTTTAGAACATGCAAATCGCCCCTTATCTAGAGCTCAGGATCTACACTGTTCACAAAAGCAAATTTGTACCTTTTCCCATTTACAGCCTCGAATATGCACCTTATCTAGAAGTCTGATACAGGTGCATAGTCACAGTTAAAAAATGTCTTTCATTACACAATAATTATACCCTCTTCAAAAAAGAGGGGGTATATAGGAGTCACTGTGTGGGGCTGTCTGTCTGTCGGTCGGAAGCCATATTTTGTCTGGCCTATTTTTTAAAAACCACTGGGTGGAATTCAATAACATTTTACATGAAGCTTCTATACCAAGGTGATGTGCATATCCTAAAGGGGTTACAATTGCATGTTATTTTACAGAGTTTAGCCCTTTTACTTATTAAGTTGTGGTGTAGGTCAAGGTGCTGTGTAGGGGGTATTTATCATCTTCAGTGATAGTTCTAGTTTGAACGGTCTTTAGCAATTAGGCATCATAATTTATCTGTGCACAGTTAAGATTCCAGCATCAACACAGTCTTACCTGAGCCTTCACTATTTACATGTAATTAAGTCCTAGATGCATCTTTTGACAGAAGTTAAGATCTGTAGCCCTTCAAGTATTACACAAATTTACCTTTATATGATTCTGTTATAACATAAATTAAAATCTAAATTACCAGGCATGGCTCATTTCGTTTCCTTCACTATTTCAGAATGCTGAATGATGAACCGAGACAGAGTTTGGGTAACAGTCTGGTATCTGGACGCGGATGGTCGTCATCTTTTGACAGCGAACTTGGAGACACGGTGGATGCTTTGTCCTCGCCTAAAGTACCCGGCTCGCTTCCTATACGACCTAAATGTACTTTGATTATTTTTGTTAGTTATAAGCCTCTTAACCCTTTCCCTCATATAGACGCTTTCTGACGCCTCTGCAGCAGACAGCTTTTTGAAAACATAGTGACAAAAGAAGAAATTGCACAAAACGTGCAATTTCTTCTTTTGCCACAATGTTTTCCACTTTTTGTTATAGGTTATCCATTCAATTATAGAGATTTTCTATGTTTTGACACAATATATTTAAAGTCGTCTGCTGCAGAATTGTCGTATGAGGGAAAGGGTTATCAGATGGGATGGATTTTGGCAACACTTGCTGCAAATGGCGTCCCCTTTGTTATCCCTTTCCCTCATACAACAATTCTACAGCAGACGACTGGGTTATTGGGACAGTTCTTATCTCTTTTTCATCAAACTTGTTTTTGTGGCATCTGCAGTGGTAGGGAGACAAATTATGATCACTTTTAAGTACACCTGAGTAGTAAGTGCTGGGCGAGTCATTGTTATCTTTAACCGCTCATCGTCGTCTATCTGTTTACATTTTCCTACAAACTAATTCTCCTCCTAAACTGGTTGTCCAATTCAACATGAATGTTCTGAAAGAGGTCCTTTTAAACTGGCAATACTTTAAAAATAGTCTTGTCTAAAAAAAACTGTCCTGATCTAAGAATCATTTGCCACAAATGTTTCTAGGGTGATTCCCTACCATGAGTTTTCACATTATTTTACTGCCAGGGTGCTTGGCTTGTTTTACTTATTAGTCGCCGGGCAGAAGCCTGCGACTTCTATTTTTAATAGGTTTTCGGAAATGACATGGGAGGGGGGATTATTATTAGAAAGAAAGACATTTAGATGTCTTGAACATATTACAATTGTGTTTGTTTAAAAACACTAAGTAATGACACATCTAAGATGAAATAAATATTCCGATGTTTTAGGTATTTTCAGTTTCTTTAATTTGATTGGCATTTATGTTTTTTTGTTTTATTTACGAAGACAAAACAGTCCCTATTAGCTAGACTGAAATACTTTTTTTTACACTATATACTACATGTAACCAAAGGCGATAACTACAAACCTTTACGTCGCACAGTCTAATTTGGTTTACATACCAACTGCGTAGATCAATCTCCTTTGCAGAGAGCCGCTCTTTACACTCACTTACAAATAGTAAATCATAGGTGATTTAAAATGTTTATTTGGTACGAACAAATGAAGAAAAGAACAAACAGAGATAAAACTGGTTTTAATAGAAAAATTACTTTGAACGAACATTCTCTGCCTATAAAGAGAGTTTCAAGAACGACACCTGCGAATAAGAAAGAATCGGTCTTTCGTACAAAATTATTTCGTCCTTGACAATTTTAAATGTTTCATTTAATTCCCTAAAGGCATATTGCTTCCGATCTGCATATTGTTATGCATCATTGACACAAGGACGCTCATCATAATATAATTTTAAAACATGAGTAGTTTGTTATTTTCATTATAAAAAAGGAAGGAAAGAATTAAAATAAATTAACATGTTGTAGGGCTCAGTTTATGTTCGAAATTAAGTTTAAATTATACAACAATTTCATTGAGATTTAACTGTTTAGCTGATATTATATTTCGAAGGTGGTCTAATTCATAAATATTGGACTACATTTCAACATTTGTTAAAGTATGATATAATTAGGATGCCAAGCTAACATCATTTTGAGAAAAAGAGAAAACTCATGTCTTCAGCGATTTAACCCTTATCTCATTATTTTAAAAGTAGATTGCTGCAAAGGTGTCCACTGTTGACTTTAATAGAGGAAAGGTAAAATGACGTGCTATTGCATGCAAGTCCTAAATTGTCTGTTTTGTGTTTTTATTAAAAAATAATAAAATTCAAATATTCTGAGAAACATCTTGAAAAGTGTATATGGAATTCACAAATCTTATAATTATTCCTTAATGAAAGCACTGTATACATACTAAGACTAATGATTGGCAAGATTACTCATTTCTATTACTGTTTATGATCAATAATTAGTTGGTTGTGTGTATGGTCAACCTACTTTGGAATGGAAATTGATCATAAACAATGAAAGGCTTCAATTATCATTCACTTCGTTGATCAAACAATGCAAGTTATGAAACATTTTCACTTGACCCCACCCCTGATGTTCCAATATGCCCCTCAGTTGATAACTGTTTATTCAACTACTATAATGTTAGTGTTATGCATAACTGCAGTATGGATTTCCGGCGACATTGATGCATCAACTTTCTCTTGTATGTTTAATATTAAAAAATTTAAAAATCTTCTTGTACAAAAGTACTGAACTAGTTAAAAGTAATTGAGCACATACGTTCCTTGGGTGACCCTTTACCTAGATTGTTCAAATTATTCCTATCCCTTGAAAAACATGGCCACCAGTATGTGCAGTTGTTTTCCTTATATGTGTATACATATATAGTAAGAACTTGAAAAATAAATTTGGCACAAATGTTTCTTGGGTTCCCGCGGCCAAGGTTGTTCAAATTATTGTGATCCTTTGAAAAACATGGCATGCTGGAAAATTGTTGATAACGGTGTTAAACCTCAATAAATCAATCAATCCATCAATATCATACACATTATGATATTATATGGTTGTCTGCTTAAAAAAATCATTTGATGTGAAAGTTGTAATGTCTTAAGAATAAGAAATACTATTTTGATATATCATTGAATACATCTTTTCCTTCTGAATTCAGCCTTTGAATCTTAGCAATATGACTGATAGACCTGCTTCAGGATGGTTTTATAACAAAGGAAAAGTACCGATATTTTGAAAAATGATTTCACTCTTTCATGATTTGTTTGTGAATAAATTATGACAATTCTAGTTCACCCATCTATGATTTCTTGGCAGGCATTTGAAATCTACACAATTTGTGTCATGCATGTTTCATGTAAATATATTGGTCAGGCATTTTACATGTTCTCTCGTTTTAACTGACGTTTTGAATTGTTATATGTATGATTTAGAAAATATACTGTCTCCATGATGGGAAAATAAGCTGATTTGACAGAAGGAAATGTCAAGTACTGTTAAAATTAAAATCCCAATCAAACAAATAAATAAAGTCTATAGTGCATTTAAAATCAAAGAAATTAATAGTTCTGGAATGCATGTATAATATTTTCTATTTATAGCTGAGAGTTTTGGTACCCTGCTTCAGAACTACACACCATCCAGCTCTATTGGTGCCCGCTCCATTGATGACATACTTCACAATTTTCCACAGAACACTGGCATCAATGTGACTGTGTCGCCGGATTCTACTGGTCTTACACCGACTAGCGAGGTGGGTATCGCGAACATGCTAGTTCATCCAACAGTCTACCTACCTTAAGAATTGACCCTTTCTCCACACAAGCGGATGCATTGGCAGCAGATGACATTTGAAATATTGTTACAAAAGGAGAATCTGCTAATAATTTGCAATTTCTTCTTTGTCACAATGTTTTCATCTTGATTAACCCTTTCTCACATACAACAAATCTGCAGCAGACAACTTTGATAACATATCGGCAAAAACATAGAAATTCTCTATAAATGCAAGAACAATTATTGAATAAAGTTGTGGCAAAAGAAGAAATTGCTCATTATGAGCAATTTCTTCTTTTACCATAATGTTTTCAGAAGTCGTCTGCTGCAGAGGTGTCTGTATGTGGGAAAGGGTTAAGTGATTTCACTTTCATTTTCATGAGATTATCCATAGTTTTGCCTAGATAGACTTCAAAGTCATCTGCTGCAGATTTGTTGCATGTGGGATAGGATTTTTAAAAAAAGCCCTTTCCTTGATATAGTAGATTCCTTGTAATTTCCAAGCCTATTATATGTTCCTTTTTTCGAAATACAACATGTATGCAGTAGAATACTTCATTGAAAATATCGGGGGGGGGGGAAATATGAAAAAAGCTCCGTTTATAATAAAAGTATGTGTATTTGGTATCATTGTGAGCAACTTATCCTTTTTCCACAATAATTTCAAAGTTCCCTACTGCAGATGTGTCAAAGTGTTTTGTTGGACAATTTTATAAACAAATTTCTAAGCCTATATGTTATAATTCCTTTTCCAAAACACAAAATTTTAAAAAATCTCTGTTTATATAAGTATGTGTATTGAGAAAAAGTATCATTGTGAGCAACTTCTCCTTCTGCCACAATGTCTTCAAAAGTCTCCTGCTGCAGATGTGTCAAAATATTTTGAAGGACAATTTTGTAATAAACACATTTGAACAAAAATAACTTGATAAAGGAAGCCATTACTACTTTAGTTGAATGTTTCCTATTAACCCTTTTCCTCATATAGACGCTTTCTGATGCCTCTGCAGCAGACGGCTTTTTGAAAACATAGTGACAAAAGAAGAAATTGCACAAAACGTGCAATTTCTCCTTTTGCCACAATGTTTTCCACTTTTTGTCATCCATGTCTATTCAATTATGGAGATTTTCTATGTTTTGACAAAATATGTTCAAAGTCGTCTGCTGCAGAATTGTCGTATCAGGGAAAGGGTTAAAACATACTTCCAATTGTCAGAATCGGCCATTCTACTTTGTTCCATGTTATTTCCAATTTCTTTACTCAGTCTGACCTCCTAAGCCACATCTGCATGAGAAAGGTCTCTGTAAACAGTGTGGAAAAAGGAGAAATTGTTCAAAACAAGCAGTTTTTGCAACTCTGTTTTAAAATACTTTGGCCAATTGTACATCTGGTAAATGGTATCACTCATTTCCCACTTGCAGATGCATTCTGACACATTGAAAGCTGACGACTTTGTATAACATTCTGGCGAAATGAGAAATTGCTCATAACAAGAAATTTCTCCTTTTTCCACAATGTTTTCAACCCTATTCCATAATATTGCTATCATTTTTATAGATTTTCAATTTTTTTTGTTTGAAAGTCGTCTGTTACAGAATTATTGTATGCGGGAAATAGTCAAATGTATACAGTTAAACCTGTGCTAAAGACCACCTAGGAATAGCAATTCCCCGTCTTTAGCAACCACACTTTTAGTTTCCCAATTACTCATTTTTGCATTAATGACACTGTTATTAACCCTTTCCCTCATACGACAATTCTGCAGCAGACGACTTTGAACACATTTTGTCAAATAATGGAAAGTCTCTATAATTAAATGGATAACCTATGACAAAAAGGGGAAAACATTGTGGCAAAAGGAGAAATTGCACGTTCTGTGCAATTTCTTCTTTTGTCACTATGTTTTCAAAAAGCCGTCTGCTGCAGAGGCATCAGAAAGCGTCTATATGAGGGAAAGGGTTAAAGACCACCTGTGAACAAAGACCAGATTGTTGCCATCTCATGGGTGGTCTTTATACACAGGTTCCACTGTAATTTCAACTTTCCAGATATTACCCAACTCCACATCAAAGGATTTAAATATCAGACATCAGTTTCATAGTATTATCAACACATTAAGATTTCCTCCAAATATTTCTCCTTTTCCTAAATCATTTTCAACTCTGTATCAAAAATATACTTTCAGTTTTCCAGCCTGATGTTTCAGATTTTCCACTCAGATTTGTAAATCAAACAAGTCTTAAAAATGCCACTATGTTTTCAACTTTATTCAATCATTTTTAGCTCTACTGGCCAAAGGCCAGAAGGGCTTATGTCGTGGCGATTTGTCCGTCGTGCGTGCGTGTGTGCGTCCGTAAACAATTTCTTGTTAACACGATACAGTCTTTTGATTGTATCTCAACCAAACTTATACAGTAGTTAGATATCCATGAGAGCTCGGTTCCTTTCGAAAACCAGCCAGATCCGCCCATGAATGACTGGATTATGGCCCTTGAAATGGTCAAAATTGCTATAAAAGAGCTTGTTAACACGATACAGTCTTCACTTTTGATTGTATCTCAATCAAACTTTTACAGTAGTTAGATATCCATGAGAGCTCGGTTCCTTTCGAAAACCAGCCACAGATCCGCCCATGCATGACTGGATTATGGCCCTTGAAATGGTCAAAATTGCTATAAAAGAGCTTGTTAACACGATACAGTCTTCACTATTGATTGTATCTCAACCAAACTTACACAGTAGTTAGATATCCATGAGAGCTCGGTTCCTTTCGAAAACCAGCCAGATCTGCCCATGCATGACTGGATTATGGCCCTTGAAATGGTCAAAATTGCTATAATAGAGCTTGTTAACACGATAGTCTTTATTTTTTATTGTATCTCAACCAAACTTATACAGTAGTTAGATATCGATGAGAGCTTGATTCCTTTCGAAAACAAGCCAGATCCGCCCCATGCATGACTGAATTATGGCCCTTGAAATTGTCAAAATTGCTATAATATAATAATAGGGCTTGTTAACATGATACAGTCCTTATTTTTTATTGTATCTCAATCAAACTTATACGGAATCCGCTGTGGTCGAGTGGTTAGCGTCGGGGATTTCGAAACCGAGTGTCCCGGGTTCGATCCCCAGTCACGGCACTACGGTCATGGTGGAGTGCCCTTGGGCAAGGCACATTTTCTAGCCTAGTAATGGTTTGTTTACCCAGGGATCATGAATAATTAAATTTAATTGCGCGCTTAATGACCTTAGCTGTCGATGCGCCACAAAACAATATACATTCATTCAAACTTATACAGTAGTTAGATATCCACGAGAGTTTGGTTCATTTCTAAAAAACGGCCAGATCTACCCATGCATGGCTGGATTATGGCCCTTGAAATTGTCAAAATTGCTATAATACAGCTTGTGAACACAATAGAGCTTCCATTTACTATCTGATCTTCACCAAACTTAGATGGTATTTGAATATTGATGACATATTGGTTCCTTTTGAAACAAGCCAGATCAATGCCAGTAGAGCATAGGCCCTCATGGGCCTCTTGTTATTTTTTGACGTAATGTTTTCAAAGTCGTTAGATTTAAGTGTATGTGGGGAAGTGTTCAATAACCTGAAAGTTTGTTTTTGTATTACCTTGAATTATATTGTAACCATATAACTACATTATGCTACTCCTACCTACCAGGGCGCCGACACTTTTGAGGACTTTGAACTGGTCAAGGACACAGAGAGTTTTGACCCCGTGAGTTTCTCTACTCTTAAAGGCACTGTCTCATAATGTAGGGTCTAAAAAGATTAAGTGCTAAAGGTACTTAGAAAAGTTGAAATTTGCGAACGGTATAGACCCAGATCAAGGCAGGATCCACACGCGCAATTGCCTTAAGTACATATTTCCTAATTTTGTGAAGTATTGTCTTATTTACATTGAATGTGATTAAGGCAATATATTACCGGGTAAACTTATTTTTTGCACATTGTCCTGGTGTGAAAAAAATAATTAGTTGCCTAAATTCTTCTTATTTACAATCAAATCGATACTATTTTGCATAGTTTTAACTATACGTATTGATTGAAATAGATCTTGTCATTTCAAAATTGTGACCGCTAAGTTGTGAGACAGGCTCTTTAAAACATTTTCCATTGTGATATATGTTACATGTGCTAGCCTGGTATGACTAAATTGATGTTAATCCTTACCCACCTACAGATGCGTTTTTGCGGAAAAGCAGTAGACAACTTTTGAAAACATTGTGGCCAAAAGAGGAATGCTCATGAAGAGCAATTTCGCCTTTAGCCAGCCACAATGTTTTGAACTTTATTTACAATTAACACTTTCCCTCATATGACAATTCTGCAGCAGACGACTTTGAATGTATTTTGTCAAAACATAGAAAATCATCATAATTGAATGGATAACCTATGACAAAAAGTGGAAAATATTGTGGCAAAAGGAGAAATTGCTCGTTTTGAGCAATTTCTCCTTTTCTCACTATGTTTTCAAAAAGCCGTCTGCTGCAGAGGCGTAAGAAAGCGTCTATATGAGGGAAAGATTTAAGGTTTTTGTCACTACCGGTATGTTTTCAAAGTCTTCTGCTGCAGATTTGTTGTACATGTATGTGGGAAAGGATTAAGCTCGCCTCAACCAATTAAAGGACAGTTTATCATATACCCCTGGTGTTGGTGTCATCGTTGACAAAATATTTCTCAATGGATACGTTCTGCAGAAATGTTATATGCAAGCCTAATAAGGCTTATTTGATCTTAATTTTACCTCGACGAAGTTGAGGGGAGCTTGTTCTATAACCCTGCTGAGTATTATCTTTGTATTATTGTTTTGAAGGACCTTTCCCTCAAACAATCACATTTTGATGCCTCTGCAGCGGACAACATCGGAAAACAGTGTGGCATGAGAAGAAATTGCTTATAATGAGCAGTTTCTTCTTTTGTCACAAAAACATTTTTAGCTCTATTCAATAAGTATAAAGTCTGTCTTTTTGCTTAGACATTTTCAAAGTTGTTTGCTGCAGATTTGTTGTAGATGTACAATGTATGTTGGAAAGAGGGGTTAACTTTGTGACGATGCCAATTACATTAAATCTTGATTTTTATTAAGTTGAGTTCACAATCTTTGATAATTTCTGTGTTTTTATCATGATCTGTAATTTTCACATTAATGACTTTAATTTAAAATAGATGATTTCTGAAAATTTTTTGGAAAAGAAGACATTGGCTTCGCCTCAATTATTTCTCGTTTTATCACTATGTTATCACATTATTCCAAATTTTACATAAACATTTGAGCCGTCCGCGAGAAAACCAACACTGTGGACTGTGCATAAAGTATCAACCCGGATCAGCCTAAGCATGCTGTGCAGGCTTACCCAGATAGATACTTTTCGCCTCATGTGGATTTCCTGTTTCAGGAATCTCTACTCTATACATCTATCCCCCTGAGACGGAATGTGTCGGCCTGAATCAGTCTGCGCAGACAGCGCATGCTGATCTAGTCGATACATTATGTTGGTTTTCTCACAGGACGTCTCATTTTACCTATTATAGATGGCATATGATGCATCGGTGACAGACTCCTTTTTAAAACAGTTTGGAAAAGGAGAATTTGCTCAAAACAAGCAACTGCACCAGTCCTTTTCCCATAATATTCTCTGTACTGAAAGTGTAATTCCAAATTTCCCTAGTTTACCGTCCTCAGAATGGCAGATTGTTTGTATTAGGTAAATATGTTATCCTTTAACATTTTCCCAGATGGCTTTTGAAAACATTACATCAAACAGGAACATTTCTTATTATGATAAATTTCACTATTTGCCATTTGTTCAACTTTATTCAATAATAAAACTTTTATTTAAAGTAATTTTCCATATTTTGCCCAGCTTTTTTCAAAATAATCAGCTGCCTATTTTTTGAATGTTGGAAAGGGTTAATTATGATAAGATTTTCTTTTCACAGAATAACTTGGATAGATTAACCCACTTAGCAGAAATAGTTAATGAAAAGGGCTTAGATGCCCAAAACTTCCAGTGTAAAGGCTGTCAAAGAGCTGTTGGAATGAGTAAGTTTTTCTTGACCCTTTCCTTAATATTTTCATTTTCGAACATACCGAGTCATTCTGATTCCTCTGCAGTACTGCACAACTTTTGAAAACATTGTGATATAAGGAAAAATTGCTCCCATGAGCAATTTCTCTTAATAAAACAATGTTTTCAAATCTTTCATGTTTAGTGATTTCCCTCTTATCTTACCTATAAGTGTCATCTGATTTGTTTTATGTGGGAAAGGGTTAATGTTGTCTGCTTTGGAAAACATCTCAGGAAAATATTGTCATGTATAGAATTTTGAAAATGGGATGGTGATACAGAGATGAAAACAATGTCGGAAAAGGAACTTACTTAATTTGAGTAAATTCCTCATCTTTCTTTACGTTTTCAAAAGTTTTCTGTAAAGTCATCTTTGTTTGTCTGCATCAGGACAAATATTAACTGTCTCCCATATATAACAAATATACAGCAGACACTGTAGAAACGTCTTGGCAAAAACAGGAAAACTGTCTGTAAATTAACCCTTTCCCTCATACAACAATTCTGCAGCAGACAGACGACTTTGAACATATTTTGTCAAAATATAGAAAATCTCTATAATTGAATGGATAACCTATGCCTAAAGGTAGAAAACATTGTGGCAAAAGGAGAAATTGCTTGTTTTGAGCAATTTCTTCTTTCGTCACTATGTTTTCAAAAAGCCGTCTGATGCCAAGGTATCAGAAATCGGCTATATGAGGGAAAGGGTTAATGGATATCTTTTTTAATTTAAAACATTGCGGCCAAAGGGGAAATTACGCATTTTGAACCCTTTCTCTCATTGCCACACTGTTTTCAAATATTGTCTGCAACAGAGGTGTCAGAAAGCGTTAGTATGTGAGAAGGGACTAAGCATGCCTGTACATCATCGATTAAGACTTCATGGCTTTATTTTCCTAATATTCATAATCCTTTCAATGAATCAGACACCTGCAGCAGACACATCTTGCAATAGCAAACATCACACATTCATAGTTTGGACACACTTGAAGAGATAACTTTGTGTTTAGCCTTTATAGATGCTTTCTGATGAATCTGCAGCAGATCACATATGAAAACAGCCTGGCAAAAGACGAAATTGCTCATTATGAGCAATATCTCTTTTTGCCACACTGTTTTCAACTCTGTTCAAAGACTATTTTATTTCCAGAGATTTTCCAAAAGTTTGCCTACATGTTTTCAAAGTAACATATTCCATATTAGGTACATGTATAAGCATACATTTAAGTGGTCTGTGATAACTTTGATCAGTCTTTGCTGCATATTTACGGACTGTCAGGGATCATAACCCTTTCCCTCATACAACAATTCTGCAGAAGTTGACTTTGAACATATTTTGTTAAAAAATGGAAAATCTCTTTAATTAAATGGATAACCTATGAATAAAAATGGAAAACATCGTGGCAAAAGGAGAAATTGCTCATTTTGAGCAATTTCTTCTTTTGTTACTATGTTTTCAAAAAGCTGTCTGCTGCAGAGGCGTCAGGAAGCGTCTATATGAGGGAAAGGGTTAATTCAATTGGTCAAGCTTTGCATTCTTTTTGATAATGCAAATTATAGTGTCATCTACTTTGAAGAAAAAATAATGGCAAAATTGTAGCATTTGAGAAAAGTGGAAGTATAAACTATCTCTATTTCCCACAATGTTTTCCTGATTTTCCTATTGTATAAACATCCGCGATCTGTGTCAGATAATGGATTATTTGTGATTTCATTTCAGTCTTTGGTAAACCTCGTGTTTGTAAATTTGATGGTGGATATTATTGTTACGAATGTCACGAAAATGACGAATATTACATACCAGCATTGATAGTACATAACTGGGACTTTAGAAAACATAAACGTAAGAACATATCATTGTTACATAGTTTATGTATATTAGGTCGTCCAAAGCGAATAAAGTCAGTAAAACATTTTATATCATTAATAATCTTTAATTATCAAATTTTCGACCACTTTGTCTTTATCAAGATTTAAAAAAAAAAAGTATTTATGATATAAAATATTGTTTCATATTTTTCTGTAAAGAGTGCATAACTGATGGAATGTATACTGTATGTTAAACAATAGGAATTACGACTTCTATTAAACCACAAGGCAAATTTTAGCCAAACTTCCCAGGAATGATCCTTAGGGTTTATTTTAAATCTTAAAATGACATCTCCTCCTAAACTACTTGGTCAATCTTGACCAAACTTCACAGGAATGTTCCTGACGACATGCAGATAGTCTTTTAGAATTGCTAAAAGATTTAAATTCCATGCTTTACCCTGGTTGTCATGGCAACAAAAGGGAAAACACTTAAACAAAAGTCTTCTCGTCTAAATAAACAGGCCCATTTTGAAAATGATTTGCCACAAATGTTCCACTAACAATATTGTTAAAATTATTCCAATCTGTTGAAAAACATACCCCCAAGGGTCTGGGCTTGATTAACCCTTTCCCTGATACAGCAATTCTGCAGCAGACGACTTTGAATGTATTTTGTCAAAAAATAGAAAATCTCCATAATTGAATGGATAACCTATGACAAAAAGTGGAAAACATTGTGGCAAAAGGAGAAATTGCACGTTTTGTGCAATTTCTTCTTTTGTCACTATGTTTTCAAAAAGCCGTCTGCTGCAGAGGCGTCAGAAAACGTCTATATGAGGGAAATGGTTAACTTATATGGTATAGAGTTCAAAATTTAAAAATCATCTTGTCCAAAAGTATAATTATGTTGGATTCGAAAATAATTTGACATAAACGTTCCTTAAGTGATGCTTTACCAATACTGTTTAAACTATTCTGATCCTTGAACAACAAGGCCACCAGAGAATGGGGCCTGTTTTCTTTATATATATAAAGTAAAAACTTTAAAACTCTATTGTAGATCTATTGAATCAGGTGAGTGATATAGGACCATTTATAGCCCTCTTGTTTAGGGAGTAATGGCAGTTTTATATATAACAATCAATCCATCTGTATTTCAGATTTGCTCTGGTGTACATATTCATCATGTAGTACTTCATGGTTTCTGTAAATTCAACATGTGTTACTGTTAGTTACATAGGGGAAATAATTTTCACCATTCCAAAAACAAATATTTTGAATGAAAATCGTTAAAAAACCCAAATTGATTGAATAATTGAGTGTCATAAAATAATTGAATTATGCTAATTGGAACAAGCCATAGTGGAACATTCATGATAACTCAAGCCCATCTCTGAATGCTTAGTCTTTCCCACATGTAGAAGCTTTTTAATGCATCTTCAGGGGGCGTTATATAATTTATTTGGAAAACAGTCAAAAATGTCAAATTAATTTTTTAAGACAATAGTAGGTGAGTGGTAATAACTGGCATATTGGCTAGCAGTTGAGGCATTCCTTGTATCAATCTTGTTTTCTTATTTTTTATATTTTTTTAGTTGCAAAGAAAAATTTAGAATTTATCCAAGCAGTTGAAGAGCAGCCATGTATCAATTTGAAAATGTCAAATCCCAGATTATATGAACATGTGACAGAAATGCAGGAAATCAAGGTCAGTGAGATATTAATTTTGTTTTAATCCTTACTCTCATACAACAAATCTGTGCCAGACGTCTTTCACTTTGAAAATATCTAGGGGAAAATGTGGAAAATTTTGTAAGATTTTTAGTTTGTTTTAACTAATTCAATTTAAATGAATGGTGAAACAACTTACGTTTTAAGTGTATATAGCGTAGAGCATTCTAAGTTTGTGATTTAACATAAGTTCACAAGTCATTATTCTCACCCTTTCCTCCGGTGACTTAATACGAATCGAAGACAAAAAGGACCAAAACTAAAAAGGCCAAAAACCTAAAAGGAACTGGTCAAAAAGGCCCACTTTGTTAAACCAGTATTCTATTTCATATTTAAGTGGGCTTTTTAACTTGTATAACTATATTATGAAAGAATCAACTTTAAATGGTAGGTTATATTAAGATACAGCCGTAAATGTGTGTATTTTGATTATAAACTTTTTTGATGCCACTTAATACTGGCTGATAAATGTTAAAATATTTTCTGATTTCAAAAGATTTATTTTTAACTTCAGTGAACTGAGTATAAATCACTTTTTGGTCACCGACCATTTTAAATTTGAAGAATATTCTTAAATTTGTTACTTTTTCCAAATTTAAAATTAGAATGATATTTGGTGTATATGGGCCTTGATGACTGTTTCTGAATATTGATCCAGTCCTCTTGCGAAGAGTGTGGGAAAAGCCTGCAGGCCTGCTTAATCACGGAATTCAGACCTGAGCTCTTAGGATCAAGATATTGATTGGAGTTTCCCTCATACGACAAATCTGCAGCAGACGACTTTGAACATATTCTATCAAAAAATAGAAATCTCTTTAATTGAATGGATAACCTATGACATAAAGTGAAAAAAACATTGTGTCAAAAGGAGAAATTGCTCGTTTTGAGCAATTTCTTCTTTTGTCACTATGTTTTCAAAAAGCCGTCTGCAGCAGAGACGTCAGAAAGCGTCTATATGAGGGAAAGGGTTAATGCTGTTTTTAACATTATTTCAGTTAAATTAAAGCAGCCAGTTTATCTTATCTATAAATATCTTTTAACTCATAAAAGTTGATAACCAAAAGAAGTTATAATTTAGCCAAAATACAGTGTCTTAGGTATTAATGTGTTCTGAACAATTTACGGTAAAAAATTACCTTATACTGGTAGGATATTTTTTAGCTCGTCAGTTTTTCGAAGTAAAACTGTGGGGTATTGTGATACCCTTGGTGTCGTCATCGTCACAAAACTTTAACTTTCCTGAGAACAATACCAAGTCACATAACTCTAGCTTTAATAATTATTCAGTAATGCCCCTTTTTCGACTTAGAAAAAAGCAGACGAGTGTTGGCGTTACCTTGCGGTTCTATTGTAAGTCATCTTCCTTGAAAACTTTTGAGGGGGAAAATGGAACATTACATTAAATTGTAGAAATTTGATAGATTAAATCTGATACACAGTTTGACATCTATACCTCTCCTTTACACAGGCATTAAGATCTCAGCTGCTTTATTTGAAATCCTACTTGTTTTCATGTAAACAATCCGTAGCAGAAGATTTACGGCGACTGGTGTGGCCAAGGGACTATCTATTTGAAAATATGGAAGACTATTCTCTAGCGGTAAGATACATTGGATTAAAGTGTTTGGAACTTAGGATTGATGGATTGAATAGGGTTTAACGCCGTTGTCAACATTTTTTTATCAAGGCAGCCAGGTCACGTACTCATGTGTTTCCTTGCTTCCTCATGCCAGTTCTCCACACAACATGCCTTCCAAGCAACTGGCTGCTTTTCCTCATAGACTGGTAGACGAAATGATGAAAAAAGCGATTTTGATGAAAGACGGTTTATTTCGGAATAAATGTTGACCAAGCTGGGATTCGAACCCATAACCCCTTGATTGACAGCCCACATCACTACAAACTGAGCTACCAGAACTTAGGAAAAAGGCTTCAATTTTGTGACCTGAACAAGAACATGAGAAAAGATTTAAGTTGCCATTCCTGAACAGTGTAGTTTCTGATCACTTTGTCCACCTACTCTATCTTATCAAAATCTACACATGTTTACCGAAGCTTCTTACAAGGACTCTGTAAGTAATGGGTGAACAGTTAACCCTTTCCCTCATATAGACGCTTTTTGACGCCTCTGCAGCAGACGGCTTTTTGAAACATAGTGACAAAAGGAGAAATTGCTCAAAACGAGCAATTTCTCCTTTTGTCACAATGTTTTCCACTTTTAGTCATAGGTTATCCATTTAATTATAGAGATTTTCAATTTTTTGACAAAATGTGTTCAAAGTCGTCTGCTGCAGAATTGTCGAGAATGAGGGAAAGGGTTAAGATTTTGATCAGACTGTTCAGAAAAGCAAACTTGTACCTTTGCTCATGCATTGGCTCAATTATGATCTCAAAATTCTTATGTTGTGGGTACACAAATGAATCATCTCAGTTGATCGATTCAGACTCTCGTGGCCAGCTGGTTAAAAAGAGTCATCCCGTCAAAAGTCATCTGTATCAGGAAAAATGTGTAATTTCCTTAACCCTTTCCAAAATACAACAAATTTGCACCAGAAAGGTTTGAAAACATCTGAGCTAAATATTGAAAATCTCAATAAATGAAAGTATTATTATTAAATGCAGTTGAAAACATTGTGGCTAAAAGAGAAATGTTTTCAAAAGATGCATCAAAATGCGTCTTCATGTGAGAAGGGTTGAATTTTCAAATGCATGAAGTGAAATAGAATCTGCGATATCTCAGACTCATTTGCATCTTCATCTTTACTAAATGTATGGGTCATTGAAGGCCCAGGCGAGAATTACATTGCACGCGAATGCAACATGTCACCTGACGACCTACATGTAGGTGATCCTCTATGCATTTCAGGATTTATTACAAGTACCTACCGGTGCCTTAGCCAGCAGTCTGAAAAAGGTGATACGATTTTGTACAAAACATGTGTACAGCTGTCGACTGTGTAGTCAGAAAGGATTTATATGTGAATTATGTCATAGTACAAAAGTCATATATCCATTTGAAACAGACAGCACATATAGGGTATGTTTTTTTATTCTCGGATTTTGACGTAGTACAATGTAAATATATCTATTTGAAACAGACAGCACATATAGGGTATGTTTTTTTATTCTCGGATTTTGGCGTAGTACAATGTAAATATATCTATTTGAAACAGACAGCACTTATGGGTATGTTTTTTTATTCTCGGATTTTGACGTAGTACAATGTAAATATATCTATTTGAAACAGACAGCACTTATGGGTATTTTTTTTTATTCTCGGATTTTGACGTAGTACAATGTAAATATATCTATTTGAAACAGACAGCACTTATAGGATTTGTTTGTTTATATGTGAATTTTGGTCCATTTGAAACACTTATAATTGGTATGTTTGTTTATATAGGTACATGTATTAAGTTGTTATTCAAAGGTTATATATCCATTTGAAACAGACATCACTTTTAAATTATGTTTGTTTATTTGTGAATTTATCGAAAAGTTCAAAAGTTATATATCCATTTCAAAGAGACAGCACTTATAGGATTTGTTTGTTTATATGTGAATTTTGGTATAGTACATAATAAAGTTTTATTTAATGCTAAACGATGAGATACTGAGTTCTATCAGTGAGATATAATCCATATCACCCACACTGTGAGTGATATAGGTATGACGTCATTTTCCTAGTTTCCGGTCATGCTATACTTCACACGTTATATATATAAAGAAATATGAATGGGTATATTATTAGATCGGATACAAGCATTGTCATGTGATAAAAACCTTATCTTATCTATACCCATGTATAATTCCGTATTCCGTAAATTTAACAAATCAGACTTATTGTCATTGTCTGACATTGTGTAGTAAACAAGTACATTTACACAGATTCGTCCGCGTGTGAACAGGTACAAAGACACCAAATAGTTCCATTATTTCATCATCAATTATAATAAAATAAAAAGAACATTTGTTTGTTTTGAGTGGATATGGAATATATTTCAACTCGAAGTGATACAATTTTAACATTTTAACTTGCGCTACACGCTCGTGAAAATATTCAATTGTATCACTTCTCAATGAAATATATTCCATATTAACTCAAAACAGACAAATATCCTCTATATATCAAAAGTTGTTTCCTGCGGATGCCTCAAAGTGCATCTGTATCAGGAAAAGGGTCAATGTTTGATTTAATATCTGTTTCAGTGTCCAACATGTAAATCAGTGTTCCACAAAGACTGTAAAACGGACAATAGACCATGTCCAAAATGCCAGAGAAGATTGCGACGGGAGAGTACACATGGGATGGTGGAGACACCAACGGCCGTGGATTACGCATTTGTGTCAACTTAACCCTTTCCCTCATACGACCATTCTGCAGCAGACGACCTTTAACGTATTTTGTAAAAAAATAGAAAATCTCCATAATTGAATGGATAACCTATGACAAAAAGTGGAAAACATTGTGGCAAAAGGAGAAATTGCACGTTTTGTGCAATTTCTTCTTTTGTCACTATGTTTTCAAAAAGCCGTCTGCTGCAGAGGCGTCAGAAAGCGTCTGTATAAGGGAAAGGGTTAACTGTTTACACTAAAAGCATCAACGAATGAAATAAGGCGTTTGGACTTTTGCGACTGACAATGCTCAAGAACAGCCTGTGCCTTCTCAGGGTCTGCTCAGTATCTGCACTGTTTTGTATCGTTTTGTTTTGGAAATCGAAAATTCTTTTCGCAGGGGTCAGAACACTTGTTGTAGGGTTACATGTTTCGCGATTGTCTTAAGGTCTATCTTGTTGTGTCTAAACTGAAATATAAGTCATCTGCTAGGTACATATTTGGGAAAAAAACGTTCAAACTATTTGAAGTTTTATTTTGTTACAGAGTTGAAAACATTTGTCTGCAGAGAAAATATTGCTCCTTTTATCTTGTTTCTCCTTTTCGTTGATTGATTGGAGTGTAATGCGGTTTTCAACAATGTTTCAGTCGTATCATGGCGGCCAGTTTAACCACCCATGTGTTTCCTGGTTTTCTGACACCAGTACTACACAACAGTTTCTACTTTTTTGACCCATTACTTCACACAGATGACATTTGACACCTGCCATTGAACATGACTTGTAAACATTGCAATAAAAGGTGAAATTGCTCAAAACAAACAATTTTACCCTCTATTGCAATATTTTCAACTCTTCATCAATATAAATCTTTCAGTTTCTAGATTGGTGAAATTGTTTGCCTGATGATTGTAAAGCAGACGACCTATGCAATGTGAAGTAATGGGTTAAAAGATATCAGCTGTAGAGGCATCAAACATTGGCAACATGAAAGAACGGGTTAATACTCGAAAACCTTTGCCAAATGTGTTAACGTTGGACTGTTTTAAATTGAACTCCATTGGAGCATAGAATGGGATAATTACATTATTAAAGGTCATTTATCCCTTGAAACAGACATTATTTATAGAATATGCATGATCTCTTTAGTTTATACAGTTGATTTCTCTTCATTTAAAAAGAAAGGGTTAAAGATTTACCAAATATGTTAATTATTAGACTGTTATAAATTGAACTCATAGGATGGGATAATTTCACTATGATTGGAGTAGGAGTAGGAAGTATTGTAGGGAAAGCTCATGTGAGCAATTTTATTCAATATTATGGAATAAATTCAAACTCAACCTTCTGCAAAATCATAAAAAATTGTTCCGGAGAAAGATGATCAGGTCCATGGAAAAAGGTAGAAGTTGGCTTTGTGAACAGAGTAGATGTAGATCAGGCTGTACATCCCCAACAGTCTGATCAAGATCTATCTATGCTGTTCACACATTACTTACAAAAGCTCGTTTGAAGCTTCTGTCAACTTGTGTAGATTATGTCATACGGAACAGATAGACAGCGTGCTGTGAACCTTCACTGTTCAGAAATGCAAACTTGTACCTTATCCAATGGAAGGGCTCATACAAGGATAATCTATTGTGGAAAGCACTGAAAACCTATAGAGTATTCTATTTATTATAGGTTAACCCTTTCCCTCATATAGACGCTTTCTGACGCCTCTACAGAAGACAGCTTTTTGAAAGCATAGTTACAAAAGAAGAAATTGCTCAAAACGAGCAATTTCTCCTATTGCCACAATGTTTCCACTTTTAGTCATAGGTTATCCATTCAATTATAGAGATTTTCTTTTTTTGGACAAAATATGTTCAAAGTCGTCTGCTGCAGAATTTTCGTATGAGGGAAAGGGTTAACACCCTTTCAACAGTAGTTCAGTTATATCATGGCACAAGTATGTTTATCTTAGATCCCTGTGTTACACTCACTAGCCCAAAGCTTAGAAATGTGCCTTTTTCAAAGTCACTACCCCTTTGCCGCAAACAGCGAGATGGAACATGGAATTATTATACCCCCAGATACATAGTATATGGGGGCTATATAGGAGTCACGCTTGTTGGTCAGTCCGTTTGTCGGTCCGTTGGTTTGTGGACATTTCTTGTGAACACTATTTCTCAGCAACCCTTGGTCAGAATTCAATATAACTTCACAAGAATGATTTATACCAAGCATAGTTGTGCATATTGTTGGTGTGTTGCACTGGAATTATTTTTAAATGAGTTATGGCTCCATGAATTTCTCATACATATTACATATATGTCCATATTTTGAGAACACTATTTCTCAGCAACCCTTGATCAGCATATTGTCGGCGTGTTGCACTGGAATTATTTTTAAATGAGTTATGGCCCCTTGAATTTCTCATACATATGTACATTGTCAGGCACCAGCTGGGGGTATTCATCACCTTCAGTGATATTTCTAGTTTGTTGATGAATTCTTATTATCTGTAAAGGAACCAATTTGGAATGATTAAGGCTAATAGATATGCATATGATACTCAGCAGTTCAAGGGATGAAGAATGAATGAATGAATGTATATTGTTTTATGGCGCATCGACAGCTAAGGTCATTTAGCGCGCAATTAAATTTAATTATTCATGATCCCTGGGTAAACAAACCAGTACTAGGCTAGAAAATGTGCCTTGCCCAAGGGCACTCCACCATGACCGTAGTGCCGCGACTGGGGATCGAACCCGGGACGCCCTGTTTCGAAATCCCCGACGCTAACCACTCGACCACGGCGGATTCCTCAAGGGATGAAGAGGCCATTGTTGAGGTCAAATTATGTGTTCACTTGTTATCATTATTTTTAGCTCACCTAAGCATGAAGTATCACCTTTTGTCCACCGTATGTTGTCAACAATTGCCTTGTTATCACTACAACAATATTTTGCATCCAATCTTCATGAAAGTTTATCAGAACATGCATCTCCGTCGAATCTTGGCAAAGTTCGAAACTGGGTCATGTGGGTCAAAAACAAGGTCACCAGATAAAATTAGAGATTTTATTTGTTAAAACTCTAGATACAGCATTTTTAGCTCACCCTTACCCAAAGTGCTCAATGTGAGTTATTGTGATCAACAATGTCCGGCGTCTGTGCATCAATATTTTCTCCTATGTAACTAGTGGGTTTTGATCACCTTTTGTCCACCGTATGTTTTCAACAATTGCCTTGTTATCACTACAGCAATATTTTGCATCCAATCATCATGAAAGTTTATCAGAACATGCATCTCCGTTAAATCTTGGCAAAGTTCGAAACTAGGTCATGTGGGTCAAAAACAAGGTCACCAGATATAATTAGAGATTTTATTTGTTAAAACTCTAGATACAGCATTTTTAGCTCACCCTAACCCAAAGTGCTCAAGGCGAGTTATTGTGATCGCACAATGTGCATCAATATTTTCTCCTATGTTACCAGTGAGTTAATTTGTATGAAACGTTATAGAAAGCATCCTCTCAATGACCTCACTATACTTCCGTCAAGTTTTTTTAATCCATGCATAATTCTGGTTTCCATGGCAACGGAAAGAAACGATTTTCATATAATGATCCTTGGGTGACCCTCTATCAGATTCCTTCAAGCCATGTTGATTGGTCTAAAAACATGGCCGCAAGGTGGTGGGCTTTTGTGGCCTTATATGGCTAAAGTGAAATCTTTAAAATTCTTCTCCTCTGAAAGTGTCTGGCAGATTTGCAAATAATTTTGTAGAAATGTTCTTTTGGTGATCCTCTATGAGATAACTTCAAGCCATTGTGGAATGGTCACAAAACAAGATAAGTTATTGTGGTTGGCATGACAAATCACATTGGATAACTCAGGTGAGCAATCCAGGGCCATCATGGCCCTCTTGTTTAATTAAGCAGTTTGAAACTGTCAGAATGATTGTTGTGATGATATCTAGGCCAAGTTCGAATATAGGTCATGTCTGGTCAAAAACTAGGTCACATTTTTAGGAAATCTTGTTAACACTCTTGAAGATGCATTTTAAATGTAATCATGTTGAACTTTGGCAGATTTATTATCTGGATGCTATCTAGGCAGAGTTTGAATATGGGTCATGTCCGACTAAAAAAAAGAAGGTCACTAGGCCAAATTTTAAAAAAATCCTGTTTATACACTGGAGACTATTTTTTTCATGGCCCTCTTGTTTAATTAAGCAGCTTGAAACTTTGTCAAAATGTTTGCCTTGATGATACCTAGGCCAAGTTTGAATATGTTTCATGTTGGTCAAACTGGGTCATAAGATCAAATTGAAGAAAAATTTGTTTAACAATCTTGAAACCACATTTTTAATTTGAGCATGTTGAAACTTTATCAGAATATTTGTCTTGATTATATCTAGTGCAAGTTTGAATATAACTGATATTGTTTCAAACACTTGCGGACTAGGTGAAATTTGAAAAACATATTGTGAATGCTCTAGAACTGCATTTACGAGCCTAGAAGTAATAAGGATGAAGTTTTATCAGACTGTTTTTCTTGATGATAGATGGCCTTGGTTTTAATATAGGTAATTTCTGGTCAACAATTGGGTCAGTAGGCTAACTTTAAAAAAAAGATGATGAGTTTTTACTCAAATGATGAACCTAAGTCAGATTGGTTGTCTTGATGCTATCTATGATAAGTACAACTATGGGTCATGTCATGTCAAAACTAGGTCATTTGGCCAAAATTTACTAAAATTGAGTGAATAGTCTTGAGGCTGCATTTTTGACTTGAAGCATGTTGAAACTTTGTCAGAATTTTTTTCTTGATTATATCCAGTTTAAACATGGGCCATATTGAGTCAAAAACCAGGTCATTAGGCCAAGCATAAGACAAAATCATTTAGACATTCTAGTTTTACCTTACCTGACTGCAAAATGAGTTATTGACTACTTGTTTGTGGTTTCCATGTCATATCACAATGCATATCTCTGGTGAGTGATCCGGGGCAATCATGGCCCTCTTGTTATGAATTTTATTCTTGTTACAATAGTTACTTGTATCCGGGCTAGTGTTGAAATACATTCATGGCTTTGAATGAGTCTGATTGATGAATCATTAGAGGAGTATTTATTGTTGCAGTTGTATTTATTATTATGATGTTATATCTAAAGTTGAATGTTTTATTGAAAAATCTGTGTAATATGTGTGGGCAGAGTGACCTCGTATAGTATTATGTGATACCTGAAGATTGTTGTATTTTTTATTCAATAAAATGGTTGCAGTCGTTCATTATTAGCTTGTCTGTTTTTCAAAGAAAAAAATAAGGGTATTGTAATACCCTTGGCTTCAGCGTCTAAGCGTCCTCATAAAACTGTAACCTTTCCTCTTTACTCAAACACTGGTCAACATTTTCAAAATAAACTTGGTTCACATGTTCCTATTAACTATATGAATGTCTTGGACTACTAGATGCATTGTATTGAAACTTTATTCAACCCTTCCTAACCATCACACCTATTTACACAACCAAGTTAGATAACTCAATCCTGCATATAATGCAGATAATGAGCCAAAGGCTCAAGGTGAGCTATTCTGATCACTTTTTGTCCGTCGACCGTCGTTAACTTTTAGCTTTAAACATCATCTCCTACTGAACCACAGGACCAATTACATCCAAGCTTCACAGGAATGTTCCATTGGTGGTGTAGCTCAGTCGGTCACGACGCGGGCTGTCAATCCAGGGGTTGTGAGTTCGAATCCCGGCTCGGCCAACTTTTGACAAAAGTCATTGCGACATGCATCATTCGTCTTCCACCAATGGGCTAAGTCTATGTGGAAAAGCAGCCAATTGCTTGGGAAGATTGTTGTGTTGTGTGCAGTACTGGTGTGAGAAAACAAGGAAACACATGAGTAGGTGATCTGGCCGCCTTGATATGACTGAGAAATTGCTAAAAATGGCGTTAAACCACAATCAATCAATCAAATCCATTGGTGGCCCTCTTTCAAAATTGTTCAAAGATTTAAATTCCATTGAGGATTTGGTTGCCACGGAAACAAAAAAGGGGAAATTAACCAAAACTTAAAGAATCTTCTTGTCTAAAAGTAGAAGGCCAAGGCCTTTGATATTTGGAATGTAGCTTCATCTAGTGGACCTCTACCAAGATTGTTCAAATTATAGCCCTGGGATAAAAAATGGCCCCTCCCTTGGGGTCACTTGTTTTACATAGACTTGTATAGGGAAAATACTTCTTGTCTAAAAGTAGAAGGCCAAGGCCTTTTATATTTTCTCTGTAGCTTCATCTAGTGGACCTCTACCAAGATTGTTCAAATTATGGCCCTGGGGTAAAAAATGGCCCCTCCCTTGGGGTTACTTGTTTTACATAGACTTGTATAGGGAAAAAACTTTAAAAATCTTCTTGTTAGAAAGTAGAAAGCCCAGGCCTTTGATATTTGGTATGTAGCTTCATCTAGTGGACCTCTACCAAGAATGTTCAAATTATAGCCCTGGGTTAAAAAATGACCCTAGCCCAGGGGTCACTTGTTTTTAGCTCACCTGAGCTTTGCTCAAGGTGAGTTATTGTGATCGCCTTTTGTCCGGCGTCCGTCGTCCGTCAACTTCTTCTCCTCAGTAACCAGTGGGTCAATTGGGATGAAACGTCACAGAAAGCATCCTCTCAATGACCTCACCAGATTTCCTTCAAATTTTTGGGATCCTTGCAGAATTCTGGTTTCCATGGCAACGAAATGAAAAAAACTTCAAAATTCTTCTTCTCCCAAACTGGTTGGCAGATTTTCAAATAATTTTGTAGAAATGTTCCTTGGATGACCCTCTATAAGATTCCTTCAAGCCATGTTGATTGGTCAAAAAACATGGCCGCCAGGGGGGGGGCGGGGCTATTTTGCCTTATATGGCTATAGTGAAAACTTAAAAAATCTTCTTCTCCGAAAGTGTCTGGCCGATTTTCAAATAATTTTGTAGAAATGTTCCTTGGATGACCCTCTATCAGATTCCTTCAAGCCATGTTGATTGGTCAAAAAACATGGCTGCCAGGGGGACGGGGCTATTTTGCCTTATATGGCTATAGTGAAAACTTAAAAAATCTTCTCCTCCGAAAGTGTCTGACCGATTTTCAAATAATTTTGTAGAAATGTTCCTTGGATGACCCTCTATCAGATTCCTTCAAGCCATGTTGATTGGTTGAAAAACATGGCCGCCAGGGGGGGGGGGGGGGGGGGGGGCAGGGCTATTTTGCCTTATATGGCTATAGTGAAAACTTAAAAAATCTTCTTCTCCGAAAGTGTCAGGCCAATTTTCAAATAATTTTGTAGAAATGTTCCTTAAGTGACCCACTTTCAGATTCCTTCAAGCCATGTTGATTGGTAAAAAAACATGGCCACCAGGGGGGCAGGGCTATTTTGCCTTATATGGCTATAGTGAAAACTTAAAAAATCTTCTCCGAAAGTGTCAGGCTGATTTTTAAATAATTTTGTAGAAATGTTCCTAGTGTGACCCTCTATCAGATTCCTTCAAGCCCTGTTGATTGGTCGAAAAACATGGTCGCCAGGGGGGGGGCGGGGCTATTTTGCCTTATATGGCTATAGTGAAAACTTAAAAAATCTTCTTCTCCGAAAGTGTCAGGCCGATTTTCAAATAATTTTGTAGAAATGTTCCTAGGGTGACCCTCTATCAGATTCCTTCAAGCCAAGTTGATTGGTCGGAAACTATGGCCGCCAGGGGGCGGGGCTTATATAGTTAAATTGAAAAAAAAAAATCAGGTGAGCGATCCAGGGCCATCATGGCCCTCTTGTTTCATAGACTCGTCTTCTTGTCTAAAATTAGATGGCCCAGGCCTTTACTATATGGTATTTAGCTTCATCTAGTGGACCTCTACCAAGATTGTTCAATTTATAGCCCGGGGGTCACTTGTTTTATGAAGACTCGCATATGGAAAAACTTTAAAAATCTTCTTGTCTAAACGTAGAAGGCCAAGGCCTTTGATATTTGGTATGTAACTTCATCTAGTGGACCTCTACCAAGACTGTTCAAATTATAGCCCTGGTGTAAAAAATGACCCCTCCTCCAGGGGTCACTTGTTTTACATAGTCTCATATATGGAAACAACTTTTAAAATGATATTGTCTGAAAGTAGATGTCCCAGGCCTTTACTATATTGTATTTAGCTTCATCTAGTGGACCTCTACCAAGATTGTTCAATTTATAGCCCAGGGATCACTTGTTTTACATAGACTCATATGGAAAAAACTTTAAAAATCTTCTTGTCTGAAAGTAGATGGCCCAGGCCTTTGGTATTTGGTATGTAGCTTCATCTAGTGGACCTCTACCAAGATTGTTCAATTTATAGCCCTGGGGTCAAAAATAACCCCACCCCAGGGGTCACTTGTTTTATGAAGACTTGTATAGGGAGAAACTTTAAAAATCTTCTTGTCTGAAGGTAGAATGTCCTGGCTTTTGATATGTAGCTTCATCTAGTTAACCTCTACCAAAAGTGTTCAAATTATAGCCCTGGGGTAAAAAATGGCTCCATCCCGGGTCACTTGTTTACATAATATTATACTTGTATAGGGAAAAACTTTAAAACATATTGTCTTCAAGTTGATATTTGAATTCTAACTTCATCTAGTGGACCTCTACCAAGATTGGACAAATAGCCTTGGTGTCAAAACTGGCCCCATCCTGGGGATCACTTGTTTTACATAGACTTGTTTAGGTAAACACTTTAAAGGAATAAGCTCGGCTGAAATTTAAACTATATGACTAAATAGCACTACAGTAATGTATCATTTTGATGTAATTACTCTTTTTTTACAAGCTTGCACTACCAAGATATATGCTTTTAAAGTTTGTGTTTTCACGTCGGTATCGATCGCCTACGGGCGCCGCCATCTTTGCTTATAATGAACTTCCTGTGACGTCAGTTACCCACTTCCGATTAGCACAGTATGGATTACTAAATTTTCAGATCGCTATCTTATCTTAGGTATAGGTCAAAATTGGCCGAATGCGTAAAAGGCCAGTCCAAAAAGGCCGATTATAGGTCCAGAAAGAAAGTCCAATTTCCCAAAATGTCTGGTACGAAAAGGCCGATTATGAGGAAGGACCACTTTTTGAAGTTTAATGGTGTAAATATTGTATACATGTATGTTTGTTTTAGATTATTAATTCATCATAGTGGGGCGGGCGGTAAATTTATCCGTGTTATAATTGATTACAGTTTGCTTTGAATGTTTATTTTAACTTCCGTAATTAGATAATTTGAGAAGTTTGAGAACGTAATTGCCGTTAATTTATTGAATAAGATAATAGAGATGTTTGAGAACGTAATTGCCGTTAATTTAATTTATCAGGTAAAAAAAGGCGATGGAAGGTAAACAAAAACACGACATTGGCATGTGTAAAAGACATTAGAATCTAGGAAATTCTATAAAGTATAATCATTGCAAACATTTGAAAATATAATGGTTATGTTGAAAACATTACAGTAAAAGGAGAAACTGCTAATTTTGAGCAATGTCTCCTTTATTCACGATGGTTTTCAAAAATCGTCTGCTACAAACGCGTCTTCAACAAGGAAATGGTCGACGTGTTCAATAAAAGGGTAAATTCATTTTTTTATATTTGACCAAACTTTCAAAAGATTCATTTGTTTGTTAAAGAATGAATTGTAAATAATTTCTCACAAACCTGCTTAAAAATCCAAATAAAATCGTCCAATTTCAGAAACACAAAAGGTCACAGATTTTAACACCGAATTTTGGGAGAGCCTTTGGGAAATGCTAACGTCATAGCGCCTGATGATTTTACTCAAATGAACCGCGTCATCACAAATTCCGCATTTGGATAGTTTCAGTGTTAATTTCATAATAAGATCAAATTGCATATTTGTGTGGTATTTTTTTGGTCATGAATCTTCCCAAGTAACTTACAGTGTGATTCACAATTAAAAAGCAAACACAACAATTGAAATAAAACGGAATGGGGTGCAAATAAAACATAATGGACAGTTTGGACAATTAACGCTTTCCCACATACGGCAAATCTGCACCAAACCATCTAGGCAAAACTGTGTAAAAAACTGTTATAGTTGATTAGATTTTGACACTATTTCAACAATGTTCAACCATGTCACGGCGGCCCTGTTCACCTTCCCATGTGTATAATGTCTTTATTACAACAGTACAACCTGTATGGCATCAAAGAGAAATTAAGAAGGAAACAATGTGTCAAAAGGCGTCAATCACTAATTAGTTGACTTGCTGTTTATTACCCCTAGTCGGCTGCTTCTTCTGATCAGCGCATCAAAGCCTCAGCGGTGCTTTGTTGGTAGATCATAAGTAGTGTCTGATTGCTACCGGAAATATGATTGGGTTTTATGACCTTTAATTGGTTTTCAATAAAGAACGGTACAATGTTTTTAATTTTTCGATTAATCTGTGAATTACGCCTTTTGTCACAACGTTTACATCTTTATTTATACATGTATTTGCTGTCATGGAGATTGGAGTGTTGTGTGGAGTGCCGGTGTAAGAAAGTCTTGATAGGCATGGCCGAAAATTGTTTTTGCTTTTGAGCGGTACAGTAAGCCTCTGCAGACGCATCCTGACGAAAAATCGACCATACAAATATGCAATTTGATCTTATTTGACCTCCGAATTGCGATTTGTGTGTGACGTGGCTCATTTGTGTAAAATTCCAAAGCTATGCTGTACTCATTCTTCATAAACTTTCCCGTGTCTTGTATTTGGAGGTAATGAATTGTGGTAAAATAAATTCAACTAAAAACAAGTAACGATTTTAGAAATTGGACGATTTCATTTGGAATTAAAAGGGATATTTAAGCAGGTTTGAAAAAAATTCTTCAATATATAATATAAAAGTTTTACAACAAAAATCCTTTTGGAAATTTTGTCAAAATTAACAATTTCAATTCTCCGTTTTCAACATACACCAAATCTGCGGCAGATGAATACTATGGAAAATCTCTTTACCGTCAACTTCAGAGTATGTAGGGAAGGGATCGAATTATGTCTGCTCAAAAGACTCGCCGACAGATCCTATTACAGTAGAGTCCGACCACTACCGGAAATTTGATTGTTTCTACAAAAACGACGGTTTATTATGTCTAACGAGCTTTGAAATCATAACAAACAACTGTGAAATAAATAAACGAATGAAATTATTGTATAAATAAATGTAAACACACATATTTAATTGGCTGATATATATTACACGAGTCAAGTTAGTGTTTTCTATCCACCTACTATGGTTGGATACTATTTACTATAAAACTTTATATAGAGCTAGTAATAATATAATGTAATGCTTGGAATTTCATTTTGAATAATTGAAGTTTAGGTTTGTAAACTTCCGGGGTTAATTTTCTTACGAAAATGTATATTTTGTATTCCCTTCATAGTACCGCAGTCGTTCAATAGCTAACTCTACTTGTATGTTTTGTTTGGGACATAGTGGGTATATGACGTCACGATTCTTTTCAGAAAGTCTCGAGACATTGCGATATGTAAACAATGGCCGCGCTCATGCTGCGCACCGATCAGCACAAATAGTCATCTTTAAATAGTAATATCTTCATTATTAGTTGAATGTTAATGAAATGCATAGTAAATAAATATTCATTAAGTCAATATTTTTCAATTCAAAGCCAGTATTTTTCAGCCGAGCGTATTCCTTTAAACATATTCAGGTGATCGATTTAGGGTCATCTTGGCCCTCTTGTTACTTAGAAATTCTGGTTAAAGTTTTGTGTGCAACTACATTTAGAGTCAATATCTTGGTAACAAGTTAATGGCTCCATCCCGGGTCACTTGTTTACATAATATTATACTTGTATAGGGAAAAACTTTAAAAAATCTTGTCTTAAAGTTGATATTTGAATTCTAACTTCATCTAGTGGACCTCTACCAAGATTGTACAAATTATAGCCATGGTGTCAAAATTGGCCCCATCCTGGGTATCACTTGTTTTACATAGACTTGTTTAGGTAAACACTTTAAAAATATTCAAGTGATCGATTTAGGGCCATCTTGGCCCTCTTGTTACTTATAAATTCTGGTTAAAGTTTTGTGTGCAACTACATTTAGAGTCAATATCTTGGTAACAAGTTAATGCATTGCATTGAAACTTTATACAACCCTTCCCAAAACCATCATACTTATGTAAATAATCAAATAACATAACTCTATCCTGCATATAATGCAAATTATCACCCTCTAAGAAATTCTGGTTAATGTTTTGCAGGCAACTACAATAGAGTCCATATCTCAATAGCTTATAGTCGATCGCGCTGTTTTAAAGACAGCTCTTGGTATGCTTGGTCTACATTTGAACAATTTTACACCTGTATGTTTCTTTTGTTGGGGATTTCAGCGCATTGACAATGATTGGTCAAATAACACTAAATACATCCGCGGCCATGCTAATCTGCAGTCAAATAGTCCATTAGAAATAACACTGCGTATAAATTTACCAGAATGCATTGGATATATGATAATTCAATTCATTGTAAAGGTGTATAGTATGTTAATTTTTATTATATTAACCAAGTTTGAATGTGAAAGTAGAGTATTTAAAAAAAACAGTTTTCTCCCAGCCCGATTTGGTCCAAAATGACGGTAACCATCTTCATGGGAAGAATTCTTTCTTGCATAAGACATGACCCCCCCCCCCCCCCCCCCCCCCATTTTCTTTGAATTATTTTAAAGCTAAGATGCTATGGGGTGTTCTACCTGAGAAATGCTAAAAAAGTTCAAAGATTGAGGGATGAAACTGGTTGAATTACATGTAAATCAAGACGGAATTAATTTGGTGGATTGTGACCTTTATCAGTTGACTCATGAATGTATCATTCTCCTTCGCAGAGTTGTCGTTCCTTACACTCACTTTCATGAATGTAATGAGCCGATAGGTAGAGATTGTTCATGTGTATTTAACAGAATTAGAATAAATTAATGCCGTACGGACATCTAGGTCTTCCAGCCTCAAAAACAGTCTCGTCTCTACTATCGTACATGTAAAAGGGTACTGTATATATAATTCTAATTACATATTCCGTACCACTATTAGATGTAGTTGTAAAGTATTTTGGATTTCCAATCAATACCAGCTCAGGCCGCGCAGGTTAATCCGGGCCGACACATTTCGTCTTAGGGTGATAGATGTATAGAGTAATTAGTCGCCGGGCAGAAGCCCGCGACTTCTGTTTTTAATAGGTTTTCTGAAATCACATGGGAGGGGGGATTATTATTAGAAAGAAACACATTTAGATGTCTTGAACATATTACAATTGTGTTTGTTAAAAAACACTAAGTAATGACACATCTAAAATGAAATAAATATTCCGATGTTTTAGGTATTTTCAGTTTCTTTATTTTGACTCGCATTTATGTTTTTTTGTTTTATTTACGAAGACAAAACAGTCCCTATTAGCTAGACTGAAATACTTTATTTAACACTATATACTACATGTAATCAAAAGGCGATAACTACAAACCTTTACGTCGCACAGTCTAATTATTTGTTTACATACCAACTGCGTAGATCAATCTCCTTTGCAGAGAGCCGTTCTTTACACTCACTTACAAATAGTAAATCATAGGTGATTTAAAATGTTTATTTGGTTCGAAACAAATGAAGAAAAGAACAAACCGAGATAAAACTGGTTTTAATAGAAAAATTACTTTGAACGAACACTCTCTGCCTATAAAGAGAGTTTCAAGAACGACATCTCTGCGAATAAGAAAGAATCGGGTCTTTCGTACAAAATTATTTCGTCCTTGATAATTTTAAATGTGTCATTTAATTCCCTAAAGGCATATTGCTTCCATTCTGCATATTGTTATGCATCATTGACACAAGGGCGCTCATCATAATATAATTTTAAAACATGAGTAGTTTGTTATTTTCATTATAAAAAAGGAAGGAAAGAATTAAAATAAATTAACATGTTGTAGGGCTCAGTTTATGTTCGAAATTAAGTTTAAATTATACAACAATTTCAATGAGATTTAACTGTTTAGTTGATATTATATTTCGAAGGTGGTCTAAGTTATAAATATTGGACTACATTTCAACATTTGTTAAAGTATGATATAATTAGAATGCCAAGCTAATATCATTTTGAGAAAAAGAGAAAACTCATGTCTTCAGCGATTTAACCCTTATCTCATTGTTTTAAAAGTAGATTGCTGCAAAGGTGTCCACTGTTGACTCTAATCCAATATGCCCCTCAGTTGATAACTGTTTATTCAACTACTATAATGTTAATGTTATGCATAACTGCACTATGGATATCCGGCGACATTGATGCGTTGCATCAACTTTCTCTTGTGATTCCTGAAACAGAAAATCCACAGGAGGCGAAACGTGTCTGTCCTGGTTGGCCTGCGCGGCATGCTTAGTGATAGGCTGATCCGGGTCGATACTTTACGCAGAGTCCATTAACGTTCAAAAATCTTCTTGTCCAAAAGTACTTGCCAGATTTTGACATTATTTTTCACAAATGTTCCATTGGTGACTGTACCAAGACTGATCAAACAAATTTTTTCGCTCCGTTAATCAAAATGGCTGCCAGGGGGCGAGGATTGTTTTCCTTAAAAGTGTTTAGTAAACAAACAAAAACGAATCTTCTTGTTAAAAAGTACTTGCACGAATTTGTTACAAATGTTCACAGGCTGACCCTCTACCAATATTGTTCAAATCACTCCAATCCGTTGAAATACATGATGGCTTGTTTTCATTATATGTTAATTCTTATTCTAAAGTACTGTCCCGATTTTAAAATGATTTGGCACATATGTTTCTTGGGTGACCCTCTATGAAATTATTGAAATTATTCCGATCCTTTGATAAACATGGCGGCCACCAGGAGGCGGGGCTCGTTTCCTTATATTTATATATAATAACAATTAAAAACTCGATTTGAACATAATTAGGTTCGTTATTATTCTGATCCGTTAAAAAACAGGGCTCGCTTTGCTTAAATGTTGAGTTAAAACCCTGAAAACTAGTGAAATTCTATTAAAATCAGGTGAGCGATATGGGACCATCACGGTCCAACTGCTTTATTATCAGTTTGTGTTGGGAGGTTACACTTTTCAATGAAATAGGGTGTCTACCTGTAAACATGAGGGTCATATGCTGGCCCTAGATCGCTCACCTGAATTATGCAATGTGATTTCTAATGCAAAACACATCAAAGAAATTATTCTGAAAAAGATTCAAAATGCAACCTCCAGAGTGTTTCCTTCATTTGGCCTAGTGACCTTTTTTTTTACCTGCTATGGCCCATATTCGAACAGGGACTAGATATCATCAAGACAAACATTCCGACAAAGTAAAAATGCGGCCTCCGAAGTTGTTACAATATTTTCCCTCGATTTGGCCGAGTGACCTAGTTTTTAACCCAATATGACCCATATTCGAACTTGGCCTAGATATCTTTATGACAAACAATAAGTCAGCTTCCTGTAGGAATGCTTCGGAAAAAATAGAACTGCCCGTGTGACTACATATCGGGATTTCTTTTTATCCTTACTAAGTATATTAATTTAAGGTAAATTGCTTTTGAAACATCCCTTTTACACTCAATATACTTGTGTGAGTTTTACAAATTAAAAAAAAAAAAAGGCCGGTATATTAATTTAATGTAAGTACATTTTTAGATAAGCGAAATTCATGTTGTATCGAGTCTAAAAGTTAAATAGAGACACCTTTTGAAATGGTTACCTGACTTATACGCTTTATCATTTCAATAGTATCTCAAACCGGGAACCAAAAAATGTAGCTAAATGTAGGCTGGTTCCTTACATCCTAAGATATTTTACGCAAAGGCCGCACACCGACTCGTTTTCCCGAAAAAAGCTAGGAGCTAAAACAAAACACAGTACCACTCATCTATAGTCTAATTATAGATATTCATCGCTATCGTTTTACACATATTTTCAATCATCCTAACTATTCATTTGCTTTGTTTTTAATAATCTGACTTTCATGTTCAGTATAATATCTTCCTATTGTACTTCGTCTGTCGGTCTTCTAATAGTTGTTTTTTTTCGTTTTCGATCATCTTTCATTTTCATTCATTTATGCATTTTGTTTTTCGCAAATATCGCTGAAAGTTTCGTCTATGAGTGCACATACTTGATTTAAAGTTAACTTTGAGTACAATGCAGACATGAACAGATTTAAACCACAGAACTATATGTATCAAGATAAATTACGCCCTCTAGTTGATTCGTTCTTTCATGAATATCGCGCTAAACACGATTTCGGTGTATTTTGCCTAGCCGACAACATGTTTTATCACGGATGCGATGTGACCTTCAAGAAAACTTTAAGAAAACTTAAATGAAATGAAATATTCTGGTTCTTACAAACAAAGTGTGATCAGATTAACTGAACTGTATTTCATACAGACACTTTCAGGCACCTCTGCAGCTAATATGTTTTGAAAACATTGTGGCAAAAGTAGAATTGTTTTCAACTTCATTCAATTATAATTATGATTGTTTTTTCAATTATAGAGAGTGTCCTTATTTTTGAATACCGGCAGAGTCTTTCAATAGTATCGAAAGACCCTGATACCGGTAAATGCTTTGAAAGACATTTGTTGCAGAATTGTTGTATGTGGGAAAGGGTTAACAAAATAGTGTCTTAAAATGTACTGTAAATGTTCTTTTAAATATCTTTACCTAACACAAAATTTACTTTAAATTTTTGTAATATAAAAGTAATCTTAAGTCATGATTTTACAGTTTGAGAAATAATTTAAATGTTCCTTTTTCTTATTTCTTCATGTGCAACGAAATATTGCGGCTTTTCTTTGATGCTTTGCGTCAAACATTCGTCTTGTTAACCCTTTCCCTCATAAGACAATTCTGCAGCAGACGACTTTGAACTAATTTTGTCAAAACATAGAAAATCTCCATAATTGAATGGATAACCTATGACAACAAGTGGAAAACATTGTGGCAAAAGGAGAAATTGCACGTCTGCTGCAGAGGCGTCAGAAAGCGTTTATATGAGGGAAAAGGTTAATAATGTGATGGTAAAAAGGGAGCAACTATAAAACATTCTTTTTTTAAATAAAACAATAAATATTACATCAAAGTAATGTCAACGTACATTGACGTCATCTTCAGAATGGTTGATGTTTGTGATATTCACAGTTGAAATCGTAAATTAATTTGTAATGACAGCTAGAGTCCCGCCTTTGCAGCGTATCGTTTCTATGCCAACGGTTTTCTCGATATTGTATGTAAAACAGCGCTTTAGTGGAGTAACGTCGGTCTATCGCACCGAAAATAAAATCTCGGTTCGAATCCCGTGATAAACGGATTCTGCCATTGGGATTGTTTCACATTAACGGCGGAAGAAGACGTCGAGCCTGATTTATATATATACAAAAACTGAAAGCTTGTTTTGCAAACGATGTGAATTAAATACTTTTAAACAAAAATCAATTAGAATTAAACTACTAAGTTACCTTAAAATGAACTGTTGAGTCTCATGTAGCGGTTTGGAGTCCAATAAACTCCCAGTACCGGGATCATACAATGGTACATTGGCAAACAGTTCTGTTAACCCTTTCCCTCATATAGACGCTTTCTGACGCCTCTGCAGCAGACGGCTTTTCAAAAAACATAGTGACAAAAGAAGAAATTGCTCAAAACGAGCAATTTCTCCTTTTGACACAATGTTTTCCACTTTTAGTCATAGGTTATCCATTCAATTATTGAGATATTCCATTTTTTGTCAAAATATGTTCAAAGTCGTCTGCTGCAGAATTGTCGTATGAGGGAGAGGGTTAAAGGTGGCATCTATAAATAGATCTACAGTACATGTATGCATACAGTGCATGAACTGAACGCTCGGGTGAGACTAGTTCGTTTTCAATGTACGCAGATGCATTAACAATCCACATCGCTATGGAATGAGTATATACATATTAGCTCCTTTTGTATATTTAGTCGTCGTATTGTGACTGCTTTGTTGAATTCATATTGAGCCTAACACTATTCATATCAGGGATGTTTTCAAATTGTCCTAACACACCGAGTGCTCGAATGGTAGTCAAAGCCAGTAACTATATTGCTTGATTCCGCTAGCACATGCCTGAGTGGTTGGTGTCTTAGGACAATCACAGTTAAACGGTTAAACCTTGCTCACATACATACCCTTTCTTGCGCCTTATCAGCAGAGGACCTTCAAAAAACATTATTGCAAACGGAGAGATTGCTCACAGTGAGCAATTTCTCCGTTTGCCACAATGTTTTCAACTTTTTTTAATAATTATATTTTCATTTCCCCGAGAATTTCCAAATGTGTAACTAGATGGTCTTAAAGTCGTCTGCCGCGGTCTTGTTGAATGTGCGAAAGGGTTGAATAATATCTAAACGGAGATACCCTGTTTCGCCTGACACGGGCCAAGACCCGGTAGTTCAGTCGGTAGCGACGTGAGCTGTCAATCCAGGGGTTGTGAGTTCGAATCACAGCACGGCCAACATTCTTTCCGACGTTTGACAAAAAGTCACTGTGACAAACGTCATTCGTCTTTCACCAATGGGCTAACAGCCTATGTGGACAAGTAATCGGGTGCTTGGAAAGTATGGTTTGTGAAGTACTGGTGTGCGAAAGCTAGGAAAAACATGAGTAGGTGAACTGGCCGCAGTGATATGACTGAAACATAATTGAAGACGGCGTTAACCCCCAATCAATCAATCACCTGATGCCGTTATTAATTAACGTTCTCTATTCATTTTGTACCCACGTGCTGAGATCCATTTGTTTTCTGACGAAGCTAATTACCCGAGTTATTTATTTACGTGCCCTGTTCATTTTGGATCCAATTCTTTTCCTTGATATTTGATATTGAAACCGCTTCGCTGCGTCATTACAAGAGATTTATCGCTCAATTAAGCAATGTGATTAGTTAATTTGATATCGCATTAATATATTATTTGATGATTGAACCTTTTGAAATATGGCCGCACTGTCATATTGGATGGTTTATTAATCTATTAGATACATACTGGCAGGTCTTAGCGCTCCTGTACGCTTTTGGAACAGAAATAAATATGGCTATCCATGTTTGATTCCATTGCTTTTGTAAAATTCGTTAGCGTGGCTCCTTTTCAGTAACTTTGTTTTGTTTTTTATGCTTCCTCACGCTGCACCAAATAACATACCGGGCGACCGAACTTCGTATGTAATACGAATAAAAAGAACATGACTGTGTAGATTGAGCATGACTTTTTTCATGTTATTCCATGTATATAATAATTAATTTATGCTTATACATGTGTATATACTGCGTGTATATGGGCCGGAGGCCGAAGTACTTGATTTACTTGATCAGATTGAAAATCATCCAATATTTTAAAAATGCGTCACCAGAGTATCGATGTATGTGAAACAGTTGTAACATATTCTTAATTTACATACAGTTACAGCCGTTTCGCACTATCTTTGAAGATTCAATTTCAATTTTTTTTTTCAATTTCAACTTTTATTTACCCATAATACAAATACATGTATAATAAAGGGAAATATAAAACAAAAAAAGTATCGACTTTATTGGGGAAAGCCGACACATTGTTAGTGTGTTAATGTCATTATATGTTCTTACTTAAATTTTTAACTTTAGCATTTCTGCGATGTGTATGAGGAAACAAGGTAATATCACAAGATACCACCCTAATTTCCTCATATTACTGTTAGACTTTGAAATTTCAATTTGAGATAAACCAAACAAACAGAAAGCCACCAAATATAACCCACAAAAAAAACAAAAAAACACCAAACAAAAACAACAACATAGAAAAAAAGTATCGACTTTATTGGGGAAAGCCGACACATTGTTAGTGTGTTAATGTCATTATATGTTCTTACTTAAATTTTTAACTTTAGCATTTCTGCGATGTGTATGAGGAAACAAGGTAATATCACAAGATACCACCCTAATTTCCTCATATTACTGTTAGACTTTGAAATTTCAATTTGAGATAAACCAAACAAACAGAAAGCCACCAAATATAACCCACAAAAAAAACAAAAAAACACCAAACAAAAACAACAACATAGAACATCAAAATTACAATACAATCTTGTATCGTACTGGTTAGGAACATTTCTATCGGAATTTATTCATAATAATAAGCATGAACTTTGTAAGGTCCCTTAATTCTGCGGGACAATCTGTGTTTAGTAAAGTTGAAAAACATTGATGAGTATTTGACATGTATCTATTTTTAAACAATGTATACCTCTCATTGTCGAAGTGTGAACGTGACATAAGATAATGTTATGTTTCCCGATTAGACTATTGAGGCGTTAAACCTAGAGCGCGCATAGAAGCGCTTTTTATATGAGCCGTCAACAACAATATGGCCTCTGCGTAATTATATCGACCAAGATCAGCCTGAGCAGTCCACGCAGAGGTATAGAGTAATGATTCCTGAAATAGAAAATCCACAGGAGTCGAAAAGTGTCTGTCCGGTGAGCAATGTTGGTTTCCTCATGGAACGGCTCCTATATACTTAATTCTGACGGCCGTGTTATACTCTTGGCGATGAAATATCAATTTATATATGCCGAATAAAAACACTTGAAACTTGGTATATTCGTGCTACAACTGAAATAATGTTGAAGACGGCATAAACCGGGATGATGATTACGGTTGTAGAACGTTAACACGTATATGCGTACAACCAGTGGGACGGAATCCACCATGGCCGAGTGATTAGCGTCGGGGATTTAGAACCGGGCGGTATGGGTTCGATCCCCAGTTGCGGAGGTCATGGATAAGTGCCCGCATTGGGCGCGTTTACTAGCATAGTACTGTCGCCGTGATAACACTAAAATGATGTTTAAGCGGCGTATCCCCCCCCCCCCCCCCCCCCTGTTCGGGCCTGCTATCACACCCGTAACTGCTAGAATGTTCAATCGAACCCATTCCCTTTGCGCACGTGTAATAATTCCCTTGACTGTTCGGACGTGTAATCAGACCCTTAACGGTTGGGCTGTGGCAAAAAATACTCACGTCTTCCGTCAATGGCAAATTCTTTAGGATCATATACAATATGTATAATAATATAAAATTCTGCATCTTTGTAAATGGCCAATCGTCTAATTTTTTCCCGTGCGAACGTGGACTTCGCCAAGGTGAGAATTTGTCACTTGTGTTGTTCTCGTTATTTTTAAATGATCTGCATAATTACCTGGTATTTCTAGGTGCAAATGGAATAGATTTACAGATTGGCACACCGCAACAATGGCTTAAACTACTTATCATACTTTATGCAGACGATACCTTGATTGTCTCTGACGATGAGAACGATTTCCAAAAAGCTCTAAATTCATTTTCTGAGTACTGCAAAACATGGAAACTAAATGTCAATCTAAATAAAAGTAATGTTATTGTGTTTAGAGCACGAAATACAAATAAATTCCAATTTTATTTAAACGAAACAGAAATAAAGATAACGGACAAGTACAAATATCTCGGTATATATTTCACAAGTAACGGGTCTTTCCTAACTGCTAGGAAACATCTCAAAGAACAAGCCAAAAAAGCAATGAATCTCTTGTATATCCGTATTTATAACTTAGATCTCCCTGTAGACCTCCAAATTAAATTGTTTGAACACACTATTATACCTATCTTAACATATGGCTGCGAAGTCTGGGGATTTGAAAACCTAGACATATTGAATATAGTTTACAAATCCTTCCTAAAGAAAATATGCAAAGCAAAGAAAAGTACTCCTACTTACATGCTCTTTGGCGAATTAGGCATAACACCACTTGATATCATAGTTAAAACACGAATGATCGGCTTCTGGAACAGACTCTTAACTGGCCCAAATTCTAAGTTGTCTGCTCAAATTTATCGTTTTATGACAAGCCATCAAGGATTTACATACAAATGGCCCAAATATATTAATTCAAATTTTACTGAAATTGGCAGACCTGATATTTGGCTATTTCAATCTTCGGTCACGACAAAGTCAATTAAATACCTTGTTAAAAGTATATTACTTGATCAAATGAAACAAAATTGGAGCTCAAGTATGCAACACTCTAACAAAGGTGTATCATATTCATATTTTAAATCAGAATATAAACTCGAGAATTATTGGTATATTTTACCCAAAAATTATGCGTTATCAATGTTTCGTTTTCGAACTTCAAATTCAAGGATCCCCGTTGAAACGGGCCGGTGGATTAAAACGCCATTACATGAACGAATATGTGACTTATGCAATACTAACGAAGTTGGTTCTGAAAAATATTATCTCATGTCATGTTCACACTTCGACAATGAGAGGTCTACATTGATTAAAAATAGATACATGTCAAATACTCATCAATGTTTTTCAACTTTACTAAACACAGATTGTCCCGCAGAATTAAGGGACCTTACAAAGTTCATGCTTATTATTATGAATAAATTCCGATAGAAATTTTCCTAACAAGTACGATACAAGATTGTATTGTAATTTTGATGTTCTATGTTGTTGTTTTTGTTTGGTGTTTTTTTGTTTTTTTTGTGGGTTATATTTGGTGGCTTTCTGTTTGTTTGGTTTATCTCAAATTGAAATTTCAAAGTCTAACAGTAATATGAGGAAATTAGGGTGGTATCTTGTGATATTACCTTGTTTCCTCATACACATCGCAGAAATGCTAAAGTTAAAAATTTAAGTAAGAACATATAATGACATTAACACACTAACAATGTGTCGGCTTTCCCCAATTTTATAAAGTCGATACTTTTTTTGTTTTATATTTCCCTTTATTATACATGTATTTGTATTATGGGCAAATAAAAGTTGAAATTGAATTGAAATTGTTCGGACCTGAAATCAGACCCTAAACTGTTCGGACGTGCAATCAGACTATTGACTGTGCCGGTGTGCATTCAGAGCCTTTTGTATTCTGACGTGCAATCATACCCTTTACAATTCAGACGTGCATTCAACCCTTTAGATTTCCGACGTGCGATCAAACCCTTTACATACCATTTACTGATCGCGTTTGCAATCAGAACGTTTGCAGTATAGACGTTCAATCCGACTCTTTACTGCTCAGACACGTTAATGTTCAATTGTCCAATCAAATCCTTTACTGTTTGGACGTGCAATCAGACCCTTTACTGTTCGGGTGTGCACTCATACATTTAACCGTTCGGGCGTGCAATCAGAAATTTTACCGTTCGAGCGTGCAATCAGACCTTTTACCGTTCGAGCGTGCAATCAGACATTTTACCGTTTGGGCGTGCAATCAGACGTTTAACCGTTCGGGCGTGCAATCATACATTTAACCGTTCGGGCGTGCAATCAGACTTTTTATCGTTCGAGCGTGCAATCAGACGTTTAACCGTTCGGGCGAGCAGTCAGACCTTTTACCGTTCGGGCGTGCAATCACACATTTAACCGTTCGGGCGTGCAATCATACATTTAACCGTTTCTTGGGTGACCCTCTATGAAAATTATTGAAATGATTTCGATCCTTTGATAAACATGGCGGCCATCAAGAGGCTGGGCTCGTTTCCTTATATTTATATATAATGAAAACTTAAAAAATCTTCTTGACGAAAAGCATGGGCTCGATTTGAACATAAGGTTCGTTATTATTCTGATCCGTTAAAAAACAGGGCTCGTTTTGCTTAAATGTTGAGTTAAAACCCTGCAAACTAGTGAAATTCTATTAAAATGGGACCTACTGTTTTATTATCATTTTGTGTTGGGAGGTTACACTTTTCATTGAAATAACGTGTCATGTATGTTAACATGAGGGCCATATGCTGGCTCTAGATCGCTCACCTAAATGTTGCAATGTGATTTCTAATGCAAAACACATCAAGGCAATTATTCTGACAAAGATTCAAAATGCAACCTCCAAAGTGTTTCCTTCATTTGGCCTAGTGACCATTTTTTGTAAAACTGATATGACCCATAATCGAACAAGGACTAGATATCATCAAAACAAACATTCTGACAAAGTTTCAACTTGCTCAAAGTAAAAATGCGGCCTCCGGGGTTGTTACAATATTTTCCTTCGATTTTGCCGAGTTACCTAGTTTTTAACCCAATATGACCCATATTCGAACTTAGCCTAGATATCTTTATGACAAACAATCTGTCATTCTCTTGTTGGAAGCCGCCTGTAGGAATGCTTTGCAATTTGGCACAAGGAGATATATAATAGACCTGCCCGTGTGACCACATATCGGGATTTCTCGTTGTCCTTACTAAGTATATTAATTTAAGGTAAATTGCTTTTGAAACATCCCTTTTACACTCTATATACTTGTGTGAGTTTTACAAATTAAAAACAAAACAAAGGCCGGTATATTAATTTAATGTAAGTACATTTTTAGATAATCGAAATTCATGCTGTATCTAGTTTAAACAGTTAAATAGAGAACCATTCTTTTGAATTGGTTACCTTACTCATACGCTTTATCATTTCAATAGTATCTCAAACCGGGAACTTTTTTTTTAATAATCTGACTTTCATGTTCAGTATAATATCTTCCTATTGTACTATCTTGCGTGATGAAGACTTCGTCTGTCGGGTTTCTAATAGTTGTTTGTGTCGTTTTCGATCTTCTTTCATTTTCATTCATTTATGCATTTTGTTTTTCGCAAATATCGCTGAAAGTTTCGTCTATAATTGCACATTCTTGATTCAAAGTTAACTTTGACTACAATGCAGACATAAACAGATTTAAACCACAGAAATATATGTATCAAGATCAATTACGCCGTCTAGTTGATTCGTTCTTTCATGAATATCGCGGTAAACACGATTTCGGTGTATTTTGCCTAGCCGACAACATGTTTTATCAAGAAAACTTCAATGAAATGAAAACTTCCGGTTCTTACAAACAAAGAAGTGTGATCAGATACTGAACTGTATTTCATACAGACACTTTCAGGCACCTCTGCAGCTTATATGTTTTGAAAACATTGTGGCAAAAGTAGAATAGTTTTCAACTTCATTCAATTATAATTATGATTGTTCTATCAATTATAGAGAGTGTCCTTATCTTTGAATACCGGTAAATGCTTTTAAAGACATTTGTTGCAGAATTGTTGTATGTGGGACAGGGTTAACAAAATAATGTCTTAAAATGTAGTATAAATGATCTTTTAAATATCTTTGCCTAACACAACATTTACTTTAAATATACTCTAAAGTCATGATTTTACAGTTTGAGAAATAATTTAAATGTTCCTTTTTCTTATTTCTTCATGTGCAACGAAATATTGCGGCTTCTCTTTGATGCTTTGCGTCAAACATTCGTCTTATTAATATGGGAGCAACTATAAAACCTTTTTTTTAAAAAATAAAACAATAAATATTACATCAAAGTAATGTCAACGTAAATTGACGTCATCTTTAGAATGGTTGATGTTTGTGATATTCACAGTTGAAATCGTAATTTAATTTGTAATGACAGCTAGTCCCGCCTTTGCAGCGTATCGTTTCTATGACAACGGTTTTCTCGATATTATATGTAAAACAGTGGTGCAGTGGAGTTAACGTCGGCCTCTCGCACCGAAAATCTCGGTTCGAATCCCGTGATAAACGGATTCTGCCATTGGCGGATTAAATCTTCAGGAAGCAGAAGTCGAGCCTGATTTATATATATATACAAGAAGAATTTTGATGCAAAATATCCGTTTATTTTAAACAAGATATGCCTATATTGCTCACCTGGCTACCCTAGCCTATATAAAAAGGTTACCAAGAGCGGAAAAGGGTCAATATTGACGTAGGAATTAAACGTTTTATATGCTACGATCTATGTCATATTCAGCATGTGAAGTATAGTCGTGAAATGACAAGTTTAGCTCTGAAACCATTTGGTTTACGGTTTGCTTAACATTCACTGTAACTATAATGTGTCATACAAGCTGAAGTTTTAAATCCTCTAACTAGATCCATTAGGTGCTTACATATTAACATATATTAAGGTGTACTGCCTTTAGTTATAAGTTAAGTGTGACACAAGCTTTGGAAGGAGAGGGGGAAGTATATTCTCCTTCCAGTTTGGCAGAAGTATGATAAGAAAAACGGGAGTATATAAACAAAAAATACGAAGATATTTATGATCAAGATTGAGTTCAAAGTTCACATGTATAGTCAACATATAGCAAGAATTATTGTAATGTCACTTTAATCGTTTTGAACATGCCAGTAGAAAACGGAAAAATAAACAAAAGAAAATGGTCAAGTCAGTTCCCCAAGAGCAAAGAGCGAAAACCAATTGGTTCGAATCGTTCATCTCGAACGAAACATGAAAAACCGGGTACGAATCCAATGAATTTTAGAATCGGATGAAATCGTGAAAACAGCGAAGTATTCATAACGGAAGGAAGCAGAGACAACTTAATTACTCTATGGGAACCGATGACACATTGTCGTCTATTAAATAAGAATGACCCAAATCGCCAAGCGATGACATGCTGCATTTACAAATAATAGAACGGGTCACGTTACGGCCATGCCTATTGCATAGTTGGGTTAACGTTGTGTTTACAGTTTCTAGAATTATACTGTAATATGTAGTAATTAAAATAAATCATCATTGATTTTTTAAAGATTACCCATTTATTTAAAAATCTCAATATTGTAAATAGGCAAAAACATCGCCAGAAACCTTTTTCTGAGCTGTGATGAATCGGGTCGTAAACCAAACTATTACAAAAAGCATAGCCTGTGAAGTTAGGGGAAAGTTATTAAATACCCATTACATGTGTCTAAAGTTTTGTAATAACGGTAACAGACACACGTATTTTGTATCTTGCTGTTTCTTACATCATTTTATAAAATTTATTTATTCATAAAGGTTTTTTTTTCAAACATATAACAAGAGTTTTTCTTAACAATAATAATGTTGATTGCTCCCTTTTCGATTACGTCACCCTCACAGTGAGCAATGTTTCCGTTTGCCACAATGTTTTCAACTTTTTTTAATCATTATATTTTCATTTCCCCGAGAATTTCCAAATGTGTAACTAGATGGTCTTAAATTCGTCTGCCGCGGTCTTGTTGTATGTGCGAAAGGGTTGAATAATATCTAAACGGAGATACCCTGTTTCGCCTGACACGGGCCAAGACCCGGTAGTTCAGTCGGTAGCGACGCGAGCTGTCAATCCAAGGGTTGTGAGTTCGAATCACAGCACGGCCAATATTCTTTCCGACGTTTGACAAAAGTCACTGTGACAAACGTCATTCGTCTTTCACCAATGGGCTAACAGCCTATGTGGACAAGTAGTCGGGTGCTTGGAAAGTATGGTGTGTGAAGTACTGGTGTGCGAAAGCTAGGAAAAACATGAGTAGGTGAACTGTCCGCCGTGATATGACTGAAACATAATTGAAGATGGCGTTAAGCCCCAATCAATCAATCACCTGATGCCGTTATTAATTTTGTACCCACGTGCTGAGATCCAATTCTTTCTGACGAAGCTAATTACCCGAGTTATTTATTTACGTGCACTGTTCATTTTGGATCCAATTTTTTTCCTTGATGTTTGATATTGAAACCGCTTCGCTGCGTCATTACAAGTGATTTATCGCTCAATTAAGCAATGTGATTAGTTAATTTGATATCGCATTAATATATTATTTGATAATTGAACCTTTTGAAATAAGGTCGCACTGTCATATTGGATGGTTTATTAATCTATTAGAAACATACTGGCAGGTCTTAGCGCTCCTGTACGCACTTGGAACAGAGATAAATATGGCTATCCATGTTTGATTCCATTGCTTTTGTAAAATTCGTTAGCGTGGCTCCTTTTCAGTAACTTTGTTTTGTTTTTTATGCTTCCTCACGCTGCACCAAATAACATACCGGGCGACCGAACTACGTATGTAATACGAATAAAAAGAACATGACTGTGTAGATTGAGCATGACTTTTTTCATGTTATTCCATGTATATAATAATTAATTTATGCTTATATGTGTATGTACTACGTGTATATCGGCCGGAGGCCGAAGTACTTGATTTACTTGATCAGATTGAAAATCATCCAATATTTTAAAAATGCGTCACCAGAGTATCGATGTATGTGAAACAGTTGTAACATATTCTTAATTTACATACAGTTACAGCCGTTTCGCACTATCTTTGAAGAGTCAATTTCAATATATTTTTTTCAATTTCAACTTTTATTTACCCATAATACAAATACATGTATAATAAAGGGAAATATAAAACAAAAAAAGTATCGACTTTATAAAATTGGGGAAAGCCGACACATTGTTAGTGTGTTAATGTCATTATATGTTCTTACTTAAATTTTTAACTTTAGCATTTCTGCGATGTGTATGAGGAAACAAGGCAATATCACAAGATACCACCCTAGTTTCCTCATATTACTGTTAGACTTTGAAATTTCAATTTGAGATAAACCAAACAAACAGAAAGCCACCAAATATAACCCACAAACCCCCCCCCCCCCCCCCCCCCCAAAAAAAAAACCCAAACAAAAACAACAACATAGAACATCAAAATTACAATACAATCTTGTATCGTACTGGTTAGGACAATTTCTATCGGAATTTATTCATAATAATAAGCATGAACTTTGTAAGGTCCCTTAATTCTGCGGGACAATCTGTGTTTAGTAAAGTTGAAAAACATTGATGAGTATTTGACATGTATCTATTTTTAATCAATGTAGACCTCTCATTGTCGAAGTGTGAACATGACATGAGATAATGTTATGTTTCCCGATTAGACTATTGGGGCGTTAAACCTAGAGCGCGCATAGAAGTGCTTTTTATATGAGCCGTCAACAACAATATGGCCTCTGCGTAAATTTATCGACCAAGATCAGCCTGCACAGTCCGCGCAGACTGATCCGGACCTACACATTCCCGTCTCAGGGGGAAAGAGGTATAGAGTAATGATTCCTGAAACAGAAAATCCACAGGAGTCGAAAAGTGTCTGTCCGGTGAGCAATGTTGGTTTCCTCATGGAACGGCTCCTATATACTAAATTCTGACGGCCGTGTTATACTCTTGGCGATGAAATATCAATTTATATGCCGAATAAAAACACTTGAAAATTGGTATATTCGTGCTACAACTGAACTAATGTTGAAGACGGCATAAACCGGGATGATGATTACGGTTGTAGAACGTAATATGCGCACAACCAGTGGGACGGAATCAACCATGGCCGAGTGATAAGCGTCGGGGATCTAGAACAGGGCGTTATGGGTTTGATCCGCAGTTGCGGAGGTCATGGATGAGTGCCCGCATTGGGCGCGTTTCCTAGCATATTACTGTTGCCGTGATAAAACACTGAAATGATGTTAAAGCGGCGTAATTTCCCCCTGTTCGGGCCTGCTATCACACCCTTAACTGTTAGAATGTTCAATCGAACCCATTCCCTTTTCGCACGTGTAATAATTCCCTTTACTGTTCGGACCTGAAATCAGACCCTGAACTGTTCGGACGTGCAATCAGACTCTTTACTGGGCCGGCGTGCAATCAGAGCCTTTTGTATTCTGACGTGCAATCAGACTCTCTACAATTCAGACGTGCATTCAACCCTTTAGATTTCCGACGTGCGATCAAACCCTTTACATACCATTTACTGATCGCGTTTGCAATCAGACACATTAATGTTCAGACGTTCAATCCGACTCTTTACTGCTCAGACGCGTTAATGTTCTGGCGTGCAATCAGATCATTTACTGTTTGGACGTGCAATCAGACCCTTTACTGTTCGGGCGTGCAATAAAACATTTTAACCGTTCGGGCGTGCAATCAGACCTTTAACCGTTTGGGCGTGCACTCAGACCTTTAACCGATTGGGCGTGCAATCAGACCTTTAACCGTTTTGGCGTGCACTCAGACCTTTAACCGTTTGGGCGTGAACCCAGACCTTTAACCGTTGGGGCTTTAAATCACACCTTTAACCGTTTGATCGTGCAATCACACCTTTAACTGGTCGGGCGTGCACTCAGACTCTTTACGGTTCGGACGTGCAATCAGACCTTTTAGTGTTCGCACATGAAATCATATCCTTAAATATGTGGACGTACATTCAAATCATCTGCTGTTAAGTCGTGAAATCTGACCTTTATTGTTCGGACGTGCAATCAAACCCTTAACTTACTGTTCGGATGCGCAATCAGACACCATACTGTTCGGATGTGCAATCAGACCATTTACTGTTCGGGCGTGCAATCAGACCTTTAACCGTTTGGGCGTCCACTAAGACCTTTAACCGTTTGGGCGTGCACTCAGACCTTTAACCGTTTGGGCTTGTAATCACACCTTTAACCGTTTGATTTGTGCAATCACACCTTTAACTGGTCGGGCGTGCACTCGGACTCTTTACGGTTCGGACGTGCAATCAGACCCTTTACTCTTCGGACGTGCAATCAAACCTTTTACTTACTGTTCGGATGCGCAATCAGACACCATACTGTTCGGATTGCAATCAGACCCTTTACTGTTCGGGCGTGCAATCAGACCTTTAACCGTTTGGGCGTGTGCTCAGACCTTTAACCGTTTGGGCGTGCACTCAGACCTTTAACCGTTTGGGCTTGTAATCACACCTTTAACCGTTTGATTGTGCAATCACACCTTTAACTGGTCGGGCGTGCACTCGGACTCTTTACGGTTCGGACGTGCAATCAGACCCTTTACTGTTCGCACATGAAATCATATCTTTAAATATGTGGACGTGCAATCACATCATTTGCTGTTAAGTCGTGAAATCTGACCTTTACTGTTCGGACGTGCAATCAAACCCTTTACTTACTGTTCGGATGCGCAATCAGACACTATACTGTTCGGATGTGCAATCAAACCATTAACTGTTTGGACGTGTGATCAGATCCGTTACTGTTCGGACGTGCTATCAGACCATTTACTACTTAGACGAGCTCTCAGACCCTGAACTGTTTGGACGTGTAAATAGATCCGTTACTGTTTGGACGTGTAATCAGATCCTTTGCTGATCAGACGTGCAATCAGACCATTTATTGTAAGGACGTGCAATCAGACCATTTACTGTTTGGACGTGCAATCTGACCCTTTACTGTTTGAAGGTGCAATCCTTTACTGTTTGGACGTGCAATCAGACCCTTTACTGTTCGGACGTGCAATCAGATCCTTTGCTGATCAGACGAGCAATCAGATCCTTTGCCTCTTCAGACATGCAGTCATACCATTTACTGTTCGGACGTGCAATCAGATCCTTTGCTGATCAGACGTGCAATCAGATCCTTTGCCTCTTCAGACATGCAATCATACCATTTACTGTTTGGACGTGCAATCAGATCCTTTGTTGATCAGACGTGCAATCAGACCATTTATTGTAAGGACGTGCAATCAGACCTTTTACTTTTTGGACGTGCAATCTGACCCTTTACTGTTTGGACGTGCAATCAGATCCTTTGCTGATCAGACGTGCAATCGGACCATTTATTGTAAGGACGTGCAATCAGACCCTTTACTGTTTGGACGTTCAATCAGACCATTTACTGTTTGGACGTGCAATCAGAACCTTTACTGTTTGGACGTGCAATCAGATCCTTTGCTGATCAGACGTGCAATCGGACCATTTAGTGTAAGGCCGTGCAATCAGAACCTTTACTGTTTGGACGTGCAATCAGAACCTTTACTGTTTGGACGTGCAATCAGATCCTTAACTGTTTGGACGTGCAATCAGATCCTTTGCTGATCAGACGTGCAATCGGACCATTTATTGTAAGGACGTGCACTCATACCATTTACTGTTTGGACGTGCAATCAGACCCTTTACTGTTTGGACGTGAACTCAGATCCTTTGCCTCTTCAGACATGCAATCATACCATTTACTGTTTGGACGTGCAATCAGATCCTTTACTGTTCGGACGTGCAATCAGACCCTTTACTGTTTGGACGTGATCTCAGATCCTTTGCCTCTTCAGACATGCAATCAGACCCTTTACTGTTCGGACGTGCAATCAGACCATTTACTGTTTAGACTTGCAATCAGACTACTACGGTTCGGACGTGCAATCAGACCCTTTACTATTCGAACGTGTAATCAGACCATTTTCTTTTTAGACATGCTATCTTACCATTTACTGTTGGGATGTGCAATCAGACCATCTACTTTTCAGACGTGAAATCAGACCCTGTACTGTTTGGACGAGTAATCAGATCCTTTACTGTTTGGAGGTGTTATCATATCCTTTGTTGTTGAGACGTGCACTCAGACCCTTTACTGATCGGACGTGCAATCAGACCATTTACTGTTAAGACGTTCAATTCGACTCTTTACGGTTTGGACGTGCAATCAGACCCTTTACTGTTTGGACGTGTTATCATATCCTTTGTTGTTCAGACGTGCAATCAGACCCTTTACTGTTTGGACGTGCAATCAGATATTTTACTGTTTGGACGTGTTATCATATCCTTTGTTGTTCAGACGTGCAATCAGACCCTTTATTGGTCAGACGTGCACTCAGACCATTTACTGTTTAGACGTTCAATTTAATTTTTTACGGTTCGGACATGCAATCAGACCTTTACCGTTCGGACGTGCAATTATATCCTTTACTATTGGGACATGCAATCAGCCCTTTTACTGTTGGGACGTGCAATCAGACCTTTTACTGTTGGGACGTGCAATTAGATCATTTACTGATCGGACAATACATCAGACCATTTACTGTTCGGACGTGCAATTAAACATGTTACTGTTAGGACAGGCAATTAGATAATTTACTGTACGGACATGCAATCAGACCCATCTTCGCCTGATGCGCATTCTTCGGTTTATCTCAGATAAAAAAAAATATTCCGACAACAATCATTTTGTGTAGGATTTAAGACTCGTTCCCAAATGAATATGCGTTTTAGATATCCTTTTATCTTTAACAATATTGTGATGAGGCAATTTGTAACTGCATACACACTCCATCCTTTCTTTCGACTTTCGTAAGGCGCAGTCCCCTTGGGAAATGCATGCTTCCCTTTTAAGTACTATTGTGATGTCAGCTATAACTAAACGTGGTGTCACATCAAAGCCGCTCTAATCCCCTTCAATGCTGTATTTTAAGTATTGACTTGTACAGCTTTGCTTTGAGTATCATGCTATACATGTGGCGTTAAGCAGACAACAGCAGGGGCGTAGCTCCCTTCAGGCACTGTAGGCATGTGCCTACACATTTTTTTTTAAAATGCCCCAACATGCAGCTGCGGCGATACACTTCTGCGTAATGTATCGACCAGATCAGCCAGCGCTATCCGCGCAGACTGATCCGGCCGACACGTTCCGTCTAAGGGGGGGGGGGGGGGGGGGGGGGATAGATAGCATAGTGATTCCTGAAACAGAAAATCCACAGGAGGCGAAAAGTGTCTATCCGGGTACGCCTGTGTGGCATGCTTAGGTTGATCCGGGTCGATACTTTACGCAGAGTCCACAATGTTGATTTTCTCATGAGACGACCTTCACATTAATTGTTGCCTGAACAGTGTTGCAGATGCGCCGGTTGGCCTGGCTCTATCATGGTGACACAGAAAAGATTCACGTTCAGTTTGAAGTTTTCCGGGAAGCATCATATAATTAAGAAAATGTTTTTTACGTGTACACACACACATATAACTTGAGAGCAAAATGAAAGCAACATAAAAGCTACATGGAAGCGATATGGAAGCGATATCTATTATCGTGCAAACTTCAAAGATATATCAGGAAAATATTATTAAAAAAACAAAAAATTATCATGTTTTTTTTAGTTTGGATCACTGAATAACAGAGTCTAACAATATATGTTCATGTAACCATTTGCCACAAAAACACTTTTTTACTATCAAAATGTTTAAAAATTATCACCATTTTTCATCTACCGAAGTTATAAAGACTTAAAGTTATAACGGTGTGAAGTTGGCAGAGCATATGATGTTAGACATTAGACATAAAAAACAACAACAACGAGTGTTTTATGCACGCACTATGACCTCCGACGTATGTGGTACCTACATCTCTTAATTTGCTAATGTCTAATCGAATGCATAATGTTAAACTGACACATTAGACACTGGTTTTTTTTAATGTACATTGACCTCCGACGAATTTGGAACCTAAGTTTGGTAATTTGCGAATGTCTAATCTAATGTCTAACTGAACAATTAGACATTCATTTTTAGCTCTACTGGCCAAATGCCAGAAGAGCTTATGCCGTGGTGTGGTGTCCGTCGTCCGTGCGTCCGTGCGTCCGTAAACAATTGCTTGTGAACGCGATACAGTCTTCAGTTTTGATTGTATCTCAATCAAACTTATACAGTAGTTAGATATCCATGAGAGCTCGGTTCCTTTTGCAAACCAGCCAGATCCGCACGCGCAAGACTGGATTATGGCCCTTGAAATTGTCAAAATTGCTATAATAGACATTGTGAACAGAATAGAGGCTCCATTTACTATCTAATATTCACCAAACTTACACAGTAGTTAGATATCCATGAAAGCTCGATTCCTTTCGCAAACCAGCCAGATCCGCCCATGCAAGACTGGATTATGGCCCTTGAAAATGTCAAAATTGCTATAATACAGCTTGTGAACGCGATACAGTCTTCAGTTTTGATTGTATATCTATCAAACTTATACAGTAGTTAGATGTCCATGAGAGCTCGGTTCCTTTCTCAAACCAGACTGGAGTATGGCCCTTGAAATTGTCAAAATTGCTATTATGGAGCTTGTGAACACAATTGAGGCTCTATTTACTATCTGATATTCACTAAACTTACACAGTAGCTAGGTATCCATGAGAGCTTGGTTGCTTCCGCAAACCATTGTCAAAATTGCTATAATACAGCTTGTGAACGTGATAAAGTCTTCAGTTTTGATTGTATCTCCATCAGACTTATACAGTAGTTAGATATCCATGAGAGCTCGGTTCCTTTCGCAAAACAGTTAGATCCGCATATGCAAGACTGGAGTATGGCCCTTGAAATTGTCAAAATTGCTATAATACAGCTTGTGAACAAAATAGAGCCTCCATTTACTATCCGATCTTCACCAAACTTAGATAGTAGTTAAATATTGATGAGAGCTCGGTTCCTTTCGCAAACCAGCCAAATCCGCCCATGCAGACTGGATTATGGCCCTTGAAATTGTCAAAATTGCTATAAAACAGCTTATGAACACAATAGAGCATCCATTTACTATCCGATCTTCACCATACATACATGCTCTGGATTGAAAATGACGAAAGAACCATCCCAGTAGAGCATAGGCCCTCATGGGCCTCTTGTTTAAAAGTACAATGACCTACGACAAATTTGGAACCTTAATCTCTTCATTTGCGAATGTCTTATCGAATGTCTAACTGACCAATTAGATATTCGTTTTTTGAATGTACATTGACCTCAGAAGAATTTGGAACCTAAGTTTGGTAATTTGCGAATGTCTAATCGAATGTCTAATGTGTAACTGATCAATTAGACATTGGTGTTTTGCATGTACAATGACCTCCGACGAATTTGGTACATAAATCTCTTAATTTACGAATGTCTAATGTCTAACTGACCAATTAGACATTACTTTTTTGAATGTACAATGACCTATGACGAATTTGGTCACGGGAATGGAACGCCCGGCTTTTGTCACGGGAGTGGAACAGTTTGAATTCCGATGGCCGATGACATTAGACATTCGTATTTTGAACGTAGAATGACCTACGACAATTTTGGGTTATAAATCTCGTAATTTGCGAATGTCTAATCGAATGTCTAATGTCTCATTAGACATTCGAAATGTAAAATTTGCGAATCTTTCTTTGAATGTCTAATCAAATATCTAATGTCTAATTAGACATTCAATAATCAAAATTTGCGAAAGTCTAATCGAATGTCTAATGTCTGTTTATTTTTTGAATGTCTAATGTCTAAAGTCTAATGCTCTGCCAACTTCACACACTTTAAAGTTATCCCGTTTCTACATCCAATAAATATACAGCAGACGACTTTGAAAACACATTTGAAATAGTTTGCAGAATCTCTTTTGGTAATCATTGAAAATAGTTGAAAACATATAATGAGGCAACATTAGCTCATAATAAGTAATTTCTCATTTTTTCCAAAATGTGTTCAAACGTTGTCTGCTGCAGTTGCGTTCCAGTGCTTCTGTAAGCTGGGAATGGTTAAGTGGTGGCAGGAATAAGCCACCATACCTAGCAGAGTAGTTGTTCGGTGGCAGGAATAAGCCACCATACCTAGCAGAGTAGTTGTTCGGAGGCAGGAATAAGCCACCATACCTAGCAAAGTAGTTGTTCGGTGGCAGGAATAAGCCACCATACCTAGCAGAGTAGTTGTTCGGAGGCAGGAATAAGCCACCTGACCTAGCAGAGTAGTTGTTCGGAGGCAGGAATAAGACACCATACCTAGCAGAGTAGTTGTTCGGTGGCAGGAATAAGCCACCGTACCTAGCAGAGTAGTTGTTCGGTGGCAGGAATAAGCCACCATACCTAGCAGAGTAGTTGTTCGGAGGCAGGAATAAGCCACCATACCTAGCAGAGTAGTTGTTCGGTGGCAGGAATAAGCCACCATACCTAGCAGAGTAGTTGTTCGGTGGCAGGAATAAGCCACCATACCTAGCAGAGTAGTTGTTCGGTGGCAGGAATAAGCCACCATACCTAGCAAAGTAGTTGTTCGGTGGCTGTTAGTGATACACTTATAGTTCTAGTTTGTTGTCAACATATCCATTTACAGGTTACGATTGTCAAATACACATTGCAATAACATTTAAGAATACTGTCTCGTTTGGTGTTGTTTGTGGTTTTAACGCAACAGAACATAATACTAACCTATTTATAGTTCGGACTTCCACAAGTACATCTTCTTGTAAGCATATATTCATATGTATATGATTTATTCAGATAAACAAAACAATATATACAAACAAACAGTTAAAGTTAACACAAACATTAATGATGTTTAGGTAATGGAGAATCTTAATTTTCTAAATTAATAATTCAACAGTCAAATCATTTTTAATATACGTAATAAATTAAATCTATTTTTATTTTTTTTATTTTATTGGGGCTTCGACGTTCTCAGCATTATAAATCAGTACTAGGATTGGAAATATGTCTTACCCAAGGGCACTACACCATGACCGCTGCAACTGAAAATCGAAGGAGACGCCCGATTCCAAATCCCCGACGCTAACCACTCGGTCATGAATAAGATATGATAGGTCATAAGTACATAAAGCTCTGTAAATATTTACTCTGATGGACGCATGTAGTTCGCGATGATCTGAATCTATTATGATGACAAATATGTAAATTTCGACATTTTCCATAGCATGGCGCAAATGAAATTGGAAAGTCAACATAATAATGAACTTCAGAGTTAGTTTAAACTTATTTATTTTTCATCGAGTGCGAAACAAGCTTTAAGCTTATATTAATCACGCTCTATTTCTGCTTCCTGGATACTTACCATTACTCGCGCCGTTTGTGTCAAACCCGCTCATCACGGGACTCGAACCTAGTACTTTTGGTACGAGAGGCCAATGCTCTAAAGATATGATTCGAAATGTAGGTTCTTACATCTCTATTTTACCCTTTTATCCTGACTTTTGGATACACTAAAGAAAACCTACAGCATAGAGTTCAGTTCGTTAATGTAAAGTGTATACAGTTATTACAATAGTATAGGCCTCAGGCCCAAATTACAAAATACACGTATGAATGCAATACAACAATGACTCGAATGGAAGCATAATTATTTATCTATTTAAAGATCTCTCCTTTTCAGAGCTTTAATACTATATTAAGTTTTGCAGTTCTATTTGATTATTAACATATTTACATGTAAGTGATTCTTAATGAATGACTTGATGGTATAACTCCTCTTATATCATTTAACATGGTGCAATGAAACGAGAAATGTCCCTCATTCTCAATAGAATCGAACATTTTGGACAGAACCGTTTGTCATAAGGTATATTGTTATACCTTCATATGTTAGACTAAATAAGGAGAAGTCCACCTCGTAAGCATGTGTCTGACAAGGTTTATGTTAATACAATCAATATATAATTTGTAAGAAAAAAATCAGCGAAATTAGGTTGTAGCATGAAACCGACGAAAATCAGGTGTTCAATGATTGACAGAAGAACTTCAGCCTGTGTTTTGAGAATTATAATTAAGCTCCTTTGCTGAATGTAATGTGTGTGTAAAAGAACATGCTAAATGTAGAACAGATGTTTCCTTTTTAGGAACAGTTACGTACCATGTTTAGTTGTTATAAATGTATACTGTAACAAAGGAATTGAGTTTCAATCGTGTTTCTATTTTAAGTAACAGCGACCTTGACCGTGACCCTATGGGCCCCAAACGCAATCCGATGTAAGGTCTCCGTAAACTCTTTCTACATACCAAGCTTGGTTACAATATGCCAACCGTAACTAAAGATATTCAGTTTCAACGACTTTTCTACTTTTGTTAACATCGACCTTGACCATAGGGATCCACAACGCAATATTATGAAAGGTATCTATAAACTCTTTCTACATATCAGATTTGGTTACAATATTTCAACCGTTACTGAAGATATTCAGTTACAACCGTTTTTCCATATTTAGTAACAGCAACCTTTATCTTGAAATTAGGAACCCCAAGGTCTCTTTCATCTCTTACTACATACCAAGTTCGGTTACAATATATCATCCGTAGCTCTAGATATTCAGTTTCAACCGTTTTATCTATTTTGAGTAACAGTGATCTTAACCTTCACTCTAGGAGCCCTAAACTTAAGCCATTGAATACAAAGTTTCAACCCGACTTTTTCTTTTTCTATATTAAGTAACAGTGACCTTGATATTGACCTTGATCCTAGGGGCCTCAAACACGATTCCATGAAAGGTTTCCATATTTTCTTTCTACATACAAAGGTTGGTTACAATATGAAAACCGTTAGTAAAGATATTCAGTTTCAACCCGTTTTTCTAATTTGAGTAACAGAGACTATGACTTTGACCCTAGGAACCCCAAACGCAATCCCATGAAATGTCTTCATAAACTCTTTCTACATACCAAGTTTGGTTTCAATATGTCAAGCGTTACTAAAGATATTCTGTAACAAACGTGAGTTTGACCAATGTCCGCACGCACGCCCGCCCATCCGAACAACGACATGGTCATTCTAATAATCAGGTTTCAACTACGCTTGAAGCTGTTTTAAAGCGGAGCTTATTATAACTTTTAAAATCAACATGTAGGTTCTGTTTGTAAATGTCAAAGTTTCGTGCCATGAATGCATTCAAAATCTTGGTTTAATTCGTTGCATCTTGGTTTAACCAGAAAAGCCAATTAATTTAGCCCAACACTCTCTCCATTGGTATTGCATCGTATAGCATTACCTTGGGTGTCTATGGTTTGAAATGTTTAATATTTAAGGTATGTTTTGTATCGCATTATATTCATAGGGTAACTCCTCAACTTCGTATACGTGTACAAATTCAAGATTCAAGATTCAAGATATTTAATCAACGTAATAAAGGCCTCCGGTCCAAAATACACAATATACAATACACTTTTTGTGTTAGTTTTAAGTTGCATCCCTCTTAATCAAATATACAGTACAATATGCATACATGTTTAAAAGCATATACAGTATTTAGTAGTCAAGCTATTTAAAACTAAGGTCGTATTTTACTAAAACCTTTACTGTGTTCTAAATGTTATATCACAGTGACAAAAATGGAGTTTTTCATATCTGAATAGTAAATTTATTAAAACAAGCAAATTCATGAAATTTATATCCCCGCTTGCAGGAAATATTGTAGGAAAATGTTGAGGTTAGGTTTAAACATGTCAGTAGACTTTTTATTGAACATGTATTACAGGGTAAATTAAACGAACTTGGCCTAGGTTGTTACCAAGTTTGTGGCAGTTATTGCACGGAAACAGCAAGAAACGACTTTTTTTGTTAATTGAGGGGTCATAACTCCACAGAATAAAGTCCACCGAAAGTGACGATCGCTCTAGGCCTAGCCCTTAGGGCATTTAACCTTGTTACCAAGTTTGAAAAAAAAAAACCCGGTTCACATTTGTGGCAGTTATTGCATGGAAACAACAAGAAACAACATTTTTTGTTAAATAAGGGGCCATAACTCCACCGAATAAAGTCCGCTGAAAGTGACGATCATACTTGGCCTAGCTCTTAAGGCATTTAACCTTGTTACCAAGTTTTAAAAAAAACGGTTCACATTTGTGGCAGTTATTGCACGGAAACAGCAAGAAACGACATTTTTTGTTAAATGAGGGGCCATAACTCCACCGAATAAAGTCCATCGAAAGTGACGATCGAACTTGGCCTAGCCCTTAAGGCATTTAACCTTGTTACCAAGTTTGAAAAAAAAAACGGTTCACATTTGTGGCAGTTATTGAACGGAAACAGCAAGAAACAACATTATTTGTTGAATAAGGGGCCATAACTCCACCGAATAAAGTCCCCCGAAAGTTACGATCAAACTTGGCCTAGCCCTTAAGGCATTTAACCTTCTTACCAAGTTTGAAAAAAAACCGGTTCACATTTGTGGCAGTTATTGCACAGAAACAGCAAGAAACGACTTTTTTGTTAGATGAGGGGCCATAACTCCATCAAATAAAGTCCCCCGAAAGTGACGATCAAACTTGGCCTAGCCCTTAAGGCATTTAACCTTGTTACTAAGTTTGAAAGAAAACGGTTCACATTTGTGGCAGTTATTGCACGGAAACAACATTTTTTGTTAAATAAGGGGCCATAACTCCACCAAATAAAGTCTGCCGAAAGTGACGATCGAACTTTGCCTAGCCCTTAAGGCATTGAACCTTGTTACCAAGTTTGAAAAAAAAAATATCACATTTGTGGCAGTTATTGCACGGAAACAGCATGAAACGACATTTTGTGTTAAATAAGGGGCCATAACTCCACTAAATAAAGTCCGCCGTAAGTGACGATCGAACTTGGCCTAGCCCTTAAGGCATTTAACCTTGTTACCAAGTTTGAAAAAAAACCGGTTCACATTTGTGGCAGTTATTGCACGGAAACAGCAAGAAACGACTTTTTTTGTTAAATGAGGGGCCATAACTCCACCGAATAAAGTCCGCCGAAAGTGACGATCAAACTTGGCCTAGCCCTTAAGGCATTTAACCTTGTTACTAAGTTTGGAAAAAAAACGGTTCACATTTGTAGCAGTTATTGCACGGAAACGGCAAGAAACGACATTTTTTGTTAAATAAGGGGCCATAACTCCACCAAATTAAGTCCGCCGAAAGTAACGATCGAACGTGGCCTAGCCCTTAAGGCATTTAACCTTGTTACCAAGTTTGAAAAAAAAGCAATTCACATTTGTGGCAGTTATTGCACGGAAACAGCATGAAACGACATTTTGTGTTAAATAAGGGGCCATAACTCCACTAAATAAAGTCCGCCGAAAGTGACGATCGAACTTGGCCTAGCCCTTAAGGCATTTAACCTTGTTATTAAGTTTGAAAAAAAAACCGGTTCACATTTGTGGCAGTTATTGCACGGAAACAGCATGAAACGACATTTTGTGTTAAATAAGGGGCCATAACTCCATTAAATAAAGTCCGCCGAAAGTGACGATCGAACTTGGCCTAGCCCTTAAGACATTTAACCTTGTTGCCAAGTTTGAAAAAAACCGGTTCACATTTGTGGCAGTTATTGCACGGAAACGAAGTGTGACAGACAGACAGACGCACAGACAGACAGACAGACAGACGGACAGACGGACGGACGGACAGACGGACAAACCGAAATTAATAACCCCCCTTTTTTTCTTCGAAAAAGCGGGGGATAATAAAGTGTAGTCATGTATATCATCAACATATTGATCAATTAATCATTGATAGCAGTTTGTTGATATACACTAAATCTGTGGATTACATTCTCGTCTGATGAGTTAAGGCTGTTAAAGAATCCTTGCAGATCATTATTTAATTTATACCAGTTTAGTGAATACTGGTTACGTATATCTGTAAATTTACAACACTAAAAAAATACACGGTATTCACACTCGACAGTTTGTAAATCATTATTTTGATTACAATACGAACAGATACGTAGTTCAAAAGGCACCTTATTATGTCTACCTATCTCTACATTTAATTTATGACTAGAACAACGGAAACGTTACATACATGGCCAGTCTGAACTTCACTGGTAATTCAATAGTAAGATATCGTTCTGTGTATAATAATGTTTTAAAATGTTTATAATAATGACATCCACTCGATTAATTTATGGATTCATGCCAATTTTGAGTGTGACAGTCAATTATTCTTTGTTTAAAGACTTTTATAAAAAACATGCATTGGAACAATAGCTAGACCTCCCCAAAATATTTGTTATAAAATTACAGATACACTCGCTCTATCGCAGAACCATAGTTTAGTAGTTGGCGCTATTTTCGAATAACATATCTTGAACAGAAGTTTCCAGGTGCTCTTCTAAATTTCGTCAAACCAGTTTTTAAAAAAAGAAAGTATTTACTTGCTTGTGATGCAAGAGTCATTTGAGTCATATGTCACAAAGCCTTCGTGGAAAAGACATTTCCTAAACAAGAGGCCCATGAGGGCCTATGCTCTACTGGTATGGTTCTTTTGTCATTTTCAATCCAGAGCATGTATGTGTGGTGAAGATCGGATAGTAAATGGAGGCTCTTTTGTGTTCAAAAGCTGTATTATAGCAATTTTGACAATTTCAAGGGCCATAATCCAGTCTTTCATTGGCGGATCTGGCTGGTTTGCAAAGGAACCGAGCTCGCATCAACTACTATCTAAGTTTGGTGAATATCGGATAGTAAATCGAGGCTCTATTGTGTTCACAAGCTGTATTATAGCAATTTTGACAATTTCAAGGACCATAATCCAGTCATGCAAGGGCACATCTGGCTGGTTTTCAAAAGGAACCAAGCTCTCATCAATATTTAAAACTACTATCTAAGTTTGGTGAAGATCAGATAGTAAATAGAGGCTCTATTGTGTTCACAAGCTGTATTATAGCAATTTTGATAATTTCAAGGGCCATACTCCAGTCACGCAAGGGCACATCTGGCTGGTTTTCAAAAGAACTGAGCTCTCATCAATATTTAACTACTATCTGAGTTTGGTGAAGATTAGTTAGTAAATGGAGCCTCTATTGTGTTCACAAGCTCAATTATAGCAAATATTTTGACAATTTCAAGGGCCATAATCCAGTCTGATTATCTGATTGGTAATCTGGTTTGCGAAACGAACCGAGCTCTCATGGATATCTAACTACTGTATAAGTTTGATTGAGATACAATCAAAACTGAAGACTGTATCGCGTTCACAAGCAATTGTTTACGGACGGACGCACGGACGCACGGACGCACGGACGACGGACACCACACCACGGCATAAGCTCTTCTGGCCTTTGGCCAGTAGAGCTAAACAATATCTAATTTGGTTGTTCGTAGTAATTTTTCATAGACGCGTAGATGTCCAACTCTCGGAAAATGATATTTGTTGCTTTCCGATGTATTTATCAATTGAAAGGCAAAACGTCTTACAATATAAACTAAGCCTATTGATTTAGAGATGAAGCTGGCTTTTATTTCGGCAAATAATGCAATGTCGTCTGCGTAAAGTAGCATTTATGATATTAGGTGTAACACTGAAACGCCTGAAATAGTTTCATCTGGTATAACAAGAGAAAGTTGATGCAAGGCATCAGTGTCGCCGGAAAAGACTGCATTGATTTATTTATGTATTCTTGACTTTCCTTAGTCTATTCAATCATTAGGAACGCAGTAATGAAAACATTAACTTATAAATTTTATATACATACCTATACATTAGGGTATCTATAAAAAATTAACGAAATGTGTACACATTTACCTGGCTTAAATTTAATTTTGCTGTTGTTACTTATTTAAATAATAGTATTCATTCATATAATTTCAATGTTTGTCAATCTTATTCGAATCACAAGGTAAATATCCTGGTATTGCTTTAAAGGGAGGTAATGAAGAAAACAAAAGTCTTCAAAAGGAGAAATATATCAGCATTACCGTCTACAGTTTAAATTGTTCTATTGTTTGTGGATTTAAAAATGTTCTTTTTTTCTTATTTCTACATGTACAACGAAATATTGCGGCTTCTCTTTGACGCTTTTCGTCAAACATTCGTCTTGTACTTGTCTAAAATAAAATAATATCACTCGCTTTTTCATATCGAAATGCGCATGCGCGAAAATCGATGTTAAAGGTCACGAAACTACACAACAGAATAGGGTCTATATTTAGCTTAGAAACAGTTCCTACTTTAGATATTCATGGATTAACATTATTAAATGAATTCTACACAAATCAAGACATCTCTTTGAACATGAAAACAACATTTAGTAAGTTAAAATTGCTATTAAAAGGAGAATCCGAAATTGACCTCAATGATGACACATAAGAGTCTGCATTAGGGGGTGTTGGTTCACGTCTTGAAGGGACCACTTTTGTCTTCGTAAATAAGACAAAAAACTTAAATGCGAGTGAAATAAAAAAAAATGCAAACATTAAAAAATCGGAATATTTATTTCATTTTAGATGTGTCATTTATTAGTGTTCGTAAACAACCACAATTGTAATATGTTCAAATCATCTAGATTTGTTTCTTTCTAATAATAAGCCGCCCTCCCATGTGATTTCCGAAAAGCTATTAAAAATAGAAGTCGCGGGCTTCTGCCCGGCGACTAATAAATAACTAACATCGTTTATAAACAGTGGAAAAATTAGATTCGAAATTGTACAGCCTTGTTTCAAACCAGTTGGACAATAGAATGACTCTAGTACAGTATCACTTTTCACATTGTCATATATTGCTTTTAACATATTTTGCGTTTTACTACTAAGTTTATACATTTGAAGTTTGTCAAACACAAATTCACGGTTTACTCGATCAAAAGCCTTTTCACAGTCAACAGTCGATCAAAAGCCTTTTCACAGTCAACAAAGACTGCATAAAATCGACCGTTTGAGCTTCACAAGTATTTTATGTTCTTTTTTTTCGCTGTAACTAATTCTTCGTAAGCATTTATTTTAGTGTTATAATTCTGCAAGCTATTATCGTTTCTTTTAATTCTATATAACCGTAGATCGTGTACAGCGTTCCGCTTTGATGTGACACATTCTGAATCACATTTTTACATTTCATTTTCGGCCTGAATATACCTTGGGTACTATCATTAAACATCTTAATTATTTGTTTAATATACTCATCAAAGCTGGAAAAGGTTATTGAAACTAAATCGACAACGGATGTATGTATACTTTTTAAACTTGATCTTATGCAATCTCTGTACTTCGAGGCTTTTGATTCACTCAATTTCATATTATTCTTGAACATACATTTACGACAATTATAGGTCCTTTCGGTATTTTAAAACAATTCATTTGCAACAGCTTTTATGCAACGTAGAAGAGGCAAATGGTAAGATTACAAACGGTCAACAATATCAAAGTCACAAAGTGATACACTATATGAACCTTCAACCGGATTATAATCAACAATTGAGGAAGATCTGTCTTGTATACAAGTACAACAAAGGTTAATTAATTGTATGCAATATGCATTCTTATTTCTTGTGTCACAACTAGATATTTTGGTAAAACATTGTCGTATATTTAATTAGAAGGCATATCAATAGTGCTTAAAGGCTGGTCAAATCAAATGTTATCATCTGTAGTACAATACTTGTGAATATATCCTCATGTGAGTGAGTTTTCGATGATATGTAAACAAAACAAATGATAAAAATCACAATTTTGATAAGGTGTATAGCTAAATGATATAACCAGAGTTCCTTGATAATTATCTCATCTCAAAATGTTCAAAAAATTATGATTTCACAAAGCCACATATACTTTTTCATGCCCCTTTCTTAAGATTCCTAACTTGAAACACTGAACAGACAATTAAACGCACCGAATATTTCTACAACACCAATTATAGAAAATGTTTTAACAAATTCAATAAAGTCTGCATATTTTATTTTAATTTGTAGATCTGTTATGTTCCAAACGCATAATACAGTTCATAAACACTCGAATTTCTATTTGATATATGGCAATTAACCTATCTATTTAATGGCACAATCATTTCGTTGTCTCATGAATGCCTTGTGTTCCATATCAATAGTTTCCTTCATGCACTTACTTTCTGACCTTCATTATCCTCGCCTATCTGGAGCTGTTTGACTTTCCTGAGTACCTCTCCGTTCGTCGCGAATCTTTCCTCTATACTTTCGAAGAATCGGATCTTTGTCCTTGAACACTGATAGTTTTACAATAATGGACATTTAAGATTATTGGCTATACAATCTGTGTGCTTTTTCCATGCTAACTTCGATTGTAATAACGTTTGGCGTTATTTCCTAACAATGTTTGGCGTTATTTCCAACTGCCAAAAATGTCAAATTACCGATGATTTTGGATTTTTCGTTGCAAAAAATGTTAGTTTTAGGTAAAATTAACATGTTAAGTAAAACTAACACTATTTGGATTAAACCTGCTCAGTGTTTGTGTATTATGAGCGCTTCTTTAAATGGAGACACGCCAGCGGTTTTACACACTGGGTATGGAAACTCTCGTCTGAAGATTCGAAAATTTAACCAAACTAGTAGGGCGGAATTCTGCCGTCTTGATTAGCCTGTACCGATCCCTATATTATGGGATAGCGTGATATCAGGGGAGATAACCAATCTGCCTGATATTGTCATTGGCTCTGACCAAACCAAGCAAATTAATATTGTCATGTCTTAAACAATGCATGACCACTCATTGTAATCATAATGCTTGATAGTGTACTTGCATGGGTGTCGCGTATAGCGATATTGGGATCTTACATGTACTTTATCTGCGTACAGTGAAGACTCAGGTGAGCATGACCATCCCCACAGTCCCACCAGAGTCTTGGCCGTCCCTCACATATGTTATAAATATAACGAAGCGCATCATCTGACACAAGTGAAGCCCAACTATACCGCATCAGATATGTAACACGATATCGGCTGCTTACCAAGACAAGGGACGTTCCTGAATTTAAAATAGTAAGGAAGCTGATCAAATACCGTGTTTCAAACATAACGTTCTATAATAATAATGATAATTCTACTAATAATTATAAATGCTTTATTGAAAGAGGCAATATTGTTCGGTAAACACAGTCTTCCATATGGACCTCTGATAAGTAATGACGTTATATTGTTCTAAACTGTTGTGTATGGAAGCAACCTTTTGATCGTTGACGTAGGAAAACGGGTCATTGGACTCTTGTGTTTATAGATTAGAGAGCATCCCACATACTCTTTCAGAGTGACCGTTGTTTCGTTTCCACGTGGGATGTCCATTTCTAGTCCTAAACCTTTATTGCGAGTATATACTTATTTAAAACCGTTGTAAGCGTCATAAAGACCATTTGGCTTTATCGAGGCTCTTTTACTAATGACTCAGAAAACTGTTAATGACTTTCCAATTTAGTTATTTGATCTCAGGCAAACTTATTAATTATTTCATGACATTCCGAACTTTGCGACCGCATAATTGAGACGTCCCGCGAGAAAACCAACATTGTGGACTCGGCGTAAAGTATTGACCCTAAGCATGCCGTGCTGGCTTACCCGGATAGACACTTTTCGCCTCCTGTGGATTTTCTGTGTCAGGACTCTATACCCCTATCCCCCTGAGATGGAATGTGTCGGCCCGTCTCAGTCTGCACGGAGTGCGCAGGCTGATCTGGGTAGATACATTACGCAGAGGCCATAATGTTGGTTTTCTCGTTGAACGGCTCATATGTGCCCGTGATGGGAAAAGGTACACATTGGATTTTGTGAACGGTGTAGAATAAGTTTAGCCTTCGTATCTGATCAATATCGACACTGTCCACATGGGCTTGTTTTAGGCCTCTGTCAATATGTCTACAATACTCTTATGTACGTACAATATCCTTGAAACCTGCGGAGGCCGATAAATACCAGAAAATGGGCCGGTTTTCGTGTTACGTGGACAAGTCGTTTTGAATAGCAATTAGTTTCCTTTATCGCATGACAAAATATGTATATAAGGGCAAACATATTTCCATAGTCTTGTTTGTAGATCTCTAAAACTTAAATCTACAGAATAAATGAATTGACGATATAAGCTTATGTGTCTACTTAGGGTTTAAAGAAATTCAAACTATGGACGCCCGCAGGAAAGGCAAATCTTCAGTCGCACCAGCGATTTGGAACATTTGTTCCCCGATTATTTTCACAATCGGTGTTATCGGGAATATTCTTACAATTATAGTGTTAAATAAAAACTCTAAGAAATCCTCTTCGACAATCTATTTGACATGTTTAGCTATAGCAGACTTAATGATATTGCTGGCCGGACTACCCAGATGGTGGTTAATTTATAACTTCAATTACGACATACGACATATGAGTGAATTCGTCTGCGAATTCCAGCTCTTTGTTATCTACTTAGGCGGCATGATGTCCTCGACCTTCTTAGTGACCTTGACATTTGAGCGACTTTTGAGCACGGTCAGACCATACAAAGTTCGATCTATATGCTCATCAAGAAATGCTGTGATTGTATCAGGAGCAATCGTGTTCGTTATGGTGTGTCTGAACGTGCACTTTTTTTACGGAATGCACCTTGAGACCATCAGAGTTACGATAGCTGAATCAAGCAACTATTCACTACGTGTACCAATGGAACAAAACACATTCAAGAGTCGTGACAACTTTACAGACACATACAATAAGAATTCCGCCGTAGTCACACTTAATGTATGTACGTGGACACGTGACAAAAACTACAAGATTTATTACGAGAAAATATACAGCCGAGTACACATGTTTATCTACAACATCTTTCCCCAGTTCGTGTTTTTAATTGGTGGCACTGTTATAATCCGGAAGCTGGTCGTCACTAGCCGGAAGAGAAGGGACATGACACAGAACTGCACGTCATTAAGCGTCTATCAGACTCGGACGTCATTCTGGAGCAGCCAGACGACACAGATCACGATTACTCTATTAATAGTCTCGCTAGTGTTCTTTCTGTTCACAACGCCGTCGAATATATTCCTCTTGGGACGCTCGACATGGATTGACGATGTGGAGGGGATGACCGAAGTCCAAGAGATTGTATGGGCTGTCGTCAATATGCTGACTTACACGAACCATGCCATCAACTTCGTGCTCTATTTCCTGAGCGGTGCTAGATTTCGTAAGAAGTTTTTCGATTTATTCAAATGTAGGTCGGCGGTTCAGATGAATGGTCTGTCTCTGAGTCAGGTTGCAAGCGCAGATGTGAGTAGGTCTGCGAGCTCTGCAAATTTAAAAATGCTTCATGAAATTAGAAAAACCAGCCCGATATAAGGACTATGTGAATTGTTTTACGACACCGAATCATGAACAAATTGTGTACATTTTAAATATTGCCAGGTGTAATACAAGACAACTAGATCTCACTGACTTTAGATATAAAGGCAGTGATAAAGGTAAACACATAGTAATAATTATTTGTGTAAACATATCGGTTCCAGAGAGTTAACATTGATATGTGAGTTTTTACCCTTTCAATGCTGATTCTTTTTTAAAATGTCGGGTCAAGATTTTCATATGGAAGAATTCATAGCCACTCTTGGCATATCAAGATAAAAATGTTGACAGCCTAGACCCTGGTCAGATGGCACGGATGCGACGACTGGCATAGTTCTTCACTAAATCAGTTTCAATGGATTATTGTTTATCGAGGTATTTAACCCGAGTAAATCGGTCGAAATGGACAATTTTTAATAGTTATCTACCTTGAATATTGGGGCGACATGCTTTTACATAAATTATTCTGGTTTATTAAACCAATAATTACAACATCAGGCACCAGTATCAAAAGAGGTAAACAAAAATCGCATTTTACATTTAAGATTAAGTGCAAGCAAAAGCATCCTTTTTTTGATCTCCACATTTTACTATTATATCAACAAGGTAAATTTCCTAGTATAACGGCACTGAACATCACTGAGATGACATTTGGTTTTTATTTTGTGCCAAAACGAAGCCGGGCATCATCATCTTCGAAAGTATATTGTTATCAGCCTATGAAATATTGAGGTTCGTTTTGTCAGACAAGGAAGTATTTTGACACAAACTGAAAACTTCGGTAACAAAGTTGGCGAACTGCATCAAAAAAAGACTCAGACAGCCGCTTTCAGTGAGAAGCGTAGGCTAATCATGCATCTCACTTTCCGGTTTTATTCAAGGTAAAATCCATTATTTATTAATATTAGTATTGACCTTTAATTGTATCGATTTTGAATGCCCAGAAACTGCCAGAAACTCAACATATCACGAGCCTTACTTCGATTCCCGGCCCAACCATTCATTCTTTTCGGTGATCGAGAAAAATAAATCAGATGGCCAATAGCCTTATTCGTTTTTCACAAACGACCTTATTAAAAGTTTTACTTGAAATGTAACCGCTGCTTGGGAAGAATGCAGCTCTAGCCGACGTGATATAACTGAAAACGGCAATTAACTCCAAACAGTCGATGGTATGACGAATTGCAGCTTCAACTAGTTTCAAATAGACATTGTTTCGCAAATTGACTCAGTTCAAAGACCATGCCTAGATAAAACATCATCCGTGCTAACATGTACAATGACTAATTTATTGACTTTGTGATAAAAGTGGCTGCCTAGCTAGCGAGCGAAAGACAAGGGTTTCACACACGCTGGAGTCAAAAAATAGATTTTCATATGGTTGGATTTGTTGAAATGGCTTCTTTCTTTGACACGCGGCCATTGTGTAAGAAAAGCAAACTACAACTGGTATCATGGAAACATTATGAGCCCGTCTAATAGAAAGGGTACATTTTGGTTTTTGGTGGACAGTCAAGATACAGATCAGCCTGTGTATCTGCACAATACGAACAGATACGTAGTTCAAAAGGCACATTATTATGTCTACCAATAGTAAGATATTGTTCTGTGTTTAATAATGTTTTAAAATGTTTATAATAATGTCATCCACTCGATTTATTCATGGATTCATGCCAATTTTGAGTGTGACAGTTAATTATTCTTTGTTTAAAGACTTTTATAAAAAAAACATGCATTGGAACAATACCTAGATCTCCCCAAAATATTTTTATAAAGTTATAGATACACTTGCTCTATCGCAGAACCAGAGTTTAGTAATTGGCGCTATTTTCGAATAACATATCTTGCATAGAATTTTGCCAGGTGCTCTTCTAAATTTCGTCAAACCAGTTTTAAAAAAAAAGAAAATCTCTAATTGCTTGTGACGCAAGAGTCATTTGAGTCATATGTCATGAAGCCTTCGTGGAAAAGACATTTCTTAAAAATGTTTTAATAAGGTAACAATTCGTAACACGTTTTCATAGTACCGTAAATGTTCAACTCTCGGAAAACGATATTTGTTGCTTTTCGATGTATTTATCAATTGAAAGGCAAAACGTCTTATAATATAAACTAAGCCTATTGATTAAGAGATGAAGCTGGTTTTATTTCGGTAAATAATTCAATGTCGTCTGCGTAAAGTAGCATTTATAATATTAGGTGTAACACTGAAACGCCTGAAATAGTTTCATCTGGTATAATAAATGACAAACATCGTTTATAAACAGTGGCAAAATTAGATTAGAAATTGTACAGTCTTGTTTCAAACCAGTTGGACAAGAGAATGACTCTAGTACAGTATCACTTTCACATTGTCATTTATTGCTTTTAACATATTTTACATTTTACTACTAAGTTTATACATTTGAAGTTTGTCAAACACTAGTTTACGGTTTACCCGATCAAAAGCCTTTTCACAGTCAACAAAGACTGCATAAAATCGACCGTTTGATCATCACAAGTATTTATATGTTCTAACAACAGCCTGATCCATTGCGACACTACTATAGTCGTTAGACCATTTTGTTAATCGTGCAGTGCATCTTTTTTTCGCTGTAACTAATTCTTCGTAAGCATTTATTTTAGTGTTATAATTTTGCAAGCTATTATCGTTTCTTTCAATTTTATATAACCGTAGGTCGTGTACAGCGTTCCGCTTTGATGTGACACATTCTTAATCAAACACGTACGATTTTTGCACATTTTTACAATTTATTTTCGGCCTGAATATACCTTGGGTACTATCATTAAACATCTTAATTATTTGTTTAATATACTCATCAAAGCTGGAAAAAGTTATTGAAACTAAATCGACAACGGATGTATGTAGACTTTTTAAACTTGATCTTATGCAATCTCTGTACTTCGAGGCTTTTGATTCACTCAATTTCATATTATTCTTGAACATACATTTACGACATTTATAGGTCTTTGGTATTTTAAAACAATTCATTTGCAATAGCTTTTATGCAACGTAGAAGAGGCAAATGGTAAGATTACAAACGGTCAACAATATCAAAGTCACAAAGTGATACAATATATGAACCTCCATCCAGATAATAATCAATAATTGAGGAAGATCTGTCTTGTATACAAATAAAGACCGCAATACCTGTATCAGGCCCACACCGCCCATTGACTATTCCCGGACCTAAAGTACAACAAAGGTTAATTAATTGTATGCAATATGCATTCTTATTTCTTGTGTCACAACTAGATATTTTGGTAAAACATTGTCGTACATTTTAATTAGACGGCATATCAATTGTGCTTAAAGGCTGGTCAAATCCAATGTTATCATCTGTAGTACAATACTTGTGAATATATCCTCATGTGAGTGAGGTTTGGATGATATGTAAACAAAACAAATGATACAATCACACTTTTGATGAGATTTATAGCTAAATGATATAACCAGAGTTCCTTGATAATTATCTCATCTCAAAATGTTCAAAAAGCTATGATTTTACAAAGCCACATATACTTTTTCATGACCTTTTCTTAAGATTCATTACTTGAAACACTGAACAGACAATTAAACGCACCGAACATTTCTACAACACCAATTATAGAAAATGTTTTAACAAATTCAATAAAGTCTGCATCTTTTATTTTAATTTGTAGATCTGTTATGTTCCAAACGCCTAATACAGTTCTATTTGATCTATGGCCATTAACCTATCTATTAAATGGCACAATCATTTCGTTGTCTCATGAATGCCTTGTGTTCCATATCGATAGTTTCCTTCATGCACTTACTTTCTGACCTTCATTATCCTCGACTATCTGGAGCTGTTTGACTTTCCTGTGTACCTCTCCGTTCGGTCGCGAATCTATCCTCTATACTTTCGAAGAATCGGATCTTTGTCCTTGAACACTGATAGTTTAACAATAATGGACATTTAAGATTCTTGACTATACTATATGTGGGCTTTTTCCATGCGTATTTCGATTGTAATAACGTTTGGCGTTATTCCCTAATAATGTTTGGCGTTATTTCCAACTGCCAAAAATGTCAAATTACCGATGATTTTGGATTTTTCGTTGCAAACAATGTTAGTTTTAGGCAAAATTAACATTTTAAGTAAAACTAACACTATTTGGATTAAACCTGCTTAGTGTTTGTGTATTATGAGCGCTTCTTTAAATGGAGACACGCCAGCGGTTTTACACACTGGGTATGGAAACTCTCGTCTGAAATCTCGAAAATTTAACCAAACTAGGGCGGAACTTTGCCGCCTTGATTAGCCTGTACCGATCCCTATATTATGGGTTAGCGTGATATCAGGGGAGATAACCAATATGCCTGATATTGTCATTGACCAAACCAAGCAAATTAATATTGTCATGTCTTAAACAATGCATGACCACTCATTGTAATCATAATGCTTGATAGTGTACTTGCATGGGTGTCGCGTATAGCGATATGGGGATCTTACATGTACTTTATCTGCGTACCGTGAAGACTCAGGTGAGCATGATCATCCCCACAGTCTCACCAGAGTCTTCGCCGTCCCCCACATATGTTATAAATATAACGAAGTGCATCATCTGATACAAGTGAAGCCCAACTATACCGCATCAGATATATAACACGATATCGGCAAGCTATTGGCTGCTTACCAAGACAACGGACGTTCCTGAATTTAAAATAGTAAGGAAGCTGATCAAATACCGTGTTTCAAACATAACGTTCTATAATAATAATGATAATTCCACTAATAATTAAAAATGCTTTATTGAAAGAGGCAATATTGTTAGGTAAAGACAGTCTTCCCTATGGACTTCTGATAAGTAATGATGTTATATTGTTCTAAACTGTTTTGTATGGAAGCAACCTTTTGATCTATGACGTAGGAAAACGGGTCATTGGACTCTTGTGTTGATAGATTAGAGAGCATCCCACATACTCTTTCAGAGTGACCGTTGTTTCGTTTTCACGTGGGATGTCCTTTTCTAGTCCTAAACCTTTATTGCGAGTATATACTTATTTAAAACCGTTGTAAGCGCTTTATCGAAGCTCTTTTACTAATGACTCAGAAAACTGTTAATAACTTTCCAATTTAGTTATTTGATCTTTCAGGGAAACTTATTAATCATGTCATGAGAAAAGCGACATTCCGAACCTTTCGACGCATTATTGAGACGTCCCGCGAGAAAACCAGCATTGTGGACTCGGCGTAAAGTATTGACCCTAAGCATGCCGTGCTGGCTTACCCGGATAGACACTTTTCGCCTCCTGTGGATTTTCTGTTTCAGGAATCATTACTCTATACCTCACTTTAGTTTTTGGTGGACAGTAAAGATACAGATCAGCCTGTGTATCCGCACAAACGTCGGCCTTCCTGTTATGTGTCTTGGGATGAGTCCGTGTGAGCTTTAAGGATCGTCGGATGTCATCCGTTGTCCGTCGTCCATCGTGTGTCGTCTGTCGTCCATCGTGTGTCGTCCGTTGTCCGTCGTGTGGGTCCGTCAGTAATTTTCTTAAATGGCATCTCCTCCTAAACCAGTGGACACATTTTAATCAAACGACGCCCTTTCAGAATTGAATTCCATGCACAAATCAGGTTTCCATTGTAACGAAAATGATTTTTTTAAATATTTGAATGTTATATCCATCATTATGATATTTCCTTTTCGAATTTCTAAAAGAAATGAATTCCGTGCACCCTGGCAACGGAAAGGATTTTTTTTGAAAACTTAAGATGAGATAAAATTCAATTTAAAATTCCGTAAATATTTTCGATTCAGATCCGTTGAAAAACATGACCATCAAGGGCGGAGCTCGTTTTCCATATATGTATCGAGTAAACCCTTTTATCAGGCGAATCCGCTGCAATACTAATCCCACAGCCCTGAGCGCCAAGGAGGGAAACATTACTACCATGTTTGAAGTTTTTGGTATGATCCGATCGGGGATGGATGACCTGCCAATAAACAAAATCTACAATCAATTAATTCAGAATTAACAAATGCCATCTGCCTTGCAAGCAGTCGACGCAAACAACATATGCATCTTTTATCATGAGATAAATATATGATCAAATTACTAATTATATATGTATTGTATGCCTAATATAGACGAAATGGATAAGCTATATAAGTGTAACGTGTATCGAGCGGTTGATACGACGAAACACTAAAACATGGGCCGTAATACGCCGGATATCAAATGGCTTGAAACAGGGTCAGTTTCAAACAGCAACCTATGGTTGAAACTAGTTTCAAACGGTTTTATATAGAGCAAAGGTCGAAACCTGTTTGACACAGTTTCGGTTGAAACAGTGTATAAACCAAACGCTCGAAATCTGAAACCAGTTCAGACAGTTCCGTGTGAAACAATGTTTGAAACTATGGTGTGAAACAGAAGTTGACAGAACAAGGAAAGTATAGACTCTGTAACAGAATAAGCCCTGCACGTTTGAGCATACGCTGCAAGTCTGAGGGACAACTGTCAGAGAGTACCAACAACCTTCGTCCTGCGTTTCCACTATTAACACAACTCACGATGTACTATTCTATAATAGCAATGCAATGTTATTATTGCGAGTTTATTTTGAGTTACCTCACAGCCAGAAAACGAACAACTGACCAAGAATAAATGAATACACCGCTATTTATACTACAAGTTTGTCACGTGACCAATCATGACCGTACGGCATACTCTGATTTTACCCTTAAAATGCAAAACGTTCCGCATACATTTTGCAATACTAAGCGCTCGAATGACCAAGAACAACATTTAAAACTGCAAGCGTTTGCTCAAGATTCGAACTGTTTTATACTGTTTTCTTGGTAAATCAGAAATGACAGCTCTACAAGTTGCTATGGAACGATTAGAACTATAGAAACATTTAATCTACTCACATGATTCTAGTGATAGTATATTTAAAACGTTCGTATTCTCAATGAGTTTTAGGATAATTTGCTTGGTGATTTGTATAAACAGGAAATGGCATATAAATGTAAACTGAGACAAAGGAATCAAAATTACTGGAAAGGAATAATTTGAAATGAAAGTAAAAATCGTCACATAAGTCTAGCTTCTGCAGACGCTGTTGTCAGTTCTGCAATATTGAGTAGAATCATAAACGTTCGTTGATAAGAGGAAGATCGTGGATAAAAATATCACGACATAGTTAAACTTACAGTTCTTTGTGATCACATAAGAGCTGTAAAGATCGACGGTCTCTTTACAAAATTCATACAGTTTTTTGTTTTGATTGGCGAGGAACTTGTTTTATTGCACGATACTCGGACGTACAAAGAGCATTATGGATGCCAATAAGAAAGGAAGCTCGGAGGTGGCTCCCATGATATGGACAATATGTACACCAATTATATTCACCATTGGAATTGTTGGTAATAGCCTCACCATTTTGGTTCTGAACAGACGAGCACGTAGGTCTTCAACAACGATCTATTTGACGGGATTGGCGACGGTTGATTTGATTTACATCCTGGTAGGTATCCCGAGATGGTGGCTCATCTATAACTTCAACTATGACATAAGACACTCCAGTGCATTCGTATGCAAGACGCATTGGTTCTTGCTCTACGCTCTAGCTCAAATGTCATCGTCATTCCTGGTTGTAGTAACTTGTGAGAGACTATTGAGTACTGCGAAGCCATATAGTGTTGGAACCATTTGTTCATTAAAACGGTCTTTAATATACAGTGTGCTGATCGTATTCTTTGCGTCTTCAATCTATGCTCATATCCTATACGGTTTTGATCTCCAGTATGTAACAACCACCAAAAGCTTCGGCAACTATAATAGATCCCTTGTAGACAAAACAGAAGGTTCGAGTTCTTTAACAACCAACGAAAGTTATTATACTAATAATAGATCATTCTGGGATGAAAGCGAAAGAAATTATTCCGATTTCACCAATGAAGATTTCAAAAGAAATTCAAACTTGACAACGAGTCGTCTCTTCTGCACTTGGTCCTTACTTTTATTAACCCTTTACCACATGAAGACGCATTTTGACGGCTCCGTTAGCAGACGACTTTTGAAAACAAGTGGCAAAAGGAGAAGTTTGCTGATAATGAGCAATTTCTCTTTTTGCCACAATGTTTTCGACTCTTTTCAATAAGTGTACCATCCCTTAAAGTTGTTTTACATATATTTGCCTTGATGTTGTATGTGGGAAAGGGAAGAGGTGTATATATTTTCATTAAATTTGTTATATGAACATGCACATACGGAGATAAATTAATTAGTTTGAATTTTATAATAATATTACATGTACGTTGGTTTATATTTTCATTTAAGTTGTTTTATGAACATGCACATAGGGAAATAGATTATTTAGTTTGAATTTTATAATAATATTACATGCACGTTGTTATAACGTAATATAAATTTGCACATAGGTCAGGATCATTTCAATATTATCAAGTTATATGTGTCACCTATATTCACATAGAATTGTTAACATTGTTAACAATTCAATGTGAATACATGAAACACTAACTTAGATTGAATCTGCATCACAATTTGCCTGAAGATGTTACAGCTTTGTATATTCGTAAAACTGCATATTGTATGTGTTTAAATTTTGATAATGTCGTAATATGTTTTAATGTCTATCGAAGTCTGTGCCGTAAGTTGATTTAGCTAGAATATACAGTGGACTCGCAATATCTCGACCATTGGAAGACTTGGAATATATCATTTAATATCCTAAACCAGATCTGTCTTTTGAAACAATGTAGCAGCAGTTCTGATTGTTCTTAACCTTTCCCTCATATAGACGCTCTCTGACGCCTCTGCAGCAGACGGCTTTTTGAAAAACATAGTGACAAAAGAAGAAATTGCTCAAAACGAGCAATTTCTCCTTTTGCCACAATGTTTTCCACTTTTAGACATAGGTTATCCATTCAATTTTAGACATTTTCTATTTTTTGACAAAATATGTTAAAAGTCGTCTGCTGCAGAATTGTTGTGTGAGGAAAAGGGTAAAGTATAATCAGAACTGCATCTGCGCTTTTTTTCTGGATATGATTTTATAAACCGACTTGAATTTTAATGATGAACACTTTTAAATTTAAATTAATTACGAAATCTGACAAAACTTAAATGAATTTAGAAGAAATACAGCGGTCACTCGAACTCATCGCTAACTCAAACTAATTTATGGTTCCCTTTTGAGTTTCGAGTTATTGCAATTTCACTGTACACATATGTATGGCTTAGTGCCTTTAAGCCTTTAGTTTGTTGTATGTCAAAAGTTTTGCTTTTTTGGTTATTATAATGTGCATGAGTGATTGATTGTTTTGTAGAATCTTTAACATTTAACAAATAGAAAAATCAATTAGTCTAACAAATGTTCACAAATAAGAAATCATTTCCATTCATTTTTATTTTCTTATCAAATTATATTATATACAACAGTTTTGAGTTGGGAAATGGAGAAGCTGCTAATTTTGAGAAAAGTCCTCCTTTTGTCAAAACACTTTCAAAACTTATCTGCTGCAAAGTTGACAACAGGTGTCTGTTTCATGAAAATGGTCTATTGGCATTTATGAAATAAACTCTTTCGGCGCCGAACTCGTCCATGTTCAAAATCGGGCGTCTTCATTTCTCATGTAATAAAAGATTCGGACTATTTTGATAACTAAAAGGCAAACAATGAGTTCAAGTGAGACAGCTCGTTACGAGTTGACTCGCCTGAATCAGTATTGTTTGCATAAACCTGAATATTTCCTTTGGCGCTGAAAGAATTGAGTGGAAAACATTGTGGCAAAAGGAGAAATTGCTCGTTTTGAGCAATTTCTTCTTTTGTCACTATGAGTTCAAAAAGTTGTGTGCTGCAGAGGCGACATAAAGCATCTATATGAGGGAAAGGGATAAGGAATATCACGGCAGCCGGTTTACCTATGCATTTGTTTCATCGCTTTCTGGCCACTGCACTCCTCACAGCAACAGGTTTGACAGTAAATTGTATGCATCACACAATCAATATATAGTGCTTACATGAACGGTCCATATCCATCTCTGAAACCATACACTATGAGCCTGAGCATGGGGAAAGGTACAAGCTTACCTTTGTGACCAGTGTAGATCCAGATCTATACTAATCATATATATTACTTACACAATCTCATTACAATTTTCTGTCAACATGTGCAGATTCTGATGAGACTGAGCAAGAACGAAATGAACCGAATCTACACCGTTCAAAAATGCAATCTTGTACTTTTTCTCATAATCTGGCTTCTTATTTCATTTTATGCATCACACAGTATACACTTTATATGTATTGAGCCTACTTGAACAGTTTATATCAATCTCTGTACCCGCATATTTGTCAATAAATTTCTGTCACGAAAATGCTTTCTTCACTTTTTCCTGAATTCCCCGTATTTCAGCACCGTCAGGACTACCTATCACTCCAGACTGGAGACCAGTCTCTGTGGCTCGAACTTTAACAAACTCACACAGACTCTGAAAGAAGAATGTTGATAGATTATAGTTACATAGTGTTCAACTTGCTGACATATATGCAACCGATGATTTCTCCACTTGTACGATGTGTTCAACTCCATTCAATAAACAATCTTTCATTTATAGCGCTTTTCCTTACCTTTGAGGATTTATTGTTAAGTCATCTGCTGAAGATATTTTGTGGGAAAAGTCAACATAATTCTCAAGAGTATTTCTATCAGATTACCTTTAACCATTGACAAATCTGCAGCAGACGACTTTGAAAACATAGTGACAAAAACCTGCAAAATATCCATCAAAGATAGCTTAATTGTTAAATAAAGTTTGAAAATCATGAGCAGTTTCAGCTTTGGCCACAATGTTTTCAAAAGTCGTTTGCTGCATTTTAAACTGATAATGATAGATATTTGCAATTTGCAATTTACATGCTTCGCACTCGGGCATAAACACATTTTGCGGGCGTCCGCAGATGTTCAAGCCCTTGAAAATGTGAACAGCATATGACAGATGTCACACCCGAATACAATGTAACGGCAAGAGGTCCCACAACCTTTTCGTAAAATGTCTGCATCACGTGACCAAGTGCAGAAGAGACGAATCGTTGTCAAGTTTGAATTTCTTTTGAATTCTTCATTTATGATACTTGAATCATTTCTTTCGCATTCATCCCAAAATGATCTAGTATTAGTATAATAACTTTCGTTGGTTGTTAAAAGACTCGAACCTTCTGTTTCGTCTACAAGTGATCTATTATAGCTGCCAACGCTTTCGGTGGTTGTTACATACTGGAGATCAAAACCGTATAGGATATGAACATGGATAGAATATAGAACAAATGGTTTCAACATTATATGGCCTCGTGGTACTCAATAGTCTCTCACAAGTTACTACAACCAGGAATGACGATGACATTTGACCTAGAGAGTAGAGCGAGAACTAATGAGTCTGGCATACGAAAGCACTGGCGTGTCTTATGTCATAGTTGAAGTTATAGATGAACCACCATCTCGGAATACCTACCAAGATGTAAATCAAATCAACCGTCGCCAATCCCGTCAGATAGATCGTTGTTGAAGACCTACGTACTCGTCACCAAAATGGTGAGGATATTACAAACAATTCCAATGGTGAATATAATTGGTGTACATATTGTCCATATCATGGGAGCCACATCCGAGCTTCCTTTCTTATTGGCATCCACAATGCTTTGTACGTCCGATTCTCGTGAAATAATAGAACCTTCAACGACAGTCGGACGACGCAAATAACAATAATGCTCCTGATAGTCAATGTGGTTTTCATTGTCTTTTCAACGCCCGTAAACATTTATCTGATTGGTAGAACATACTGGCTGGGTACGGAGATTACACACAAGCAAGAAATAGACTGGGCTATATGCATGATGATGCATTTTCTAAATCATGCAGTTAAATTCATTTTGTAATTCTTGAGCGGTACTAGATTTCGGCAAGGTTCTTTGAAGTCTTCAAATGCAGAGAATCCACGAGATTACTATCGGACGTATCCTCGAAAGACAGAGTCTCTGCCACCAGGATGGAGGACGATGCAATTGTGCAATACACGCATAGCGGTAATTCGTCGCTGCAGTCTTCCCCAATATAGATAAGGTTTGGGTAAGCCATGGCAAATTAAGTAACTTCAAATTCCATATGATTTTCGCATGTCGTTGTTCCAGATCGATCTTGATCACAGGCTTGTCCGTCATTTTCATCCATCGTAAATGGCCAATAAGTCCCCTTGGCTCTTATGGTTGCGGGGATAAAAGAACGACTGATGTATGTATCAGTATCAGGATAAATAATACCTGCAGTTCTGAAAACTTACGAAGGAATAGTCGCGATAAAACTAATATTAGCCGTCCCGCGAGAAAACCAACATTGTGGACTCTGCGTAAGTATTGACCCGGATCAGCCTAAGCATGCCGTGAAGGCTAACCCGGATAGACACTTTTCGCTTCCTGTGGATTTTCTGTTTCAGGAATCAATATTCTATATCTCTATCCCCTGAGACGGAATGTGTCGGCCCGGATCAGTCTGCGCGGAGTGTGCAGGCTGATCTGGGTCGATATATTACGCAGAGGCCATGATGTTGGTTTTCTCGCGGGACGGCTCAATTATATTATACTATTGACTGCCATACATACAAACAAAACCAAAACCTAGCAACACCGATTTTCGACGACTTCGAGCGTACACCATCGATGATGTATACTGTAGTAGGGATGTTCTCCATTCAGTTCTACATTTCTTTATGTGATGCGAAAATAGGTTAATACAACAAGGAGCCCACTGTTTACCTGAAACAGCTTCAATATCATTGAGTCATGTGATGCCAAAACCGATCAATTATTTGTTGTCAAGTAAAACTTCACTCAAATCCTTTTTCAAAAGACTCTAAGAAAAAAAATTGAAACGCGTTTCAAGTAATGAAATGAGTTATGTTAAACAGTATTCCCATAATTAGTACTCGAATTCCTAATAGTTTAATACGCGCAACCTGGCGGATCCAGGAAGCAATTCTAACTTGTAGGTTTATTTTGGTCAAGTTGTCCATGTGGCAAGTTAGCTGTTGATAACATTATCAGGCACAGATTCAAATGCATTGATCTTTTGAGACGGAAATTCTCTCCCGCGCGTGTTAAAAACGTACGTACGACTGTACGAGTTTGCTATGATAGTCACGTGCTATGAGAATGTGGTAGTATTAAACGCACAATAGTTAATAGATTATACTAATACGGTCGATTAGAAGTTATATCATCTCTCGTAACTGACAATGAATGTTGATAAAAGTAGCCATTCTTATGGCGCTTGCATGACGGCAAAGTGTATGTTGACGTATATGTGACGCGATAGCTATGTCGGTAACGGGGCCGTGAGCTCGTACTCTTGTTCGTTCGTTCATTTTTTTCCGATGATTGACAACATTCATCGAGACTAGCGTCATTCGTCTTCCAACAATGAGCTAACCAGTCTATCCTTTAAGGTTACCAGTTTCATCGGGAGAACTTTGTGTTTAGAACACGCTTGAGCTAGCCCAATTAATATGAATGAAATACCGTTGAAAAACGCGATAACTCCAACACGTCGACACTCATAACTGAAAATTCATTTAGTATATGCTATTTATTTTTTAAAGGATAAAAAATACTTAACATAGAACTTCTCGAATGAATTCGTCTATTTCCGCATGATGTCGTTGTTTGTTAACAATTTATAGGTTCGAACGCAAACAGTACCGATTTCATTCGGAAATCACCGAGCAAATTAGGAATGTCCTACCTTTAGCTGTGGAGTCACACAAAACTTGGCGTTGCAGACAAAACAAAATGACTTGTACGTAGAGTTCATCGATTCCGTCAGTTTGTCGTTGTACCCTCAAAATGACTAGTTATTGTTAGAACGTCTATGTAATTAAGTCTGTGTTACCTTACTCCCTAACAGAGACTTCCACGCGCTTTTGAACGTATAGAAAGGTACTAAGAATAGTACTAAGAATAGTTGTAGAAACACCAACAAATGAACTTTTCACATTATTGTTATTTTAGTGAAGCCAGCCCCGGTAGCAGGCTGTCAGTCAAGGGACTGTGAGTCCCAGCTCGCCCAATATACTTTCCGACGGTTGACAAAAGTCACTGTGACAGGCATCATTCGTCTGCCACCAGGAAACACTTGAGTAGGTGAACTGGCCGCCGTGATATGACTGAATCATTGTTGAAAACGGCGTAAAACTCAAATCAATCAATCAATATGTTAGTGAAGTGATCCTTTATCTAATTAATTAACAGTTGAAATAGTTTTCGTTTATCGAAATCGTATGACAAGCTCGTAGTTTAAACATGAATTATCTGTCGATCCGCCCTCTGCACAAGATTTTACATTTGTCACTATAAAAAGCCATGCCACGACATAAAACTGTCAGTCTGTTTCACTTTCTTACGATCACGTTTCCCGGGGGAGTCGATTATTAACAAACGAATACGTGAAGAACCAAATTGTAAACAAATAATGTAAACATGACTTAGATCTATAACATTGAGTAATAATCATAAACGTTCGTTGATAAGAGGAAGATTTTGGATAAAAATATCACGACATAGTTACACTTACAGTTCTTTGTGATCACATCAGAGATGTAAAGATCGACGGTTCCTTTACAAACTTCATACAGTTTTTTGTTTTGATTGGCGAGGAACTTGTTTTATTGCACGATATTCGGACGTACAAAGCATTATGGATGCCAATAAGAAAGGAAGCTCGGATGTGGCTCCCATGATATGGACAATATGTGCACCAATTATATTCACCATTGGAATTGTTGGTAATAGCCTCACCATTTTGGTTCTGAACAGACGAGCACGTAGGTCTTCAACAACGATTTATCTGACGGGATTGGCGACGGTTGATTTGATTTACATCCTGGTAGGTATTCCGAGATGGTGGCTCATCTATAACTTCAACTATGACATAAGACACTCCAGTGCATTCGTATGCAAGACGCATTGGTTCTTGCTCTACGCTCTATCTCAAATGTCATCGTCATTCCTGGTTATAGTAACTTGTGAGAGACTATTGAGTACCACGAGGCCATATACTGTGGGAATCATTTGTTCATTAAAACGGTCTTTAATATACAGTGTGCTGATCGTATTATTTGCGTCTTCTATCCATGCTCATATCCTATACGGTTTTGATCTTCAGTATGTAACAACCACCGAAAGCTTCGGCAACTATAATAGATCACTTGTAGACGAAACAGAAGGTTCGAGTTTTTTAACAACCAACGAAAGTTATTATACTAATAATAGATCATTCTGGGATGAAAGCGAAAGAAATGATACCAGTTTCACCAATGAAGATTTCAAAAGAAATTCAAATTTGACAACGAGTCGTCTCTTCTGCACTTGGTCACGTGATGTAAACTACAAGATATTTTACGAAAAGGTTCAGGGACCTCTTGCCTTAATATTGTATTCGGGTGTGACATCTGTCATTTGCTGTTCTTGTGGGGCATACATCGTGTGGAAGTTGGTCAAGAACGGTCAAATTCGTAAAGGCTTGAACCAGAATAGAACCTTGAACGACAGTCGGACGACGCAAATAACGATAATGCTCCTGATAGTCAATGTGGTTTTCTTTGTCTTTTCAACGCCCGTAAACATTTATCTGATTGGTAGAACATACTGGATGGGTTCGGAGATGACAACAGAGCAAGAAATAGCCTGGGCTATATGCATGATGATGCATTTTCTAAATCACGCAATTAATTTCGTTTTGTATTTCTTGAGCGGTACCAGATTTCGGCAAAGCTTCTTTGAATACTTCAAATGCAGAGAATCCACGAGATTATTATCGGACGTATCCTCGAAAAACAGAGTCTCGGCCATCGTGATGGAGGAAGATGCAATTGTGAAATACACGCATAGCGGTAATTCGTCGCTGCAGTCTTCCCCAATATAGATAAGGTTTGGGTAAGCCATGGAAGATAAAGTAACTGTTCAAATTCCGATTGATTTTCGCATGTCGTTGTTCCAGATCGATCTTGATCACAGGCTTGTCCGTCATTTACATCCATCGTAAATGGCCAATAAGTCCCCTTGGCTCTTAGGGTTACGGGGATAAAGTACGACTGATGTATGGATCAGTATCAGGATTAATAATACCTGAAGTTCTGAAAACTTACCAAGTAATTGTCGCGACAAAACTAATATGAGCCGTCCCGCGAGAAAGTCAACATTGTGGACTCTGCGTAAAGTATTGACCCGGATCAGCCTAAGCATGCCGTGCAGGTTTACCCGAATAGACACTTTCGCCTCCTGTGGATTTTTTGTTTCAGGAATCAATATTCTACACCTCTATCTCCCGAGACGGAATGTGTCGGCCCGGATCAGTCTGCGCGGAGAGCGTAGGCTGATCTGGTCGATACATTACGCGAATGTCTATCGCTGCAGCTGCATTTTGGGGCATTTTGAGAAAACATGTGTAGCTACTTGTAACTTACCCAGGAAACGCCGTGGTATAACTGAACAAACTGTTGAATGCGACGTTCCCTGAGACGGAATGCGTCGGCCCGGATCAGTCTGCGCGAAGTGCGCAGGTTGATCTGGGTCGATACATTACGCAGAGGCCTTGATGTTGGTTTTCTCGCTGGACGGCTCAATTATATTATACTATTGACCGCCATACATACAAACAAAACCAAAACCGAGCAACACCGATGTTCGACGACTTCGAGCGTACACCATCGATGATTTATACCGTGTATCGACCTCGCATGAACTCGGCCTACATAGTAAAACCGAACAACACCGATGTTCGACGACTTCGGGCGTACACCATCGATGATTTATACCGTGTATCGACCTCGCATGAACTCGGCCTACATAGTAAAACCGAACAACACCGATGTTCGACGACTTCGGGCGTACACCATCGATGATTTATACCGTGTATCGACCTCGCATGAACTCGGCCTACATAGTAAAACCGAACAACACCGATGTTCGACTACTTCGGGCGTACACCATCGATGATTTATACTGTGTATCGATCTCGAATGAACTCGGCCTACATAGTAAAATCGAACAACACCGATTTTCGACGACTTCGAGCGTACACCATCGATGATTTATACTGTGTATCGATCTCGAATGAACTCGGCCTACATAGTAAAACCGAACAACACCGGTTTTCGACGACTTCGAGCGTACCCCATCGATGATTTATACCGTGTATCGATCTCGAATGAACTCGCCGAACAAAGTAGGGATGTTCTCGACAAGGAGCCCGCTGTTTACCTGACACAGCTTAAATATAATTGAGTCATGTGATGCCAAAACCGATCAATTATTTGTTGTCAAGTAAAATTTCACTTAAATCTTTTTTTACCCGTCAAAAGACTTTAAGAAAAAAATGAAAAGTGTTTCAAGTAATGAAATGAGTTATGTTAGACAGTATGTTCGATAATGACTACTCGAATTTCTAATAGCTTAACACGTGCAACCGGGCGGATCTAGGATAGGACAGTGGGGTTGACCCCTGCCTTCCCCTTCCCACATACATACATATAGCTATGTCGGTAACGGGGCCGTGAGCTCGTACTCTGGTTCGTTCGTTCATTGTTTCCGATGATTGACAAAATTCATCGAGACTAGCGTCATTCGTTTTCCAACAATGGGCTAACCAGTCTATCCTTTAAGGTTACCAGTTTCATCGGAAGAACTGAGGCTTGAGCTAGCCCCATAAATATGAATGAAATACCGTTGAAAACCGCGATAACGCCAACACTTCGACACTCATAACTGAAAATTCATTTTGTATATGACATATGCTATTTATTTTTTAAAGGATAAGAAATACTTAACGTAGAACTTCTCAAGTGGATTCGACTATTTCCGTATGATGTCGGTGTTTATTAACAATTTATAGGTTCGGCTAACAGTACCGATTTCATACGGAAATCACGGAGCAAATTAGGAATGTTCTACCTTTAGCTGTGGAGTCACCCAACAATTTGGCGTTGCAGACAAAACTAACTCACTTGTACGTAGAGTGTTGTCGTTGTACTCTCAAAACGTTATTTGTAGAACGTCTATGTAATTAAGTCTGTGTTACCTTACTCCCTTACAGAGACTTCCACGCGCTTTTAAACCTATACAAAGGTACTAAGAATAGTTGTAGAAATTATCATATTTGTAAAACAGTTTCAAAATGTCCTTACCGTTGAGAGAATACTGAGCACTGAGAAGCCGTACAAGGTACGTACACTATGCTCAATTAAACGGTCCGTAATTGTTTGCGCTTTCGTTGCAGCGTTTTCGTGCCTGTTACACTTGCATGTATTGTACGGGTTTGATATAGAGTACATACACGTGAAGCCGGGCGCTACATTTAATCTCTCAAACACATCAGATATGTTGAGTGAAGCTCTGTACCCTACTTTCATCTCAAATAAAGCAGAAGCGTCGGGTTTCAATGTCTCGAATGTCGATTACGAAAACGGATTCAACGGCACCATTAGCGTCGCATCGTGCACCTTCACCAACGACAAGTTATACGCAAAATACTATGTAAAGGTCCAAGGAGCTCTTGTGTTTGCACTTTATTCGGGCTTAAAACAGATAGTTTGTTTGACTGGCGTGGTATTTATCATCTGGAAACACATCCAAAACAGACGAATCCGTCAACATCTAAACAATAAGTGCTTCGCTACGAGCGATAGCCGGACAACGCAAATCACGATCATGCTGTTAGCTATCAATATTGTGTTGGAAGAGCATACTAGATCGGGGACGAGATGACGCAGGATCAAGAAATATTATGGTCTGTTTTCAATATGATGAATTTCTCCAATCACGCCATTAATTATATCTTATATTTTCTGAGCGGTTCCAGATTTCGGAAGAAATTTTTCGAGTTTTTCAACTGCCAGATAGCCAAGACTTCCCTGTCCTCGCCTAACATCTCGTCAAAGGAGAAGTTAGAGAGTTTTGTAATTCACGAACTTCAGACGCCATCGATCAATGATCACCCATCCGACTATTGTTCGCCGATATAGAATGCCAGTCAAGTCATACGAAAATGAAACTACGAGCGTGTTGACTCATCGACTCTTACAATGCTTAGTTTATAAAATGTACGTGTCGACCTTTGCACTCGGAAGAATCGATAGCCAGTTCTAGGAATATCGAAATCAATTGTTTGAGTTAAGCAGCTAACCGTATAGAGTCTGGTCAGATGGCTCGGCTGTGTCGACTGGCATGGCTCTATACTGGTGGCATAAGCCTCAGAAATCCGGCTTCAGCAGAAGTCAAAGGGTTTACTGAAAAGCGACGTTTGCGTAACGTGGAGGAGGTTGTTGTCACTGATGAACCGGAGACGTCAACGTCCAATCGTCATCCGTCCGTCCGTACATTGTTCGCGCATATAAAACGTGGCTTGTCTTGATTTGTTGTTTCAATATTTTCAGGATATTATTACTTAACACAGTGCGAATCTAATCCTTACTGTTATTAACCCTTTACCACATGAAGACGCATTTTGACGGCTCCGTTAGTAGATGACTTTTGAAAACAAGTGGCAAAAGGAGAAGTTTGCTCATAATGAGCAGTTTCTCTTTTTGCCACAATGTTTTCGACTCTTTTCAATAAGTGTACCATCCCTTAAAGTTGTTTTACATATATTTGCCTTGATGTTGTATGTGGGAAAGGGAAGAGGTGTATATATGTTCATTAAATTTGTTTTATGAACATGCACATAGGGAGATAAATTAATTAGTTTGAATTTTATAATGATAGTACATGTACGTTGGTACGTTGGTTTATATTTTCATTAAATTTGTTTTATGAACATGCACATAGGGAGATAAATTGATTAGTTCGAATTTTATAAAAAATATTACATGTACGTTGGTTTATATTTTCATTAAATTTGTTTTATGAACGTGCACATACGGAGATAAATTAATTAGTTTGAATTTTATAATAATATTACATGTACATTGTTATAACATAGGTCAGGATCATTTTAATATTGTCAAGTTATATGTGTCACCTATATCTACATATAATTGTTAGCATTGTTAACAATTCAATGTGAATACATGAAACACTAACATGAAACACTAACATAGATTGAAGCTGCATCACAATTTGCCTGGAGATGTTACAGCTTTGTATATTCGTAAAACTGCATATTGTATGTGTTTAATTTTTTCTTGATGTCGTAATATTTTTAATGTCTATCGAAGTCTGTGCCGTAAGTTGATTTAGATAGAATATACAGTGGACTCGCAATATCTCGACCATTGGAAGACTCGGAATATATCATTTAATTTCCTAAACCAGATCTGTCTTTTGAAACAATGTAGCAGCCGTTCTGATTGTTTTTAACCCTTTCCCGCATATAGACGATTTCTGACGCCTTTGCAGCAGACGGCTTTTTGAAAACATAGTGACAAAAGAAGAAATTGCTCAAAACGAGCAATTTCTCCTTTTGCCACAATGTTTTCTACTTTTAGTCATAGGTTATCCATTCAATTTTAGACATTTTCTATTTTTTGACAAAATATGTTCAAAGTCGTCTGCTGCAGAATTGTCGTATGAGGAAAAGGGTAAAGTGTAATCAGAACAGCAGCTGCGCTTTTTTCCTTGATATGATTTTATAAACCGACTTGAATTTTAATAATAAACACTTTTAAGTTTAAATTAATTACGAATCTGACAATACTTAAATAAATTTAAAATAAATACAGCGGTCACTCGAACACATCGCTAATTCAAATTAATTTATGGTTCCCTTTTGAGTTTCGAGTTATTGCAATGTCACTGTACACATATGTATGGATAAGTGCCTTTAAATGTGCTGAACTCCAGATTGAGATAAAAAAAATTGAAATGTTGAAACTTCTGCAAATATTGCTAATATTGACAACAAAGTAAGTAATAAGTAATTCAAAAATTTTGGTAGTAAATGTTGAAAAACTGTCAATTTAAAGTCATGAAAATCTACAAAATATGGCTTACTGGGCATATCTACCCAATAACAATGAAGCATAAACGATCAATATTTAGATGTTAATGGTACTGGTAAGTGAAATTATTACTCTTATTTTATCTCAAAATTATGATTCCAATATTTCAAGACAACTTTTAAACAGTTTTGAAACTTTGACTATACTATCTATTGTCTGGAGATCAGCACCTTTAAGCCTTCAGTTTGTTGTATGTCAAAAGTTTTGCTCTTTTGGTTATTATAATGTGCTATGTTTTGTAGAATCTTTAATATTTAACAAATAAAAAAATTAATTAATCTAAAAAATGATCACAAATAAGAAATCATTTCCATTCATTTTTATTTTCTTATCATCAAATTATATACAACAGTTTTGAGTGGGAAATGGAGAACCTGCTAATTTTGAGAAAAGTGCTCCTTTTGTCCAAACACTTTCAAAACTTGTCTGCTGCAAAGTTGACAACAGGTGTCTGTATTATGAAAATGGTCTATTGGCATTTATGAAATTAACTCTTTCAGCGCCAAATTGCTTAAAGTAGACTCGTCCATGTTCACAATCGGGCGTCTCCATTTCTCATGTAATACAATTTTGGACTGTTTTGATAACTAAAGGCAAACAATGCTGAATTGTCGTATGAGGGAAAGGGTTAAGGTTCAACACCGTTTTCAACAATACATGTACTTATTAACCCTTTCCCTCATACGACAATTCTGCAGCAGACGACTTTGAAAGTATTTTGTCAAAACATAGAAAATCTCCATAATTGAATGGATAACCTATGACAAAAAGTGGAAAACATTGTGGCAAAAGGGGAAATTGCACGTTTTGTGCAATTTCTTCTTTTGTCACTATGTTTTCAAAACGCCGTCTGCTGCAGAGGCGACAGAAAGCATCTATATGAGGGAAAGGGATAAGGAATATCACGGCAGCCGGTTTACCTATGCATTTGTTTCATCGCTTTCTGGCCACTGTACTCGTCACAGCAACGGGTTTGACAGTAAATTGTATGCATCACACAATCAATATATAGTGCTTACATGAACGGTCCATATCCATCTCTGAAACCATACACTATGAGCCTGAGCATGGGGAAAGGTACAAGCTTACCGTTGTGACCAGTGTAGATCCAGATCTATACTAATCATAAATATTACTTACACAATCTCATTACAATTTTCTGTCAACTTGTGCAGATTCTGATTAGACTGAGCAGGTGGACGAAATGAACCGAACCTACACCGTTCAAAAATGCAATCTTGTACTTTTTCTCATAATCTGGCTTCTTATTTCATTTTATGCATCACACAGTATACACTTTATATGTATTGTGCCTTCTCGAACAGTTTATATCAATCTCTGTACCCGCATATTTGTCAATAAATTTCTGTCACGAAGATGCTTTCTTCACTTTTTCCTGAATTCCCCGTATTTCAGCACCGTCAGGACTACCTATTACTCCAGACTGGAGACCAGTCTATGTGGCTCGAACTTTAACAAACTCACACATACTCTGAAAGAAGAATGTTGATAGATTAAAGTTAAACCGTTTTCAACTTGCTGACATATATGCAACCGATGATTTCTCCATTTGCACGATGTTTTCAACTCCATTCAATAACAAATCTTTCATTTATAACGCTTTTCCTTACCTTTGAGGATTTTTTTTAAGTCATCTCCTGAAGATATTATGTGGGAAAAAGTCAACATAATTCTCAAGAGTATTTCTATCAGATTACCTTAAACCAATGACAAATCTGCAGCAGACGACTTTGAAAACATAGTGACAAAAACCTGCAAAATATCCACCAAAGATAGCTTAATTGTTAAATAAAGTTGAAACTCATGAGTATTTCACCTTTAGCCACAATGTTTTCAAAAGTCGTTTGCTGCTATTGAGTCAAAATGCGTCTGCAGGTGGGAACGGGTTGAATCATTGACATTTTGGTTCATTGGTGAAAAATAAATGATAATAGTCACAATGACTTCATCTGAAAGAGTGTTGAGCAAGTAGCAATTCAAATTCGTCACCAATGGATTGACAGCCCTGATCGTTACTATTTGAGCTATTTGCAGTATGACTGAATGAAAGATACGCACAAAAGCAGTCGACTTAAGTTGACATCGTTTTCTTTGTTTTTGGGGAACGGACAAACTGCTCAAATATTCAATTTCCCCTATTTCAATACTATTTTTAACTTGTGAAAAGAAAAAAACAGTTTCATTTTTTTAACCCTTTCCATCATAAGACAATTCTGCAGCAGACGACTTTCAACATTATGTGTCAAAAAATAGAAAATCTCTAATATTGAATAAATAACTTATGACTCAAAAGTGGAAAACATTGTGGCAAAAGGCGAAATTGCTTGTTTTGAGCAATTTCTACTTTTTCACTATGTTTTCAAAAAGCCGTCTGCTGCAGAGGCGCCAGAAAGCGTCTATATGAGGGAAAGGGTTAAGACACAACATTGTTCACGTCCAATATAATTGTCAATTATTTCAAAATATAGCCAATCATGTACTGACAGACAATTTGAATCAAGTAATCGGAAAATCGACCTTCAGAAATGTTTTACTTTGTAATACCCAGATCAACCTGTGACCCACACATACTATTCTACATGGGTCTTCCCTGTCTGACATCTAGTCCCTAACAAGGGGGTCCATGATGACCCTGGATCGCTCACACGAGTTGTGCAATGTGATTTGTCATGCCAACCACACAGTCAACACACAACTCAATTTACACTGCAGTAGGGTAAGCATATATACAAGAGGCACAAGAGGATGAGTATAGCTCCACTTCCACAAGGCAAAATAAGCTAACCTTATGTTTAATATGTTGTCTTTTCTTTTGTCAAATAAATACGCAATAATAGAAGGTCATCTAAGAAATGTACCAGTTTGTATTTCAAAACCAAATATTTGTTTTCTTAAGAGAAAATCTTCTAAATCTTACACTCTGCGCATCAAGGATAAAACCGCCCTAGTCCCTGGTGGCCATGGCTTTTGGTCAGTCGTTATGGTTTAAAGGAATCAGGTAGAGGGTCACCAAAGGAACATTTCAATTGTATTTGAAAATTTGCTAGAGGAGACGAGTGTTAAAGTTTTCATTTAAGGCAAAACAGCCCTACCTCCCCTGCCAGCCATGTTTTACGACCGCTCAACATGGCTTGAAGGAATCTGAGAGAGAGGAACATTTTAACAAAATTATTTGAAAGTTGGCCTTATATTTTCCAAGGATATTTTATAAGTTTTTACTATAACCTTATTAGGCTAATCAGCTTCGTCCCCTAGTGACTATGTTTGTAGATCAATAAACATGGATTTAAGGAATATCATAGAGGGTCAGCCAATTAACATTTTCACAAATTTATTTGAAAATATGCCAACCAGTTTGGGAGGAGAATAATTTTACATTTTTTATTTTTGGTAGTCATGGAAAGCAGATTTATCCATGGATCCAAAACATTTGGGGAAATGTTTGGGAGGAAAAAGAGAAGATGCTTGCTGTCAAGTTTCATCCCAATTGACCCGCTGGTTACAGGGGAAGGTAATGAAGGACGCAAATCTACAGGGTGATCACAATAACTCACCCTGAGCACTTCATTTAACCCTTTCCCACTTACAACAAGGCATAAGTGTCACCCTATCTCACAGGCAAGCAACACAAAGAAACTGTTCAACTCTGTAATCATCGTTATTGAAGGTCTGTGTTACTTAGGTTTGTCTCAATTATGAAAGACTAAATTTTAAACCGACTTGAAAAGTCCTTGGTTCGTAGATAGACAAACTTAAAAAAAGTTCTCTATTTAAGTTGATATCAATAAAATTTATAATTTCATTTGGATTTACAAACCTTTAAAAAAAATCCGTAAAGCCAAGGCCAAACAATCATAAACGTTCGTTGATAAGAGGAAGATCGTGGATAAAAATATCACGACATAGTTACACTTACAGTTCTTTGTGATCACATAAGAGCTGTAAAGATCGACGGTCTCTTTACACAATTCATACAGTTTTTTGTTTTGATTGGCGAGGAACTTGTTTTATTGCACGAGACTCGGACGTACAAAGCATTATGGATGCCAATAAGAAAGGAAGCTCGGATGTGGCTCCCATGATATGGACAATATGTGCACCAATTATATTCACCATTGGAATTGTTTGGAATATCCTCACCATTTTGGTTCTGAACTGACGAGCACGTAGGTCTTCAACAACGATATATCTGACGGGATTGGCGACGGTTGATTTGATTTACATCCTGGTAGGTATCCCGAGATGGTGGCTCATCTATAACTTCAACTATGACATAAGACACGCCAGTTCTTTCGTATGCAAGACTCATTGGTTCTTGCTCTACTCTCTAGGTCAAATGTCATCGTCATTCCTGGTTGTAGTAACTTGTGAGAGACTATTGAGTACCACGAGGCCATATAATGTTGAAACCATTTGTTCTATATTCTATCCATGTTCATATCCTATACGGGTTTGATCTCCAGTATGTAACAACCACCGAAAGTGTTGGCAACTATAATAGATCACTTGTAGACGAAACAGAAGGTTCCATTTTGTTAACAACCAACGAAAGTTATTATACTAATAATAGATCATTCTGACTCGTCTCTTCTGCACTTGGTCACGTGATGCAAACTACCAGACATTTTACGAAAAGGTTGTGGGACCTCTTGCCGTTACATTGTATTCGGGTGTGACATCTGTCATTTGCTGTTCTTGTGGGGCATACATCTCGTGGAGGTTGATCAAGAATGGTCAAATTCGTAAAGGTCTGAACCAGAATATAGGAATAATACACATTTTCGAGGGCGTGAACATCTGCGGACGCCCACAAAATGTGTTTATACCCGAGTGCGAAGGGCGTCCGCAGATGTTCACGCTCGAGAAAATGTGTATTTTCGCTATTATTGCATAAAATAAGAGCAAACATCCAACATATATAGTGCGCTGTAACGTTCAGTTGTACGATAACCGCCGATGAACATGACCCGATAACGATTGACACATGTGACGTCATAAAGTAAACAAGTTATGTTTTACATATCCACGAACCGGTCCTACATTAAGGTCGACACGGGTCGAATTAAATAAATGGTTTTGGACTATTTTATCCTCTTTAACTGTGAGTCTATTGCATGTTAACGATTATCAGGTTAAAGAAGCTGATGTTATTGTTAACCAAACAATTGCTCCTATTCTAGGGGAGATGCAGCGTTCATGTTTTGTTTACTAACGGTGCCCGGGTAATGCATATGTAAAACATCTAACCGGTCTGAAACGGCACGTACGCGCGAGAACCGCTTTGTTTATACACATTTTCTCGCCGTTTACGCCCGGTTTTTGCAATGTTTCTGTATCCCCTAAGCGGGCGTAAAACATAGATTTTATGCAATAATAGAACCTTCAACGACAGTCGGACGACGTAAATAACAATAATGCTCCGATAGTCAATGTGATTTTCATTGTCTTTTCAACGCCCGTAAACATTTATCTGATTGGTAAAACATACTGGCTTGGTACGGAGATGACACCAAAGCAAGAAATGGCCTGGGCTATATGCATGATGATGCATTTTCTAAAAAATGCAGTTAATTTCATTTTGTATTTCTTGAGCGGTACTAGATTTCGGCAAAGGTTCTTTGAGTTCTTTAAATGCAGAGAATCCACGAGATTACTATCGGACGTATCCTCGAAAGACAGAGTCTCTGCCATTAGGATTGAGGACGATGAAGTTGTGCAATTTACGCATAGCGGTAATTCGTCGCTGCAGTCTTCTCAAATATAGATAAGGTTTGGGTAAGCCATGGAAGATAAAGTAACTGTTCAAATTTCATACAAGACAAATGTTTGACGCAAAGCGTCCAAGAGAAGCCGCAATATATCGTTGCACATGTAGAAATAAGAAACAAAGAACATTTAAATCCACAAACATTAGAACAATTTAAACTGCAGACAGTAATGCTGATATCGGTATTTGAAGATATAACTTTTATGTAGGATATTTAACCTGGCAGGGTCAGTGTTTTAAGTGAATGATTAATAGTTAAACTGATCATGGAAAGTGACTTATATAATACTAAAGATAAATAGACAAGAGGTTATGATAAATTTCAATTTGTACCAAAAACTATTCTTGTTGAACACACCCTGTTATGATTATGTTTTGTCAAATAATGCTGACACAGAACATCTGTTTTTTGGTTTAACCATTTCCCACATAAAACAAATCTGCAGCAGATGACTTTGAAATTATCAAGAACAAAATATAAAAAATCTCTATAAATGATCGTATGATAATTGAAAAGTGTTGAAATTATTGTGACAAATGCAGATATTGCTCAACATGAGCAATTTCTCCTTTTGCCACAACGCTTTCAATGATGTTTAACTTGACAGACTTGAAATAATCAAGTGCAAAACATAGAAAACTTTATAAATGATAGTAAGAGTTTAAATTATCGTGGCAAATGGAGCAATTGAAAATCAAAGCTGTCGGAATACAAAATCGCAATCTCGAGTGGACGACAATAATGTGAACTATTGTCGTGATTAGCATTCTGAAATTCAAGGAAACACATTTCAATGTTAACGTAATCCGAAACACTGACAAGTGAGAAAATGTGGGCACGTCTACAATGTTCGTACAGTCAACATTAATCTTAAAGCGGCCAATCTTTCACTGGTAAGTTTTTCAATGAAACAATAAATGTACAATTCAATGGGTGGGTAAAGTCAATATTTTGTTAACCATTTCCTTATAACATATGCATTTTGAAGCTGCTGCAGCAGACGACTTTTGAAAACATTGTGACAAAAGGAGAAATTGCTCACAAGGCATTTATACATTTGCTACAATGTTTTCTACTTTATATCCATAAATTATACCTTCATTTAGCAAGATGTTCTAAGTTTTGACTTGACATGATTGAACATTGTTGAAATAGTGTCAGAAGCTAATCAACCAGAAGATTTTTGTACACAGTTTTGCCTAGATGGTTTCAAAGTTGTCTGGTGCAGATTTGCCGTATGTGGGAAAGGGTTAATTATCCAAAAACTGTCCATTATGTCTTATTTGCACCCCATTCCGTTTTATTTCAATTATGAGATATATAATATATTATGATTATCGGTATACCCACCTATTAATTTGGATTAATTCGGAAAATTTATTTCACTTCTGTCCCAAATTTGTCGTGTAAAGGATTTGTACCAGACCATACAAAAAGGGGGAAAACCTTACAAGGAAGAGATCAGTCTGATCTTGAATTCATGTCGATTCATTACCAAAAACTTACCACACAAAAATTCAAATTGATCTTATTATGCAATTAACACTAAAACTATCCAAATGCGGAATTTGTGCTGACGCGGTTGATTTGTTAACAATTCAATGTGAATACATGAAACACTAACATAGATTGAAGCTGCATCACAATTTGCCTGGAGATGTTACAGCTTTGTATATTCGTAAAACTGCATATTGTATGTGTTTACAATTTGTTGATGTCGTAATATGTTTAATGTCTATCGAAGTCTGTGCCGTGAGTTGATTTAGATAGAATATACAGTTTACCCTAATATCTCGACCATTGGATGACTCGGAATATATCATTTAATTTCCTAAACCAGATCTGTTTTTTTATACAATGTAGCAGCAGTTATGATTGTTCTTAACCCTTTCTTTCCCTCATATATACGCTTTCTGACGCCTCTGCAGCAGACGGCTTTTTTAAAACATAGTGACAAAAGAAGAAATTGCTCAAAACGAGCAATTTCTCCTTTTGCCACAATGTTTTCCACTTTTAGTCATAGGTTATCTATCAATTTTATACATTTTCTATTTGTTGACAAAATATGTTCAAAGTCGTCTGCTGCAGAATTGTCGTATGAGGAAAAGGGTAAAGTGTAATCAGAACAGTAGCTGCGCTTTTTTCCTTGATATGATTTTATTATCCGACTTGAATTTTAATAATAAACACTTTTAAGTTTAAATTAATTACGAAATCTGACAATACTTAAATGAATTTAAAATAAATACAGCGGTCACTCGAACACATCGCTAATTCGAATTAATTTATGGTTCCCTTTTGAGTTTCGAGTTATTGCGATGTCACTGTACACATATGTATGGATAAGTGCCTTTAAATGTGCTGAACCCCAGATTGAGATAAAAAAAATTTGAAATGTTTCAAATATTGCTAATAATGAAAACAAAGTAAGTAATAAGTAGTTCAAAGTCATTTAGGTAGTAAATGTTGAAAAACTGTCAATTTAAAGCCATGAAAATATACAAAATATGACTTACTGGGTATGTCTACCCAATAACAATGAAGCATAAACGATCAATAGTTAAATGTTTATGGTACTGGTAAGTGAAATTATTACTCTTATTTTGTCTCAAAATTATGATTCCAATACTTCAAGACAACTTTTAAACAGTTTTGAAACTTTGACTATAATATCTATTGTCTGGAGATCAGCACCTTTAAGCCTTCAGTTTGTTGTATGTCAAATAATTTGCTTTTTTGGTTATTATAATGTGCATGAGTGATTGATTGTTTTGTAGAATCTTTAATATTTAACAAATAGAAAAAAATCAATTAGTCTAAAAAATGATCACAAATAAGAAATTATTTCCATTCATTTTTATTTTCTTATCATCAATTATATACAACAGTTTTGAGTGGGAAATGGAGAACCTGCTAATTTTGAGAAAAGTGCTCCTTTTGTCAAAACACTTTCAAAACATGTCTGCTGCAAAGTTGGACAACAGGTGTCTGTATTATGAAAATGGTCTATTGGCATTTATGAAATTAACTCTTTCACCGCCAAATTGCTTAAAGTAGACTCGTCCATGTTCAAAATCGGGCGTCTCAATTTCTCATGTAATACCATTTTGGACTGTATTGATAACTAAAGGCAAACGATGCTGAATTGTCGTATGAGGGGAAAGGGTTAAGGTTCAACACCGTTTTCAACAATACATGTACTTATTAACCCTTTCCCTCTTACGACAATTCTGCAGCAGACGACTTTGAACGTATTTTGTCAAAATATAGAAAATCTCCATAATTGAATGGATAACCTATCACAAAAAGTGGAAAACATTGTGGCAAAAGGGGAAATTGCACGTTTTGTTCAATTTCTTCTTTCGTCACTATGTTTTCAAAACGCCGTCTGCTGCAGATGCGTCAGAAAGCGTCTATATGAGGGAAAGGGATAGGGAATATCACGGCAGCCGGTTTACCTATGCATTGGTTTCATCGCTTTCTGGCCACTGTAATCCTCACAGCAACGGATTTGACAGTAAATTGTATGCATCACACAATCAATATATAGTGCTTACATGAACGGTCCATATCCATCTCTGAAATCATACACTATGAGCCTGAGCATGGGGAAAGGTACAAGCTTACCTTTGTGACCAGTGTAGATCCAGATCTATACTAATCATATATATTACTTACACAATCTCATTACAATTTTCTGTCAACTTGTGCAGATTCTGATTAGACTGAGCAGGTGGACGAAATGAACCGAACCTACACCGTCCAAAAATGCAATCTTGTACTTTTTCTCATAATCTGGCTTCTTATTTCATTTTATGCATCACACAGTATACACTTTATATGTATTGTGCCTTCTCGAACAGTTTATATCAATCACTGTACCCGCATATTTGTCAATAAAGTTCTGTCACGAAGATGCTTTCTTCACTTTTTCCTGAATTCCCCGTATTTCAGCACCGTCAGGACTACCTATTACTCCAGACTGGAGACCAGTCTCTGTGGCTCGAACTTTAACAAACTCACACATACTCTGAAAGAATAATGTTGATAGATTAAAGTTAAACCGTTTTCAACTTGCTGACATATATGCAACCGATGATTTCTCCATTTGCACGATGTTTTCAACTCCATTCAATAACAAATCTTTCATTTATAGCGCTTTTCCTTACCTTTGAGGATTTTTTTTTAAGTCATCTGCTGAAGATATTATGTGGGAAAAAGTCAACATAATTCTCAAGAGTATTTCTATCAGATTACCTTAAACCATTGACAAATCTGCAGCAGATGACTTTGAAAACATAGTGACAAAAACCTGCAAAATATCCATCAAGAAAATCATGAGTATTTCACCTTTAGCCACAAAGTTTTCAAAAGTCGTTTGCTGCTATTGAGTCAAAATGCGTCTACAGGTGGGAAAGGGTTGAATCATTGACATTTTGGTTCATTGGTGAAAAATAAATGATAATAGCACAATGACTTCATCTGAAAGAGTGTTGAGCAAGTAGCAATTCAAATTCGTCACCAATGGATTGTTGATAGCCCTGATAGTTACTATTAGAGCTATTTGCAGTATGACTGAATGAAAGATACGCACAAAACCAGTCGACTTAAGTTGGCATCGTTTTCTTTGTTTTTGGGGAACGGACAAACTGCTCAAATATTCAATTTCCCCTATTTCAATACTATTTTTAACAGGTGAAAAAAAAAACCAGTTCCATTTTTTTTTAACCCTTTCCATCATAAGAAAATTCTGCAGCAGACGACTTTGAACATTATGTGTCAAAAAATAGAAAATCTCTAATATTGAATAAATAACTTATGACTAAAAGTGGAAAACATTGTGGCAAAAGGCGAAATTGCTTGTTTTGAGCAATTTCTACTTTTGTCACTATGTTTTCAAAAAGCCGTCTGCTGCAGAGGCGTCAGAAAGCGTCTATATGAGGGAAAGGGTTAAGACACAACATTGTTCACGTCCAATATAATTGTCAATTATTTCAAAATATAGCCAATCATGTACTGACAGACAATTTGAGTCAAGGAATCGGAAAATCGACCTTCAGAAAGGTGTTACTTTGTAATACCCAGATCAACCTGTGACCCACACATACTATTCTACATGGGTCATCCCTGTCTGACATCTAGTCCCTAACAAGGGGTTCCATGGTGACCCTGGATCGCTCACACGAGTTATGCAATGTGATTTGTCATGCCAACCACACAGTCAACACACAACTCAATTTACACTGCAGTAAGGTAAGCATATATACAAGAGGCCCAAGAGGATGAGTATAGCTCCACTTCCACGAGGCAAAATAAGCTAACCTTATGTTTAATATGTTGTCCTTTCTTTTGTCAAATAAATACGCAATAATAGAGGGTCATCTAAGAAATGTACCAGTTTGTATTTCAAAACCAAATATTTGTTTTCTTAAGAGAAAATCTTCTAAATCTTACACTCTGCGCATCAAGGATAAAACCGCCCTAGTCCCTGGTGGCCATGGCTTTTGGTCAGTCGTTATGGTTTAAAGGAATCAGGTAGAGGGTCACCCAAGGAACATTTCAATTATATTTGAAAATTCGCTAGAGGAGACGAGTGTTAAGTGTACATTTAAGGCAAAACAACCCTACCTTCCCTGCCAGCCATGTTTTACGATCGCTCACACACATGGCTTGAAGGAATCTGAGAGAGAGGAACATTTTAACAAAACTATTTGAAAATTGGCCTGATATTTTCCAAGGATATTTTATAAGTTTTTACTATAGCCTTATTAGGCTAATCAGCTTCGTCCCCTAGTGACTATGTTTGTAGATCAATCAACATGGATTTAAGGAATATCATAGAGGGTCAACCAATTAACATTTTCACAAATTTATTTGAAAATATGCCAACCAGTTTTGGAGGAGAATAATTTTACATTTTTTATTTTTGGTAGTCATGGAAAGCAGATTTATGAATGGATCCAAAACATTTGGAGAAATGTTTGGGAGGAAAAAGAGAAGATGCTTGCTGTCAAGTTTCATCCCAATTGACCCGCTGGTTACAGGGGAAGGTATTGAAGGACGCAAATATACAGGGTGATCACAATAACTCACCCTGAGCACTTCATTTAACCCTTTCCCACTTACAACAAGGCATAAGTGTCACCCTATCTCACAGGCAAGCAACACAAAGAAACTGTTCAACTCTGTAATCATCGTTATTGAAGGTCTGTGTTACTTAGGTTTGTCTCAATTATGAAAGACTAAATTTTAAACCGACTTGAAAAGTTCTTGGTTCGTAGATAGCCAAATTTAAAAAAAGTTCTCTATTTAAGTTGATATCATGCTGAAAATAAATAAAATTTATAATTTCATTTGGATTTACAAACCTTTAAAAATAAATCCGTAAAACCAAGGCAAAAAAAAATAATAAACGTTCGTTGATAAGAGGAAGATCGTGGATAAAAATATCACGACATAGTTACACTTACAGTTCTTTGTGATCACATAGCGAGAAATTGCTCACAAGGCATTTATCCATTTGCTACAATGTTTTCTACTTTATATCCATAAATTATACCTTCATTTAGCAAGATGTTCTAAGTTTTTACTTGACATGATTGAAAATTGTTGAAATAGTGTCAGAATCTAATCAACCATAAGAGTTTTGTACACAGTTTTGCCTAGATGGTTTCAACGTTGTCTGGTGCAGATTTGCCGTATGTGGGAAAGGGTTAATTGTCCAAAACTGTCCATTATATCTTATTTGCACCCCATTCCGTTTTATTTCAATTATGAGATATATAATATATTATGATTATCGGTATACCCACCAATTAATTTGGATTAATTCGGAAAATTTATTTCACTTCTGTAACAAATTAGTCGTGTAAAGGATTTGTACCAGACCATACGAAAAGGGGGAAAACCTTGCAAGGAAGAGATCAGTCTGATCTTGAATTCATGTCGATTCATTACCAAAAACTTACAACAAAAAAAAAACATCTTATTATGCAATTAACACTAAAACTATCCAAATGCGGAATTTGTGCTGACGCGGTTGATTTGATAAAATCCTCACGCGCTATGACGTAGCCATTTCCCATATATAGGCTCTTTCAAATTTTGGTGTTAAAATCTGTGACCTTTTGTGTTTGTGGCAGACGACTTTTGAAAAACATTGTGACCAAAGGAGACATTGCTCAAAATTAGCAGTTTCTCCTTTTGCCATAATGTTTTTAACTGTTTTCAATGATTATACTTTATAGAATTTCCTCATTTCTGATGTTTTTTACACATGTCAAGGTCGTGTTTTTGTTTCTCCTTTTGCCATTATGTTTTCAACTGTTTTCAATGATTATACTTTATAGAATTTCCTAATTTCTGATGTTTTTTACACATGTCAAGGTCGTGTTTTTTGTTTCCCTTCCATGGTCACGCGATGTAAGAATTGTTTGTTTTCTTACGGTACGAAAGTCAGATTGTTAAAAAACAAAGCAAATGAAAAGTAAGGATGATTGAAACATTGAGATGCCATTTATGTGAAATTACGAAGAAAAAAAATAAGGGAAAATCTATAAATAGACTATAGATGAATACATGGTTTAATTGAGATCGGTTTTAAACGCGTTGGTAAATACGGACTAAATCTAAATTAACGAGAATCCAAAAAGTGAGCTAAATATTAGTGAGCTAAATTATTTAGTCAAAACTCTAAATTGAAAAGTTTGTTGAATACAGGCCGTGGCTTCTTCATCTAATTACTGCGTAATATATCATAGCATGTAAGGAACCGAATTACATTTAGCGCGAACCTCTTGTTTAATGGTTGCCGGTATAACATACTATCGAACTAATGAAGCATATGAGGCAGGTAACCAATTCCGTTTTTTACTGTTTAGACTAGATACAGTATGAATTTCGCTTAAATACAAATGTACATACATTCAATTAATATACTGGCCTTTGTCTTTTGTTTTTAATTTGTAAAACTCACACATGTATATAGAGTGTAAAAGGGATGTTTTAAAAGTCATTACCTTAAATTAATGTACTTAGTAAGGACAAAGAGAAATCCCGATATGTGGTCACGCTGGCAGGTCTAAATATTCTCCTTGTCCGAAATTTCTAAGTATCCCTACAGGAAGCCGCCTCCTGGCGGCTTTCAATGATTTTCGCATGTCGTTGTTCCAGATCGATCTTGATCACAGGGTTGTCCGTCATTTGCATCCATCGTAAATGGCCAATAAGTCCCCTTGGCTCTTATGGTTGCGGGAATGTATGTATGTACGACTGATGTATGTATCAGTATCAGGATTAATAATAACTGCAGTTCTGACCAAACTTACCAAGGAATCGTCGCGATAAAACTAATATGAGAAGTCACGCCAGAAAACCAACATTGTGGACTCGGCGTAAAGTATCGACCCGGATAAGCTTAAGCATGCCGTGCAGGCTTACCCGGATAGACACTTTTCGCCTCCTGTGGATTTACTGTTTCAGGAATCAATATTCTATACGTCTATTACCTGAGACGGAATATGTCGGCCCGGATCAGTCTGCGCGAAGTGTACAGGCTAATATGGGTCGATACATTACGCAGAGGCCATAATGTTAGTTTTCTCGCGGGGGACGGCTGCATTAAATTATATAATTGACAGCCATACATACAAACAAAACCAAAACCGAACAACACCGATTTTCGACGACTTCGAGCGTACACCATCGATGATTTAAAATTCAATTTAAAGCTCCGTAAATATTTTCGTTTTCCATATGTGTATCGAGTATACCCTTTGAAAACTATTGAAGTTATATTAAATCAGGCGAGTCAGCCGCAATACTAATCCAGCAGCCCTGAGCGCCAAGGAGGGAAACATTACTACCATGTTTTAAGTCTTTGATATGATCGGATCGGGGATGGATGACCTGCCAATAAACACAAACTATAATCAATTAATTCACAATGAATATGTTCCATCTGCCTTACAAGCAGTCGACACAAACTACATATGCATCTTTTATCCTAGCGAAGTTCATCATGAGGAAAATATATGATCAAATTACTAATTATATATGTGTAGTATGCTTAATATAGTTTCGTAACCGTATACACGAAACGGATAAGCTATATAAGTCGAGCTTCTGCAGACGCTGTTGCCAGTTTTGCAATATCGAGTAGAATCATAAACGTTCGTTGATAAGAGGAAGATCGTGGATAAACATATAACGACATAGTTACACTTACATTTTTTTGTGATCACATAAGAGCTGTAAAGATCGACGGTCTCTTTATAAACTTCATACAGTTTTTTGTTTTGATTGGCGAGGAACTTGTTTTATTGCACGAGACTCGGACGTACAAAGCATTATGGATGCCAATAAGAAAGGAAGCTCGTACGTGGCTCCCATGATATGGGCAATATGTACACCAATTATATTCACCATTGGAATTGTTGGTAATATCCTTACCATTTTGGTTCTGAACAGACGAGCACGTAGGTCTTCAACAACGATCTATCTGACGGGATTGGCGACGATTGATTTGATTTACATCCTGATAGGTATCCCGCGATGGTGGCTCATCTATAACTTCAACTATGACATAAGACACTCCAGTGCTTTCGTATGCAAGACTCATTTGTTCTTGCTCTACTCTCTAAGTCAAATGTCATCGTCATTCCTGGTTGTGGTAACTTGTGAGAGACTATTGAGTACCACGAGGCCATATAATGTTGGAACCATTTGTTCATTAAAACGGTCTTTAATATACAGTGTGCTGATCGTATTCTGTGTGTCTTGTATCCATGCTCATATCCTATACGGTTTTGATCTCCAGTATGTAACAACCACCGAAATCGTTGGCAACTATAATATATCACTTGTAGACGAATCAGAAGGTTCCAGTTTTTTAACAACCAACGAGAGTTATTATACTAATAATACATCATTCTGGGATGAAAGCGAAAGAAACGATTCAAGTTTCACCAATGAAGATTTCAAAAGAAATTCAAACTTGACAACGAGTCGTCTCTTCTGCACTTGGTCACGTGATGCAAACTACCAAACATTTTACGAAAAAGTTATGGGACCTCTTGCCTTTACATTGTATTCGGGTGTGACATCTGTCATTTGCTGTTCTTGTGGGGCATACATCGTGTGGAGGTTGGTCAAGAACGGTCAAATTCGTAAAGGCTTGAACCAGAATAGAACCTTGAACGACAGTCGGACTACGCAAATAACGATAATGCTCCTGATAGTCAATGTGGTTTTCTTTGTCTTTTCAACGCCCGTAAACATTTTTCTGATTGGTAGGACATACTGGATGGGTACGGAGATGACAACAGAGCAAGAAATTGCCTGGGCTATATGCATGATGATGCATTTTCTAAATCATGCAATTAATTTCGTTTTGTATTTCTTGAGCGGTACTAGATTTCGGCAAAGGTTCTTTGAGTTCTTTAAATGCAGAGAATCCACGAGATTACTATCGGACGTATCCTCGAAAGACAGAGTCTCTGCCATCGGGATGGAGGAAGATGCAATTGTGCAATACACGCATAGCGGTAATTCGTCGCTGCAGTCTTCCCCAATATAGATAAGGTTTGGGTAAGCCATGGAAGATAAAGTAACTGTTCAAATTCCGAATGAGTTTCGCATGTCGTTGTTCCAGATCGATCTTGATCAGAGGCTTGTCCGTCATTTGCATCCATCGTAAATGGCCAATAAGTCCGCTTGGCTCTAAGGGTTGCGGGGATAAAAGTACGACTGATGTATGGATCAGTATAAGGATTAATAATACCTGCAGTTCTGAAAACTTACCAAGGAATCGTCGCGATAAAACTAATATGAGCCGTCCTGCGAGAAAACCAACATTGTGGACTCGGCGTAAAGTATTGACCCGGATCAGCCTAAGCATGCCGTGCAGCTTTACCCGGATATACACCTTCGCCTTCTGTGGATTTTTTGTTTCAGGAATCAATATTCTATACCTCTATCCCCCGAGACGGAATGTGTCGGCCCGGATCAGTCTGCAGCATTTTGGGGCATTTTGAGAAAACATGTGTAGCTACTGGTAACTTACCCAGGAAACGCCGTGGTAAAACTGAACAAACTGTTGGAATGCGACGTTCCCTGAGACGGAATGCGTCGGCCCGGATCAGTCTGCGCGGAGTGCACAGGTTGGTCTGGGTCGATACATTACGCAGAGGCCATGGTGTTGGTTTTCTCGCTGGACGGCTCAATTATATTATACTATTGACAGCCATACATACAAACAAAACCAAAACCGAACAACACCGATTTTCGATGACTTCGAGCGTACACCATCGATGATTTATACTGTGTATCGATCTCGCATGAACTCGCCCAATATAGTAAAACCGAACAACACCGATGTTTGACGACTTCGAGCGTACACCATCGATGATTTATACCGTGTATCGACCTCGCATGAATTCGCCGAACAAAGTAGGGATGTTCTCAACAAGGAGCCCGCTGTTTACCTGACACAGCTTAAATATAATTGAGTCATGTGATGCCAAAACCGATCAATTATTTGTTGTCAAGTAAAATTTCACTTAAATCTTTTTTTACCCGTCAAAAGACTCTAAGAAAAAAAAAGAAACGCGTTTCAAGTAATGAAATGAGTTATGTTAGACAGTATGCTCGATAATGACTACTCGAATTTCTAATAGCTTAACAAGTGCTACCGGGCGGATCCAGGATAGGACAGTGGGGTTGACCCCTGCCTTCCCCTTCACACATACATACATTCTGCAGCAAATGACTTCCAGAACACCAAGTTCTGTTGCTCCAATGCTTTATAAAGTCGGTAGTCTCAAACGCGTCAAAAGAACGTCTCTGCGTTATTATGGAATAGAAATACAGGTAGATATAGGAATTATGGTACAAACTCTTGATATAAGCAATTCTAACTTGTAGGATTTTTTTTCAATTTATCCATGTGGCAAGTAATCTGTTGATAAATGTATCAGGCACATATTCAAATGCATTTAGGTTCTACCATTGAACTTTTGAGACGGAAATTCTCTTCCGCGCGTGTTAAAAACTAGGGTGTCTATACGAGTTTGCTATAAGAAGGTCAAGTCACGTGCTATGAGAATGTGGTAGTATTAAACGCACAATGGTTAATAGATTATATGTATAAATGTACATACTAATACGGTCGATTAGAAGTTATCTCATCTCTCGTAACTGACATTAAATGTTGATAAAAGTAGCCGTTCTTATGGCGCTTGCATGACGGCAAAGTGTATGTTGACGTATATGTGACGCGATAGCTATGTCTGTAACGGGGCCGTGAGCTCGTACTCTGGTTCGTTCGTTCATTTTTTCCGATGATTGACAAAATTCATCGAGACTAGCGTCATTCGTTTTTCCAACAATGGGCTAACCAGTCTATCCTTTAAGGTTACCAGTTTCATCGGAAGAACTGAGGCTTGAGCTAGCCCCATAAATATGAATGAAATACCGTTAAAAAAACCGCGATAACGCCAACACTTCGACACTCATAACTGAAAATTCATTTTGTATATGTCATATGCTATTTATTTTTTAAAGGATAAGAAATACTTAACGTAGAACTTCTCAAGTGGGTTCGGCTATTTCCGTATGATGTCGGTGTTTATTAACAATTTATAGGTTCGGCTAACAGTACCGATTTCATACGGAAATCACGGAGCAAATTAGGAATGTTCTCCCTTTAGCTGTGGAGTCATCCAACAATTTGGCGTTGCAGACAAAACTAACTCACTTGTATGTAGAGTGTCGTCGTTGTACCCTCAAAATGACTAGTTATTGTTAGAACGTCTATGTAATTAAGTCTGTGTTACCTTACTCCCTTACAGAGACTTCCACGCGCTTTTAAACCTATACAAAGGTACTAAGAATAGTTGTAGAAATTATCATATTTGTAAAACAGTTTCAAAATGTAGAAAATAGCCGTTTAATTAATTGATAGTAAATGTCTTAATAATATGATGTATGGACACATATTATTTGCTAAGTAGAACTAACCCAACAAAACCGTCTTCAAATATTTTCAACACCAACAAATGAACTTTTGACATTATTGCCATTTTAGTAAGCCAGCCCCGGTAGCAGGCTGTCAGTTAAGGGATTGTGAGTCCCAGCCCGCCCAACATACTTTCCGACGTTTGACAAAAGTCACTGTGACAAGCGTCATTCGTCTGCCACCAGGAAACACATGAGTAGGTGAACTGGCCGCCGTGATATGACTGAAACATTGTTGAAAACGGCGTAAAACTCAAATCAATCAATCAATCAATATGTTAGTGGAGTGTTCCTTTGTCTAATTAATTAACAGTTGAAATAGTTTTCGTTTATCGAAAATCGTATGACAAGCCCGTATTTTAAACATGAAATATCTGTCCCTTGGCACAAGATTTTACATTTGTCACTATAAAAAGCCATGCCACGACATAAAACTGTCAGTCTGTTCCGCTTTCTAACGATCACGTTTCTTGAGGAAATCGATTATTAACAAACGAATACGATTTTTTCGATTTGTGAAGAACCAAATTGTAAAGAAATAATGTAAACGTGACTTAGATCAACTATAACAAAAAGAAATAGCATGGATGCCCAAATGAAAGGTGGCTCGGAGGTGGCTCCCATGATATGGACAATATGTACACCAATTATATTCACCATTGGCATTGTTGTAAATAGCCTCACCATTTTGGTTCTGGTTCTGAACAGACGAGCACGAAGGTCTTCAACAACGATATATCTGACGGGATTGGCGACGATTGATTCGATTTACATCCTCTTAGGTATCCCTAGATGTTGGCTCATCTATAACTTCAACGTTGACATAAGACACTCCAGTGTCTTTGTGTGTAAAGTACACTTGTGGCTGCTGTATAGCTTATCGTGGAGTTCTGCGCTCTTCTTGGTGGTCCTTACCGTTGAGAGAATACTGAACACTGCGAAGCCGTACAAGATACGTACACTATGCTCAATTAAGCGGTCCGTAATTGTTAGCACTTTCGTTGCAGCGTTTTCGTGCCTGTTACACTCGCATGTATTGTACGGGTTTGATATAGAGTACATACACGTGAAGCCGGACGCTGCATTTAATCTCTCAAACACATCAGATATGTTGAGTGAAGCTCTGTACCCTACTTTCATCTCAAATAAAGCAGAAGCGTCAAGTTTCAATGTCTCGAATGTCGATTACGAAAACGGATTCAACGGCACCATTAGCGTCGCATCGTGCACCTTCACCAACGACAAGTTATACGCAAAATACTATGTAAAGGTCCAAGGAGCTCTTGTGTTTGCACTTTATTCGGGCTTAACACAGGTCGTTTGTTTGACTGGCGGGGTATTTATCATCTGGAAACTCATCCAAAACAGACGAATCCGTCAACATCTAAACAATAAGTGCTTCGCTACGAGCGATAGCCGGACAACGCAAGTCACGATCATGCTGTTAGCTATCAACATTGTGTTCTTCATCTTCGCTGTTCCAGTGACATTGTTCCTCGTTGGAAGAGCATACTGGATCAGGGACGAGATGACGCAGGATCAAGAAATATTATGGTCTGTTTTCAATATGATGAATTTCTGCACTCACGCCATTAATTTTATCTTATATTTTCTGAGCGGTTCCAGATTTCGGAAGAAATTCTTCGAGTTTTTCAACTGCCAGATAGCCAAGACTTCCCCGTCCTCGCCTAACCTCTCGTCAAAGGAGAAGTTAGAGAGTTTTGTAATTCACGAACTTCAGACGCCATCGATCAATGATCACCCATCCGACTATTGTTCGCCGATATAGAATGCCAGTCAAGTCATACAAAAATGAAACTACGAGCGTGTTGACTCATCGACCCTTATAATGCTTAGTTTATAAAATGTACGTGTCGACCTATGCACTCGGAAGAATCGATAGCCAGTTCTAGGAATATCGAAATCAATTGTTTGAGTTAAGCAGCTAACCGTATAGAGTCTGGTCAGATGGCGCGGCTGTGTCGACTGGCATGGCTCTATACTGGTGGCATAAGCCTCAGAAATCCGGCTTCAGCAGCAGTCAAAGGGTTTACTGAAAAGCGACGTTTGCATAACGTGGAGGCGGTTGTTGTCACTGATGAACCGGAGACGCCATCGTCCAATCGTCATCCGTCCGTCCGTACATTGTTCGCGCATATAAAACGTGGCTTGTCTTGATTTGTTGTTTCAATATTTTCAGGATATTATTACTTAAGACAGTGGTAATCTTATCCTTACTTATTAACCCTTTACCACATGAAGACGCATTTTGACGGCTCCATTAGCAGACGACTTTTGAAATCAAGTGGCGAAAGGAGAATTTTGCTCTAATGAGCAATTTCTCTTTTTACCACAATGTTTTGGACTCTTTTCAATAAGTGTACCATCCCTTAAAGTTGTTTTACATATATTTGCCTTGATGTTGTATGTGGGAAAGGGAAGAGGTGTATATATGTTCATTAAATTTGTTTTATGAACTGCACATAGGGAGATAAATTAATTAGTTTGAATTTTATAATAATATTACATGTACGTTGGTTTTTATTTTCATTAAATTTGTTTTATGAACTGCACATACGGACATTCATTGATTAGTTCGAAATTTATAATAATATCACATGTACGTTGGTTTATATTTTCATTAAATTTGTTTTATGAACATGCACATAGGGAAATAGATTAATTAGTTTGAATTTTATAATGATATTACATGTACGTTGTTATAACGTATTATAAATTTGCACATAGGTAAGGAACATTTCAATATTGTCAAGTTATATGTGTCACCTATATTCACATAGAATTGTTAACATTATTAACAATTCAATGTGAATACATGAAACACTAACTTAGATTGAAGCTGCATCACAATTTGCCTGAAGATGTTACAGCTTTGTATATTCGTAAAACTGCATATTGTATGTGTTTAAATTTTGATGATGTCGTAATATGTTTAATGTCTATCGAAGTCTGTGCCGTAAGTTGATTTAGATAGAATATACAGTGGACTCGCAATATCTCGATCATTGGAAGACTTGGAATATATCATTTAATTTCCTAAACCAGATCTGTCTTTTGAAACAATGTAGCAGTAGTTCTGATTGTTCTTAACCTTTCCCTCATATAGACGCTTTCTGACGCCTCTGCAGCAGACGGCTTTTTGAAAAACATAGTGACAAAAAAAGAAATTGCTCAAAACGAGCAATTTCTCCTTTTGCCACAATGTTTTTCCACTTTTAGGTTAGCCATTCAATTTTAGACATTTTTTAATTTTTGACAAAATATGTTAAAAGTCGTCTGCTGCAGAATTGTTGTATGAGGAAAAGGGTAAAGTATAATCAGAACTGCATCTGCGCTTTTTTTCTGGATATGATTTTATAAACCGACTTGAATTTTAATGATGAACACTTTTAAGTTTAAATTAATTACGAAATCTGACAATACTTAAATGAATTTAGAATAAATACAGCGGTCACTCGAACACATCGCTAACTCAAACTAATTTATGGTTCCCTTTTGTGTTTCGAGTTATTGCAATTTCACTGTACACATATGTATGGCTAAGTGCCTTTAAGCCTTTAGGTTGAATGTCAAAAGTTTTGCTTTTTTGGTTAATATAATGTGCATAAGTGATTGATTGTTTTGTAGAATCTTTAACATTTAACAAATAGAAAAATCAATTAGTCTAACAAAGGTTCACAAATAAGAAATCATTTCCATTCATTTTTATTTTCTTATCAAACTATATACAACAGTTTTGAGTTGGGAAATGGAGAAGCTGCTAATTTTGAGAAAAGTCCTCCTTTTGTCAAAACACTTTCAAAACTTATCTGCTGCAACGTTGACAACAGGTGTCTTTTTCATGAAAATGGTCTATTGGCATTTATGAAATAAACTCTTTCAGCGCCGAATTGTTTAAAGTAGACCCGTCCATGTTCAAAATCGGGCGTCTTCATTTCTCATGTAATAAAAGATTCGGACTATTTTGATAACTAAAAGGCAAACAATGAGTTCAAGTGAGACAGCTCGTTACGAGCTGACTCGCCTGAATCAGTATTGTTTGCATAAACCTGAATATTTCCTTTGGCGCTGGAAGAGTTAAGGATCTCTTTTCATGTATAATCATGACTACAATATTGTGATCCGTTATTTATTCACAAAAACAGCCACAAGAATTTTCGAAAGAGTAATTAAGGTTTAACGCCGTTTTCAACAATACATGTACTTATTAACCCTTTCCCTCATACGACAATTCTGCAGCAGACGACTTTGAACATATTTTATTGAAAAAATAGAAAATCTCTTTAATTGAATGAATAACCTATGACTTTAAGTGGAAAACATTGTGGCAAAAGGAGAAATTGCTCGTTTTGAGCAATTTCTTCTTTTGTCACTTTGTGTTCATCGCTGTCTGGCCACTGTACTCCTCACAGCAACGGGTTTGACAGTAAATTGTATGCATCACACAATCAATATATAGTGCTTACATGAACGGTCCATATCCATCTCTGAAATCATACACTATGAGCCTGAGCATGGGAAAAGGTACAAGCTTAACTTTGAGACCAGTGTAGAACCAGATCTATACTAATCATAAATATTACTTACACAATCTCATTACAATTTTCTGTCAACTTGTGCAGATTCTGATGAGACTGAGCAGGTGGACGAAATGAACCAAATCTACACCGTTCAAAAATGCAATCTTGTACTTGTTCTCATAATCTGGCTCCTTATTTCATTTTATGCATCACACATTATACAATTTATATGTATTGTGCCTACTTGAACAGTTTATATCAATCTCTGTACCCGCATATTTGTCAATAAAGTTCTGTCACGAAGATGCTTTCTTCACTTTTTCCTGAATTTCCCGTATTTCAGCGCAGTTAGGACTACCTATTCCTCCAGACTGAAGACCAGTCTCTGTGGCTCGAACTTTAACAAACTCACACAGACTCTGAAAGAAGAATATTGATAGATTAAAGTTACATCGTGTTCAACTTGCTGACATATATGCAACCGATGATTTCTCCATTTGTACGATGTGTTCAACTCCATTCAATAAACAATCTTTCATTTATAGCGCTTTTCCTTACCTTTGAGGATTTTTTTTAAGTCATCTGCTGAAGATATTATGTGGGAAAAAGTCAACATAATTCCCAAGAGTATTTAGATTACCTTAAACCATTGACAAATCTGCAGCAGACGACTTTGAAAACATAGTGACAAAAACCTGCAAAATATCCATCAAAGATAGCTTAATTGTTAAATAAAGTTGAAAATCATGAGCAATTTCAGCTTTGGCCACAATGTTTTCAAAAGTCGTTTGCTGCATTTTAAACTGATAATGATAGATATTTGCAATTTGCAATTTACATGCTTCGCACTCGGGCATAAACACATTTTGCGGGCGTCCGCAGATGTTCAAGCCCTTGAAAATGTGAACAGCAAATGACAGATGTCACACCCGAATATAATGTAACGGCAAGAGGTCCCACAACCTTTTCGTAAAATGTCTGCATCACGTGACCAAGTGCAGAAGAGACGAATCGTTGTCAAGTTTGAATTTCTTTTAAATTCTTCATTGGTGATACTTGAATCATTTCTTTCGCTTTCATCCCAGAATGATCTTTTATTAGTATAATAACTTTCGTTGGTTGTTAAAAGACTCGAACCTTCTGTTTCGTCTACAAGTGATCTATTATAGCTGCCAACGCTTTCGGTGGTTGTTACATACTGGAGATCAAAACCGTATAGGATATGAACATGGATAGAATATAGAACAAATGGTTTCAACATTATATGGCCTCGTGGTACTCAATAGTCTCTCACAAGTTACTACAACCAGGAATGACGACGACATTTGACCTAGAGAGTAGAGCAAGAACCAATGAGTATTGCATACGAAAGCACTAGCGTGTCTTATGTCATAGTTGAAGTTATAGATGAGCCACCATCTCGGGATACCTACCAGGATGTAAATCAAATCAACCGTCGCCAATCCCGTCAGATAGATCGTTGTTGAAGACCCACGTGCTCGTCTGTTCAGAACCAATACGGTGAGGATTTTACAAACAATTCTAGTGGTGAATATAATTGGTGTACATATTGCCCATATCATGGGAGCCACCTCCGAGTTTCCTTTCTTATTGGCATCCACAATGCTTTGTACGTCCGAGTCTCGTGCAATAATAGAACCTTCAACGACAGTCGGACGACGCAAATAACAATAATGCTCCTGATAGTCAATGTGGTTTTCATTGTCTTTTCAACGCCCGTAAACATTTATCTGATTGGTAGAACATACTGGCTGGGTACGGAGATTACACCCAAGCAAGAAATAGCCTGGGCTATATGCATGATGATGCATTTTCTAAATCATGCAGTTAATTTCATTTTGTATTTCTTGAGCGGTACTAGATTTCGGCAAGGTTCTTTGAGTTCTTCAAATGCAGAGAATCCACGAGATTACTATCGGACGTATCCTCGAAAGACAGAGTCTCTGCCACCAGGATGGAGGACGATGCAATTGTGCAATACACGCATAGCAGTAATTCGTCGCTGCAGTCTTCCCCAATATAGATAAGGTTTGGGTAAGCCATGGCAAATTAAGTAACTTCAAATTCCATATGATTTTCGCATGTCGTTGTTCCAGATCGATCTTGATCACAGGCTTGTCCGTCATTTGCATCCATTGTAAATGGCCAATAAGTCCCCTTGGCTCTTATGGTTGCGGGAATAAAAGTACGACTGATGTATGTATCAGTATCAGGATAAATAATACCTGCAGTTCTGAAAACTTACAAAGAAATCGTCGCGATAAAACTAATATTAGCCGTCCCGCGAGAAAACCAACATCGTGGACTCTGCGTAAGTATTGACCAGGATCAGCCTAAGCATGCCGTGAAGGCTAACCCGGATAGACATTTTTCGCTTCCTGTGGATTTTCTGTTTCAGAAATCAATATTCTATATCTCTATCCCCTGAGACGGAATGTGTCGGCCCGGATCAGTCTGCGCGGAGTGTGCAGGCTGATCTTGGTCGATACATTACGCAGAGGCCCTGATGTTGGTTTTCTCGCGGGACGGCTCAATTATATTATACTATTGACTGCCATACATACAAACAAAACCAAAACCGAGCAACACCGATTTTCGACGACTTCGAGCGTACGCCATCGATGATTTATACTGTGTATCGATCTCGCATGAACTCGGCCTACATAGTAGGGATGTTCTCCATTCAGTTCTACATTTCTTGATGTGATGCGAAAATAGGTTAATACAACAAGGAGCCCAATGTTTACCTGAAACAGCTTCAATATAATTGAGTCATGTGATGCCAAAACCGATCAATTATTTGTTGTCAAGTAAAACTTCACTCAAATCCTTTTTCAAAAGACTCTAAGAAAAAAAATGAGTTATGTTAAACAGTATGCTCGATAATTAGTACTCGAATTCCTAATAGTTTAATACGCGCAACCTGGCGGATCCAGGAAGCAATTCTAACTTGTAGGTTTTTTGTTGGTCAAGTTGTCCATGTGGCAAGTTAGCTGTTGATAACATTATCAGGCACAGATTCAAATGCATTGATCTTTTGAGACGGAAATTCTCTCCCGCGCGTGTTAAAAACGTACGTACGTCTGTACGAGTTTGCTATGATAGTCACGTGCTATGAGAATGTGGTAGTATTAAATGCACAATAGTTAATAGATTATACTAATACGGTCGATTAGAAGTTATATCATCTCTCGTAACTGACAATGAATGTTGATAAAAGTAGCCATTCTTATGGCGCTATCATGACGGCAAAGTGTATGTTGACGTATATGTGACGCGATAGCTATGTCGGTAACGGGGCCGTGAGCTCGTACTCTGGTTTGTTCGTTGATTTTTTCCGATGATTGACAAAATTCATCGAGACTAGCGTCATTCGTCTTCCAACAATGAGCTAACCAGTCTATCCTTTAAGGTTACCAGTTTCATCGGGAGAACTTTGTGTTTAGAACATGCTTGAGCTAGCCCAATTAATATGAATGAAATACCATTGAAAAACGCGATAACTCCAACACGTCGACACTCATAACTGTTTCATTCATTTAGTATATGCTATTTATTTTTTAAAGGATAAAAAATACTTAACATAGAACTTCTCGAATGAATTCGTCTATTTCCGCATGATGTCGGTGTTTATTAACAATTTATAGGTTCGGCAAACAGTACCGATTTCATACGGAAATCACCGAGCAAATTAGGAATGTTCTCCCTTTAGCTGTGGAGTCACCCAAAACTTGGCGTTGCAGACAAAACAAAATGACTTGTACGTAGAGTTCATCGATTCCGTCAGTTTGTCGTTGTACCCTCAAAATGACTAGTTATTGGTAGAACGTTTATGTAATTAAGTCTGTGTTACATTACTCCCTAACAGAGACTTCCACGCGCCTTTGAACGTATACAAAGGTACTAAGAATAGTACTAAGAATAGTTGTAGAAATTATCATATTTTTAAAACAGTTTCAAAATGTAAAAAATAGCCGTTTAATTAATTGATAGTAAATGTCTGAATAAAATGATGTATGGATACATATTATTTGCTAAGTAGAACTAACCCAACAACACCGTCTTCAAATATTTTCAACACCAACAAATGAACTTTTCACATTATTGTTATTTTAGTGAAGCCAGCCCCAGTAGCAGGCTGTCAGTCAAGGGACTGTGAGTCCCAGCTCGCCCAACATACTTTCCGACGTTTGACAAAAGTCACTGTGACAGGCGTCATTCGTCTGCCACCAGGAAACACTTGAGTAGGTGAACTGGCCGCCGTGATATGACTGAATCATTGTTGAAAACGGCGTAAAACTCAAATCAATCAATCAATCAATATGTAAGTGGAGTGTTCCTTTGTCTAATTAATTAACAGTTGAAATAGTTTTCGTTTATCTAAATCGTATGACAAGCTCGTATTTTAAACATGAAATATCTGTCGATCCGCCCTCTGTACAATATTTTACATTTGTCACTATAAAAAGCCATGCCACGACATAAAACTGTCAGTCTGTTCCGCTTTCTTACGATCACGTTTCCCGAGGGAATCGATTATTAACAAACGAATACGTGAAGAACCAAATTGATAAGAAATAATGTAAACATGACTTAGATCTATAACATTGAGTAAGAATCATAAACGTTCGTTGATAAGAGGAAGATCGTGGATAAAGATATTACGACTTAGTTACACTTACAGTTTTTTGTGATCACATAAGAGCTGTAAAGATCAACGGTCTCTTTACAAAATTCATACAGTTTTTTGTTTTGATTGGTGAGGAACTTGTTTTATTGCACGAGACTCGGACGTACAAAGCATTATGGATGCCAATAAGAAAGGAAGCTCGGACGTGGCTCCCATGATATGGACAATATGTACACCAATTATATTCACCATTGGAATTGTTGGTAATATCCTCACCATATTGGTTCTGAACAGACGAGCACGTAGGTCTTCAACAACGATCTATCTGACGGGATTGGCGACGATTGATTTGATTTACATCCTGATAGGTATCCCGAGATGGTGGCTCATCTATAATTTCAACTATGACATAAGACACTCCAGTGCTTTCGTATGCAAGACTCATTTGTTCTTGCTCTACTCTCTAAGTCAAATGTCATCGTCATTCCTGGTTGTGGTAACTTGTGAGAGACTATTGAGTACCACGAGGCCATATAATGTTGGAACCATTTGTTCATTAAAACGGTCTTTAATATACAGTGTGCTGATCGTATTCTTTGTGTCTTGTATCCATGCTCATATCCTATACGGTTTTGATCTCCAGTATGTAACAACCACCGAAATCGTCGGCAACTATAATAGATCCCTTGTAGACGAAACAGAAGGTTCTAGTTTTTTAACAAACAACGAGAGTTATTATACTAATAATACATCATTTTGGGATGAAAGCGAAAAAAAGGATTCAAGTTTCACCAATGAAGATTTCAAAAGAAATTCAAACTTGACAACGAGTCGTCTCTTCTGCACTTGGTCACGTGATGCAAACTACCAGACATTTTACGAAAAGGTTATGGGACCTCTTGCCTTTACATTGTATTCGGGTTTGACATCTGTCATTTGCTGTTCTTGTGGGGCATACATCGTGTGGAGGTTGGTCAAGAACGGTCAAATTCGTAAAGGCTTGAACCAGAATAGAACCTTGAACGACAGTCGGACGACGCAAATAACGATAATGCTCCTGATAGTCAATGTGGTTTTCTTTGTCTTTTCAACGCCCGTAAACATTTATCTGATTGGTAGAACATACTGGATGGGTACGGAGATGACAACAGAGCAAGAAATAGCCTGGGCTATATGCATGATGATGCATTTTCTAAATCATGCCATTAATTTCGTTTTGTATTTCTTGAGCGGTACTAGATTTCGGCAAAGCTTCTTTGAATACTTCAAATGCAGAGAATCCACGAGATTATTATCGGACGTATCCTCGAATAACAGAGTCTCCGCCATCGTGATGGAGGACGATGCAATTGTGCAATACACGCATAGCGGTAATTCGTCGCTGCAGTCTTCCCCAATATAGATAAGGTTTGGGTAAGCCATGGAAGATAAAGTAACTGTTCAAATTCCGTATGATTTTCGCATGTAGTTGTTCCAGATCGATCTTGATCACAGGCTTGTCCGTCATTTGCATCCATCGTAAATGGCCAATAAGTCCCCTTGGCTCTTAGGGTTGCGGAGATAAAAGTACGACTGATGTATGTATCAGTATCAGGATTAATAATACCTGCAGTTCTGAAAACTTACCATGGAATCGTCGCGATATAACTTATATGAGCCGTCCCGCGAGAAAACCAACATTGTGGACTCTGCGTAAAGTATCGATCCGAATCAGCCTAAGCATGCCGTGCAGGTTTACCCGGATAGACACTTTCGCCTCCTGTGGATTTTTTGTTTCAGGAATCAATATTCTATACCTCTATCCCCCGAGACGGAATGTGTCGGCCCGGATCAGTCTGCGCGGAGAGCGCAGGCTGATCTGGTCGATACATTACGCAGATGTCTATCGCTGCAGCTGCATTTTGGGGCATTTTGAGAAAGCATGTGTAGCTACTGGTAACTTACCCAGGAAACGCCGTGGTATAACGGAACAAACTGTTGAATGCGACGTTCCCTGAGACGGATGCGTCGTCCCGGATCAGTCTGCGCGGAGTGCGCAGGTTGGTCTGGGTCGATACATTACGCAGAGGCCATGGTGTTGGTTTTCTCGCTGGACGGCTCAATTATATTATACTATTGACAGCCATACATACAAACAAAACCAAAACCGAGCAACACCGATTTTCGACGACTTCGAGCGTACACCATCGATGATTTATACTGTGTATCGATCTCGCATGAACTCGCCCAATATAGTAAAACCGAACAACACCGATGTTTGACGACTTCGAGCGTACACCATCGATGATTTATACCGTGTATCGACCTCGCATGAACTCGCCGAACAAATTAGGGATGTTCTCAACAAGGAGCCCGCTGTTTACCTGACACAGCTTAAATATAATTGAGTCATGTGATGCCAAAACCGATCAATTATTTGTTGTCAAGTAAAATTTCACTTAAATCTTTTTTTACCCGTCAAAAGACTCTAAGAAAAAATAAGAAACGCGTTTCAAGTAATGAAATGAGTTATGTTAGACAGTATGTTCGATAATGAATACTCGAATTTCTAATAGCTTAACACGTGCAACCGGGCGGATCCAGGATAGGACAGTGGGGTTGACCCCTGCCTTCCCCTTCACACATACATACATTCTGCAGCAAATGACTTTAAAACACCAAGTTCTGTTGCTCCAATGCTTTATAAAGTCGGTAGTCTCAAACGCGTCAAAAAAACGTCTCTGCGTTATTATGGAATAGGAATACAGGTAGATATAGGAATTATGGTACAAACTCTTGATATAAGCAATTCTAACTTTTAGGATTTTTTTTCAATTTATCCATGTGGCAAGTAATCTGTTGATAAATGTATCAGGCACATATTCAAATGCATTTAGATTCTACCATTGAACTTTTGAGACGGAAATTCTCTTCCGCGCGTGTTAAAAACTAGGGTGTCTATACGAGTTTGCTATAAGAAGGTCAAGTCACGTGCTTTGAGAATGTGGTAATATTAAACGCACAATGGTTAATAGATTATATGTATAAATGTACATACTAATACGGTCGATTAAAAGTTATCTCATCTCTCGTAACTGACATTATATGTTGATAAAAGTAGCCGTTCTTATGGCGCTTGCATGACGGCAAAGTGTATGTTGACGTATATGTGAAGCGATAGCTATGTCGGTAACGGGGCCGTGAGCTCGTACTCTGGTTCGTTCGTTCATTTTTTCCGATGATTGACAAAATTCATCGAGACTAGCGTCATTCGTTTTCCAACAATGGGCTAACCAGTCTATCCTTTAAGGTTACCAGTTTCATCGGAAGAACTGAGGCTTGAGCTAGCCCCATAAATATGAATGCAATACCGTTGAAAACCGCGATAACGCCAACACTTCGACACTCATAACTGAAAATTCATTTTGTAAATGTCATATGCTATTTATTATTAAAAGGATAAGAAATACTTAACGTAGAACTTCTCAAGTGGGTTCGGCTATTTCCGTATGATGTCGGTGTTTATTAACAATGTATAGGTTCGGCGAACAGTACCGATTTCATACGGAAATCACTGAGCAAATTAGGAATGTTCTACCTTTAACTGTGGAGTCACCCAACAATTTGGCGTTGCAGACAAAACAAAATGACTTGTACGTAGAGTGTTGTCGTTGTAGCCTCAAAATGACTAGTTATTGGTAGAACGTCTATGTAATTAAGTCTGTGTTACCTTACTCTCTTACAGAGACTTCCACGCGCTTTTAAACCTATACAAAGGTACCAAGAATAGTTGTAGAAATTATCATATTTGTTCTACCTTTAGCTGTGGAGTCACCTACAACTTGGCGTTGCAGACAAAACAAAATGACTTGTACGTAGAGTTCATCGATTCCGTCAGTTTGTCGTTGTACTCTCAAAATGACTAGTTATTGGTAGAACGTCTATGTAATTAAGTCTGTGTTACCTTACTCTCTTACAGAGACTTCCACGCGCTTTTAAACCTATACAAAGGTACCAAGAATAGTTGTAGAAATTATCATATTTGTTCTACCTTTAGCTGTGGAGTCACCTACAACTTGGCGTTGCAGACAAAACAAAATGACTTGTACGTAGAGTTCATCGATTCCGTCAGTTTGTCGTTGTACTCTCAAAATGACTAGTTATTGGTAGAACGTCTATGTAATTAAGTCTGTGTTACCTTACTCCCTAACAGAGACTTCCACGCGCTTTTGAACGTATACAAAGGTACTAAGAATAGTACTAAGAATAGTTGTAGAAATTATCATATTTGTAAAACAGTTTCAAAATGTAGAAAATAGCCGTTTAATTAATTGATAGAATGTCTTAATAATATAATATATGGACACATATTTTTTGCTAAGTAGAACTAACCCAACAAAACCGTCTTCAAATATTTTCAACACCAACAAATGAACTTTTCACATTATTGCCATTTTAGTAAGCCAGCCCCAGTAGCAGGCTGTCAGTCAAGGGATTGTGAGTCCCAGCTCGCCCAACATACTTTCCGACGTTTGACAAAAGTCACTGTTACAAGCGTCATTCGTCTGTCACCAGGAATCACATGAGTAGGTGAACTGGCCGCCGTGATATGACTGAATCATTGTTGAAAACGGCGTCAAACTCAAATCAATCAATCAATATGTTAGTGGAGTGTTCCTTTGTCTAATTACTTAACAGTTGAAATAGTTTTCGTTTATTGAAAATCGTATGACCAGCCCGTATTTTAAACATGAAATGTATGTCGATCCGTCCTTGGCACAAGATCTTTCATTTGTCACTATAAAAAGCCATGCCACGACATAAAACTGTCAGTCTGTTCCGCTTTCTTACGATCACGTTTCTTGAGGGAATCGATTATTAACAAATTTCCTCGATTTGTGAAGAACCAAACTGTAAAGAAATAATGTAAACGTGACTTAGATCAACTATAACAAAAAGAAATAGCATGGATGCCCCAAAAAAGGTGGCTCGGAGGTGGCTCCCATGATATGGACAATATGTACACCAATTATATTCACCATTGGCATTGTTGGAAATAGCCTCACCATTTTGATTCTGAACAGACGAGCACGAAGGTCTTCAACAACGATCTATTTGACGGGATTGGCGACGGTTGATTTGATTTACATCCTCTTAGGTATCCCGAGATGGTGGCTCATCTATAACTTCAACTATGACATAAGACACTCCAGTGTCTTTGTGTGTAAAGTACACTTGTGGCTGCTGTATAGCTTACCGTGGAGTTCTGCGCTCTTACTGGTGGTCCTTACCGTTGAGAGAATACTGAGCACTGCGAAGCCGTACAAGGTACGTACACTATGCTCAATTAAACGGTCCGTAATTGTTTGCGCTTTCGTTGCAGTGTTTTCGTGTCTGTTACACTCGCATGTCTTGTACGGGTTTGATATAGAGTACATACACGTGAAGCCGGACGCTGCAAACCATGGATTTAATCTCTCAAACACATCAGATATGTTGAGTGAAGCTCTGTACCCTGCTTTCATCTCAAATAAAGAAGAGGCGTCGAGTTTAAATGTCTCGAATGTCGATTACGAAAACGGATTCAACGGCACCATTATAAAACGTGGCTTGTCTTGATTTGTTGTTTCAATTTTTTCAGGATATTATTACTTAAGACAGTGGTAATCTAATCCTTACTTTTATTAACCCTTTACCACATGAAGACGCATTTTATCGGCTCCGTTAGCAGACGACTTTTGAAAACAAGTGGCAAAAGGAGGCAATTTCTCTTTTTGCCACAATGTTTTCGACTCTTTTCAATAAGTGTACCATCCCTTAAAGTTGTTTTTACATATATTTGCCTTGATGTTGTATGTGGGAAAGGGAAGAGGTGTATATATTTTCATTAAATTTGTTTTATGAACATGCACATAGGGAGATAAATTAATTAGTTCGAATTTTATAAAAATATTACATGTACGTTGGTTTTTATTTTCATTAAATTTGTTTTATGAACGTGCACATACGGAGATAAATTAATTAGTTTGAATTTTATAATAATATTACATGTAATTTGGTTTATATTTTCATTAAATTTGTTTTATGAACGTGCACATACGGAGATAAATTAATTAGTTTGAATGTTATAATAATATTACATGTACGTTGTTATAACGTAATATAAATTTGCACATAGGTCAGGATCATTTCAATATTGTCAAGTTATATGTGTCACCTATATTCACATATAATTGTTAACATTGTTAACAATTCAATGTGAATACATGAAACACTAACATAGATTGAAGCTGCATCACAATTTGCCTGGAGATGTTACAGCTTTGTATATTCGTAAAACTGCAAATTGTATGTGTTTAAATTTTCTTGATGTCGTAATATTTTTAATGTCTATCAAAGTCTGTGCCTCAAGTTCATTTAGATAGAATATACAGTGGACTCGCAATATATCGACCATTGGAAGACTCGAATATATCATTTAATTTCCTTAACCAGATCTGTCTTTTGAAACAATATAGCAGCAGTTCTGATTGTTCTTAAGTGTAATCAAAACTGTAGCTGCTCTTTTTTTCTTGATATGATTTTATAAACAACTTGAATTCTAATGATAAACACTTTTAACTTTAAATTCATTACGAATCTGACAATACTTAAATGAATTTAGAATAAATACAGCGGTCACTCGAATACATCGCTAACTAATTTATGGTTCCCTTTTGAGTTTCGAGTTATTGCATTTTCACTGTACACATACATAATCACAAATAAGAAATCATTTCCATTCATTTTTATTTTCTTATCATCAAATTATATACAACAGTTTTGAGTGGGAAATGGAGAACCTGCTAATTTTGAGAAAGTGCTCCTTTTGTCAAAACACTTTCAAAACTTGTTTGCTGCAAAGTTGACAACAGGTGTCTGTATCATAAAAAATTGTCTATTTGCATTTATGCCATTAACTCTTTCAGCGCCGAATTGTTTAAAGTAGACTCGTCCATATTCAAAATCGGGCGTCTCTATTTCTCATGTAATACAATTTTGGACTCTTTTGATAACTAAAAGGCAAACAATGCTGAATTGTCGTATGAGGGAAAGGGTTAAGGTTCAACACCGTTTTCAACAATACATGTACTTATTAACCCTTTCCCTCATACGACAATTCTGCAGCAGACGACTTTGAACGTATTTTGTCAAAACATAGAAAATCTCCATAATTGAATGAATAACCTATGACAAAAAGTAGAAAACATTGTGGCAAAAGGAGAAATTGCTCGTTTCTTCTTTTGTCACTATATTTTCAAAACGCCGTCTGCTGCAGATGCGTCAGAAAGCGTCTATATGAGGTAAAGGGTTAAGGAATATCACGGCAGCCGGTTTACCTATGCATTTGTTTCATCGCTGTCTGGCCACTGTACTCCTCACAGCAACGGGTTTGACAGTAAATTGTATGCATCACACAATCAATATATAGTGCTTACATGAACGGTCCGTATCCATCTCTGAAATCATACACTATGAGCCTGAGCATGGGGAAAGGTACAAGCTTAACTTTGTGACCAGTGTTGATCCAGATCTATACTAATCATATATATTACTTACACAATCTCATTACAATTTTCTGTCAACTTGTGCAGATTCTGATTAGACTGAGCAAGAACGAAATGAACCGAACCTACACCGTTCAAAAATGCAATCTTGTACTTTTTCTCATAATCTGGCTTCTTATTTCATTTTATGCATCACACAGTATACACTTTATATGTATTGTGCCTTCTCGAACAGTTTATATCAATCACTGTACCCGCATATTTGTCAATAAATTTCTGTCACGAAGATGCTTTCTTCACTTTTTCCTGAATTCCCCGTATTTCAGCACCGTCAGGACTACCTATTACTCTAGACTGGAGATAAGTCTCTGTGTCTCGAACTTTAACAAACTCACACATACTCTGAAAGAAGAATGTTGATAGATTAAAGTTAAACCGTTTTCAACTTGCTGACATATATGCAACCGATGATTTCTCAATTTGCACGATGTTTTCAACTCCATTCAATAACAAATCTTTCATTTATAGCGCTTTTCCTTACCTTTGAGGATTTTTTTTAAGTCATCTGCTGAAGATATTATGTGGGAAAAAGTCAACATAATTCTCAAGAGTATTTCTATTAGATTACCTTAAACCATTGACAAATCTGCAGCAGATGACTTTGAAAACATAGTGACGAAAACCTGCAAAATATCCACCAAGAAAATCATGAGTATTTCACCTTTAGCCACAATGTTTTCAAAAGTCGTTTGCTGCTATTGAGTCAAAATGCGTCTACAGGTGGGAAAGGGTTGAATCATTGACATTTTGGTTCATTGGTGAAAAATAAATGATAATAGTCACAATGACTTCATCTGAAAGAGTGTTGAGCAAGTAGCAATTCAAATTCGTCACCAATGGATTGTTGACAGCCCTGATCGTTACTATTAGAGCTATTTGCAGTATGACTGAATGAAAGATACGCACAAAACCAGTCGACTTAAGTTGGCATTGTTTTCTTTGTTTTTGGGGAACGGACAAACTGCTCAAATATTCAATTTCCCCTATTTCAATACTATTTTTAACTTGTGAAAAAAAAAAACAGTTCCATTTTTGTTTAACCCTTTCCATCATAAGAAAATTCTGCAGCAGACGACTTTGAACATTATGTGTCAAAAAATAGAAAATCTCTAATATTGAATAAATAACTTATGACTAAAAGTGGAAAACATTGTGGCAAAAGGCGAAATTGCTTGTTTTGAGCAATTTCTACTTTTGTCACTATGTTTTCAAAAAGCCGTCTGCTGCAGAGGCGTCAGAAAGCGTCTATATGAGGGAAAGGGTTAAGACACAACATTGTTCACGTCCAATATAATTGTCAATTATTTCAAAATATAGCCAATCATGTACTGACAGACAATTTGAGTCAAGGAATCGGAAAATCGACCTTCAGAAAGGTGTTACTTTGTAATACCCAGATCAACCTGTGACCCACACATACTATTCTCCATGGGTCTTCCCTGTCTGACATCTAGTCCCTAACAAGGGGGTCAATGGTGACCCTGGATCGCTCACACGAGTTATGCAATGTGATTTGTCATGCCAACCACACAGTCAACACACAACTCAATTTACACTGCAGTAAGGTAAGCATATATACAAGAGGCCCAAGAGGATGAGTATAGCTCCACTTCCACGAGGCAAAATAAGCTAACCTTATGTTTAATATGTTGTCCTTTCTTTTGTCAAATAAATACGCATTAATAGAGGGTCATCTAAGAAATGTACCAGTTTGTATTTCAAAACCAAATAGTTGTTTTCTTAAGAGAAAATCTTCTAAATCTTACACTCTGCGCATCAAGGATAAAACCGCCCTAGTCCCTGGTGGCCATGGCTTTTGGTCAGTCGTTATGGTTTAAAGGAATCAGGTAGAGGGTCACCCAAGGAACATTTCAATTTTATTTGAAAATTCGCTAGAGGAGACGAGTGTTAAGTTTTCATTTAAGGCAAAACAACCCTACCTTCCCTGCCAGCCATGTTTTACGATCGCTCACACACATGGCTTGAAGGAATCTGAGAGAGAGGAACATTTTAACAAAATTATTTGAAAATTGGCCTGATATTTTCCAAGAATATTTTATAAGTTTTTACTATAGCCTTATTAGGCTAATCAGCTTCGTCCCCTAGTGACTATGTTTGTAGATCAATCAACATGGATTTAAGGAATATCATAGAGGGTCAACCAATTAACATTTTCACAAATTTATTTGAAAATATGCCAACCAGTTTTGGAGGAGAATAATTTTACATTTTTTATTTTTGGTAGTCATGGAAAGCAGATTTATGAATGGATCCAAAACATTTGGAGAAATGTTTGGGAGGAAAAAGAGAAGATGCTTGCTGTCAAGTTTCATCCAAATTGACCCGCTGGTTACAGGGGAAGGTATTGAAGGACGCAAATCTACAGGGTGATCACAATAACTCACCCTGAGCACTTCATTTAACCCTTTCCCACTTACAAGAAGGCTTAAGTGTCACCCTATCTCACAGGCAAGCAACACAAAGAAACTGTTCAACTCTGTACTCATCGTTATTGAAGGTCTGTGTTACTTAGGTTTGTCTCAATTATGAAAGACTAAATTTTAAACCGCCTTGAAAAGTTCTTGGTTCGTAGATAGCCAAATTTAAAAAAGGTTCTCTATTTAAGTTGATATCATGCTGAAAATAAATAAAATTTATAATTTCATTTGGATTTACAAACCTTTAAAAATAAATCCGTAAAACCAAGGCCAAAAAAATAATAAACGTTCGTTGATAAGAGGAAGATCGTGGATAAAAATATCACGACATAGTTACACTTACAGTTCTTTGTGATCACATAGCGAGAAATTGCTCACAAGGCATTTATCCATTTGCTACAATGTTTTCTACTTTATATCCATAAATTATACCTTCATTTAGCAAGATGTTCTAAGTTTTGACTTGACATGATTGAAAATTGTTGAAATAGTGTCAGAATCTAATCAACCATAAGAGTTTTGTACACAGTTTTGCCTAGATGGTTTCAAAGTTGTCTGGTGCAGATTTGCCGTATGTGGGAAAGGGTTAATTATCCAAAACTGTCCATTATGTCTTATTTGCACCCCATTCCGTTTTATTTCAATTATGAGATATATAATATATTATGATTATCGGTATACCCACCAATTAATTTGGATTAATTCGGAAAATTTATTTCACTTCTGTCCCAAATTAGTCGTGTAAAGGATTTGTACCAGACCATACGAAAAGGGGGAAAACCTTGCAAGGAAGAGATCAGTCTGATCTTGAATTCATGTCGATTCATTACCAAAAACTTACCACACAAAAAAACATCTAATTATGCAATTAACACTAAAACTATCCAAATGCGGAATTTGTGCTGACGCGGTTGATTTGATTAAATCCTCACGCGCTATGACGTAGCCATTTCCCATATATAGGCTCTTTCAAATTTTGGTGTTAAAATCTGTGACCTTTTGTGTTTGTGGCAGACGACTTTTGAAAAACATTGTGACCAAAGGAGACATTGCTCAAAATTAGCAGTTTCTCCTTTTGCCATAATGTTTTTAACTGTTTTCAATGATTATACTTTATAGAATTTCCTAATTTCTGATGTTTTTTACACATGTCAAGGTCGTGTTTTTGTTTCTCCTTTTGCCATTATGTTTTCAACTGTTTTCAATGATTATACTTTATAGAATTTCCTAATTTCTGATGTTTTTTACACATGTCAAGGTCGTGTTTTTTGTTTCCCTTCCATGGTCACGCGATGTAAGAATTGTTTGTTTTCTTACGGTACGAAAGTCAGATTGTTAAAAAACAAAGCAAATGAAAAGTAAGGATGATTGAAACATTGAGATGCCATTTATGTGAAATTACGAAGAAAAAAAATAAGGGAAAATCTATAAATAGACTATAGATGAATGCATGGTTTAATTGAGATCGGTTTTAAACGCGTTGGTAAATACGGACTAAATCTAAATTAACGAGAATCCAAAAAGTGAACTAAATATTAGGTTTAACTTTAGTCAAAACTCTAAATTGAAAAGTTTGTTGAATACAGGCCGTGGCTTCTTCATCTAATTACTGCGTAATATATCATAGCATGTAAGGAACCGAATTACATTTAGCGCGAACCTCTTGTTTAATGGTTGCCGGTATAACATACTATCGAACTAATGAAGCATATGAGGCAGGTAACCAATTGCGTTTTTTACTGTTTAGACTAGATACAGTATGAATTTCGCTTAAATACAAATGTACATACATTCAATTAATATACTGGCCTTTGTCTTTTGTTTTTAATTTGTAAAACTCACACATGTATATAGAGTGTAACAGGGATGTTTTAAAAGTCATTACCTTAAATTAATGTACTTAGTAAGGACAAAGAGAAATCCCGATATGTGGTCACGCTGGCAGGTCTAAATATTCTCCTTGTCCGAAATTTCTAAGCATCCCTACAGGAAGCCGCCTCCTGGCGGCTTTCAATTATTTTCGCATGTCGTTGTTCCAGATCGATCTTGATCACAGGGTTGTCCGTCATTTGCATCCATCGTAAATGGCCAATAAGTCCCCTTGGCTCTTATGGTTGCGGGAATGTATGTATGTACGACTGATGTATGTATCAGTATCAGGATAAATAATAACTGCAGTTCTGACCAAACTTACCAAGGAATCGTCGCGATAAAACTAATATGAGAAGTCACGCCAGAAAACCAACATTGTGGTCTCTGCGTAAATTATCGACCCGGATAAGCCTAAGCATGCCGTGCAGGCTTACCCGGATAGACACTTTTCGCCTCCTGTGGATTTACTGTTTCAGGAATCAATATTCTATACGTCTATTACCCGAGACGGAATATGTCGGCCCGGATCAGTCTGCGCGAAGTGTACAGGCTAATATGGGTCGATACATTACGCAGAGGCCATAATGTTAGTTTTCTCGCGGGGGACGGCTGCATTAAATTATATAATTGACAGCCATACATACAAACAAAACCAAAACCGAACAACACCGATTTTCGACGACTTCGAGCGTACACCATCGATGATTTAAAATTCAATTTAAAGCTCCGTAAATATTTTCGTTTTCCATATGTGTATCGAGTATACCCTTTGAAAACTATTGAAGTTATATTAAATCAGGCGAGTCAGCCGCAATACTAATCCAACAGCCCTGAGCGCCAAGGAGGGAAACATTACTACCATGTTTTAAGTCTTTGATATGATCCGATCGGGGATGGATGACCTGCCAATAAACACAAACTATAATCAATTAATTCACAATGAATATGTTCCATCTGCCTTACAAGCAGTCGATGCATCTTTTATCCTAGCGAAGTTCATCATGAGGAAAATATATGATCAAATTACTAATTATATATGTGTAGTATGCTTAATATAGTTTCGTAACCGTATACACGAAACGGATAAGCTATATAAGTCGAGCTTCTGCAGACGCTGTTGCCAGTTTTGCAACATCGAGTAGAATCATAAACGTTCGTTGATAAGAGGAAGATCGTGGATAAACATATAACGACATAGTTACACTTACATTTTTTTGTGATCACATAAGAGCTGTAAAGATCGACGGTCTCTTTATAAACTTCATACAGTTTTTTGTTTTGATTGGCGAGGAACTTGTTTTATTGCACGAGACTCGGACGTACAAAGCATTATGGATGCCAATAAGAAAGGAAGCTCGGAGGTGGCTCCCATGATATGGGCAATATGTACACCAATTATATTCACCATTGGAATTGTTGGTAATATCCTCACCATTTTGGTTCTGAACAGACGAGCACGTAGGTCTTCAACAACGATCTATCTGACGGGATTGGCGACGATTGATTTGATTTACATCCTGATAGGTATCCCGCGATGGTGGCTCATCTATAACTTCAACTATGACATAAGACACTCCAGTGCTTTCGTATGCAAGACTCATTTGTTCTTGCTCTACTCTCTAAGTCAAATGTCATCGTCATTCCTGGTTGTGGTAACTTGTGAGAGACTATTGAGTACCACGAGGCCATATAATGTTGGAACCATTTGTTCATTAAAACGGTCTTTAATATACAGTGTGCTGATCGTATTCTGTGTGTCTTGTATCCATGCTCATATCCTATACGGTTTTGATCTCCAGTATGTAACAACCACCGAAATCGTTGGCAACTATAATATATCACTTGTAGACGAAACAGAAGGTTCCAGTTTTTTAACAAACAACGAGAGTTATTATACTAATAATACATCATTCTGGGATGAAAGCGAAAGAAACGATTCAAGTTTCACCAATGAAGATTTCAAAAGAAATTCAAACTTGACAACGAGTCGTCTCTTCTGCACTTGGTCACGTGATACAAACTACCAAACATTTTACGAAAAAGTTATGGGACCTCTTGCCTTTACATTGTATTCGGGTGTGACATCTGTCATTTGCTGTTCTTGTGGGGCATACATCGTGTGGAGGTTGGTCAAGAACGGTCAAATTCGTAAAGGCTTGAACCAGAATAGAACCTTGAACGACAGTCGGACTTCGCAAATAACGATAATGCTCCTGATAGTCAATGTGGTTTTCTTTGTCTTTTCAACGCCCGTAAACATTTTTCTGATTGGTAGGACATACTGGATGGGTACGGAGATGACAACAGAGCAAGAAATAGCCTGGGCTATATGCATGATGATGCATTTTCTAAATCATGCAATTAATTTCGTTTTGTATTTCTTGAGCGGTACTAGATTTCGGCAAAGGTTCTTTGAGTTCTTTAAATGCAGAGAATCCACGAGATTACTATCGGATGTATCCTCGAAAGACAGAGTCTCTGCCATCGGGATGGAGGAAGATGCAATTGTGCAATACACGCATAGCGGTAATTCGTCGCTGCAGTCTTCCCCAATATAGATAAGGTTTGGGTAAGCCATGGAAGATAAAGTAACTGTGGTTTGTATAAGCCGTGGAATATTAAAAAACTCTTCAAATTCCGTATGAGTTTCGCATGTCGTTGTTCCAGATCGATCTTGACCACAGGGTTGTCCGTCATTTGCATCCATCGTAAATGGCCAATAAGTCCCCTTGGCTCTTATGGTTGCGGGGATAAAAGTACGACTGATGTATGGATCAGTATCAGGATTAATAATAACTGCAGTTCTGAAAACTTACCAAGGAATCGTCGCGATAAAACTAATATTAGCCGTCCCGCGAGAAAACCAACATTGTGGACTCGGCGTAAAGTATGGAACCGGATCAGCCTAAGCATGCCGTGCAGGTTTACCCGGATAGACACTTTCGCCTCCTGTGGATTTTTTGTTTCATGAATCAATATTCTATACCTCTATCCCCCGAGACGGAATGTGTCGGCACGGATCAGTCTGCTGCATTTTGGGGCATTTTGAGAAAACATGTGTAGCTACTGGTAACTTACCCAGGAAACGCCGTGGTATAACTGAACAAACTGTTGAATGCGACGTTCCCTGAGACGGAATGCGTCGACCCGGATCAGTCTGCGCGAAGTGCGCAGGTTGATCTGGGTCGATACATTACGCAGATGCCATGGTGTTGGTTTTCTCGCTGGACGGCTCAATTATATTATACTATTGACAGCCATACATACAAACAAAACCAAAACCGAGCAACACCGATTTTCGACGACTTCGAGCGTACACCATCGATGATTTATACCGTGTATCGACCTCGCATGAACTCGCCGAACAAAGTAGGGATGTTCTCAACAAGGAGCCCGCTGTTTACCTGACACAGCTCAAATATAATTGAGTCATGTGATGCCAAAACCGATCAATTATTTGTTGTCAAGTAAAATTTCACTTAAATCTTTTTTTACCCGTCAAAAGACTCTAAGAAAAAAAAGGAAACGCATTTCAAGTAATGAAATGAGTTATGTTAGACAGTATGTTCGATAATGACTACTCGAATTTCTAATAGCTTAACACGTGCAACCGGGCGGATCTAGGATAGGACAGTGGGGTTGACCCCTGCCTTCCCCTTCCCACATACATACATTCTGCAGCAAATGACTTTAAAACACCAAGTTCTATTGCTCCAATGCTTTATAAAGTCGGTAGTCTTAAACGCGTCAAAAAAACGTCTCTGTGTTATTATGGAATAGGAATACAGGTAGATATAGGAATTATGGTACAAACTCTTGATATAAGCAATTCTAACTTTTAGGATTTTTTTTCAATTTATCCATGTGGCAAGTAATCTGTTGATAAATGTATCAGGCACATATTCAAATGCATTTAGGTTCTACCATTGAACTTTTGAGACGGAAATTCTCTTCTGCGCGTGTTAAAAACCTAGGGTGTCTATACGAGTTTGCTATAAGAACGTCAAGTCACGTGCTATGAGAATGTGGTAGTATTAAACGCACAATGGTTAATAGTTTATATGTATAAATGTACATACTAATACGGTCGATTAGAAGTTATCTCATCTCTCGTAACTGACATTAAATGTTGATAAAAGTAGCCGTTCTTATGGCGCTTGCATGACAGCAAAGTGTATGTTGACGTATATGTGACGCGATAGCTATGTCTGTAACGGGGCCGTGAGCTCGTACTCTGGTTCGTTCGTTCATTTTTTACGATGATTGACAAAATTCATCGAGACTAGCGTCATTCGTTTTTCCAACAATGGGCTAACCAGTCTATCCTTTAAGGTTACCAGTTTCATCGGAAGAACTGAGGCTTGAGCTAGCCCCATAAATATGAATGAAATACCGTTAAAAAAACCGCGATAACGCCAACACTTCGACACTCATAACTGAAAATTCATTTTGTATATGTCATATGCTATTTATTCTTTAAAGGATAAGAAATACTTAACGTAGAACTTCTCAAGTGGGTTCGGCTATTTCCGTATGATGTCGGTGTTTATTAACAATTTCTAGGTTCGGCTAACAGTACCGATTTCATACGGAAATCACGGAGCAAATTAGGAATGTTCTACCTTTAGCTGTGGAGTCACCCAACAATTTGGCGTTGCAGACAGAACTAACTCACTTGTACGTAGAGTGTTGTCGTTGTACCCTCAAAATGACTAGTTATTGGTAGAACGTTTATGTAATTAAGTCTGTGTTACTTTACTCCCTTACATAGACTTTCACGCGCTTTTAAACCTATACAAAGGTACTAAGAATAGTTGTAGAAATTATCATATTTGTAAAACAGTTTCAAAATGTAGAAAATAGCCGTTTAATTAATTGATAGTAAATGTCTTAATAATATGATGTATGGACACATATTATTTGCTAAGTAGAACTAACCCAACAAAACCGTCTTCAAATATTTTCAACACCAACAAATGAACTTTTCACATTATTGCCATTTTAGTAAGCCAGCCCCGGTAGCAGGCTGTCAGTCAAGGGATTGTGAGTCCCAGCTCGCCCAACATACTTTCCGACGTTTGACAAGTCACTTTGACAAGCGTCATTCGTCTGCCACCAGGAAACACATGAGTAGGTGAACTGGCCGCCGTGATATGACTGAATCATTGTTGAAAACGGCGTAAAACTCAAATCAATCAATCAATCAATATGTTAGTGGAGTGTTCCTTTGTCTAATTAATTAACAGTTGAAATAGTTTTCGTTTATCGAAAATCGTATGACAAGCCCGTATTTTAAACATGAAATATCTGTCCCTTGGCACAAGATTTTACATTTGTCACTATAAAAAGCCATGCCACGACATAAAACTGTCAGTCTGTTCCGCTTTCTAACGATCACGTTTCTTGAGGAAATCGATTATTAACAAACGAATACGATTTTCTCGATTTGTGAAGAACCAAACTGTAAAGAAATAATGTAAACGTGACTTAGATCAACTATAACAAAAAGAAATAGCATGGATGCCCAAAAGAAAGGTGGCTCGGAGGTGGCTCCCATGATATGGACAATATGTACACCAATTATATTCACCATTGGCATTGTTGTAAATAGCCTCACCACTAAGTGCTTCGCTACGAGCGATAGCCGGACAACGCAAGTCACGATCATGCTGTTAGCTATCAACATTGTGTTCTTCATCTTCGCTGTTCCAGTGACATTGTTCCTCGTTGGAAGAGCATACTGGTTCGGGGACGAGATGACGCATGATCAAGAAATATTATGGTCTGTTTTCAATATGATGAATTTCTGCACTCACGCCATTAATTTTATCTTATATTTTCTGAGCGGTTCCAGATTTCGGAAGAAATTCTTCGAGTTTTTCAACTGCCAGATAGCCAAGACTTCCCCGTAATCGCCTAACCTCTCGTCAAATGAGAAGTTAGAGAGTTTTGTAATTCACGAACTTCAGACGCCATCGATCAATGATCACCCATCCGACTATTGTTCGCCGATATAGAATGCCAGTCAAGTCATACGAAAATGAAACTACGAGCGTGTTGACTCATCGACTATTACAATGCTTAGTTTATAAAATGTACGTGTCGACCTATGCACTCGGAAGAATCGATAGCCAGTTCTAGGAATATCGAAATCAATTGTTTGAGTTAAGCAGCTAACCGTATAGAGTCTGGTCAGATGGCGCGGCTGTGTCGACTGGCATGGCTCTATACTGGTGGCATAAGGCTCAGAAATCCGGCTTCAGCAGCAGTCAAAGGATTTACTGAAAAGCGACGTTTGCGAAACGTGGAGGCGGTTGTTGTCACTGATGAACCGGAGACGTCAACGTCCAATCGTCATCCGTCCGTCCGTACATTGTTCGCGCATATAAAACGTGGCTTGTCTTGATTTGTTGTTTCAATATTTTCAGGATATTATTACTTAAGACAGTGGTAATCTTATCCTTACTTATTAACCCTTTACCACATGAAGACGCATTTTGACGGCTCCATTAGCAGACGACTTTTGAAATCAAGTGGCGAAAGGAGAAGTTTGCTCTAATGAGCAATTTCTCTTTTTACCACAATGTTTTGGACTCTTTTCAATAAGTGTACCATCCCTTAAAGTTGTTTTACATATATTTGCCTCGATGTTGTATGTGGGAAAGGGAAGAGGTGTATATATGTTCATTAAATTTGATTTATGAACTGCACATAGGGAGATAAATTAATTAGTTTGAATTTTATAATAATATTACATGTACGTTGGTTTTTATTTTCATTAAATTTGTTTTATGAACTGCACATACGGACATTCATTGATTAGTTCGAAATTTATAATAATATCACATGTACGTTGGTTTATATTTTCATTAAATTTGTTTTATGAACATGCACATAGGGAAATAGATTAATTAGTTTGAATTTTATAATGATATTACATGTACGTTGTTATAACGTATTATAAATTTGCACATAGGTAAGGAACATTTCAATATTGTCAAGTTATATGTGTCACCTATATTCACATAGAATTGTTAACATTATTAACAATTCAATGTGAATACATGAAACACTAACTTAGATTGAAGCTGCATCACAATTTGCCTGAAGATGTTACAGCTTTGTATATTCGTAAAACTGCATATTGTATGTGTTTAAATTTTGATGATGTCGTAATATGTTTAATGTCTATCGAAGTCTGTGCCGTAAGTTGATTTAGATAGAATATACAGTGGACTCGCAATATCTCGACCATTGGAAGACTTGGAATATATGATTTAATTTCCTAAACCAGATCTGTCTTTTGAAACAATGTAGCAGTAGTTCTGATTGTTCTTAACCTTTGCCTCATATAGACGCTTTCGTACGCCTCTGCAGCAGACGGCTTTTTGAAAAACATAGTGACAAAAAAAGAAATTGCTCAAAACGAGCAATTTCTCCTTTTGCCACAATGTTTTCCACTTTTAGGTTATCCATTCAATTTTAGACATTTTTTACTTTTTGACAAAATATGTTAAAAGTCGTCTGCTGCAGAATTGTTGTATGAGGAAAAGGGTAAAGTATAATCAGAACTGCATCTGCGCTTTTTTTCTGGATATGATTTTATAAACCGACTTGAATTTTAATGATGAACACTTTGAAGTTTAAATTAATTACGAAATCTGACAATACTTAAATGAATTTAGAATAAATACAGCGGTCACTCGAACACATCGCTAACTCAAACTAATTTATGGTTCCCTTTTGTGTTTCGAGTTATTGCAATTTCACTGTACACATCATCCTCGGTACCCAGGCTATTCATAACATATATGATACCCTGGGCAAATTGGCTAGCGAAGTTTCGTAAAGCATGCGCCACGATTTCCTCCGTAACAACACTATAATTTTAGTATCGCAAAAGGTTTATGTCATGCGGCCAATCAAAAGGCTGCATTTCACCTCATAAATTATTCATGAGTACGAGATTTGTACAGCCAATTTGCCCAGGGTATCATATATTTTATGAATAGCCTGGGTACCGAGGATGTGTACACATATGTATGGCTAAGTGCCTTTAAGCCTTTAGGTTGTATGTCAAAAGTTTTGCTTTTTTGGTTAATATAATGTGCATGAGTGATTGATTGTTTTGTAGAATCTTTAACATTTAACAAATAGAAAAATCAATTAGTCTAACAAAGGTTCACAAATAAGAAATCATTTCCATTCATTTTTATTTTCTTATCAAATTATATACAACAGTTTTGAGTTGGGAAATGGAGAAGCTGCTAATTTTGAGAAAAGTCCTCCTTTTGTCAAAACACTTTCAAAACTTATCTGCTGCAAAGTTGACAACAGGTGTCTTTTTCATGAAAATGGTCTATTGGCATTTATGAAATAAACTCTTTCAGCGCCGAATTGTTTAAAGTAGACCCGTCCATGTTCAAAATCGGGCGTCTTCATTTCTCATGTAATAAAAGATTCGGACTATTTTGATAACTAAAAGGCAAACAATGAGTTCAAGTGAGACAGCTCGTTACGAGCTGACTCGCCTGAATCAGTATTGTTTGCATAAACCTGAATATTTCCTTTGGCGCTGGAAGAGTTAAGGATCTCTTTTCATGTATAATCATGACTACAATATTGTGATCCGTTATTTATTCACAAAAACAGCCCAACCTATGTTAATTAAGCAAGGGAGCCAATTGAAGAAGAAAGACTGGCTGATTAGCCAAGCTGGCTGCTACATAGAGTTTGAACATGTCACAAGAATGTTCGAAAGAGTAATTAAGGTTTAACGCCGTTTTCAACAATACATGTACTTATTAACCCTTTCCCTCATACGACAATTCTGCAGCAGACGACTTTGAACATATTTTATTGAAAAAATAGAAAATCTCTTTAATTGAATGAATAACCTATGACTTTAAGTGGAAAACATTGTGGCAAAAGGAGAAATTGCTCGTTTTGAGCAATTTCTTCTTTTGTCACTTTGTGTTCATCGCTGTCTGGCCACTGTACTCCTCACAGCAACGGGTTTGACAGTAAATTGTATGCATCACACAATCAATATATAGTGCTTACATGAACGGTCCATATCCATCTCTGAAATCATACACTATGAGCCTGAGCATGGGAAAAGGTACAAGCTTAACTTTGAGACCAGTGTAGAACCAGATCTATACTAATCATAAATATTACTTACACAATCTCATTACAATTTTCTGTCAACTTGTGCAGATTCTGATGAGACTGAGCAGGTGGACGAAATGAACCGAATCTACACCGTTCAAAAATGCAATCTTATACTTGTTCTCATAATCTGGCTCCTTATTTCATTTTATGCATCACACATTATACAATTTATATGTATTGTGCCTACTTGAACAGTTTATATCAATCTCTGTACCCGCATATTTGTCAATAAAGTTCTGTCACGAAGATGCTTTCTTCACTTTTTCCTGAATTCCCCGTATTTCAGCGCAGTTAGGACTACCTATTCCTCCAGACTGAAGACCAGTCTCTGTGGCTCGAACTTTAACAAACTCACACAGACTCTGAAAGAAGAATGTTGATAGATTAAAGTTACATCGTGTTCAACTTGCTGACATATATGCAACCGATGATTTCTCCATTTGTACGATGTGTTCAACTCCATTCAATAAACAATCTTTCATTTATAGCGCTTTTCCTTACCTTTGAGGATTTTTTTTAAGTCATCTGCTGAAGATATTATGTGGGAAAAAGTCAACATAATTCCCAAGAGTATTTAGATTACCTTAAACCATTGACAAATCTGCAGCAGACGACTTTGAAAACATAGTGACAAAAACCTGCAAAATATCAATCAAAGATAGCTTAATTGTTAAATAAAGTTGAAAATCATGAGCAATTTCAGCTTTGGCCACAATGTTTTCAAAAGTCGTTTGCTGCATTTTAAACTGATAATGATAGATATTTGCAATTTGCAATTTACATGCTTCGCACTCGGGCATAAACACATTTTGCGGGCGTCCGCAGATGTTCAAGCCCTTGAAAATGTGAACAGCAAATGACAGATGTCACACCCGAATATAATGTAACGGCAAGAGGTCCCACAACCTTTTCGTAAAATGTCTGCATCACGTGACCAAGTGCAGAAGAGACGAATCGTTGTCAAGTTTGAATTTCTTTTAAATTCTTCATTGGTGATACTTGAATCATTTCTTTCGCTTTCATCCCAGAATGATCTTTTATTAGTATAATAACTTTCGTTGGTTGTTAAAAGACTCGAACCTTCTGTTTCGTCTACAAGTGATCTATTATAGCTGCCAACGCTTTCGGTGGTTGTTACATACTGGAGATCAAAACTGTATAGGATATGAACATGGATAGAATATAGAACAAATGGTTTCAACATTATATGGCCTCGTGGTACTCAATAGTCTCTCACAAGTTACTACAACCAGGAATGACGACGACATTTGACCTAGAGAGTAGAGCAAGAACCAATGAGTATTGCATACGAAAGCACTAGCGTGTCTTATGTCATAGTTGAAGTTATAGATGAGCCACCATCTTGGGATACCTACCAGGATGTAAATCAAATCAACCGTCGCCAATCCCGTCAGATAGATCGTTGTTCAAGACCTACGTGCTCGTCTGTTCAGAACCAATACGGTGAGGATTTTACAAACAATTCTAGTGGTGAATATAATTGGTGTACATATTGCCCATATCATGGGAGCCACCTCCGAGTTTCCTTTCTTATTGGCATCCACAATGCTTTGTACGTCCGAGTCTCGTGCAATAATAGAACCTTCAACGACAGTCGGACGACGCAAATAACAATAATGCTCCTGATAGTCAATGTGAGTTTCATTGTCTTTTCAACGCCCGTAAACATTTATCTGATTGGTAGAACATACTGGCTGGGTACGGAGATTACACCCAAGCAAGAAATAGCCTGGGCTATATGCATGATGATGCATTTTCTAAATCATGCAGTTAATTTCATTTTGTATTTCTTGAGCGGTACTAGATTTCGGCAAGGTTCTTTGAGTTCTTCAAATGCAGAGAATCCACGAGATTACTATCGGACGTATCCTCGAAAGACAGAGTCTCTGCCACCAGGATGGAGGACGATGCAATTGTGCAATACACGCATAGCAGTAATTCGTCGCTGCAGTCTTCCCCAATATAGATAAGGTTTGGGTAAGCCATGGCAAATTAAGTAACTTCAAATTCCATATGATTTTCGCATGTCGTTGTTCCAGATCGATCTTGATCACAGGCTTGTCCGTCATTTGCATCCATTGTAAATGGCCAATAAGTCCCCTTGGCTCTTATGGTTGCGGGGATAAAAGTACGACTGATGTATGTATCAGTATCAGGATAAATAATACCTGCAGTTCTGAAAACTTACAAAGAAATCGTCGCGATAAAACTAATATTAGCCGTCCCGCGAGAAAACCAACATCGTGGACTCTGCGTAAGTATTGACCAGGATCAGCCTAAGCATGCCGTGAAGGCTAACCCGGATAGACATTTTTCGCTTCCTGTGGATTTTCTGTTTCATGAATCAATATTCTATATCTCTATCCCCTGAGACGGAATGTGTCGGCCCGGATCAGTCTGCGCGGAGTGTGCAGGCTGATCTTGGTCGATACATTACGCAGAGGCCCTGATGTTGGTTTTCTCGCGGGACGGCTCAATTATATTATACTATTGACTGCCATACATACAAACAAAACCAAAACCGAGCAACACCGATTTTCGACGACTTCGAGCGTACACCATCGATGATTTATACTGTGTATCGATCTCGCATGAACTCGGCCTACATAGTAGGGATGTTCTCCATTCAGTTCTACATTTCTTGATGTGATGCGAAAATAGGTTAATACAACAAGGAGCCCAATGTTTACCTGAAACAGCTTCAATATAATTGAGTCTTGTGATGCCAAAACCGATCAATTATTTGTTGTCAAGTAAAACTTCACTCAAACCCTTTTTCAAAAGACTCTAAGAAAAAAAATGAGTTATGTTAAACAGTATGCTCGATAATTAGTACTCGAATTCCTAATAGTTTAATACGCGCAACCTGGCGGATCCAGGAAGCAATTCTAACTTGTAGGTTTTTTGTTGGTCAAGTTGTCCATGTGGCAAGTTAGCTGTTGATAACATTATCAGGCACAGATTCAAATGCATTGATCTTTTGAGACGGAAATTCTCTCCCGCGCGTGTTAAAAACGTACGTACGTCTGTACGAGTTTGCTATGATAGTCACGTGCTATGAGAATGTGGTAGTATTAAATGCACAATAGTTAATAGATTATACTAATACGGTCGATTAGAAGTTATATCATCTCTCGTAACTGACAATGAATGTTGATAAAAGTAGCCATTCTTATGGCGCTATCATGACGGCAAAGTGTATGTTGACGTATATGTGACGCGATAGCTATGTCGGTAACGGGGCCGTGAGCTCGTACTCTGGTTTGTTCGTTGATTTTTTCCGATGATTGACAAAATTCATCGAGACTAGCGTCATTCGTCTTCCAACAATGAGCTAACCAGTCTATCCTTTAAGGTTACCAGTTTCATCGGGAGAACTTTGTGTTTAGAACATGCTTGAGCTAGCCCAATTAATATGAATGAAATACCATTGAAAAACGCGATAACTCCAACACGTCGACACTCATAACTGAAAATTCATTTAGTATATGCTATTTATTTTTTAAAGGATAAAAAATACTTAACATAGAACTTCTCGAATGAATTCGTCTATTTCCGCATGATGTCGGTGTTTATTAACAATTTATAGGTTCGGCAAACAGTACCGATTTCATACGGAAATCACCGAGCAAATTAGGAATGTTCTACCTTTAGCTGTGGAGTCACCCAAAACTTGGCGTTGCAGACAAAACAAAATGACTTGTACGTAGAGTTCATCGATTCCGTCAGTTTGTCGTTGTACCCTCAAAATGACTAGTTATTGGTAGAACGTTTATGTAATTAAGTCTGTGTTACATTACTCCCTAACAGAGACTTCCACGCGCCTTTGAACGTATACAAAGGTACTAAGAATAGTACTAAGAATAGTTGTAGAAATTATCATATTTTTAAAACAGTTTCAAAATGTAAAAAATAGCCGTTTAATTAATTGATAGTAAATGTCTGAATAAAATGATGTATGGATACATATTATTTGCTAAGTAGAACTAACCCAACAACACCGTCTTCAAATATTTTCAACACCAACAAATGAACTTTTCACATTATTGTTATTTTAGTGAAGCCAGCCCCAGTAGCAGGCTGTCAGTCAAGGGACTGTGAGTCCCAGCTCGCCCAACATACTTTCCGACGTTTGACAAAAGTCACTGTGACAGGCGTCATTCGTCTGCCACCAGGAAACACTTGAGTAGGTGAACTGGCCGCCGTGATATGACTGAATCATTGTTGAAAACGGCGTAAAACTCAAATCAATCAATCAATATGTAAGTGGAGTGTTCCTTTGTCTAATTAATTAACAGTTGAAATAGTTTTCGTTTATCTAAATCGTATGACAAGCTCGTATTTTAAACATGAAATATCTGTCGATCCGCCCTCTGTACAATATTTTACATTTGTCACTATAAAAAGCCATGCCACGACATAAAACTGTCAGTCTGTTCCGCTTTCTTACGATCACGTTTCCCGAGGGAATCGATTATTAACAAACGAATACGTGAAGAACCAAATTGATAAGAAATAATGTAAACATGACTTAGATCTATAACATTGAGTAAGAATCATAAACGTTCGTTGATAAGAGGAAGATCGTGGATAAAGATATTACGACTTAGTTACACTTACAGTTTTTTGTGATCACATAAGAGCTGTAAAGATCAACGGTCTCTTTACAAAATTCATACAGTTTTTTGTTTTGATTGGTGAGGAACTTGTTTTATTGCACGATACTCGGACGTACAAAGCATTATGGATGCCAATAAGAAAGGAAGCTCGGACGTGGCTCCCATGATATGGACAATATGTACACCAATTATATTCACCATTGGAATTGTTGGTAATATCCTCACCATATTGGTTCTGAACAGACGAGCACGTAGGTCTTCAACAACGATCTATCTGACGGGATTGGCGACGATTGATTTGATTTACATCCTGATAGGTATCCCGAGATGGTGGCTCATCTATAATTTCAACTATGACATAAGACACTCCAGTGCTTTCGTATGCAAGACTCATTTGTTCTTGCTCTACTCTCTAAGTCAAATGTCATCGTCATTCCTGGTTGTGGTAACTTGTGAGAGACTATTGAGTACCACGAGGCCATATAATGTTGGAACCATTTGTTCATTAAAACGGTCTTTAATATACAGTGTGCTGATCGTATTCTTTGTGTCTTGTATCCATGCTCATATCCTATACGGTTTTGATCTCCAGTATGTAACAACCACCGAAATCGTCGGCAACTATAATAGATCCCTTGTAGACGAAACAGAAGGTTCTAGTTTTTTAACAAACAACGAGAGTTATTATACTAATAATACATCATTTTGGGATGAAAGCGAAAAAAAGGATTCAAGTTTCACCAATGAAGATTTCAAAAGAAATTCAAACTTGACAACGAGTCGTCTCTTCTGTACTTGGTCACGTGATGCAAACTACCAGACATTTTACGAAAAGGTTATGGGACCTCTTGCCTTTACATTGTATTCGGGTGTGACATCTGTCATTTGCTGTTCTTGTGGGGCATACATCGTGTGGAGGTTGGTCAAGAACGGTCAAATTCGTAAAGGCTTGAACCAGAATAGAACCTTGAACGACAGTCGGACGACGCAAATAACGATAATGCTCCTGATAGTCAATGTGGTTTTCTTTGTCTTTTCAACGCCCGTAAACATTTATCTGATTGGTAGAACATACTGGATGGGTACGGAGATGACAACAGAGCAAGAAATAGCCTGGGCTATATGCATGATGATGCATTTTCTAAATCATGCAATTAATTTCGTTTTGTATTTCTTGAGCGGTACTAGATTTCGGCAAAGCTTCTTTGAATACTTCAAATGCAGAGAATCCACGAGATTATTATCGGACGTATCCTCGAATAACAGAGTCTCCGCCATCGTGATGGAGGACGATGCAATTGTGCAATACACGCATAGCGGTAATTCGTCGCTGCAGTCTTCCCCAATATAGTTAAGGTTTGGGTAAGCCATGGAAGATAAAGTAACTGTTCAAATTCCGTATGATTTTCGCATGTAGTTGTTCCAGATCGATCTTGATCACAGGCTTGTCCGTCATTTGCATCCATCGTAAATGGCCAATAAGTCCCCTTGGCTCTTAGGGTTGCGGAGATAAAAGTACGACTGATGTATGTATCAGTATCAGGATTAATAATACCTGCAGTTCTGAAAACTTACCATGGAATCGTCGCAATATAACTTATATGAGCCGTCCCGCGAGAAAACCAACATTGTGGACTCTGCGTAAAGTATCGATCCGAATCAGCCTAAGCATGCCGTGAAGGTTTACCCGGTTATACACTTTCGTCTCCTGTGGATTTTTTGTTTCAGGAATCAATATTCTATACCTCTATCCACCGAGACGGAATGTGTCGGCCCGGATCAGTCTGCGCGGAGAGCGCAGGCTGATCTGGTCGATACATTACGCAGATGTCTATCGCTGCAGCTGCATTTTGGGGCATTTTGAGAAAGCATGTGTAGCTACTGGTAACTTACCCAGGAAACGCCGTGGTATAACGGAACAAACTGTTGAATGCGACGTTCCCTGAGACGGATGCGTCGTCCCGGATCAGTCTGCGCGGAGTGCGCAGGTTGGTCTAGGTCGATACATTACGCAGAGGCCATGGTGTTGGTTTTCTCGCTGGACGGCTCAATTATATTATACTATTAGACAGCCATACATACAAACAAAACCAAAACCGAGCAACACCGATTTTCGACGACTTCGAGCGTACACCATCGATGATTTATACTGTGTATCGATCTCGCATGAACTCGCTCAATATAGTAAAACCGAACAACACCGATGTTTGACGACTTCGAGCGTACACCATCGATGATTTATACCGTGTATCGACCTCGCATGAACTCGCCGAACAAAGTAGGGATGTTCTCAACAAGGAGCCCGCTGTTTACCTGACACAGCTTAAATATAATTGAGTCATGTGATGCCAAAACCGATCAATTATTTGTTGTCAAGTAAAATTTCACTTAAATCTTTTTTTACCCGTCAAAAGACTCTAAGAAAAAATAAGAAACGCGTTTCAAGTAATGAAATGAGTTATGTTAGACAGTATGTTCGATAATGACTACTCGAATTTCTAATAGCTTAACACGTGCAACCGGGCGGATCCAGGATAGGACAGTGGGGTTGACCCCTGCCTTCCCCTTCCCACATACATACATTCTGCAGCAAATGACTTCCAGAACACCAAGTTCTGTTGCTCTAATGCTTTATAAAGTCGGTAGTCTCAAACGCGTCAAAAAAACGTCTCTGTGTTATTATGGAATAGGAATACAGGTAGATATAGGAATTATGGTACAAACTCTTTATATAAGCAATTCTAACTTTTAGGATTTTTTTTCAATTTATCCATGTGGCAAGTAATCTGTTGATAAATGTATCAGGCACATATTCAAATGCATTTAGATTCTACCATTGAACTTTTGAGACGGAAATTCTCTTCCGCGCGTGTTAAAAACTAGGGTGTCTATACGAGTTTGCTATAAGAAGGTCAAGTCACGTGCTTTGAGAATGTGGTAATATTAAACGCACAATGGTTAATAGATTATATGTATAAATGTACATACTAATACGGTCGATTAAAAGTTATCTCATCTCTCGTAACTGACATTAAATGTTGATAAAAGTAGCCGTTCTTATGGCGCTTGCATGACGGCAAAGTGTATGTTGACGTATATGTGAAGCGATAGCTATGTCGGTAACGGGGCCGTGAGCTCGTACTCTGGTTCGTTCGTTCATTTTTTCCTATGATTGACAAAATTCATCGAGACTAGCGTCATTCGTTTTCCAACAATGGGCTAACCAGTCTATCCTTTAAGGTTACGGAAGAACTGAGGCTTGAGCTAGCCCCATAAATATGAATGCAATACCGTTGAAAACCGCGATAACGCCAACACTTCGACACTCATAACTGAAAATTCATTTTGTATATGTCATATGCTATTTATTATTAAAAGGATAAGAAATACTTAACGTAGAACTTCTCAAGTGGGTTCGGCTATTTCCGTATGATGTCGGTGTTTATTAACAATTTATAGGTTCGGCGAACAGTACCGATTTCATACGGAAATCACTGAGCAAATTGGGAATGTTCTACCTTTAACTGTGGAGTCACCCAACAATTTGGCGTTGCAGACAAAACAAAATGACTTGTACCTAGAGTGTTGTCGTTGTACCCTCAAAATGACTAGTTATTGGTAGAACGTCTATGTAATTAAGTCTGTGTTACCTTACCCTCTTACAGAGACTTCCACGCGCTTTTAAACCTATACAAAGGTACTAAGAATAGTTGTAGAAATTATCATATTTGTAAAACAGTTTCAAAATGTAGAAAATAGCCGTTTAATTAATTGATAGTAAATGTCTTAATAATATAATGTATGGACACATTTTTTTTGCTAAGTAGAACTAACCCAACAAAACCGTCTTCAAATATTTTCAACACCAACAAATGAACTTTTGACATTATTGCCATTTTAGTAAGCCAGCCCCGGTAGCAGGCTGTCAGTCAAGGGATTGTGAGTCCCAGCTCGCCCAACATACTTTCCGACGTTTGACAAAAGTCACTGTTACAAGCGTCATTCGTCTGCCACCAGGAAACACATGAGTAGGTGAACTGGCCGCCGTGTTATGACTGAATCATTGTTGAAAACGGCGTAAAACTCAAATCAATCAATCAATATGTTAGTGGAGTGTTCCTTTGTCTAATTAATTAAAATTGAAATAGTTTTCGTTTATTGAAAATCGTATGACAAGCCCGTATTTTAAACATGAAATATATGTCGATCCGTCCTTGGCACAAGAGTTTTCATTTGTCACTATAAAAAGCCATGGCACGACATAAAACTGTCAGTCTGTTCCGCTTTCTTGCGATCACGTTTCTTGAGGGAATCGATTATTAACAAATTTCCTCGATTTGTGAAGAACCAAACTGTAAAGAAATAATGTAAACGTGACTTAGATCAACTATAACAAAAAGAAATAGCATGGATGCCCCCAAAAAGGTGGCTCGGAGGTGGCTCCCATGATATGGACAATATGTACACCAATTATATTCACCATTGGCATTGTTGGAAATAGCCTCACCATTTTGGTTCTGAACAGACGAGCACGAAGGTCTTCAACAACGATATATCTGACGGGATTGGCGACGGTTGATTTGATTTACATCCTCTTAGGTATCCCTAGATGGTGGATCATCTATAACTTCAACGTTGACATAAGACACTCCAGTGTCTTTGTGTGTAAAGTACACTTGTGGCTGCTGTATAGCTTATCGTGGAGTTCTACGCTCTTCTTGGTGGTCCTTACCGTTGAGAGAATACTGAGCACTGCGAAGCCGTACAAGGTACGTACACTATGCTCAATTAAACGGTCCGTAATTGTTTGCGCTTTCGTTGCAGCGTTTTCGTGCCTGTTACACTCGCATGTCTTGTACGGGTTTGATATAGAGTACATACACGTGGAGCCGGACGCTGCAAACCATGGATTAAATCTCTCAAACACATCAGATATGTTGAGTGAAGCTCTGTACCCTACTTTCATCTCAAATAAAGTAGAAGCGTCGAGTTTAAATGTCTCGAATGTCGATTACGAAAACGGATTCAACGGCACCATCAGCGTCGCATCGTGCACCTTCACCCACGACAAGTTATACGCAAAATACTATGTAAAGGTCCAAGGAGCCCTTGTGTTTGCACTTTATTCGGGCTTTACACAGGTCGTTTGTTTGACTGGCGGGGTATTTATCATCTGGAAACTCATACAAAACAGACGAATCCGTCAACATCTAAACAATAAGTGCTGCGCTACGAGCGATAGCCGGACAACACAAGTCACGATCATGCTGTTAGCTATCAACATTGTGTTTTTCATCTTCGCTGTTTCAGTGACATTGTTCCTCGTTGGAAGAGCATACTGGATCGGGGACGAGATGACGCAGGATCAAGAAATATTATGGGCTGTTTTCAATATGTTGAATTTCTCCAATCACGCCATTAATTTTATCTTATATTTCCTGAGCGGTTCCAGATTTCGGAAGAAGTTCTTCGAGTTTTTCAACTGCCAGATAGCCAAGACTTCCCCGTCCTCGTCTAACCGAAGTTAGAGAGTTTTGTAATTCACGAACTTCCGACGCCATCGACCAATGATCACCCATCCGACTATTGTTCTCCGATATAGAATGCCAGTCACGTCAAACGAAAATCAAACTACGAGCGTGTTGATTCATCGACTCTTACAATGCTTAGTTTATAAAATGTACGTGTCGACCTATGCACTCGGAAGAATCGATAGCCAGTTCTAGGAATATCGATATCAATTGTTTGAGTTAAGCAGCTAACCGTATAGAGTCTGGTCAGATGGCGCGGCTGTGTCGACTGGCATGGCTCTATACTGGTTGCATAAGCCTCAGAAATCCGGCTTAAGCAGCAGTCAAAGGGTTTACTGAAAAGCGACGTTTGTGTAACGTGGAGGCGGTTGTTGTCACTGATGAACTGGAGACGCCATCGTCCAATAGTCATCCGTCCGTCCGTACATTGTTCGCGCATATAAAACGTGGCTTGTCTTGATTTGTTGTTTCAATATTTTCAGGATATTATTACTTAAGACAGTGGTAATCTAATCCTTACTTTTATTAACCCTTTACCACATGAAGACGCATTTTATCGGCTCCGTTAGCAGACAACTTTTGAAAACAAGTGGCAAAAGGAGGCAATTTCTCTTTTTGCCACAATGTTTTCGACTCTTTTCAATAAGTGTACCATCCCTTAAAGTTGTTTTTACATATATTTGCCTTGATGTTGTATGTGGGAAAGGGAAGAGGTGTATATATTTTCATTAAATTTGTTTTATGAACATGCACATAGGGAGATAAATTAATTAGTTCGAATTTTATAAAAATATTACATGTACGTTGGTTTATATTTTCATTAAATTTGTTTTATGAACGTGCACATACGGAGATAAATTAATTAGTTTGAATTTTATAATAATATTACATGTAATTTGGTTTATATTTTCATTAAATTTGTTTTATGAACGTGCACATACGGAGATAAATTAATTAGTTTGAATTTTATAATAATATTACATGTACGTTGTTATAACGTAATATAAATTTGCACATAGGTCAGGATCATTTCAATATTGTCAAGTTATATGTGTCACCTATATTCACATATAATTGTTAACATTGTTAACAATTCAATGTGAATACATGAAACACTAACATAGATTGAAGCTGCATCACAATTTGCCTGGAGATGTTACAGCTTTGTATATTCGTAAAACTGCAAATTGTATGTGTTTAAATTTTCTTGATGTCGTAATATTTTTAATGTCTATCAAAGTCTGTGCCTCAAGTTCATTTAGATAGAATATACAGTGGACTCGCAATATATCGACCATTGGAAGACTCGAATATATCATTTAATTTCCTTAACCAGATCTGTCTTTTGAAACAATATAGCAGCAGTTCTGATTGTTCTTAAGTGTAATCAAAACTGTAGCTGCTCTTTTTTTCTTGATATGATTTTATAAACAACTTGAATTCTAATGATAAACACTTTTAACTTTAAATTCATTACGAATCTGACAATACTTAAATGAATTTAGAATAAATACAGCGGTCACTCGAATACATCGCTAACTAATTTATGGTTCCCTTTTGAGTTTCGAGTTATTGCATTTTCACTGTACACATACATAATCAAAAATAAGAAATCATTTCCATTCATTTTTATTTTCTTATCATCAAATTATATACAACAGTTTTGAGTGGGAAATGGAGAACCTGCTAATTTTGAGAAAGTGCTCCTTTTGTCAAAACACTTTCAAAACGTGTTTGCTGCAAAGTTGACAACAGGTGTCTGTATCACAAAAAAATGTCTATTTGCATTTATGCCATTAACTCTTTCAGCGCCGAATTGTTTAAAGTAGACTCGTCCATATTCAAAATCGGGCGTCTCCATTTCTCATGTAATACAATTTTGGACTCTTTTGATAATTAAAGGCAAACAATGCTGAATTGTCGTATGAGGGAAAGGGTTAAGGTTCAACACCGTTTTCAACAATACATGTACTTATTAACCCTTTCCCTCATACGACAATTCTGCAGCAGACGACTTTGAACGTATTTTGTCAAAACATAGAAAATCTCCATAATTGAATGAATAACCTATGACAAAAAGTAGAAAACATTGTGGCAAAAGGAGAAATTGCTCGTTTCTTCTTTTGTCACTATGTTTTCAAAACGCCGTCTGCTGCAGATGCGTCAGAAAGCGTCTATATGAGGGAAAGGGATAAGGAATATCACGACAGCCGGTTTACCTATGCATTTGTTTCATCGCTTTCTGGCCACTGTACTCGTTAAAGCAACGGGTTTGACAGTAAATTGTATGCATCACACAATCAATATATAGTGCTTACATGAACGGTCCATATCCATCTCTGAAATCATACACTATGAGCCTGAGCATGGGGAAAGGTACAAGCTTACCTTTGTGACCAGTGTAGATCCAGATCTATACTAATCATATATATTACTTACACAATCTCATTACAATGTTCTGTCAACTTGTGCAGATTCTGATTGGACTGAGCAGGTGGACGAAATGAACTCAACCTACACTGTTCAAAAATGCAATCTTGTACTTTTTCTCATAATATCTGGCTCCTTATTTCATTTTATGCATCACACATTATACAATGTATATGTATTGTGCCTTCTTGTACAGTTTATATCAATCTCTGTACCCGCATATTTGTCAATAAAGTTCTGTCACGAAGATGCTTTCTTCACTTTTTCCTGAATTCCCCGTATTTCAGCGTCGTCAGGACTACCTATTACTCCAGACTGGAGACCAGTCTCTGTGGCTCGAACTTTAACAAACTCACACAGACTCTGAAAGAAGAATGTTGATAGATTAAAGTTAAACAGTTTTCAACTTGCTGACATATATGCAACCGATGATTTCTCCATTTGCACGATGTTTTCAACTCCATTCAATAACAAATCTTTCATTTATAGCGCTTTTTCTTAGCGCTTTTGAAGAATTATTTTTAAGTCATCTGCTGAAGATATTTTGTGGGAAAAAGTCAACAAAATTCTCAAGAGTATTTCTATCAGATTACCTTAAACCATTGACAAATCTGCAGCAGACGACTTTGAAAACATAATGACAAAAACCTGCAAAATATCCATCAAAGATAGCTTAATTGTTAAATAAAGTTGGAAACATTGTGGCCAACGGAGAAATTGCTCATCATGAGCAAAATCACCTTTGGCCACAATGTTTTCAAAAGTCGTTTGCTGCTATGGAGTCAAAATGCGTATACAGGTCGGAAAGGGTTAAATCATTGACATTTTGGTTCATTGGTGATCGTTACTACTTGAGCTATTTGCAGTATGACTGAAAGAAAGATACGCACACAAGTAGTCGACTTAAGTTGGCATTGTTTTCTTTGATTTGGGGGAACAGACAAAAACTACTCAAATATTCAATTTCTCCTATTTCCATACCATTTTTAACTTGTGAAAAAAACAAAAAGTTCTATTTTTTTAACCCTTTCCCTCATAAGACAATTCTGCAGCAGACGACTTTGAACATTATTTGTCAAAAAATAGAAAATCTCTATTATTGAATGGATAACCTATGACTAGAAGTGGAAAACATTGTGGCAAAAGGCGAAATTGTTTGTTTTGAGCAAATTCTACTTTTGTCACTATGTTTTTATCGACCATCAGAAAGGTGCTACTTTGTAATACCCAAATCAACCTGTGACTCACACATACTTTTCTACATGGGTCTTCCCTGTCTGACATTTAGTCCCTAACAAGGGGGTCCATGATGTCCCTGGATCGCTCACATGAGTTATGCAATGTGGTTTGTCATGCCAACCACACAGTCAACACACAACTCAATTTACACTGCAGTAGGGTAAGCATGTATACAAGAGGCCCAAGAGGATGAGTATAGCTCCACTTCCACAAGGCAAAATAAGATAACCTTATGTTTAATATGTTGTCCTGTCTTTTGTCAAATAAATACGCAATAATAGAAGGTCATCTAAGAAATGTACCAGTTTGTATTTCAAAACCAAATATTTGTTTTCTTAGGAGAAAATCTTCTGAATCTTACACTCTGCGCATCAAGGATAAAACCGCCCTAGTCCCTGGTGGCCATGGCTTTTGGTCAGTTATTACGGTTTAAAGGAATCAGGTAGAGGGTCACCCAAGGAACATTTCAAATTTATTTGAAAATTCGCCGGAGGAGACGAGTGTTAAAGTTTTCATTTAAGGCAAAACAGCCCTACCTCCCCTGCCAGCCATAATTTACGACCGCTCAACATGGCTTGAAGGAATATGAGAGAGAGGAACATTTTAACAAAATTATTTGAAAATTGGCCTGATATTTTCCAAGGATATTTTATAAGTTTTTACTATAGCCCTATAAGGCATATCAGCTTCGTCCCCTAGTGACTATGTTTGTAGATCAATCAACATGGATTTAAGGAATATCATAGAGGGTCAACCAATTAACATTTTCACAAATTTATTTGAAAATATGCCAACCAGTTTGGGAGGAGAATAATTTTACAATAAGAAAGGAAGCTTGGAGGTGGCTCCCATGATATGGACAATATGTACACCAATTATATTCACCATTGGAATTGTTGGTAATAGCCTCACTATTTTGGTTCTGAACAGACGAGCAGGTATGTCTTCAACAACGATCTATCTGACGGGAATTGGCGACGGTTGATTTGATTTACATCCTGGTAGGTATCCCAAGAGGGTGGCTCATCTATAACTTCAACTATGACATAAGACACGCCAGTGCTTTCGTATGCAAGACTCATTGGTTCTTGCTCTACTCTCTAGGTCAAATGTCATCGTCATTCCTGGTTGTAGTAACTTGTGAGAGACTATTGAGTACCACGAGGCCATATAATGTTGAAACCATTTGTTCTATATTCTCTCCATGCTCATATCCTATACGGTTTCGATCTCCAGTATGTAACAACCACCGAAAGCGTTGGCAACTATAATAGATCACTTGTAGACGAAACAGAAGGTTCCAGCTTTTTAACAACCAACGAGAGTTATTATACCAATAATACATCATTCTGGGATGAAAGCGAAAGAAATGATTCAAGTTACACCAATGAAGATTTCAAAAGAAATTCAAACTTGACAACGAGTCGTCTCTTCTGCACTTGGTCACGTGATGCAAACTACCAGACATTTTACGAAAAGGTTATGGGTCCTCTTGCCTTTACATTGTATTCGGGTGTGACATCTGTCATTTGATGCATTTTCTAAATCATGCAGTTAATTTCATTTTGTATTTCTTGAGCGGTACTAGATTTCGGCAAAGGTTCTTTGAGGTCTTCAAATGCAGAGAATCCACGAGATTACCATCGGACGTATCCTCGAAAGACAGAGTCTCTGCCATCGTGATGGAGGACGATGCAATTGTGCAATACACGCGTAGCGGTAATTCGTCGCTGCAGTCTTCCCCAATATAGATAATGTTTGGGTAAGCCATGGAAGATAAAGTAACTGTTCAAATTCCGTATGATTTACGCATGTCGTTGTTACAGATCGATCTTGATCACAGGCTTGTCCGTCATTTGCATCCATCGTAAATGGCCAATAAGTCCCCTTGGCTCTTATGGTTGCGGGGATAAAAGTACGACTGATGTATGTATCAGTATCAGGATAAATAATACCTGCAGTTCTGTAAACTTACCAAGGAATCGTCGCGATAAAACTAATATGAGCCGTCCCGCGAGAAAACCAACATTGTGGACTCGGCGTAAGTATTGACCCGGATCAGCCTAAGCATGCCGTGCAGGTTTACCCGGATAGACACTTTCGCCTCCTGTGGATTCTTTTGTTTCAGGAATCAATATTCTATACCTCTATCCCCTGAGACGGAATGTGTCGGCCCGGATCAGTCTGCGCGGTGTGCGGAGGTTGATCTGGGTTGATACATTAAGCAGAGGCCATGGTGTTGGTTTTCTCGCTGGACGGCTCAATTATATTATACTATTGACAGCCATACATACAAACAAAACCAAAACCGAGCAACACCGATTTTCGACGACTTCGAGCGTACACCATCGATGATTTATACCGTGTATCGACCTCGCATGAACTCGCCGAACAAAGTAGGGATGTTCTCAACAAGGAGCCCACTGTTTACCTGACACAGCTTAAATATAATTGAGTCATGTGTTGCCAAAACCGATCAAGTAAAACTTCACTCAAATCGTTTTTTACCCGTCAAAAGACTTTAAGAAAAAAACTGAAACGCGTTTCAAGTAATGAAATGAGTTATGTTTAACAGTATGCTCGATAATTAGTACTCCTAATAGTTTAACACGTGCAACCGGGCGAATCCAGGAAGCAATTCTAACTTATTTTTTTTTTTTGGTCAAGTTATCCATGTGGCAAGTTAGCTGTTGATAACATTATCAGGCACAGATTCAAATGCATTTAGATTCTACCATTGATCTTTTAAGACGGAATTCTCTTCCGCGCGTGTTAAAAACGTACGTACGTCTGTACGAGTTTGCTATAAGAGGGTCAAGTCACGTGCTATGAGAATGTGGTAGTATTAAACGCACAATGGTTAATAAATTATATGTATAAATGTACAATGTACATACTAATACGGGCGATTAGAAGTTATTTCATCTATCGTAACTGACATTAAATTTGGATAAAAGTAGCCGTTCTTATGGCGCTTGCATGACGGCAAAGTGTATTTTGACGAATATGTGACGCGATAGCTGTGTCGGTAATGCGGTCGTGAGCTCGTACTCTGGTTTGTTCGTTCATTTTTCCGAAGATTTTCAAAATTCATCGGGACTTTCACCAATGGGCTAACCAGTCTATCCTTTAAGGTTACCAGTTTCATCGGAAGAACTTTGTGTTGAGAAGAGGCTTAAGCTAGCCCTAATAATATGAATGAAATAACGTTGAAAACCGCGATAACTCCAAAACTTCGACACTCATAACTGAAAATTCATTTAGTATATGCTACTTATTTTTGTTAAAGGATAATAAATACTTAACATAGCACTTCTCGAATGGGTTCGACTATTTCCGTTTGATGTCGGTGTTTATTAACAATTTATAGGTTCGGCAAACAGTACCGATTTCATATGGAAATCACCGAGCAAATTAGGAATGTTCTACCTTTAGCTGTGGAGTCACCCAAAACTTGGTGTTGCAGACAAAACAAAATGACTTGTACGTAGAGTTCATCGATTCTGACATGTTGTCGTTGTACCCTCAAAATGACTAATTATTGGTAGAACGTCTATGTAATTAAGTCTGTGTTACCTTACTCCCTAACAGAGACTTCCACGCGCTTTTGATACATTTGCCTTAATCTTGCTTATTCATACAATGATAATTATACAAGGGGCAGTGTCTACACTTCCGAGGTGAAGTTCATATGTGAGAGCCTACAAATAATAGAATACTACAAACACTATTGTGAAAATGTAATTTTATTTTAAATGACGAAAAGCAGCTATTCAAAATGAAGCAACAATTAACCCAACACAAATCATATAATCAAAGCTCACCACATAGGTGGGTAAAACCGCCTTCACAAATCATATAATAAATGAAGCATTACACAAATATAACACAAATCATATAATCCATGAAACATAAAACAAATATAACACAAATCAAATAATCAATTACAGCCACATCGGTAATATATAACCTCTAGAGAAACTACCAATCACAATTGAAGTTAAAAGCATGATTACAAGGGGGAAGTTGGGGAGGAAGGCCGGTAGACTTTGTTTATCCAGTTTACATTTGGAAGCTTCCAGTCTGGGCACGCTTAGTAACCATGTGACTCAATATATCAATCGCATGGTCGTCTCAAAATAATCTAATTTAAAAGCTTTCAGGGGGCGACTCAAAATAGTTAACGTCGCTAAATATAATTTGATTCTTCCCTCCAAATTCAATCAGTCAGTAGTGAAGGCTTTTCATTTGCCTTAATCTTGGTTATTCAATCAATGATAAATTTATAAGGAGTAGTGTCTACATTTCCGAGGTGAATCTATACTGAAAGAAAAAAGTTTTCTGAAAACGGGTGGGGGGGGGGGGGGGGGGGGGGGGGGGGAATCATGGTGTGGGGAGGAATCGCTTATGGAGTTAAATCTCCGTTGATTGTGCTGCAGGGGATTTTAAACGCGGTCAGGTACAGGGATGAAATTCTCCGTCCTGTTGTTGTCCCTTTTGTAGAGCGACGTAACCTCATCTTCCAACATGATAATGCTCGACCTCACGTTGCTAGAGTCTGTCGAGAATTCTTAGCTGATCATGACATTAACCCACTTGACTGACCGCCGTACAGTCCCGATATGTCTCCTATTGAGCATTTGTAGGACGAACTTGACAGAAGAGTACGGCGGTGTCAAAAATCTGCCAGTTACCCTTGACCATTTAAGAATTGCTCTGTTGGAAGAATGGGACAATATCCCCATAAGGAGGATCAACGTTCTGATCAACTCCATGCATCGGAGAATACGAGCAGGAATAGCGGCGAGAGGGGGCCATACTGGATATTGACTTTTCAATTTCGAAAATTGAGGGTATCTTCCCTCTGCGAATCAATTACTGTGCAATTTATCAACAACAAATACTGGAAATTTGCAGTACTGCTCTTTAAAGGTAGTGCTTGAAAACCATGTAACGATTATTTTAAAAGAAATTTGATAAATTACTTTAATTCAACACGAAAGCCTACCCTGCGTTTCTTTTTTCTTTCAGTATATATATGAGAGCCTACAAATAATAGAATACCACTGTATTGTGAACATGTAATTTTATTTTAAATGACGAAAAGCAGCTATTAAAAAGAAATCATCAATTTACACAACACAAATCATATAATCAAAGCTCACCACAGGTGTGTAATATAACTCCGTCATAAGCAACATGTGATGCGTACCCACCCGAACATCAGAAGTGTTACATACTTAATATTAGCAGATAAAAAAATGTAATATACCAAAATTCAAGTTTCATTAATTAGCAAAGTGTTTACATAATGACAAGCAGCCTATGTGCTGAACTTGCATGGTCATTATTGGCAAAATGTGCATATACCAAAAAATCAGGTTATATTTATAAATAAAGTTTTAACATAATGACAAGCAGCCTTGTGCTGAACTTGCATGGTTAATATCGTCAGATATACAATGTAATATAACAATATTCAAACTATATTTAAGAAACCGATCTCATGTTCAGTGATATACCGGCTCTTATATCACGATTAGGAGTTCAGGTGTGTAGTAATTAATCACGAAGGCCGAATGGGCTGAGTGATAAATTTATATACACCTGAATTACAAATCGTGAGATAAGAGCCGGTATATCATTCAAAATGAGATTTATTTCCATTCCTGCACTTTTTTATTACTGAGAGGAACACGACTTAGGGGAAAACTATGTTTTGATATGACGTTGCTTTCCTTGATAAAATCACGTGTAGGCTATTCTATCTTTACTCCCGATTGTATTTGTTTTTGAAATATTCACAGGTTTTTTCAACTAACAAAGTGTTTTGAAATCAATCAGTTTTTTTATTAACAGTCTATGAACATTTTATTTTTATTATACCTTTGTCAAACTTTCATGTACTCATCATAGGCAATTTGTTACTGTCTCGTGCTAACACAACGTTTTTGTAAACAGTATGTTGTTACATGACATGCGCGTCTAAAATGTTAGTCGTGCACTTGCAATATGAAAAATAAGCGGGAGGGAATTTCAACAGCCAAACATACTTCCGGAAGTTTAGCGTGATATACTGTGCGATATATCACACTCAAATCCCTCTTTGCGTATAGAAGAGAAACTGTCAATAGTGTCAGAACAATAAGTAAAGTTTTGACAAACTGACAAGCAGCCTCGTGCTGAACTTGCCTGGTTAAAATGGAAAGATATATATCAAAGTTCAAGTTGCATTACGAATCTAAGTTGAAACATAAGCTAAAAAACAAACAGCCTTCTGCTGAACTTGCATGGTTATTGTCATTGTAAGCTAATATTGAAACCGATGCCAGTACTATAATTTAAACCCAACCATTCGCGAAAGGATGTCTATAATAATTTAGGCACACTTGCATGCATGTATTTAAAAAGTAAGTTATCGTACCTCTGTATTTGGAAACAAATTACCACAAGGCTACAAAGGAGTAGCCAGCTTGACAAGTGGAATGCAGATGTAATGTTGTAAAGAATTGGATTTTCAACGTCCAAGTCCTTTCCAATGCGAACTCAGTGTGATTTATATTTGGACATGTCAAAACCTAGGAAGGCAATAGTATTTCGTAAGTTTTCATTAAAGAAAGAATATTTTACTATATCCCCATTTAAGAATTGAGAAAATGAGCCATCGTTATGTTTGAAACGGGTTTAATAATGCTTAATTGCTGCCACTTGACATGCAACAGAACTATCTTTCTGTTCTGGCAAATATAAAGTCAGTGCCCTAGAACTATTAATGTGTATTTGCACCCCTGTTGTACAATTGGGCTGATCCAGCAGCTGAACCTAACCCTAACCCTAACAGCTGAACATCTGAACATCTTTGAATAATATGGCATGGCTATAACTAGTATCAATGACCTCCTTAAAACACAACTCTCATATGCGTACAAATCCATGAAAAGCAATGATGTCAAACCTGAAGTTTTATTTGTATTCCTAACGGAAATTAATATTTTAAATAAAATATGATGATTTCTTGCCTTGCTTTTGCATATTAATTGCTCTAACATGTACTGATCCTGTTTTACATTTTCTGAAATATTTTTTATTTTTATGTTAAGTATTACATTCTCATGTTTGGCTTTTGTGCTTATATCCTGTTTGTATTGTCCTAAATGTTGTTTTTTATTAATGTTAAGTATCACATACATCATGTTTAATTATTTTGTCTAATATTCTCGTTGTTTATGTTTCAATATCACAATTTTATTATTTCATCTATTACAGTTCTTAACGAATTTTAATGAGCGCCCAAAATGATCTTCGATGTCGACGGGCCTTTAAAACCCACTTATTTATTCTAGATTGTATGTGGGTTTTTTTTCTAATATTCATTATATGTATATAACATAAAGGTCAGTTGAACAAAAAGTTTCTGAATCTTGCCAGCACTTTTTATAGCCGAATTCTATGTATTTACGTACGTATGTTCGTCGGTGTAAACTATTATGTGGCCAGATTCCCGATGCCGCTTTGTAGTCTGCAGAAACTGGAGACGATATCTTTTCTTTCCATGAAAACCTTTCTGTTCGTCTTACATCGCCTGTAGGTAAATCTGAGGCTTCTCAGATCCTTACTAAGGTGGCTCTTGATTCAATAGTATCATATAGTCTCTTCCAACGCAGTTTTGATATTCATTTACATTTCATATTATTTGTTTGGCATCCTCACTATAATGTGACTTCGACTGCAAGGCTGTGTAAGCTATAATACGTCATATGTCCCATTTCAACTTACGCAGGTAGAAACAAATAAAATCCATTACGACTCGAAATCAGGACTTAGCATTACCAGTTCAATGCTCATGTAAAACCACTAACACCCCTTCGTACTGGAGGTGTGTCGGGATTTTACTTATAATTAAAACGGCCGCATATATATATATATGCTCATCCCTATTTTGGACAATAGAACAATCATTGACCTTTCGTCATGGTTCACTGCTCAAATTAGATGTATACCATGTTATAACATATAGGTCTGACACAAAAATATAGAAGTTATATATAATATGTTGTAAGTTAGACATAATAGCATGTCAGCTAGACATAATAGCATTAAAAACTTCCATATATCAACGTAGGACAGATGTGGCGTTCCATTACAGCACAAGATAAATTATCTTTTTATTGCATACTTTCATGTTATTAATTCATTTCATGATTGACAGCTTTTTTGGAATGTTAAACTTGTTTTGTCTAACAAATAAAACCTACAGCGGTTGTTTTATGTAACCAGCATACCATGAATATTAATGAGCCGATACTTGAAAGACAATGAATATAAAATGAGCCGATGCATTCTTCTTCATGGCGTTTGCTTTGAAAAAACAATCGTCGATTCCGTTTGATCTAGAACATTTTTGTTATAATTCTTTGTTCGTAGAAGCAATACATAATTGCAGATCTTATTTTCCCTATTGCCAATAAACATTGAAAATCAGTCATGACAACAAAATTACTCGGATACAATCGGATAAATCGCTATCCGCACCATAAAGGTGCCGTGAATAATTATTATTGCAAGATGTAGGAACGCGTTCTCTGAACTGAACCATTGCATATGAAATAATGTCAGGCGTATGATGTAGCTTCATTCTTCAATATTTTCAAATATGTCGTATTAAAACAATATATAAACTAATCCAGTGTGTGTGTGTGTGTGTGTGTGTGTGTCTTAGCATGTAAGTTATAACAGTAAATTGGTTGATTTCCTCGGAAATTGTTGAATCATTGAAAAAATTTCTCCATATCGGACATAGAAATGAAATCAGTTTTATCTTATACTACGAACGTTAATAGAAATATCCGGGGCGGAGAACACTCATGTTTTAGTCGTAAGAAATAATCATAATGGGATATTTTTTCAGTCGCCTGGATGACATGAAATTAAGTCACGTATATACAACATACGTTACGATACATATTCGCGTCATGAAAGCGTTACAAACACAGCTACATTTATGAAAGTATAACATCAATTACGAGAAATGAAATGCATTTGCACTCATCTTGTATGTTATATATAATCTTTATACTATTGAACGTTGGAAACCAGAAATCGTATAACTCTTTGAGTTTCCGATGCACTCGTTTGTTAGACGCGAGTAAATGCGACGCGGGATAGAGTTTCAATGGTAAATAAACCCTAAATTGTCTTCAAACTATTTTGTTAGATGAACGTTTGGGACTTTACTTACATTTTGAGTCAGAATATACCATTCATACATAGTCATATACATGTGTTTTATGTACTTTATAGTTGAAAATTGTTTAATTTAATATATCCCCATGAATAATTGTCCAGTTTATTGACGTTTTAGAACTATAAGGTTTACGTTTTTAATCAAAAAGTATATATCGTTATATTCTTTTAAGTTTAAAATATTATCTAAAATGAAGGAATCCAGCTTCAATACTTGTCCCTTGATTTAATGTCTCTACAGTAACGAAAGTATATAGTAAAAGAATAATGACTGGCCCCTGAAAAAATATCTTTCCATAACTTCTTTCATATTAAAGAGTAGCTACTGGGAACAGTTTGGCGGGATAATGGTTCCTCGGGTTTTTAGAAATAACAAGAAAAACAGATTTAATCGAAGGTTAGTCTCTGGGTAATTATGGTTTATGTCTCTAATGTAACACATATATCAGTTTTCAGATGAAATGTATGTCGTCGCAAAGTTATTGGTATAATTATACAGGAAGTAAGTTCAAATTCATTGTTATTCTGTATTTTCTGAAGGCAGGCATTTTTTTAAACTGTTTAAAAGGGTCTGTCATGTAACGGTATTTTGTTAAAGTAGGGACATTTTTTGCATTGTATGTTTTATCAAAGCTGAAATTGAACGGTTCTACTACTTGTCAGGTAAATAGACTTTATTGATATTTAAAACAAGAGCATCAAACTTCTACGTAAACAACAACTTATTAGTGAAAACATAAAAGATACATTTAATTTCTGGATAAATATTAAGGAGGGACAATTGTGCTACACTAGCCGACTATTGGTGACTTGTTCTTGAACAAATCTTGTCATCATACATATTTCAGTACAACAAGCTTGATAAATATGAAAGTTAAAAACATAATGCCATTGACTACGGACGCGATATTCACAGAATCGGACTCTTGTACAAAAACGTTATCTGTCCCTCGGACGTTAACGCTTTCCCACATGTAGACACATTTTGATGCTTGTGCAGCAGACTTTTTTTGAAAATTTTGTGACATAAGAAGAACATAATCATGAAGAAAATGTCTCCTACTGCCACAATATTTTCAACTATGTTCAATAATGGTACTTTCAGTCATAGGGGTTTTCTAAATGTAAGTCTAGATGTTATAAAAGTCACCTCGTGCTGATTAATTGTAAGGATTAACATTTCCCGATTCTGTAAAAATATTTCAACCAATACATTATCCGCGTGACTTTACGAACGTGAATTATGAATTTCTGGTCTGTTTTGTTCTCAGCTTATATATAGCCTCGCCTGTGTCTCTACTGTTCCATATTGTAACATGACTCTGTGTTACTTGACAATGATAAACCATACAGAATACATTAGCCGTGCTGTAGGAAAATGGTTTGAGAAATATTGAGGTAATCGGGTTTTAAATCTATCGCTGCCAAAGGCAATTAAATACTTTTGCAAACAATGCAGATTCAGGTGAGACAGCTCTTAATGTATTTACCACTTAGACATTAAACATTACCAAATTTCCAAATTTCATTTTTGGTGAAAAATGGAGTGTCCAATTTTCGACTTAATGACATTCGGTAGATAAAGAGTTAAAGTCACTATGTTTGTTAGACGTTTCTTGAAGCCTTCTTTGACTCATTGGAACATGTGCAGGGTTAAATCTAGATCGCACATGCACATAGGTGTATTTGTTCATGGAGCGCCGCTCAAATAATCCATGTGTTTGTGTATTGATAGGCATAATGCTTTCATCAAGTTATCAATACCATTAGATTTTATAAAACTTTTCCATTAGGAATCCGAACATTATAAAGGTGGATTATAATAACCATTCTAAGAGAAAAACTGCAAATTTGGTTAGGAAGGTTCTTTGAGAAAACAGAACAATATAAGAGACGTTGCGAACTAAGCACATTTGTTATAGGTTTACATACCATCTTTTCTATGAGAAATCAGCAACCTCTTTTCGATATAAAATATCTCTTAATCTCTTGTTAATATAAAAAGCTTTGATATGAGAAGGCTTGAACTTTTTTAATGACACTAAATAGCAGTTCCCGCTTTGCCCTAAAAGTAATATCATAACTAGTGTGACAGTTTTTATAAAATGATGCACTCAATATGTCATTGCTAATAATGTACTTTAAACACATAATTCACCATTTTGATTCAATAATAAAATTACTGAAACAATTCCAGTTATGATAAGATATTTAAGTGTAAGTTTTCCAGCTTATACTTCCAGGGTTTTTTATAAGTGACTTCCGCAGATAAAGGTTTGCTCTATGATTATTATGCAGCTTTCGATTTATATATTCTAATAATGCAATCCGACAGCTGCAATCAGTGCTGATTATAGGTCACTAAACAAGTTCTATTTTTTGCAAGGCGGCTTTCAATTTAATTTACCATTTTATTCATTAACGATTATTTAAGTCAGTCTAAAATAACATAATCTAAATAAGGTAATAGGCATGCTAAACATGGCTTTGATAACAGCTGTTGGGAGACATCATACAAACCGGTAAAGACATTTTATAATGTTATTATATACCTGCATATTTTCCGGTGCACATACATGCAGTTGGAAATGCGAAGTCAGACTTGACGGATTAAAAATAGTGTAATGGTCCGTCACAGAAATACGATGTGACGTCATTCAAAATGAGTTAGTGGAGACTAGTTTACACGCCAATCATAAATTGTATTTAATGTGTAAATGTATTTTTTTCGTTATTTAAGATATATAATTTCTTTAATCTGTCTTTACAGATTATATAATGTATATTAAAAAAAGAAAACTATGTTGAAGAAGCAATATGCAGAAGCAATATAGGGATTGATATTGTCTACTCGTGGTGAAGACAATTTGACAAGGCATATAGGTCTCGTGAGATATCAATTGTTCACGCCCTTCGTAGAACAATATCAAACCCGATATCGCTAATGGAACATAATATTCCCTATTGTAGATATGTTATCCTACTATACAAATACAGTAACATTATTGTATAATTATATGATTACCAAACAGATGTCATTTGTGGTCTGCTCGTGAATGCTTTAGCAGTTTCTATGTAGAAATGTAAGTAAGAGAGTCAGAGAGCGATATCGTGAAGGACGTCTTTTATACACCCACATGGTGAATGTTAATCACGAGTCCGGAAGTAGTCCTCCAGCACAGATGTCGTCGTTGGGGATACAACAGTTGACGAGAAGTTCAAATTAACATTAATTATCAAACTGCCAACGTTTTTCAAAAGTAGTTGGCCAAAATATAGTTTATACATGTACCTTAGTAAGCTGGTATGCAACTATTAATAATTCTATAAGATGTATTACTCATTCTACCTTTAAACATGAGATTATATTTGAAAACTACCTGAATTGTATCGCTTACCATAAACTAAGAGTAGCACTTTGTTAATTCAGAGTTCATCTCACGATCAAGAAATTAAAATTGGCAGATACAAAAATAAAACAAGAAACGCAAGACCGCGCAAGGCATGTCATACACATTTGTTTAAAAACGAAAATCACTTCCTTTTAATCTGCACTGCAAACTCTGAACCCTAACTGCGAAAAAAGAATTTAATAACATACTATCCAATTTGGTCAAATTTACAAAAGAAAATCAAATTTAATGACGTTAAAGAACTGTTGAATTTAAGTAGGTATAACTATTTTGCCCCTTCAGAGCAAAAACTAATAACTGAAAGATAAGTTATTTTATTGAATACTTTGTATGTTATACTTCTCGCCTAATTTCATCACTATCTTTTTTTGTAAGAAGTATTATGTACTCATGTAATAAATGAATTGAATTGTCTTGAAGAATGGCGTATTCGACATTTCGTCTCATTGTATATATCTTATTATTCTATCTATTTTCAGATAAGGAAGTATTAAAAATAGTTAGGGTAACTTCTCGGGTTACGATAACGGTATCTTTCGTCATTATCAAACATAATATACAATACAATGTATTTTATAAAAACAAATAATGTGTTTATAGCAATTACAACATATACAAAAAATACAAACCTATGCATGGGTCTTTATAGAAGAATTTACAAATATTTAAAAACGTAAGAGTTTATGGGAAAACTACTTTGTTCCTAATATAAATTGAAGATGTGAAAGAACCTTAATATTATCAACTCTAAACCATTGCAGACTAAGGTGTAACCATCCATTTGTCTACTGCTCTCGATGTTTCATTGAACCCGGCCGGGTAGCTCAATTGGTAGCGTATCTGACTCGTGATCTGGAGGTCACGGGTTCGATACCCACTTGCGGCGACATTCTTTCGGGCGATGTTTTCCATTGCCTCTCACCTCTGATCTATGTGAGAAAGTAGTCAGTGGCTTCGAAAGAATGTTGTGTAAGAACTGGTGTGGGAAAGCCAGGAAAACATGGGTAGGTGCATTGACCGCCGTGATATGACCAAAGCTGTTGAAAGTGGCGTTAAACTCCAAACAAACAAACAAACAAATGTTTCATTGAAACTGATCTATATTTAGATCAACAAATTATAGTTCTAACATAATTTAAATACATAAATGTAACAATTGCATGTACACTTAGCCAAATACAATATTAGCCTTTCCAGATGTAACGTATTTGATAAAAAATTGATAAAATTTGCTTCCGTGTTAATGTATACATGATGCATGTGAACAGAACATATATGAACGTTCACAAAAGATATTTCACGTGATGGTAATCTGAAAATTATTGTCTTGACAGATCTTTTTTTTCCATACCTACATCCCAGATAAACGATGGTGAATAAACAGTTAATACTTAAAGCAGAGAAACCATTCAAATGACAGTACAAAAATTGGCAAAATGCAATACATGCAATTTGAATTTTTAAACGTGTACCGAATTTCAATAAACATTCAACCTGGAAGAAATATGTAGAGTGACTTTGCTATTTATTTTTTTTGAAGACAGTGTGGCAGCATTTCTGATTGCTTATACGAACAATCAGAAGTGTGCTGTGCCATTCTCTTGATGTGAGCAATGGCTTGTTTTCCATATTAATCTTTTGGTTCCTATATAGATATTGGGAGTGTTGTGTATTGTATTCCAGGAACAAAGTGATAGACAAAACGACGATCAATCAATTTAAATGTTAATTGTACAAGAAACGATTCAAATGGTTTATTAAAAGCTTGCAACCAACTTAATCATTAAAAAGACAACCAGTTTTAAACCAAAAACTGTGGAATTATCTATTGGTATAGACAAAAAAGTGGCACATGCAAATCATATACTAAAGAAAAATAATGGACCAATTTAACATGGAAGCTGAATCCTAACGGATAATTGTAGTTCAAATATTTGTATACGTGTATATGGAATATGTGTAGGATGGCAAAAGGTCTGCGGAATTATCCAAACTTAAGATAATTCATAATAATGTCACCTGAAACCATTAAATAACTTTTTACAAAAAAACAGGTGTGCACATCATAAGAAATAGATTTACGTTATTTTGAAAGTGCACATAGATAATATTTGAGTTGTTACTAATACCGTTTTTATTATTCTTTGTACCTTATTATTTTTGTCGCTAAAAGATATTTTATTTATTTTACCACAAATATTGAATATTAAAGTCATGTTGTGCATACGAACCTCATGTTATTTGAATAAAGGAACGTATTGACACTTACGGAACACAACAATACAAACAACTTCCTCATTTTGAGATTGATAATCAAGGGGTAAGTAAACCCTTTCTCTGATATTGATGACTTCACACACCCTTGTAGATTTGCTGTATGTGTGAAAGTGTTAACAGCCGTAAGTGTACCCGAAGACGCTGATTGCATAATATCCTCCACACATTTGAGTCTGATTACCTCCGCACGGCGCGTGACATCCGTCTTTTCCTCCATACCTGTGGTATGTGTCGTCACCACAGAAACAGTGTGAGGTCTGTAAAGGTGATAACGGAAATGTCTCAAGTCAGTTGACGATCAAGTATTACGGATATTTATTGAACTGTTAATTTACTATCAGCTTCACTTGTTACTCGATAAAGTCGATTTGTGAATACAGTAAGACACAGGTCATGAGCAAAAATTTAAAAAGGGGAAAAGGAATAAATCCTTTCTGGTGTCTAATTTTATACGAAAAAAAATTTTTTTTTTTTTTTTTTTCAATAACCCATGAAGCTTTCTGAAATGAAACTGGAAAAATCCATGGGGGCCGCCATTTTGGATATGTATAAAAGGCAGACGTAAAACACAGATTAAAAATTCTTGTCGTCTTTTTAATATATTTTTTTTTAAATCGGTATTTTGGGTATGTATAAAATGAGCAGAAAAACACGGATTGAAAATTATTGTCGTCTTTTTAATCATTTTTTTTAAAATCGGTATTTTGGGTATGTATAAAATGAGCGGAAAAACACGGATTGAAAATTATTGTCGTCTTTTTAATCATTTTCTTTTTTAAATAGATATTTAAGATCATTAAAATGCTGTGTTATGTGGGAATAAACATTTGTACGAAAAGTTAAAACTAAATGGAAATCTGTAAGAAATATGTTTTCCCGTTCGTAAAAAAACCGACAGCATTAGCCTTCTACGCCCGAACCTAAATGTTAACTGTATCGTAGCCGAAGAAGGACGTGACGTCATTTCCGTTACACTTCATCTTGGCGTAACGTCAATGGAGCGACGTCGTTTCCCGCAAAAAAAGTGGTATCAACATGAAAGACCCCAAATTCCTATACATGAGTTATTGCCTCACTCATTCAAAGTATAATTATTTATCAAACATTGTGGCAAAAGGATAACTTTCTCATAAGGAGCAATTGTTCTTTTGGTGACAATCTTTTCCTAAATCGTCTGTTACATAGGCCTCAGAAACTGTCTCTAATAGGGAAAGGGTTTAGCAGAAATGTGACCCCTTACATAATTTGTTCCAGTCATATTGACTGGTTGAAAAAGGTAGTCGCTAGATGGCATCAGTAAAGGGCTGATCTATTTGCTTTTTTACCATAATGCAGGTGATCGATTAAGGATCATCTTGACCCTCATGTTTTAACCTCGTTCATTATAAATGTATTCCTTGATTTTCTGAAAGTTTTTACTTTATTATTTTCTGTTCGTAATAATAGACGACAGCAATACGAATTCCAAATATGTTTTGATAATGCAAGAAACATGACATTAACATTATTATTGTCTAGTCAATTACTTATAAATCCTTTTTGTATGGCCAAAGTATGTTCTTTGATTTTTGTTTATAATTATCTTGCGTTTTTTCGTAAATAGGTAGCACCTATAGATATATTACTTAAGCTACTGTAGTAGTACCATGTATACACGTACAATTACTTTAACAGTCGTTTGATGTTTCTTCTTATTTCCTTGTAAATAACAAAAACTTCAAAATTGTTTACAAAAAAAGTGGTTTTAATAGAAGTTGCTTTGAATATGACAAAAATACATGAAATAACACTAGGTTATAATTTTCTTTCCTTTTACAAAACATTTTGACATACCTTTAAGTATACCAGTCCTACAGTCAGTGAAACAGTTTGGTTAACCACGCTACAATTCGCCAAACAAATTACAGCTTCATGTACTTTAAAATAACTTTTATATGATTGGTGGATTACCAACCCTGGGCTACCAAACTGTTTCACTGAACGAAAAGAATGTAAGAAAACGATATTTGGAAATATCATTCAGTTTGTAAGGAGTAACGAAGTCACTTGTGGTCTAAACATACACCTTCTAATTATTTAGGGACATACCTTACAGTTAACATAGACTGTTAATCAAGAGAGTCAAGTATGACAATGGTAAACAATATGCATTTGTCGTTTCACACAAAGAGAACATTTCCATGTCAGGCATCATAATGTTTTGCGCTTTCTGATACAATGTCTAATATGGACGTCTTAAAACAAAGCATACAGAAGTGTTTTATGCGTACACTTGGATATAACTACCTTTGAAATATATAACAATATTGGCATAAAGTTACTGGCATTCCGTTTATAGCTTTATTGCCAAGTTTTGGTAACGTAAGGGGATCAGTGTACTTGATTTCCTACGAAACAGGACATATGGCAATCAAACCTGATAAAGTGATAATTTTATTGGTCAATTGGTTGTGATCAACACTCCTAATTAACATGACATGTAAAACGGTGGTCAACCTTTTGGAAGCAAATGTCAGCGCTAATAGTTCACTATCTATTGATGAGGGCAAATGAATTCAATGACAGAACAAATGAAGCAAAGTTAGGCAGTTCGGTCAAATATTAAACCTTACCGCATACATTCTTGGACAATGTAAAAAGAAAGCTAGAAAGACAATGAACTCTTTGCATATATATTTAAATGTATTCCATTTATACAACAGTTCAAATCGAAGTCCTACATTTCAGTTCAAGCGAGCAAAGCAATTGGAGACATTTGAATTTTTGAACGATCTAAAGAACAGTTTTCTCTTTTATAGAAATACAACAATGCTCTTGGATCGCCGTCAACGTCAATCATTTGCCTAACGGTCATTGCAGCTGCCTATACTGCTGCACGGGTCGTTTTAGATTATAGGTGAAAGATCTCTCGATCGAGTATCGGTAGCTCAGTCGATAGCCTAGCTGGATCCAGGGATTGTGAGTTCGAACCCCAGCTCGGCCAAAATACTTCCCGACGTTTAACAAACGTCACTGTGACAAGCGTTTCTTTCGTTTTCCATCAATGGGCTTAAAGTCTATTATATCTGGAAAAGCAACCAGTTGCATGGAAAGTCTGTTGTGTGGAGTAGTTGTGTGATAAAGCCAGGACAAACATGAGTAGGTGAACTGGCCGCCGTGATATGGCTGAAGAATTGTTGAATAAGGCATTAAACCACAATCAATCAACCTCCATCGAAAACATCCGAATATTGTATGCATTTTATACAAATGTGCCTGCTTAACTTTTATGGGCAGTATACATCAAAGCACCATGCATATGCTTATACATCTACGTCAATTGATGACGACTAGTGTCTAAGTGTAATGCAGTAGAGTTGTATTGTCATAACCAGTTAATGTTATTTAACTATCTACCGTTTGTTGTTGTACTGAGAATATAATCATATATTTACCTCTACTCCAAAGAATGCGTAACCAAATGTCTTGCAGCCTTCGAAACAAAGCTCTGCTGTCATGGCGTTGTCGCTTGCATAGTAATGCAGTAATGCTCTTGTATGGCCCACGCCGTCAGTCATACATCCAATATATTTGAATCCTGTTATATGCCCTGTCAAATAAAGAGTCCCACGTTTGTAAACACTGTCAAAGCAAATGATCAGACTATAACCATTTATACTTGATCTCCACTCATGTCGGCTCTGGGTTAACCCATTCCCATGTACAGCCGCGTGTTGACGCCTCGAAGCAGACGACTTGTGGCAAAAGAGGTCATTGCTCAGACTGAGTAATTTCACCTTTAGCCGCAATGTTTTCAACCGTAATCAATACTCATACTTTCATATATAAGATGTTTTAGCCTAAATGTGTTCCAAAGTCGTCTGCTGCAGATTTGTGGGAAAAGGTTATCTTCTTAAGTGATCACAAATCACAATTTGTAAAATGTATAAATGTATTTAACTTGTGTATGGGCCGGTGGCCCGATTATGCATTTGAATTGAATTGATCCCGAGGTCTGGTTGATGTTTGCCAGTATCGCCTCTATAGTGCGGCACTTGGTTTGGCTCTATCGGTGTTCCTCTTTCCTTTCGACCGTCAAGGTTTTTGGTATTATTTTTTTCTAAGTAAATTTGTAATCCATATCCACCTGCCTTCCAAAGCGATGTCGCCTTAATTGTTTTTGATAAATTTCTGACAATAAGATATTGGGTAAATAAGCCGATGTCAAATATGTAGTGATCTTGAAATACTAGGAACAGTACTAGACAACATGTAGTTGAGTGAGAGACACTTAGAAGCACATCAGAAATGTCTAAGTTCCCAGGTTTAACAATCATTCATGTTTACCAATGCACCACGGTGTTATTCTAAAATTACATGTATCAGTCAAACGCCAATGCTTCTTCCGATAAAAACAACCGGATTAGAAGTGAAGTCCCACTAGCTCAACGCCAATGCAACTTTGAAGTTTGCCTTACAGGAAAGGTAAGAAAATCAATATTGTCGAACGCAGGTCATTTATTGCTACACGCATCGGCTGTAAAATATACGGTCCGTCCCGTTGGTGTAGTGGTAGAGTGTCCGCTTCAGATGTAGGACGTCGCGGGTTGGATCACTGGCCGGATCCTCAAAGACTTTAAACATTTTGTAATAATGGCTGCACTCCTTTGCGCTCAGGGATATGGGACTAGCATTACGACTGACTGGCTGGTGTCGGGATAAAAGGTATCGTAGTACTAGTTACTACAAAGGAAACGCCGTGAAATGACTGACAATGGGTTTAAAGCGGCGTAAAACACCAAACAATTAATCAATCAAGAAGTTTTGGAATATGAATACCATGGTGTTTTCATTGTAAATTATACGATGATATTAGATTGATCTACCTACCCGCTAATCTGTGTTCCAACAAGTCTTTGGACGCCTTTTATATAATTATGGGCTCAAATAACCACAAAACGATATATATTTACCATTTGTTAAACAAGCGCAACAGTTACACAATTTAATTCAATTAGTTGTTCATGAAATTGTTTAACTCTACATGTGATGGGCCAGAGGCCTTTATTATCCATTAACATATATTGCATTGTATTGTATTACATTGTATTGTATTGTAATCGAAGTTTACTGGGAAGTTAAGAAGACCAATACTGTCGAACGCAGGTCATATATTGGTACACACACCGGCTGTAAAATATACGGACTGGCATGGGATATCAAACTTTCCGAGTTCAAGGATGTAAAACGACAAACAATGCATCAAAATGTAAAATTAATTCCGTATTTGTATGCTTCAGTTCAATATGTTCACTCGTGGCCATCGTAACCCATTATGTTTAAGTCGAGCGGACAGACAGATTTGATCATAATCAAAATAATGTCTCATTATAAGTTGCGAATGTTTTAATGGGGTTACACCATTTTTCAACGTTATGTCAGTTATGTTACTGCGGCATAACGATTATTCATAATCTCTGGGTCACACACTAGTACGTACTTTGACGGTTATTCAAGGACACTAAACCATGAACGACGTGAGCGGTAATCGAAGCTGGGACACATAGACCAACTTTCCCCACGCTTACAACTCGGCAACGAATTATATTAGATGCCTATTTCATGTTCTATATCCTTATTTAAGGGCGACATTGTGGGGGAAGTGGTCCATGTAGACCTCTGCCAAAATATTTAAAAGAAACCATACCTGCGTAGTGAATTATATTGGTCTGGTTCCCGTACAATCCCGCCTTGTTAACAAACTGGGTTCCTTCACAGATTCCGGCTGATTCAGTATAGAAAATGCCCGTGCAAGTTTCACTGTTATACTGACGACATATAGCAGCACAGACGATCGCGCTTGGAACATCCATCCTGGTAAACAGTACGTCATATGAACCAGCTACGCCGTAAACATCATTATACTTATCAAAACGAAAAGCGTTCATAAAAGAAGAAAAATACAAAACGCCGAAAAGAGTTATCGGAATATCCATCTTTGTTCAACTATGTCAGTGTATCACGCTTTGTTTATTGGTGTGAGCGTTAAGTGAACTGTATGCCAGTGAATGTAATAGACGATCATAACATTGCAAGTGAACACAAGGTTAATTCAGATAATAGCCCTATCGCTCACCTGAATTGAGATTGGTTTTAGTATACGGCACTGCATAACCAAAAGGTATATTAGGACCGGACTGATTTCTTTCATCCTACTCAATTCAAAACTACACAAGTGACTCTTTAGCCGTTCAATGAAACTCTGGCCTGGAGTGCGCATATGCCTATCTTTACGCGCCGCCAAGTGGGCAGATTTTTGTTTTACCAATTGACATGATTTAAACAAGTTTTTCTATATATCTCTATGTAACATAGGTGAACCACGGGGCGGGTTAAACTTTTGGCTCAGGGGTATAATTTATACAATCTGGGTAGAAGACCACTAGACAATGCTACACTACAGATATCAAATATCTAGGCCTTTCCGTTTCAGGCAAGAAGATTTTTAATGTTTAAAAGAAATCCTTTTGGTTGCCATGACATGGAATTAGAGTCTTTGAATACATTTGAAAGGGCACCACCCAAGGAATATCCACAGTTGGCCAATAGGTTAAGGAAGCGATGTCGTTTAAAGCAATTGATTACGGACGATGGAGGAAAAGTGATCACAAAAGCACACCTTCAGAACTGCGTGCTCATATGAGCTAAAACAAAAGATGAAAAGGAGCAATATGGCGGCCATGCGTGTCGACCAATATAGATTGATTGCACATATTCTGTAAAGGGTAACCCAAAAGCAGAAATCGGAAAACATATTTTAGATTTCTTTTTAGCCATATCAACGGAACTTGCCTTGCCCCCAGGCGACGAGGATGTTCATCACAGTAGCTGAAGAATAGTCCACCTCTTCCCGTTATATATTCAAACCAATCAGTCACTTAAACAATAACGTAGAGGAAGATTACAGTGTTTATTGTTTCAAAGAATAACTATTTTTCTACATCATAAAACTTGCGTCACGCACACCGCCAATAAGGTCAAATGTCAATCTTCCCTTATCAGTAATACTAGCCCTCGTTTCAAAAAGAGATAACGAGTGTACTTACACGCAAATTATCACATATCTGGATCTTGTTTTCATCCCTTCATGTATCATCTTATTTTATCATTTCCTCTAAATAAATTCTTTGTTTTGAAAAAGAAATCATTGTACTCTTTTTTTTTCCATAAATTGTGTTGGATATTGTATACACATTGCCTATGGACGGGTAAAACTCGTCGGCTACGCCTTCGGTTGATTGGTCTATCCGTATAAGGAACTAAACCCGTCATGTTGTATGGTCAATTCAGATGGTTCGAACCCACTTGGCAGATGATCACAATATGCAGATGTATGTGATATAATTAGCTCACCTGAATTCGTAGTGTTTTTGATGTGCCACTCAATGTCGCCGTCCCTTCATTTTAGTGAATTAATTTCGAAAAGCGGATCAGTGCTTTGAGAAGAGAGGATTTACCAAGCTTGCAACATAGGCATTAAATGGAAATTTAGACTCGGCTCCTTTCGCCTTGTTTCTTAATAAATTAAGCTGGGCTTGAACAATTTTGGTAGTTTTATAGGAAACGATTATCTAAGCAAGTGTGAACGGACGGTGAGTGATAACAATAGCTCAACCAAGTCACCTTGTGCTCAGGTAAGCTAGAGAAAATAGACAACACATCCATCAACATTAATGATGCATGAATCTCCGAGGGTTGAAAAGCAAGCCTGTAGGTTGGAACATTGATATGTTTGTTACGTCTGTTTTAACTGGCATGGCCCATAAATAACTATACCTTTTTCTTTCAGTAAGTAAATATTTTATGATAGTGACATGTGTATAACAAAACAAACATATAACAAAATGGGCCTATATGTCACTGTTAAGAAAAACTAATATTTACACAGTGGGTACATTTTACTGTTCCATCGGATAAACATAAGTACGCAGCACATAGTCGCTCAAGTAGTTGGTATATAAGGCTAGAGACATACCAATCGCATGGACCTTTTCTTTCTAATACAATGACGATTTATTCACTGTTAAATGGGTGGTTCTCGCTTGGCAACAATGATATTTACGCCATCGGTAAAAGAGCAGTTACACAATTGCAAAACAAAACAACAGTCATGGAAAATATAAATAATGCTGAATTATATGGCTGTATGACTTGAGTTCTTTACAGAAACGAAAGGTCAAGAAATCTTCTCATACAATATTTAAAATAAACATTGCAGTAAACAAACTAAACAACATAACATGAATGAATGAACAAAATAATCGATTGATTGGTGCTTAACGCCGTTTCAATAATATCACGGCGGTCAGTTCACCTACTCATGTGTTTCCTGGCTTTCCCAAACAATTACTCCTCACAACATTATTTCCATACGACTGGCTGCTTTTCTACATAGACTGTAAGCCTATTGATCGAGTGATCGATAGTGACTTTTGTCAAAAGTTAGTAAGTATGTTAGCCGATGTATGTTTTCGGACATAATTGTCATAAAGTAGCACATGTTGTGCTCTGGGGATAACTGTTTAAAACCGTCTTTATCGATGATATCCCCAAATAAGTCGGAATGTAATCACCTGTAATTAAAGATTGTATTGGTTGGAACCAGCTAATAAGTAAAGACCTATATCAGCCGGTTCTTTGTATATGTCTGATTATCTGTCTTATAAAGTCATTAAGTCATAAAGTATAATTTTGTTTGGAGTTTAACGCCGCTTTCAACAGCTTTGGTCATATCACGGCGGTCAGTGCACCTACCCATGTGTTCCTGGCTTTCCCACACCAGTACTTACACAACATTTTTTCGAAGCCACTGACTACTTTCTCACATAGATCAGAAGTGAGAGGCAATGGAAAACATCGCCCGAAAGAATGTCGCCGCAACCGGGTATCGAACCCGTGACCTCCAGATCACGAGTCAGATACGCTACCAATTGAGCTACCCGGCCGGGTTCATAAAGTATAAAGTCATAAATTGTATTGCCCCAGCTAATAAGTGAATACCTATATCAGTCGGCTACATGTATATGTCTGATCAGTGTCTATCATATGTTTTACGATCTGATTATTAATGACTGTAATGCCGGGACCCAGCTAATAAGTAAAGACCTAGATCAGTCGGTTAAATGGTTCAGTCTGATCAGTGTCTAACCTCTTTCTTACAAACTCATTATTAAAAAGTGTACTGCCGGGACCCAGCTAATAAGTAAAGACCTAGATCAGTCTGTTAAATAGTTCAGTCTGATCAGTGTCTATCCTCTTTCTTACAAACTCATTATTAAAAATTGTATTGCCGGGACCCAGCTTATAAGTAAAGACCTAGATCAGTCGTGTTCATGTATATGTTTGATCAGCGTCTATCCTCTCTCTTAAGACATACATCAGCCAGTGGAAATACACGTTCTCTAACTACTTACAATATATACCGATACACACAGATATTCTGTATCCACGGACACGGACGCGTTACCTCACCGAACCATGTAATAAACGGGTAATATATATTAATGCATTAAAACACAAAAGGTCCAAGTGAATCACAATTTTAAAACGTTAGAACGAAAAACATGGAAAGCACGTAGTGAAAATAAATATATTTAACTACGGAACATGAAAGGAAAGCATGTTTATCCATGTCAAAAAGAATATTGCCCCATTTCTCTTGTATGCAATGTTGTGTTTGCATTGAACTTACCTTTTTCTTACCTTGCTTTCTCATTGTGTCTTTGCAGGTCAAGTCTAAGCTGGCTGCTTAATGGCCTGCAGACGATGACGATAACGGAGAATCACACGATCTTGCTGATGAGATCGAGGCCATGACGACAACTTCGGCTCTCTCCAGACCTGAGGTGTTGGACGTCGGCACAAGCGCTCATCACCCAGGGCAACTGCTGATGAGGAGAGAGACTCCTGACCTCACACGAAGAGAGAGGTCTTCAGTCGATGCAACTGCAGGAGAAGCTCACAAACCTGATCAAACCCACAGTGCATTCCACAGAGAGGTCAACATATGGGCAAAGTCGGTGATAGAGGACCTCGACAGCTCGTTGTGGAAGCAGTTCCTGCAGGAGCACAGTCAGCTACTCTACACATTTCTGGATATGAACGACCATGTCCGGATGGGTGCTCAATACCAGGCTCAGCCTCCCCAACATCAGCAATGGCAGCCTGACTATGGGGAGCAGCAGCAATATAGCAACCCGCAACCTGGATCTTCCCAGACCCAGGAGTGCCACCCAGTGACAGCCTCCTACCCAGTCATAGTCGGTCACAGTCGACTTCGGTGTGGAATTCGCAAAGCTTCAGTTGGGTCAAGTCCCAGAATATGGCACCGGAGACCATACTGAAACCTTGCTACATCGGTCGAGAAGAACACCACAGAACGCGTCAACGCTCACCGACACCAGCTGTTCTGTCTCCAGGACAAGTGTCGATTCCCCAAGGGATAACGATGAATTGGGGTCGTTAAGTGGGGTTTTCTGACTCATTCGTGAATGAATTGCGCCGGGGACCGGATTGAAACAACAACAGTCAGAAATGAACTGTAAACTGTGAACTGTGGCTGAAATGAATACTGGACAGTGCTTATTTCATGTTTATAGTTAATGTTTCATTGATTTTTACCTTGTATTATTACATGAACAATATGACAATTACATACATATTTGTATCAATTGTGTTACCCCCGGGTTTAGAAATAAATTAGTTTGAAGGTAAAATGGGTTATTATGCCTCACCTTAACCTATGTAAAATGGACTATTGGCATAAATGTTGTGTATTTTAAAGTCACTAAATGGGCAATGTCTATATCATTCGGTCTTGCCATGGCACTGATCAAGCTGCTGAATTGAAGTAAAACTTACGGTATTTACGCTGTTTCTTGGCAGCAGTGCTATCTCTGTATGGTCCTTTTGTGTGGTAGACATCATGCATATTGGCATGATGCATCCATTCTCCAGGGACAACATCGTGGTAACCATCCCCGTGATCCAAAGCTGCAGAAGGGTCAAACCTATGGGGCATGGTAAAACGGGTTATGACTTTTTGTGATCCCGTTTATTGGGTAGTGTAAGTTGGTTGATTATCTAAAGTAGCTCATTTATTGTTGTGACTGATGTTGATCTGTCGCGGTTTCATCAATGTTGTTAGACATAAATGTTAAGTTGACGAACTTACGATATGATTAATCATACATGTATGTTGGGTTCACGACTAGTGCCAAATAATTGAGGAAAAGATTCCTTATAATATCTCAATCATATGTAAGCAACACAATTAATTTAATCTGGGGAATGATGCTTCTCCTAATAGACGTCGTACCATGTTAGGAGAGGGTCTATTGGACAAAGGTACTAAGAATAGTTGTAGAAATTATTATATTTGTAAAACCGTTTCAAAATGTATAAAATAGCCGTTTAATTAATTGATAGTAAATGTCTTATTAATATGATGTATGAACACATATTATTTGCTAAATAGAACTAACCCAACAAAACCGTCTTCAAATATTTTGAACACCAACACTTGAACTTTTCACATTATTGCTATTTAAGTAAAGCCAGCCCCGGTAGCAGGCTGTCAGTCAAGGGATTGTCAGTCCCAGCTCGCCCAACATACTTTCCGACGTTTGACAAAAATAACTGTGACAAGCGTCATTCGTCTGGCACCAGGAAACACATGAGTAGGTGAACTGACCGCCGTCATATGACTGAATCATTGTTGAAAACGGCGTAAAACTCAAATCAATCAATCAATATGTTAGTGGAGTGTTCCTTTGTCTAATTAATTAACAGTTGAAATAGTTTTCGTTATTCGAAATGGTATGACAAGCCCTTATTTTAAACATGAAATATCTGTCGATCCGCCCTCTGCACAAGATTTTACATTTGTCACTATAAAAAGCCATGCCACGACATAAAACTGTCAGTCTGTTCCGCTTTCTTACGATAACGTTTCCCGGGGGAATCGATTATTAACAAACGAATACGTGAAGAACCAAATTGTAAAGAAATAATGTAAACATGACTTAGATCTATAACATTGAGTAATAATCATTAACGTTCGTTGATAAGAGGAAGATCGTGGATAAAAATATCACGACATAGTTACACTTACAGTTCTTTGTGATCACATCAGAGATGTAAAGATCGACGGTTTCTTTACAAACTTCATACAGTTTTTTGTTTTGATTGGCGAGGAACTTGTTTTATTGCACGATACTCGGACGTACAAAGCATTATGGATGCCAATAAGAAAGGAAGCTCGGATGTGGCTCCCATGATATGGACAATATGTGCACCAATTATATTCACCATTGGAATTGTTGGTAATAGCCTCACCATTTTGGTTCTGAACAGACGAGCACGTAGGTCTTCAACAACGATCTATCTGACGGGATTGGCGACGGTTGATTTGATTTACATCCTGGTAGGTATTCCGAGATGGTGGCTCATCTATATCTTCAACTATGACATAAGACACTCCAGTGCATTCGTATGCAAGACGCATTGGTTCTTACTCTACGCTCTAGCTCAAATGTCATCGTCATTCCTGGTTATAGTAACTTTTGAGAGACTATTGAGTACTGCGAAGCCATATACTGTTGGAATCATTTGTTCATTAAAACGGTCTTTAATATACAGTGTGCTGATCGTATTCTTTGCGTCTTCTATCCATGCTCATATCCTATACGGTTTTGATCTCCAGTATGTAACAACCACCGAAAGCTTCGGCAACTATAATAGATCACTTGTAGACGAAACAGAAGGTTCGAGTCTTTTAAAAACCAACGAGAGTTATTATACCAATAATACATCATTCTGGGATGAAAGCGAAAGAAATGATTCAAGTATCACCAATGAAGAATTCAAAAGAAATTCAAACTTGACAACGAGTCGTCTCTTCTGCACTTGGTCACGTGATGCAAACTACCAGACATTTTACGAAAAGGTTCAGGGACCTCTTGTCTTTACATTGTATTTGGGTTTGACACAGGTCATTTGCTGTTCTTGTGGAGCATACATCGTGTGGAAGTTGATCAAGAACGGTCAAATTCGTAAAGGTCTGAACCAGAATAGAACCTTGAACGACAGTCGGACGACGCAAATAACAATAATGCTCCTGATAGTCAATGTGGTTTTCATTGTCTTTTCAACGCCCGTACACGTTTTTCTGATTGGTAGAACATACTGGCTGGGTACGGAGATGACACCAACGCAAGAAATAGCGTGGGCTATATGCATGATGGTGCATTTTCTAAATCATGCAGTTAATTTCATTTTGTATTTCTTGAGCGGTACTAGATTTCGGCAAAGGTTCTTTGAGTTCTTCAAATGCAAAGAATCCACGAGATTACCATCGGACGTATCCTCGAAAGACAGAGTCTCTGCCATCGTGATGGAGGACGATGCAATTGTGCAATACACGCATAGCGGTAATTCGTCGCTGCAGTCTTCCCCAATATAGATAAGGTTTGGGTAAGCCATGGAAGATAAAGAAACTGTTCAAATTCCGTATGATTTTCGCATGTCGTTGTTCCAGATCGATCTTGATCACAGGCTTGTCCGTCATTTGCATCCATCGTAAATGGCCAATAAGTCCCCTTGGCTCTTATGGTTGCGGGGATAAAAGTACGACTGATGTATGTATCAGTATCAGGATAAATAATACCTGCAGTTCTGTAAACTTACCAAGGAATCGTCGCGATAAAACTAATATTAGCCGTCCCGCGAGAAAACCAACATTGTGGACTCGGCGTAAAGTATGGAACCGGATCAGCCTAAGCATGCCGTGCAGGTTTACCCGGATAGACACTTTCGCCTCCTGTGGATTTTTTGTTTCATGAATCAATATTCTATACCTCTATCCCCTGAGACGGAATGTGTCGGCCCGGATCAGTCTGCGCGGTGTGCGGAGGTTGATCTGGGTTGATACATTAAGCAGAGGCCATGGTGTTGGTTTTCTCGCTGGACGGCTCAATTATATTATACTATTGACAGCCATACATACAAACAAAACCAAAACCGAGCAACACCGATTTTCGACGGTGTGGGGAGGAATCGCTTATGGAGTTAAATCTCCGTTGATTGTGCTGCAGGGGATTTTAAACGCGGTCAGGTACAGGGATGAAATTCTCCGTCCTGTTGTTGTCCCTTTTGTAGAGCGACGTAACCTCATCTTCCAACATGATAATGCTCGACCTCACGTTGCTAGAGTCTGTCGAGAATTCTTAGCTGATCATGACATTAACCCACTTGACTGACCGCCGTACAGTCCCGATATGTCTCCTATTGAGCATTTGTAGGACGAACTTGACAGAAGAGTACGGCGGTGTCAAAATCTGCCAGTTACCCTTGACCATTTAAGAATTGCTCTGTTGGAAGAATGGGACAATATCCCCATAAGGAGGATCAACGTTCTGATCAACTCCATGCATCGGAGAATACGAGCAGGAATAGCGGCGAGAGGGGGCCATACTGGATATTGACTTTTCAATTTCGAAAATTGAGGGTATCTTCCCTCTGCGAATCAATTACTGTGCAATTTATCAACAACAAATACTGGAAATTTGCAGTACTGCTCTTTAAAGGTAGTGCTTGAAAACCATGTAACGATTATTTTAAAAGAAATTTGATAAATTACTTTAATTCAACACGAAAGCCTACCCTGCGTTTCTTTTTTCTTTCAGTATATATATGAGAGCCTACAAATAATAGAATACCACTGTATTGTGAACATGTAATTTTATTTTAAATGACGAAAAGCAGCTATTAAAAAGAAATCATCAATTTACACAACACAAATCATATAATCAAAGCTCACCACAGGTGTGTAATATAACTCCGTCATAAGCAACATGTGATGCGTACCCACCCGAACATCAGAAGTGTTACATACTTAATATTAGCAGATAAAAAAATGTAATATACCAAAATTCAAGTTTCATTAATTAGCAAAGTGTTTACATAATGACAAGCAGCCTATGTGCTGAACTTGCATGGTCATTATTGGCAAAATGTGCATATGCCAAAAAATCAGGTTATATTTATAAATAAAGTTTTAACATAATGACAAGCAGCCTTGTGCTGAACTTGCATGGTTAATATCGTCAGATATACAATGTAATATAACAATATTCAAACTATATTTAAGAAACCGATCTCATGTTCAGTGATATACCGGCTCTTATATCACGATTAGGAGTTCAGGTGTGTAGTAATTAATCACGAAGGCCGAATGGGCTGAGTGATAAATTTATATACACCTGAATAACAAATCGTGAGATAAGAGCCGGTATATCATTCAAAATGAGATTTATTTCCATTCCTGCACTTTTTTATTACTGAGAGGAACACGACTTAGGGGAAAACTATGTTTTGATATGACGTTGCTTTCCTTGATAAAATCACGTGTAGGCTATTCTATCTTTACTCCCGATTGTATTTGTTTTTGAAATATTCACAGGTTTTTTCAACTAACAAAGTGTTTTGAAATCAATCAGTTTTTTTATTAACAGTCTATGAACATTTTATTTTTATTATACCTTTGTCAAACTTTCATGTACTCATCATAGGCAATTTGTTACTGTCTCGTGCTAACACAACGTTTTTGTAAACAGTATGTTGTTACATGACATGCGCGTCTAAAATGTTAGTCGTGCACTTGCAATATGAAAAATAAGCGGGAGGGAATTTCAACAGCCAAACATACTTCCGGAAGTTTAGCGTGATATACTGTGCGATATATCACACTCAAATCCCTCTTTGCGTATAGAAGAGAAACTGTCAATAGTGTCAGAACAATAAGTAAAGTTTTGACAAACTGACAAGCAGCCTCGTGCTGAACTTGCCTGGTTAAAATGGAAAGATATATATCAAAGTTCAAGTTGCATTACGAATCTAAGTTGAAACATAAGCTAAAAAACAAACAGCCTTCTGCTGAACTTGCATGGTTATTGTCATTGTAAGCTAATATTGAAACCGATGCCAGTACTATAATTTAAACCCAACCATTCGCGAAAGGATGTCTATAATAATTTAGGCACACTTGCATGCATGTATTTAAAAAGTAAGTTATCGTACCTCTGTATTTGGAAACAAATTACCACAAGGCTACAAAGGAGTAGCCAGCTTGACAAGTGGAATGCAGATGTAATGTTGTAAAGAATTGGATTTTCAACGTCCAAGTCCTTTCCAATGCGAACTCAGTGTGATTTATATTTGGACATGTCAAAACCTAGGAAGGCAATAGTATTTCGTAAGTTTTCATTAAAGAAAGAATATTTTACTATATCCCCATTTAAGAATTGAGAAAATGAGCCATCGTTATGTTTGAAACGGGTTTAATAATGCTTAATTGCTGCCACTTGACATGCAACAGAACTATCTTTCTGTTCTGGCAAATATAAAGTCAGTGCCCTAGAACTATTAATGTGTATTTGCACCCCTGTTGTACAATTGGGCTGATCCAGCAGCTGAACCTAACCCTAACCCTAACAGCTGAACATCTGAACATCTTTGAATAATATGGCATGGCTATAACTAGTATCAATGACCTCCTTAAAACACAACTCTCATATGCGTACAAATCCATGAAAAGCAATGATGTCAAACCTGAAGTTTTATTTGTATTCCTAACGGAAATTAATATTTTAAATAAAATATGATGATTTCTTGCCTTGCTTTTGCATATTAATTGCTCTAACATGTACTGATCCTGTTTTACATTTTCTGAAATATTTTTTATTTTTATGTTAAGTATTACATTCTCATGTTTGGCTTTTGTGCTTATATCCTGTTTGTATTGTCCTAAATGTTGTTTTTTATTAATGTTAAGTATCACATACATCATGTTTAATTATTTTGTCTAATATTCTCGTTGTTTATGTTTCAATATCACAATTTTATTATTTCATCTATTACAGTTCTTAACGAATTTTAATGAGCGCCCAAAATGATCTTCGATGTCGACGGGCCTTTAAAACCCACTTATTTATTCTAGATTGTATGTGGGTTTTTTTTCTAATATTCATTATATGTATATAACATAAAGGTCAGTTGAACAAAAAGTTTCTGAATCTTGCCAGCACTTTTTATAGCCGAATTCTATGTATTTACGTACGTATGTTCGTCGGTGTAAACTATTATGTGGCCAGATTCCCGATGCCGCTTTGTAGTCTGCAGAAACTGGAGACGATATCTTTTCTTTCCATGAAAACCTTTCTGTTCGTCTTACATCGCCTGTAGGTAAATCTGAGGCTTCTCAGATCCTTACTAAGGTGGCTCTTGATTCAATAGTATCATATAGTCTCTTCCAACGCAGTTTTGATATTCATTTACATTTCATATTATTTGTTTGGCATCCTCACTATAATGTGACTTCGACTGCAAGGCTGTGTAAGCTATAATACGTCATATGTCCCATTTCAACTTACGCAGGTAGAAACAAATAAAATCCATTACGACTCGAAATCAGGACTTAGCATTACCAGTTCAATGCTCATGTAAAACCACTAACACCCCTTCGTACTGGAGGTGTGTCGGGATTTTACTTATAATTAAAACGGCCGCATATATATATATATGCTCATCCCTATTTTGGACAATAGAACAATCATTGACCTTTCGTCATGGTTCACTGCTCAAATTAGATGTATACCATGTTATAACATATAGGTCTGACACAAAAATATAGAAGTTATATATAATATGTTGTAAGTTAGACATAATAGCATGTCAGCTAGACATAATAGCATTAAAAACTTCCATATATCAACGTAGGACAGATGTGGCGTTCCATTACAGCACAAGATAAATTATCTTTTTATTGCATACTTTCATGTTATTAATTCATTTCATGATTGACAGCTTTTTTGGAATGTTAAACTTGTTTTGTCTAACAAATAAAACCTACAGCGGTTGTTTTATGTAACCAGCATACCATGAATATTAATGAGCCGATACTTGAAAGACAATGAATATAAAATGAGCCGATGCATTCTTCTTCATGGCGTTTGCTTTGAAAAAACAATCGTCGATTCCGTTTGATCTAGAACATTTTTGTTATAATTCTTTGTTCATAGAAGCAATACATAATTGCAGATCTTATTTTCCCTATTGCCAATAAACATTGAAAATCAGTCATGACAACAAAATTACTCGGATACAATCGGATAAATCGCTATCCGCACCATAAAGGTGCCGTGAATAATTATTATTGCAAGATGTAGGAACGCGTTCTCTGAACTGAACCATTGCATATGAAATAATGTCAGGCGTATGATGTAGCTTCATTCTTCAATATTTTCAAATATGTCGTATTAAAACAATATATAAACTAATCCAGTGTGTGTGTGTGTGTGTGTGTGTGTGTGTGTGTCTTAGCATGTAAGTTATAACAGTAAATTGGTTGATTTCCTCGGAAATTGTTGAATCATTGAAAAAATTTCTCCATATCGGACATAGAAATGAAATCAGTTTTATCTTATACTACGAACGTTAATAGAAATATCCGGGGCGGAGAACACTCATGTTTTAGTCGTAAGAAATAATCATAATGGGATATTTTTTCAGTCGCCTGGATGACATGAAATTAAGTCACGTATATACAACATACGTTACGATACATATTCGCGTCATGAAAGCGTTACAAACACAGCTACATTTATGAAAGTATAACATCAATTACGAGAAATGAAATGCATTTGCACTCATCTTGTATGTTATATATAATCTTTATACTATTGAACGTTGGAAACCAGAAATCGTATAACTCTTTGAGTTTCCGATGCACTCGTTTGTTAGACGCGAGTAAATGCGACGCGGGATAGAGTTTCAATGGTAAATAAACCCTAAATTGTCTTCAAACTATTTTGTTAGATGAACGTTTGGGACTTTACTTACATTTTGAGTCAGAATATACCATTCATACATAGTCATATACATGTGTTTTATGTACTTTATAGTTGAAAATTTTTTAATTTAATATATCCCCATGAATAATTGTCCAGTTTATTGACGTTTTAGAACTATAAGGTTTACGTTTTTAATCAAAAAGTATATATCGTTATATTCTTTTAAGTTTAAAATATTATCTAAAATGAAGGAATCCAGCTTCAATACTTGTCCCTTGATTTAATGTCTCTACAGTAACGAAAGTATATAGTAAAAGAATAATGACTGGCCCCTGAAAAAATATCTTTCCATAACTTCTTTCATATTAAAGAGTAGCTACTGGGAACAGTTTGGCGGGATAATGGTTCCTCGGGTTTTTAGAAATAACAAGAAAAACAGATTTAATCGAAGGTTAGTCTCTGGGTAATTATGGTTTATGTCTCTAATGTAACACATATATCAGTTTTCAGATGAAATGTATGTCGTCGCAAAGTTATTGGTATAATTATACAGGAAGTAAGTTCAAATTCATTGTTATTCTGTATTTTCTGAAGGCAGGCATTTTTTTAAACTGTTTAAAAGGGTCTGTCATGTAACGGTATTTTGTTAAAGTAGGGACATTTTTTGCATTGTATGTTTTATCAAAGCTGAAATTGAACGGTTCTACTACTTGTCAGGTAAATAGACTTTATTGATATTTAAAACAAGAGCATCAAACTTCTACGTAAACAACAACTTATTAGTGAAAACATAAAAGATACATTTAATTTCTGGATAAATATTAAGGAGGGACAATTGTGCTACACTAGCCGACTATTGGTGACTTGTTCTTGAACAAATCTTGTCATCATACATATTTCAGTACAACAAGCTTGATAAATATGAAAGTTAAAAACATAATGCCATTGACTACGGACGCGATATTCACAGAATCGGACTCTTGTACAAAAACGTTATCTGTCCCTCGGACGTTAACGCTTTCCCACATGTAGACACATTTTGATGCTTGTGCAGCAGACTTTTTTTGAAAATTTTGTGACATAAGAAGAACATAATCATGAAGAAAATGTCTCCTACTGCCACAATATTTTCAACTATGTTCAATAATGGTACTTTCAGTCATAGGGGTTTTCTAAATGTAAGTCTAGATGTTATAAAAGTCACCTCGTGCTGATTAATTGTAAGGATTAACATTTCCCGATTCTGTAAAAATATTTCAACCAATACATTATCCGCGTGACTTTACGAACGTGAATTATGAATTTCTGGTCTGTTTTGTTCTCAGCTTATATATAGCCTCGCCTGTGTCTCTACTGTTCCATATTGTAACATGACTCTGTGTTACTTGACAATGATAAACCATACAGAATACATTAGCCGTGCTGTAGGAAAATGGTTTGAGAAATATTGAGGTAATCGGGTTTTAAATCTATCGCTGCCAAAGGCAATTAAATACTTTTGCAAACAATGCAGATTCAGGTGAGACAGCTCTTAATGTATTTACCACTTAGACATTAAACATTACCAAATTTCCAAATTTCATTTTTGGTGAAAAATGGAGTGTCCAATTTTCGACTTAATGACATTCGGTAGATAAAGAGTTAAAGTCACTATGTTTGTTAGACGTTTCTTGAAGCCTTCTTTGACTCATTGGAACATGTGCAGGGTTAAATCTAGATCGCACATGCACATAGGTGTATTTGTTCATGGAGCGCCGCTCAAATAATCCATGTGTTTGTGTATTGATAGGCATAATGCTTTCATCAAGTTATCAATACCATTAGATTTTATAAAACTTTTCCATTAGGAATCCGAACATTATAAAGGTGGATTATAATAACCATTCTAAGAGAAAAACTGCAAATTTGGTTAGGAAGGTTCTTTGAGAAAACAGAACAATATAAGAGACGTTGCGAACTAAGCACATTTGTTATAGGTTTACATACCATCTTTTCTATGAGAAATCAGCAACCTCTTTTCGATATAAAATATCTCTTAATCTCTTGTTAATATAAAAAGCTTTGATATGAGAAGGCTTGAACTTTTTTAATGACACTAAATAGCAGTTCCCGCTTTGCCCTAAAAGTAATATCATAACTAGTGTGACAGTTTTTATAAAATGATGCACTCAATATGTCATTGCTAATAATGTACTTTAAACACATAATTCACCATTTTGATTCAATAATAAAATTACTGAAACAATTCCAGTTATGATAAGATATTTAAGTGTAAGTTTTCCAGCTTATACTTCCAGGGTTTTTTATAAGTGACTTCCGCAGATAAAGGTTTGCTCTATGATTATTATGCAGCTTTCGATTTATATATTCTAATAATGCAATCCGACAGCTGCAATCAGTGCTGATTATAGGTCACTAAACAAGTTCTATTTTTTGCAAGGCGGCTTTCAATTTAATTTACCATTTTATTCATTAACGATTATTTAAGTCAGTCTAAAATAACATAATCTAAATAAGGTAATAGGCATGCTAAACATGGCTTTGATAACAGCTGTTGGGAGACATCATACAAACCGGTAAAGACATTTTATAATGTTATTATATACCTGCATATTTTCCGGTGCACATACATGCAGTTGGAAATGCGAAGTCAGACTTGACGGATTAAAAATAGTGTAATGGTCCGTCACAGAAATACGATGTGACGTCATTCAAAATGAGTTAGTGGAGACTAGTTTACACGCCAATCATAAATTGTATTTAATGTGTAAATGTATTTTTTTCGTTATTTAAGATATATAATTTCTTTAATCTGTCTTTACAGATTATATAATGTATATTAAAAAAAGAAAACTATGTTGAAGAAGCAATATGCAGAAGCAATATAGGGATTGATATTGTCTACTCGTGGTGAAGACAATTTGACAAGGCATATAGGTCTCGTGAGATATCAATTGTTCACGCCCTTCGTAGAACAATATCAAACCCGATATCGCTAATGGAACATAATATTCCCTATTGTAGATATGTTATCCTACTATACAAATACAGTAACATTATTGTATAATTATATGATTACCAAACAGATGTCATTTGTGGTCTGCTCGTGAATGCTTTAGCAGTTTCTATGTAGAAATGTAAGTAAGAGAGTCAGAGAGCGATATCGTGAAGGACGTCTTTTATACACCCACATGGTGAATGTTAATCACGAGTCCGGAAGTAGTCCTCCAGCACAGATGTCGTCGTTGGGGATACAACAGTTGACGAGAAGTTCAAATTAACATTAATTATCAAACTGCCAACGTTTTTCAAAAGTAGTTGGCCAAAATATAGTTTATACATGTACCTTAGTAAGCTGGTATGCAACTATTAATAATTCTATAAGATGTATTACTCATTCTACCTTTAAACATGAGATTATGTTTGAAAACTACCTGAATTGTATCGCTTACCATAAACTAAGAGTAGCACTTTGTTAATTCAGAGTTCATCTCACGATCAAGAAATTAAAATTGGCAGATACAAAAATAAAACAAGAAACGCAAGACCGCGCAAGGCATGTCATACACATTTGTTTAAAAACGAAAATCACTTCCTTTTAATCTGCACTGCAAACTCTGAACCCTAACTGCGAAAAAAGAATTTAATAACATACTATCCAATTTGGTCAAATTTACAAAAGAAAATCAAATTTAATGACGTTAAAGAACTGTTGAATTTAAGTAGGTATAACTATTTTGCCCCTTCAGAGCAAAAACTAATAACTGAAAGATAAGTTATTTTATTGAATACTTTGTATGTTATACTTCTCGCCTAATTTCATCACTATCTTTTTTTGTAAGAAGTATTATGTACTCATGTAATAAATGAATTGAATTGTCTTGAAGAATGGCGTATTCGACATTTCGTCTCATTGTATATATCTTATTATTCTATCTATTTTCAGATAAGGAAGTATTAAAAATAGTTAGGGTAACTTCTCGGGTTACGATAACGGTATCTTTCGTCATTATCAAACATAATATACAATACAATGTATTTTATAAAAACAAATAATGTGTTTATAGCAATTACAACATATACAAAAAATACAAACCTATGCATGGGTCTTTATAGAAGAATTTACAAATATTTAAAAACGTAAGAGTTTATGGGAAAACTACTTTGTTCCTAATATAAATTGAAGATGTGAAAGAACCTTAATATTATCAACTCTAAACCATTGCAGACTAAGGTGTAACCATCCATTTGTCTACTGCTCTCGATGTTTCATTGAACCCGGCCGGGTAGCTCAATTGGTAGCGTATCTGACTCGTGATCTGGAGGTCACGGGTTCGATACCCACTTGCGGCGACATTCTTTCGGGCGATGTTTTCCATTGCCTCTCACCTCTGATCTATGTGAGAAAGTAGTCAGTGGCTTCGAAAGAATGTTGTGTAAGAACTGGTGTGGGAAAGCCAGGAAAACATGGGTAGGTGCATTGACCGCCGTGATATGACCAAAGCTGTTGAAAGTGGCGTTAAACTCCAAACAAACAAACAAACAAATGTTTCATTGAAACTGATCTATATTTAGATCAACAAATTATAGTTCTAACATAATTTAAATACATAAATGTAACAATTGCATGTACACTTAGCCAAATACAATATTAGCCTTTCCAGATGTAACGTATTTGATAAAAAATTGATAAAATTTGCTTCCGTGTTAATGTATACATGATGCATGTGAACAGAACATATATGAACGTTCACAAAAGATATTTCACGTGATGGTAATCTGAAAATTATTGTCTTGACAGATCTTTTTTTTCCATACCTACATCCCAGATAAACGATGGTGAATAAACAGTTAATACTTAAAGCAGAGAAACCATTCAAATGACAGTACAAAAATTGGCAAAATGCAATACATGCAATTTGAATTTTTAAACGTGTACCGAATTTCAATAAACATTCAACCTGGAAGAAATATGTAGAGTGACTTTGCTATTTATTTTTTTTGAAGACAGTGTGGCAGCATTTCTGATTGCTTATACGAACAATCAGAAGTGTGCTGTGCCATTCTCTTGATGTGAGCAATGGCTTGTTTTCCATATTAATCTTTTGGTTCCTATATAGATATTGGGAGTGTTGTGTATTGTATTCCAGGAACAAAGTGATAGACAAAACGACGATCAATCAATTTAAATGTTAATTGTACAAGAAACGATTCAAATGGTTTATTAAAAGCTTGCAACCAACTTAATCATTAAAAAGACAACCAGTTTTAAACCAAAAACTGTGGAATTATCTATTGGTATAGACAAAAAAGTGGCACATGCAAATCATATACTAAAGAAAAATAATGGACCAATTTAACATGGAAGCTGAATCCTAACGGATAATTGTAGTTCAAATATTTGTATACGTGTATATGGAATATGTGTAGGATGGCAAAAGGTCTGCGGAATTATCCAAACTTAAGATAATTCATAATAATGTCACCTGAAACCATTAAATAACTTTTTACAAAAAAACAGGTGTGCACATCATAAGAAATAGATTTACGTTATTTTGAAAGTGCACATAGATAATATTTGAGTTGTTACTAATACCGTTTTTATTATTCTTTGTACCTTATTATTTTTGTCGCTAAAAGATATTTTATTTATTTTACCACAAATATTGAATATTAAAGTCATGTTGTGCATACGAACCTCATGTTATTTGAATAAAGGAACGTATTGACACTTACGGAACACAACAATACAAACAACTTCCTCATTTTGAGATTGATAATCAAGGGGTAAGTAAACCCTTTCTCTGATATTGATGACTTCACACACCCTTGTAGATTTGCTGTATGTGTGAAAGTGTTAACAGCCGTAAGTGTACCCGAAGACGCTGATTGCATAATATCCTCCACACATTTGAGTCTGATTACCTCCGCACGGCGCGTGACATCCGTCTTTTCCTCCATACCTGTGGTATGTGTCGTCACCACAGAAACAGTGTGAGGTCTGTAAAGGTGATAACGGAAATGTCTCAAGTCAGTTGACGATCAAGTATTACGGATATTTATTGAACTGTTAATTTACTATCAGCTTCACTTGTTACTCGATAAAGTCGATTTGTGAATACAGTAAGACACAGGTCATGAGCAAAAATTTAAAAAGGGGAAAAGGAATAAATCCTTTCTGGTGTCTAATTTTATACGAAAAAAAATTTTTTTTTTTTTTTTTTTCAATAACCCATGAAGCTTTCTGAAATGAAACTGGAAAAATCCATGGGGGCCGCCATTTTGGATATGTATAAAAGGCAGACGTAAAACACAGATTAAAAATTCTTGTCGTCTTTTTAATATATTTTTTTTTAAATCGGTATTTTGGGTATGTATAAAATGAGCAGAAAAACACGGATTGAAAATTATTGTCGTCTTTTTAATCATTTTTTTTAAAATCGGTATTTTGGGTATGTATAAAATGAGCGGAAAAACACGGATTGAAAATTATTGTCGTCTTTTTAATCATTTTCTTTTTTAAATAGATATTTAAGATCATTAAAATGCTGTGTTATGTGGGAATAAACATTTGTACGAAAAGTTAAAACTAAATGGAAATCTGTAAGAAATATGTTTTCCCGTTCGTAAAAAAACCGACAGCATTAGCCTTCTACGCCCGAACCTAAATGTTAACTGTATCGTAGCCGAAGAAGGACGTGACGTCATTTCCGTTACACTTCATCTTGGCGTAACGTCAATGGAGCGACGTCGTTTCCCGCAAAAAAAGTGGTATCAACATGAAAGACCCCAAATTCCTATACATGAGTTATTGCCTCACTCATTCAAAGTATAATTATTTATCAAACATTGTGGCAAAAGGATAACTTTCTCATAAGGAGCAATTGTTCTTTTGGTGACAATCTTTTCCTAAATCGTCTGTTACATAGGCCTCAGAAACTGTCTCTAATAGGGAAAGGGTTTAGCAGAAATGTGACCCCTTACATAATTTGTTCCAGTCATATTGACTGGTTGAAAAAGGTAGTCGCTAGATGGCATCAGTAAAGGGCTGATCTATTTGCTTTTTTACCATAATGCAGGTGATCGATTAAGGATCATCTTGACCCTCATGTTTTAACCTCGTTCATTATAAATGTATTCCTTGATTTTCTGAAAGTTTTTACTTTATTATTTTCTGTTCGTAATAATAGACGACAGCAATACGAATTCCAAATATGTTTTGATAATGCAAGAAACATGACATTAACATTATTATTGTCTAGTCAATTACTTATAAATCCTTTTTGTATGGCCAAAGTATGTTCTTTGATTTTTGTTTATAATTATCTTGCGTTTTTTCGTAAATAGGTAGCACCTATAGATATATTACTTAAGCTACTGTAGTAGTACCATGTATACACGTACAATTACTTTAACAGTCGTTTGATGTTTCTTCTTATTTCCTTGTAAATAACAAAAACTTCAAAATTGTTTACAAAAAAAGTGGTTTTAATAGAAGTTGCTTTGAATATGACAAAAATACATGAAATAACACTAGGTTATAATTTTCTTTCCTTTTACAAAACATTTTGACATACCTTTAAGTATACCAGTCCTACAGTCAGTGAAACAGTTTGGTTAACCACGCTACAATTCGCCAAACAAATTACAGCTTCATGTACTTTAAAATAACTTTTATATGATTTGTGGATTACCAACCCTGGGCTACCAAACTGTTTCACTGAACGAAAAGAATGTAAGAAAACGATATTTGGAAATATCATTCAGTTTGTAAGGAGTAACGAAGTCACTTGTGGTCTAAACATACACCTTCTAATTATTTAGGGACATACCTTACAGTTAACATAGACTGTTAATCAAGAGAGTCAAGTATGACAATGGTAAACAATATGCATTTGTCGTTTCACACAAAGAGAACATTTCCATGTCAGGCATCATAATGTTTTGCGCTTTCTGATACAATGTCTAATATGGACGTCTTAAAACAAAGCATACAGAAGTGTTTTATGCGTACACTTGGATATAACTACCTTTGAAATATATAACAATATTGGCATAAAGTTACTGGCATTCCGTTTATAGCTTTATTGCCAAGTTTTGGTAACGTAAGGGGATCAGTGTACTTGATTTCCTACGAAACAGGACATATGGCAATCAAACCTGATAAAGTGATAATTTTATTGGTCAATTGGTTGTGATCAACACTCCTAATTAACATGACATGTAAAACGGTGGTCAACCTTTTGGAAGCAAATGTCAGCGCTAATAGTTCACTATCTATTGATGAGGGCAAATGAATTCAATGACAGAACAAATGAAGCAAAGTTAGGCAGTTCGGTCAAATATTAAACCTTACCGCATACATTCTTGGACAATGTAAAAAGAAAGCTAGAAAGACAATGAACTCTTTGCATATATATTTAAATGTATTCCATTTATACAACAGTTCAAATCGAAGTCCTACATTTCAGTTCAAGCGAGCAAAGCAATTGGAGACATTTGAATTTTTGAACGATCTAAAGAACAGTTTTCTCTTTTATAGAAATACAACAATGCTCTTGGATCGCCGTCAACGTCAATCATTTGCCTAACGGTCATTGCAGCTGCCTATACTGCTGCACGGGTCGTTTTAGATTATAGGTGAAAGATCTCTCGATCGAGTATCGGTAGCTCAGTCGATAGCCTAGCTGGATCCAGGGATTGTGAGTTCGAACCCCAGCTCGGCCAAAATACTTCCCGACGTTTAACAAACGTCACTGTGACAAGCGTTTCTTTCGTTTTCCATCAATGGGCTTAAAGTCTATTATATCTGGAAAAGCAACCAGTTGCATGGAAAGTCTGTTGTGTGGAGTAGTTGTGTGATAAAGCCAGGACAAACATGAGTAGGTGAACTGGCCGCCGTGATATGGCTGAAGAATTGTTGAATAAGGCATTAAACCACAATCAATCAACCTCCATCGAAAACATCCGAATATTGTATGCATTTTATACAAATGTGCCTGCTTAACTTTTATGGGCAGTATACATCAAAGCACCATGCATATGCTTATACATCTACGTCAATTGATGACGACTAGTGTCTAAGTGTAATGCAGTAGAGTTGTATTGTCATAACCAGTTAATGTTATTTAACTATCTACCGTTTGTTGTTGTACTGAGAATATAATCATATATTTACCTCTACTCCAAAGAATGCGTAACCAAATGTCTTGCAGCCTTCGAAACAAAGCTCTGCTGTCATGGCGTTGTCGCTTGCATAGTAATGCAGTAATGCTCTTGTATGGCCCACGCCGTCAGTCATACATCCAATATATTTGAATCCTGTTATATGCCCTGTCAAATAAAGAGTCCCACGTTTGTAAACACTGTCAAAGCAAATGATCAGACTATAACCATTTATACTTGATCTCCACTCATGTCGGCTCTGGGTTAACCCATTCCCATGTACAGCCGCGTGTTGACGCCTCGAAGCAGACGACTTGTGGCAAAAGAGGTCATTGCTCAGACTGAGTAATTTCACCTTTAGCCGCAATGTTTTCAACCGTAATCAATACTCATACTTTCATATATAAGATGTTTTAGCCTAAATGTGTTCCAAAGTCGTCTGCTGCAGATTTGTGGGAAAAGGTTATCTTCTTAAGTGATCACAAATCACAATTTGTAAAATGTATAAATGTATTTAACTTGTGTATGGGCCGGTGGCCCGATTATGCATTTGAATTGAATTGATCCCGAGGTCTGGTTGATGTTTGCCAGTATCGCCTCTATAGTGCGGCACTTGGTTTGGCTCTATCGGTGTTCCTCTTTCCTTTCGACCGTCAAGGTTTTTGGTATTATTTTTTTCTAAGTAAATTTGTAATCCATATCCACCTGCCTTCCAAAGCGATGTCGCCTTAATTGTTTTTGATAAATTTCTGACAATAAGATATTGGGTAAATAAGCCGATGTCAAATATGTAGTGATCTTGAAATACTAGGAACAGTACTAGACAACATGTAGTTGAGTGAGAGACACTTAGAAGCACATCAGAAATGTCTAAGTTCCCAGGTTTAACAATCATTCATGTTTACCAATGCACCACGGTGTTATTCTAAAATTACATGTATCAGTCAAACGCCAATGCTTCTTCCGATAAAAACAACCGGATTAGAAGTGAAGTCCCACTAGCTCAACGCCAATGCAACTTTGAAGTTTGCCTTACAGGAAAGGTAAGAAAATCAATATTGTCGAACGCAGGTCATTTATTGCTACACGCATCGGCTGTAAAATATACGGTCCGTCCCGTTGGTGTAGTGGTAGAGTGTCCGCTTCAGATGTAGGACGTCGCGGGTTGGATCACTGGCCGGATCCTCAAAGACTTTAAACATTTTGTAATAATGGCTGCACTCCTTTGCGCTCAGGGATATGGGACTAGCATTACGACTGACTGGCTGGTGTCGGGATAAAAGGTATCGTAGTACTAGTTACTACAAAGGAAACGCCGTGAAATGACTGACAATGGGTTTAAAGCGGCGTAAAACACCAAACAATTAATCAATCAAGAAGTTTTGGAATATGAATACCATGGTGTTTTCATTGTAAATTATACGATGATATTAGATTGATCTACCTACCCGCTAATCTGTGTTCCAACAAGTCTTTGGACGCCTTTTATATAATTATGGGCTCAAATAACCACAAAACGATATATATTTACCATTTGTTAAACAAGCGCAACAGTTACACAATTTAATTCAATTAGTTGTTCATGAAATTGTTTAACTCTACATGTGATGGGCCAGAGGCCTTTATTATCCATTAACATATATTGCATTGTATTGTATTACATTGTATTGTATTGTAATCGAAGTTTACTGGGAAGTTAAGAAGACCAATACTGTCGAACGCAGGTCATATATTGGTACACACACCGGCTGTAAAATATACGGACTGGCATGGGATATCAAACTTTCCGAGTTCAAGGATGTAAAACGACAAACAATGCATCAAAATGTAAAATTAATTCCGTATTTGTATGCTTCAGTTCAATATGTTCACTCGTGGCCATCGTAACCCATTATGTTTAAGTCGAGCGGACAGACAGATTTGATCATAATCAAAATAATGTCTCATTATAAGTTGCGAATGTTTTAATGGGGTTACACCATTTTTCAACGTTATGTCAGTTATGTTACTGCGGCATAACGATTATTCATAATCTCTGGGTCACACACTAGTACGTACTTTGACGGTTATTCAAGGACACTAAACCATGAACGACGTGAGCGGTAATCGAAGCTGGGACACATAGACCAACTTTCCCCACGCTTACAACTCGGCCACGAATTATATTAGATGCCTATTTCATGTTCTATATCCTTATTTAAGGGCGACATTGTGGGGGAAGTGGTCCATGTAGACCTCTGCCAAAATATTTAAAAGAAACCATACCTGCGTAGTGAATTATATTGGTCTGGTTCCCGTACAATCCCGCCTTGTTAACAAACTGGGTTCCTTCACAGATTCCGGCTGATTCAGTATAGAAAATGCCCGTGCAAGTTTCACTGTTATACTGACGACATATAGCAGCACAGACGATCGCGCTTGGAACATCCATCCTGGTAAACAGTACGTCATATGAACCAGCTACGCCGTAAACATCATTATACTTATCAAAACGAAAAGCGTTCATAAAAGAAGAAAAATACAAAACGCCGAAAAGAGTTATCGGAATATCCATCTTTGTTCAACTATGTCAGTGTATCACGCTTTGTTTATTGGTGTGAGCGTTAAGTGAACTGTATGCCAGTGAATGTAATAGACGATCATAACATTGCAAGTGAACACAAGGTTAATTCAGATAATAGCCCTATCGCTCACCTGAATTGAGATTGGTTTTAGTATACGGCACTGCATAACCAAAAGGTATATTAGGACCGGACTGATTTCTTTCATCCTACTCAATTCAAAACTACACAAGTGACTCTTTAGCCGTTCAATGAGACTCTGGCCTGGAGTGCGCATATGCCTATCTTTACGCGCCGCCAAGTGGGCAGATTTTTGTTTTACCAATTGACATGATTTAAACAAGTTTTTCTATATATCTCTATGTAACATAGGTGAACCACGGGGCGGGTTAAACTTTTGGCTCAGGGGTATAATTTATACAATCTGGGTAGAAGACCACTAGACAATGCTACACTACAGATATCAAATATCTAGGCCTTTCCGTTTCAGGCAAGAAGATTTTTAATGTTTAAAAGAAATCCTTTTGGTTGCCATGACATGGAATTAGAGTCTTTGAATACATTTGAAAGGGCACCACCCAAGGAATATCCACAGTTGGCCAATAGGTTAAGGAAGCGATGTCGTTTAAAGCAATTGATTACGGACGATGGAGGAAAAGTGATCACAAAAGCACACCTTCAGAACTGCGTGCTCATATGAGCTAAAACAAAAGATGAAAAGGAGCAATATGGCGGCCATGCGTGTCGACCAATATAGATTGATTGCACATATTCTGTAAAGGGTAACCCAAAAGCAGAAATCGGAAAACATATTTTAGATTTCTTTTTAGCCATATCAACGGAACTTGCCTTGCCCCCAGGCGACGAGGATGTTCATCACAGTAGCTGAAGAATAGTCCACCTCTTCCCGTTATATATTCAAACCAATCAGTCACTTAAACAATAACGTAGAGGAAGATTACAGTGTTTATTGTTTCAAAGAATAACTATTTTTCTACATCATAAAACTTGCGTCACGCACACCGCCAATAAGGTCAAATGTCAATCTTCCCTTATCAGTAATACTAGCCCTCGTTTCAAAAAGAGATAACGAGTGTACTTACACGCAAATTATCACATATCTGGATCTTGTTTTCATCCCTTCATGTATCATCTTATTTTATCATTTCCTCTAAATAAATTCTTTGTTTTGAAAAAAAAATCATTGTACTCTTTTTTTTTCCATAAATTGTGTTGGATATTGTATACACATTGCCTATGGACGGGTAAAACTCGTCGGCTACGCCTTCGGTTGATTGGTCTATCCGTATAAGGAACTAAACCCGTCATGTTGTATGGTCAATTCAGATGGTTCGAACCCACTTGGCAGATGATCACAATATGCAGATGTATGTGATATAATTAGCTCACCTGAATTCGTAGTGTTTTTGATGTGCCACTCAATGTCGCCGTCCCTTCATTTTAGTGAATTAATTTCGAAAAGCGGATCAGTGCTTTGAGAAGAGAGGATTTACCAAGCTTGCAACATAGGCATTAAATGGAAATTTAGACTCGGCTCCTTTCGCCTTGTTTCTTAATAAATTAAGCTGGGCTTGAACAATTTTGGTAGTTTTATAGGAAACGATTATCTAAGCAAGTGTGAACGGACGGTGAGTGATAACAATAGCTCAACCAAGTCACCTTGTGCTCAGGTAAGCTAGAGAAAATAGACAACACATCCATCAACATTAATGATGCATGAATCTCCGAGGGTTGAAAAGCAAGCCTGTAGGTTGGAACATTGATATGTTTGTTACGTCTGTTTTAACTGGCATGGCCCATAAATAACTATACCTTTTTCTTTCAGTAAGTAAATATTTTATGATAGTGACATGTGTATAACAAAACAAACATATAACAAAATGGGCCTATATGTCACTGTTAAGAAAAACTAATATTTACACAGTGGGTACATTTTACTGTTCCATCGGATAAACATAAGTACGCAGCACATAGTCGCTCAAGTAGTTGGTATATAAGGCTAGAGACATACCAATCGCATGGACCTTTTCTTTCTAATACAATGACGATTTATTCACTGTTAAATGGGTGGTTCTCGCTTGGCAACAATGATATTTACGCCATCGGTAAAAGAGCAGTTACACAATTGCAAAACAAAACAACAGTCATGGAAAATATAAATAATGCTGAATTATATGGCTGTATGACTTGAGTTCTTTACAGAAACGAAAGGTCAAGAAATCTTCTCATACAATATTTAAAATAAACATTGCAGTAAACAAACGAAACAACATAACATGAATGAATGAACAAAATAATCGATTGATTGGTGCTTAACGCCGTTTCAATAATATCACGGCGGTCAGTTCACCTACTCATGTGTTTCCTGGCTTTCCCAAACAATTACTCCTCACAACATTATTTCCATACGACTGGCTGCTTTTCTACATAGACTGTAAGCCTATTGATCGAGTGATCGATAGTGACTTTTGTCAAAAGTTAGTAAGTATGTTAGCCGATGTATGTTTTCGGACATAATTGTCATAAAGTAGCACATGTTGTGCTCTGGGGATAACTGTTTAAAACCGTCTTTATCGATGATATCCCCAAATAAGTCGGAATGTAATCACCTGTAATTAAAGATTGTATTGGTTGGAACCAGCTAATAAGTAAAGACCTATATCAGCCGGTTCTTTGTATATGTCTGATTATCTGTCTTATAAAGTCATTAAGTCATAAAGTATAATTTTGTTTGGAGTTTAACGCCGCTTTCAACAGCTTTGGTCATATCACGGCGGTCAGTGCACCTACCCATGTGTTCCTGGCTTTCCCACACCAGTACTTACACAACATTTTTTCGAAGCCACTGACTACTTTCTCACATAGATCAGAAGTGAGAGGCAATGGAAAACATCGCCCGAAAGAATGTCGCCGCAACCGGGTATCGAACCCGTGACCTCCAGATCACGAGTCAGATACGCTACCAATTGAGCTACCCGGCCGGGTTCATAAAGTATAAAGTCATAAATTGTATTGCCCCAGCTAATAAGTGAATACCTATATCAGTCGGCTACATGTATATGTCTGATCAGTGTCTATCATATGTTTTACGATCTGATTATTAATGACTGTAATGCCGGGACCCAGCTAATAAGTAAAGACCTAGATCAGTCGGTTAAATGGTTCAGTCTGATCAGTGTCTAACCTCTTTCTTACAAACTCATTATTAAAAAGTGTACTGCCGGGACCCAGCTAATAAGTAAAGACCTAGATCAGTCTGTTAAATAGTTCAGTCTGATCAGTGTCTATCCTCTTTCTTACAAACTCATTATTAAAAATTGTATTGCCGGGACCCAGCTTATAAGTAAAGACCTAGATCAGTCGTGTTCATGTATATGTTTGATCAGCGTCTATCCTCTCTCTTAAGACATACATCAGCCAGTGGAAATACACGTTCTCTAACTACTTACAATATATACCGATACACACAGATATTCTGTATCCACGGACACGGACGCGTTACCTCACCGAACCATGTAATAAACGGGTAATATATATTAATGCATTAAAACACAAAAGGTCCAAGTGAATCACAATTTTAAAACGTTAGAACGAAAAACATGGAAAGCACGTAGTGAAAATAAATATATTTAACTACGGAACATGTCTGCGTCCATTCATGAAAGGAAAGCATGTTTATCCATGTCAAAAAGAATATTGCCCCATTTCTCTTGTATGCAATGTTGTGTTTGCATTGAACTTACCTTTTTCTTACCTTGCTTTCTCATTGTGTCTTTGCAGGTCAAGTCTAAGCTGGCTGCTTAATGGCCTGCAGACGATGACGATAACGGAGAATCACACGATCTTGCTGATGAGATCGAGGCCATGACGACAACTTCGGCTCTCTCCAGACCTGAGGTGTTGGACGTCGGCACAAGCGCTCATCACCCAGGGCAACTGCTGATGAGGAGAGAGACTCCTGACCTCACACGAAGAGAGAGGTCTTCAGTCGATGCAACTGCAGGAGAAGCTCACAAACCTGATCAAACCCACAGTGCATTCCACAGAGAGGTCAACATATGGGCAAAGTCGGTGATAGAGGACCTCGACAGCTCGTTGTGGAAGCAGTTCCTGCAGGAGCACAGTCAGCTACTCTACACATTTCTGGATATGAACGACCATGTCCGGATGGGTGCTCAATACCAGGCTCAGCCTCCCCAACATCAGCAATGGCAGCCTGACTATGGGGAGCAGCAGCAATATAGCAACCCGCAACCTGGATCTTCCCAGACCCAGGAGTGCCACCCAGTGACAGCCTCCTACCCAGTCATAGTCGGTCACAGTCGACTTCGGTGTGGAATTCGCAAAGCTTCAGTTGGGTCAAGTCCCAGAATATGGCACCGGAGACCATACTGAAACCTTGCTACATCGGTCGAGAAGAACACCACAGAACGCGTCAACGCTCACCGACACCAGCTGTTCTGTCTCCAGGACAAGTGTCGATTCCCCAAGGGATAACGATGAATTGGGGTCGTTAAGTGGGGTTTTCTGACTCATTCGTGAATGAATTGCGCCGGGGACCGGATTGAAACAACAACAGTCAGAAATGAACTGTAAACTGTGAACTGTGGCTGAAATGAATACTGGACAGTGCTTATTTCATGTTTATAGTTAATGTTTCATTGATTTTTACCTTGTATTATTACATGAACAATATGACAATTACATACATATTTGTATCAATTGTGTTACCCCCGGGTTTAGAAATAAATTAGTTTGAAGGTAAAATGGGTTATTATGCCTCACCTTAACCTATGTAAAATGGACTATTGGCATAAATGTTGTGTATTTTAAAGTCACTAAATGAGCAATGTCTATATCATTCGGTCTTGCCATGGCACTGATCAAGCTGCTGAATTGAAGTAAAACTTACGGTATTTACGCTGTTTCTTGGCAGCAGTGCTATCTCTGTATGGTCCTTTTGTGTGGTAGACATCATGCATATTGGCATGATGCATCCATTCTCCAGGGACAACATCGTGGTAACCATCCCCGTGATCCAAAGCTGCAGAAGGGTCAAACCTATGGGGCATGGTAAAACGGGTTATGACTTTTTGTGATCCCGTTTATTGGGTAGTGTAAGTTGGTTGATTATCTAAAGTAGCTCATTTATTGTTGTGACTGATGTTGATCTGTCGCGGTTTCATCAATGTTGTTAGACATAAATGTTAAGTTGACGAACTTACGATATGATTAATCATACATGTATGTTGGGTTCACGACTAGTGCCAAATAATTGAGGAAAAGATTCCTTATAATATCTCAATCATATGTAAGCAACACAATTAATTTAATCTGGGGAATGATGCTTCTCCTAATAGACGTCGTACCATGTTAGGAGAGGGTCTATTGGACAAAGGTACTAAGAATAGTTGTAGAAATTATTATATTTGTAAAACCGTTTCAAAATGTATAAAATAGCCGTTTAATTAATTGATAGTAAATGTCTTATTAATATGATGTATGAACACATATTATTTGCTAAATAGAACTAACCCAACAAAACCGTCTTCAAATATTTTGAACACCAACACTTGAACTTTTCACATTATTGCTATTTAAGTAAAGCCAGCCCCGGTAGCAGGCTGTCAGTCAAGGGATTGTCAGTCCCAGCTCGCCCAACATACTTTCCGACGTTTGACAAAAATAACTGTGACAAGCGTCATTCGTCTGGCACCAGGAAACACATGAGTAGGTGAACTGACCGCCGTCATATGACTGAATCATTGTTGAAAACGGCGTAAAACTCAAATCAATCAATCAATATGTTAGTGGAGTGTTCCTTTGTCTAATTAATTAACAGTTGAAATAGTTTTCGTTATTCGAAATGGTATGACAAGCCCTTATTTTAAACATGAAATATCTGTCGATCCGCCCTCTGCACAAGATTTTACATTTGTCACTATAAAAAGCCATGCCACGACATAAAACTGTCAGTCTGTTCCGCTTTCTTACGATAACGTTTCCCGGGGGAATCGATTATTAACAAACGAATACGTGAAGAACCAAATTGTAAAGAAATAATGTAAACATGACTTAGATCTATAACATTGAGTAATAATCATTAACGTTCGTTGATAAGAGGAAGATCGTGGATAAAAATATCACGACATAGTTACACTTACAGTTCTTTGTGATCACATCAGAGATGTAAAGATCGACGGTTTCTTTACAAACTTCATACAGTTTTTTGTTTTGATTGGCGAGGAACTTGTTTTATTGCACGATACTCGGACGTACAAAGCATTATGGATGCCAATAAGAAAGGAAGCTCGGATGTGGCTCCCATGATATGGACAATATGTGCACCAATTATATTCACCATTGGAATTGTTGGTAATAGCCTCACCATTTTGGTTCTGAACAGACGAGCACGTAGGTCTTCAACAACGATCTATCTGACGGGATTGGCGACGGTTGATTTGATTTACATCCTGGTAGGTATTCCGAGATGGTGGCTCATCTATATCTTCAACTATGACATAAGACACTCCAGTGCATTCGTATGCAAGACGCATTGGTTCTTACTCTACGCTCTAGCTCAAATGTCATCGTCATTCCTGGTTATAGTAACTTTTGAGAGACTATTGAGTACTGCGAAGCCATATACTGTTGGAATCATTTGTTCATTAAAACGGTCTTTAATATACAGTGTGCTGATCGTATTCTTTGCGTCTTCTATCCATGCTCATATCCTATACGGTTTTGATCTCCAGTATGTAACAACCACCGAAAGCTTCGGCAACTATAATAGATCACTTGTAGACGAAACAGAAGGTTCGAGTCTTTTAAAAACCAACGAGAGTTATTATACCAATAATACATCATTCTGGGATGAAAGCGAAAGAAATGATTCAAGTATCACCAATGAAGAATTCAAAAGAAATTCAAACTTGACAACGAGTCGTCTCTTCTGCACTTGGTCACGTGATGCAAACTACCAGACATTTTACGAAAAGGTTCAGGGACCTCTTGTCTTTACATTGTATTTGGGTTTGACACAGGTCATTTGCTGTTCTTGTGGAGCATACATCGTGTGGAAGTTGATCAAGAACGGTCAAATTCGTAAAGGTCTGAACCAGAATAGAACCTTGAACGACAGTCGGACGACGCAAATAACAATAATGCTCCTGATAGTCAATGTGGTTTTCATTGTCTTTTCAACGCCCGTACACGTTTTTCTGATTGGTAGAACATACTGGCTGGGTACGGAGATGACACCAACGCAAGAAATAGCGTGGGCTATATGCATGATGGTGCATTTTCTAAATCATGCAGTTAATTTCATTTTGTATTTCTTGAGCGGTACTAGATTTCGGCAAAGGTTCTTTGAGTTCTTCAAATGCAAAGAATCCACGAGATTACCATCGGACGTATCCTCGAAAGACAGAGTCTCTGCCATCGTGATGGAGGACGATGCAATTGTGCAATACACGCATAGCGGTAATTCGTCGCTGCAGTCTTCCCCAATATAGATAAGGTTTGGGTAAGCCATGGAAGATAAAGAAACTGTTCAAATTCCGTATGATTTTCGCATGTCGTTGTTCCAGATCGATCTTGATCACAGGCTTGTCCGTCATTTGCATCCATCGTAAATGGCCAATAAGTCCCCTTGGCTCTTATGGTTGCGGGGATAAAAGTACGACTGATGTATGTATCAGTATCAGGATTAATAATACCTGCAGTTCTGAAAACTTACCAAGGAATCGTCGCGATAAAACTAATATGAGCCGTCCCGCGAGAAAACCAACATTGTGGACTCTGCGTAAGTATTGACCCGGATCAGCCTAAGCATGCCGTGCAGGTTTACCCGGATAGACACTTTCGCCTCCTGTGGATTTTTTGTTTCATGAATCAATATTCTATACCTCTATCCCCTGAGACGGAATGCGTCGGCCCGGATCAGTCTGCGCGGTGTGCGGAGGTTGATCTGGGTTGATACATTACGCAGAGGCCATGGTGTTGGTTTTCTCGCTGGACGGCTCAATTATATTATACTATTGACTGCCATACATACAAACAAAACCCAAACCGAGCAACACCGATTTTCGACGACTTCGAGCGTACACCATCGATGATTTATACCGTGTATCGATCTCGCATGAACTCGCCGAACATAATAGGGATGTTCTCCATTCATTTCTACATTTCTTTATATGATGCGAAAATAGGTTAATGCAACAAGGAGCCCGCTGTTTACCTGAGACAACTTAAATATAATTGAGTCATGTGATGCCAAAATCGATTAATTCACTTTAATCTTTTTTTATCCGTCAAAAGACTCTAAGAAAGAAAATTGAAACGCGTTTCAAGGAATGAAATGAGTTATGTTAGACAGTATGCTCGATAATGACTACTCGAATTTCTAATAGCTTAACACGTACAACCGGGCGGATCCATGATAGGACAGTGGGGTTGACCCCTGCCTTCCACTTCCCACATACATACATTCTGCAGCAAATGACTTCCAGAACACCAAGTTCTGTTGCTCCAATGCTTTATAAAGTCGGTAGTCTCAAACGCGTCAAAAAACGTCTCTGCGTTATTATGGAATAGGAATACAGGTAGATATAGGAATTATGGTACAAACTCTTGATATAAGCAATTCTAACTTGTAGGATTTTTCCCCAATTTATCCATGTGGCAAGTAAACTGTTGATAAATATATCAGGATCAGGATTCAAATGCATTTAGATTCTACCACTGATCTTTGTGAGACGGAAATTCTCTTCTGCGCGTGTTAAAAACTAGGGTGTCTATACGAGTTTGCTATAAGAAGGTCAAGTCACGTGCTATGAGAATGTGGTAGTATTAAACGCACAATGGTTAATAGATTATATGTATAAATGTACATACTAATACGGTCGATTAGAAGTTATTTTATCTCTCGTAACTGACATTAAATGTTGATAAAAGTAGCCGTTCTTATGGCGCTTGTTGCATGACGGCAAAGTGTATGTTGACGTATATGTGACGCGATAGCCATGTCGGTAACGGGGCCGTGAGCTCGTACTCTGGTTCGTTCGTTCATTTTTTCCGATGATTGACAAAATTCATCGAGACTAGCGTCATTCGTTTTCCAACAATGGGCTAACCAGTCTATCCTTTAAGGTTACCAGTTTCATCGGAAGAACTGAGGCTTGAGCTAGCCCCATAAATATGAATGCAATACCATTGAAAACCGCGATAACGCCAACACTTCGACACTCATAACTGAAAATTCATTTTGTATGTCATATGCTATTTATTTTTTTAAAGGATAAGAAATACTTAACGTAGAACTTCTCAAGTGGGTTCGGCTATTTCCGTATGATGTCGGCGTTTATTAACAATTTATAGGTTCGGCGAACAGTACCGGTTTCATACAGAAATCACTGAGCAAATTAGGAATGTTCTACCTTTAACTGTGGAGTCACCCAACAATTTGGCGTTGCAGACAAAACAAAATGACTTGAACGTAGAGTTCATCGATTCCGTCAGTTTGTCGTTGTACCCTCAAAATGACTAGTTATTGGTAGAACGTCTATGTAATTAAGTCTGTGTTACCTTACTCCCTAACAGAGACTTCCACGCGCTTTTGAACGTATACAAAGGTACTAAGAATAGTAATAAGAATAGTTGTAGAAATTATCATATTTGTAAAACAGTTTCAAAATGTAGAAAATAGCCGTTTAATTAATTGATAGTAAATGTCTTAATAAAATGATGTATGGATACATATTATTTGCTAAGTAGAACTAACCCAACAAAACCGTCTTCAAATATTTTCAACACCAACAAATGAACTTTTCACATTATTGCTATGTTAGTAAGACAGCCCCGGTAGCAGGCTGTCAGTCAAGGGATTGTGAGTCCCAGCTCGCCCAACATACTTTCCGACGTTTGACAAAAGTCACTGTGACAAGCGTCATTCGTCTGCCACCAGGAAACACATGAGTAGGTGAACTGACCGCCGTGATATGACTGAATCATTGTTGAAAACGGCGTAAAACTCAAATCAATCAATCATTAATTAATTAACAGTTGAAATAGTTTTCGTTTATCGAAAATCGTATGACAAGCCCGTATTTTAAACATGAAATATCTGTCGATCCGCCCTTGGCACATGATTTTACATTTGTCACTATAAAAAGCCTTGCCACGACATAAAACTGTCAGTCTGTTCCGCGTTCTTACGATCACGTTTCGTGAGGGAATCGATTATTAACAAACGAATACGATTTTCTCGATTTGTGAAGAACCAAATTGTAAAAAAATAATGTAAACGTGACTTAGATCAACTATAACAAAAAGAAATAGCATGGATGCCCAAAAGAAAGGTGGCTCGGAGGTGGCTCCCATGATATGGGCAATATGTACACCAATTATATTCACCATTGGCATTGTTGGAAATAGCCTCACCATTTTGGTTCTGAACAGACGAGCACGAAGGTCTTCAACAACGATATATCTGACGGGATTGGCGACGGTTGATTTGATTTACATCCTCTTAGGTATCCCGAGATGGTGGCTCATCTATAACTTCAACGTTGACATAAGACACTCCAGTGTCTTTGTGTGTAAAGTACACTTGTGGCTGCTGTATAGCTTATCGTGGAGTTCTGCGCTCTTCTTGGTGGTCCTTACCGTTGAGAGAATACTGAGCACTGCGAAGCCGTACAAGGTACGTACACTATGCTCAATTAAACGGTCCGTAATTGTTTGCGCTTTCGTTGCAGTGTTTTCGTGTCTGTTACACTCGCATGTCTTGTACGGGTTTGATATAGAGTATATACACGTGAAGCCGGACGCTGCAAACCATGGATTTAATCTCTCAAACACATCAGATATGTTGAGTGAATCTCTGTACCCTGCTTTCATCTCAAATAAAGAAGAGGCGTCGAGTTTAAATGTCTCGAATGTCGATTACGAAAACGGATTCAACGGCACCATTAGCGTCGCATCGTGCACCTTCACCCACGACAAGTTGTACGCAAACTACTATGTAAAGGTCCAAGGAGCCCTTGTGTTTGCACTTTATTCGGGCTTTACACAGGTCGTTTGTTTGACTGGCGGTGTATTTATCATCTGGAAACTCATACAAAACAGACGAATCCGTCAACATCTGAACAATAAGTGCTGCGCTACGAGCGATAACCGGACAACGCAAGTCACGATCATGCTGTTAGCTATCAACATTGTCTTCTTCATCTTCGCTGTTCCAGTGACATTGTTCCTCGTTGGAAGAGCATACTGGATCGGGGACGAGATGACGCAGGATCAAGAAATATTATGGGCCGTTTTCAATATGATGAATTTCTCCAATCACGCCATTAATTTTATCTTATATTTTCTGAGCGGTTCCAGATTTCGGAAGAAATTCTTCGAGTTTTTTAACTGCCAGATAGCCAAGACTTCCCCGTCCTCGCCTAACCTCTCGTCAAAGGAGAAGTTAGAGAGTTTTGTAATTCACGAACTTCCGACGCCATCGACCAATGATCACCCATCCGACTATTGTTCGCCGATATAGAATGCCAGTCAAGTCATACGAAAATGAAACTACGAGCGTGTTGATTCATCGACTCTTACAATGCTTAGTTTATAAAATGTACTTGTCGACCTTTGCACGCGGGAGAATCGATAGCCAGTTTTAGGAATATCGAAATCAATTGTTTGAGTTAAGCAGCTAACCGTATAGAGTCTGGTCAGATGTGTCGACCGACATGGATCCATACTGGTTACATAAGCCTCAGAAATTCGACTTCAGCAGCAGTCAAAGAGTTTACTGAAAAGCGACGTTTGCATAACGTGGAGGCGGTTGTTGTCACTGATGAACCGAAGACGTCATCGTCCAATAGGCATCCGTTCGTCCGTATATTGTTCGCGCATATAAAACGTTGTTTGTCTTGATTTGTTGTTTCAATACTTTCAGGATAAGATTACTTAAGACAGTGCGAATCTAATCCTTACTTGTATTAACCCTTTACCACATGAAGACGCATTTTGACGGCTCCGTTAGCAGACGACTTTTGAAAACAAGTGGCAAAAGGAAAAGTTTGCTTATAATGAGCAATTTTTCTTATTGCACAATGTTTTCGACTCTTTTCAATAAGTGTACCATCCCTTAAAACGACTGAAATCCAGATGGCACGAAAAAGAAAAAAAAGAAAAAAAAGAAAAAACCTCGAATTCGCCCTAAATGTTATTCTTTATGTTATCCAAGTAAAATCAGGGTTGTTACTAATAAAGTGAACTTGGAGTCGTTTTCAACTGTCCCGTTGAAGGGTTTCCTATTTAAAAATACTTACCCCGTTACTGACAGGGTAGAATTTGCGATGGAAAAAGTATCCAAAACAAGAAAATCTCACCGATTATAGTGGTATGTAATATGTCAGTTATCATATTTTAATGCCCCAAATACAAAAATAACACTTATTTTCTTAAAATTGGAAATTTTATTTTTTTCGACAGTTGGGTATCTGGTGTTCAGTCGCTTTAAAGTTGTTTTACATATATTTGCCTTCATGTTGTATGTGGGAAAGGGAAGAAGTGTATATGTTCATTAAATTTGTTTTATTAACATGCACATACGTAGATAAATTAATAAGTTCGAATTTTATAATAATATTACATGTACGTTGGTTTATATTTTCATTAAATTTGTTTTATGAACGTGCACATAGTGAGATAAATTAATTAGTTCGAATTTTATAATAATATTACATGTACGTTGTTATAACGTAATATAAATTTGCACATAGGCCAGGATCATTTCAATATTGTCAAGTTATATGTGTCACCTATATTCACATATAATTGTTAATATTGTTAACAATTCAATGTGAATACATGAAACACTAACATAGATTGAAGCTGCATCACAATTTGCCTGGAGATGTTACAGCTTTGTATATTCGTAAAACTGCATATTGTATGTATTTAAATTGTGTTGATGTCGTAATATGTTTAATGTCTATCCAAGTCTGTGCCGTAAGTTGATTTAGATAGAATATACAGTGGACTCGCAATATCTCGACCATTGGAAGACTCGGAATATATCATTTAATTTCCTAAACCAGATCAGTCTTTTGAAACAATGAAGCAGCAGTTCTGATTGTTCTTAACCCTTTCCCTCATATAGACGCTTTTTGACGACTCTGAAGCAGACGGCTTTTTGAAAACATAGGGACAAAAGAAGAAATTGCACAAAACGTGCAATTTCTCCTTTTACCACAATGTTTTCCACTTTTCTAGATTATCTATTCAATTATGGAGATTTTCTATTTGTTGAGAATATACGTTCAAAGTCGTCTGCTGCAGAATTGTCGTATGAGGGAAAGGGTAAATAATCAAAACTGCATCTGCGCTTTTTTCCTTGATATGATTTTATAAACCGACTTGAATTTTAATGATAAACACTTATAAGTTTAAATTAATTAAGAATCTGACAATACTTAAATGAATTTAGAATAAATACAGCGATCACTCGAACACATCGCTAATTCAAATTAATTTTATGGTTCCCTTTTGAGTTTCGAGTTATTCCAATTTCACTGTACACATATGTATGGCTAAGTGCCTTTAAGCCTTCAGTTTGTTGTATGTCAAAAGTTTTGCTTTTTTGGTTATTATAATATGTGCATGAGTGATTGATTGTTTTGTAGAATCTTTAACATTTAACAAATAGAAAAGTCAATTAATCTAAAAAATGATCACAAAAGAAATCATTTCCATTTATTTTTATTTTCTTATCATCAAATTATATACAACAGTTTTGAGTGGGAAATGGAGAAGCAGCTAATTTTGAAAAAGTGCTCCTTTTATCAAAACACTTTCAAAACTTGTCTGCTGCAAAGTGGACAACATGTGTCTGTATCATGAAAATGGTCTATTTGCATTTTATGCCATTAACTCTTTCAGCGCCAAATTGCTTAAAGTAGACTCTTCCATGTTCAAAATTGGGCATCTCCATTTCTCATGTAATCAATTTTTTTATTATTTTGATAACTAAAAGGCAAACAATGCTGATTTTAGGTGAGACAGCTCGTTACGAGCTGACTCGCCTGAATCAGTATTGTTTGCAAAAACCTGAATATTTTCTTTGGCGCTGACAGAGTTAAGGATCACTTTTCATGTATAATCATGACTACAATATTGTGATCCGTTATTTATTCACAAAAACAGCCCAACCTATGTTAATTAAGCAAGGGAGCCAATTGAACAAGAAAGACTGGCTGATTAGCCAAGCTGGCTGCTACATAGAGTTTGAACATGTCTCAAGGATGTTGAAAAGATTGATTAAGGTTCAACACCGTTTTTAACAATACATGTACTTATTAACCCTTTCCCTCATTCTGCAGCAGACGACATTGAACGTTTTTGTCAAAATATAGAAAACCTCCATAATTGAATGGATAACCTATGACAAAAAGTGGAAAACATTGTGGCAAAAGGGGAAATTGCACAAAATGTGCAATTTCTTCTTTTGTCACTATGTTTTCAAAAAGCCGTCTGCTGCAGAAGCGTCTATATGAGGTAAAGGGTTAAGGAATATCACGGCAGCCGGTTTACCTATGCATTTGTTTCATCGCTTTCTGGCCACTGTACTCCTCACAGCAACGGGTTTGACAGTAAATTGTATGCATCACACAATCAATATATAGTGCTTACATGAACGGTCCATATCCATCTCTGAAACCATACGCTATGAGCCTGAGCATGGGAAAAGGTACAAGCTTACCTTTATGACCAGTGTAGATCCAGATCTATACTAATCATATATTACTTACACAATCTCATTACAATTTTCTGTCAACTTGTGCAGATTCTGATTAGACTGAGCAGGTGGAAGAAATGAACCGAACCTACACCGTTCAAAAATGCAATCTTGTACTTGTTCTCATAATCTGGCTCTTTATTTCATTTTATGCATCACATATTATACAATTTATATGTATTGTGCCTTCTCAAACAGTTTAAATCAATCTCTGTACCCGCATATTTGTCAATAAAGTTCTGTCACGAAGATGCTTTCTTCACTTTTTCCTGAATTCCCCGTATTTCAGCGCCGTCAGGACTACCTATTATTCCAGACTGGAGACCAGTCTCTGTGGCTCGAACTTTAACAAACTCACACAGACTCTGAAAGAAGATTGTTGATAGATTAAAGTTAAACCGTTTTCATCTTGCCGACATAACATGCGACCGACGATTTCTCCATTTGCACGATCTGTTCAACTCCATTCAATAAAAATGCTTTTATTTATAGCGCTTTTCCTTACCTTTGAGGATGCTGAAGATATTTTGTGGGAAAAAGTCAACATAATTCTCAAGAGTATTTCTATCAGATTACCTTAACCATTATCAAATCTGCAGCAGACGACTTTGAAAACATAGTGACAAAAACCTGCAAAATATCCATCAAAGATAGCTTAATTGTTAAATAAAGTTGAAAACATTGTTGCCAATGGACAAATTGCTCATCATGAGCAAAATCACCTTTGGCCACAATGTTTTCAAAAGTCGTTTGCTGCTATGGAGTCAAAATGCTTCTGCAGGTCGGAAAGGGTTAAACCATTGACATTTTGGTTCATTGGTGAAAAAAAAGACAAGAGCACCGCGTACGGCACAGACGCTCGACTGATAGGGAGAAAACAGAAAAAAAAAAGAAAAGCTGAGCTGAACAAAAAACCTTAACTGGACGACGACGCCGCCGCCGACGATGCCAGGGTCATGACAATAGCTCTCGTTTTTTCAAAAGTCAAGCTCAAAATGATAATAGTAACAATGACTTCTGTCAATCATCTGAAAAAGTGTTGAACAAGTAGCAATTCAAACTCATCACAAATGGATTGACAGCCCTGATCGTTACTACTTGAGCTATTTGCAGTATGACTGAAAGAAAGATACGCACACAAACTGTCGACTTAAGTTGGCATTGTTTTCTTTGATTTGGGGGAACGGACAAACTGCTAAAATATTCAATTTCTCCTATTTCCATACTATTTTTAACTTGTGAAAAAAAACAAAAAGTTCTATTTTTAGACACAACATTTTTCACGTCCAATATATAATATAATTGTCAATTATTTCAAAATATAGCCAATCATGTTCTGACAGACAATCTGAGTCAAGTAAAGCTTAACAAATAATATGTGTGGTTCAGGTAACCCGCCCGCCCCAATAGAACTTTTTATCGATTTTTGGGAACGAAAATAATTGAGTACGAAACTGAAACGCTTGGAATGCGTCTATCGATCGTAATTAAACAAACATGGCGGCGGCCAGTGTTCGCCGTGAGAATTATTGCATATATTGATGAGATGTCTTGAATGTGCATATAGCACACATTTGTGACCACTTTATATGTCTGCAACTTGCAACAGACAATTTGCTTCTGAAGAAAATAAATAAAGAACAAGTAACTGGAGGATTGCAAGCAATACCATAGTCCCCTACCGGTTTGCACTTTTGAGTCTGTTTCTGTTGTCATAGCAACCCAATGTTTAGGTATATCAAGACAATAAAGTATGAAAATAAAGAAAGGGAAATAACTCAAAAATTAGGGAAGCAAGAGTTATGGTTCATGTGCACTGCACTCCCCCTTGATACGATGTATTCATGTGTGAAATTTCATAGCCATAGCTAGTATAGTTATGGAGATATGCTCCGGACAAAAAATCAAGTATGAAAATAAAGAAAGGGAAATAACTCAAAAATTAGGCAAGCAAGAGTTATGGTTCATGTCCACTGCACTCCCCCTTGATACGATGTATTCATGTGTGAAATTTCATAGCCATAGCTAGTATAGTTATGGAGATATGCTCCGGACAAAAATCAAGTATGAAAATAAAGAAAGGGAAATAACTCAAAAATTAGGCAAGCAAGAGTTATGGTTCATGTCCACTGCACTCCCCCTTGATGAGATGCATCCATGTGTGAAATTTCATAACCATAGCTAGTACAGTTTTGGAGATATGCTCCGGACAAAAATCAAGTATGAAAATAAAGAAAGGGAAATAACTCTAAAATTAGGCAAGCAAGAGTTATGGTTCATGTCCACTGCACTCCCCCTTGATGAGATGCATCCATGTGTGAAATTTCATAACCATAGCTAGTACAGTTTTGGAGATATGCTCCAGACAAAAATCAAGTATGAAAATAAAGAAAGGGAAATAACTCAAAAATTAGGGAAGCAAGAGTTATGGTTCATATGCACTGCACTCCGCATTGATGAGATGTATCCACATATGGAATTTCATAGCCATAGCTAGTACAGTTTTGGAGATATGCTCCGGACAAAAATTTGCCGGACTGACTGACTGACTGACTGACAGATGGACTGACGGAGTGCAAACCTAATAGTCCCCTTCGGCACGCCGGTAGGGGACTAAAAAAAACAAGAGCGCTAAATGTCACAAAATACGCCCGTCCTGTTTTTTGAGACCAAGTATAGTGATAATTGGTTGTACATCAGCCAAACTTAGAGAGCGGACACTGTTAGTACAGTTTTGGCCATTTTGAGGGACATAATTTTGTAGTGACTAAGATAACATTGTAAGTTATCAAACCTGACCAGATATTCTGCCCATCAACATATTGTCTAAATTTGGTGATGATCGGATAAAGGCTTCACAAGTTATTTAGCTGACAAGACCAATTTTAGGTAATTTCTATAATTAAAGTGCAATAACTCTATCGTCTGAAGCAATATGGCTAGTTATCAAACTTGTCCGAGATATTACGCCAATACAAATTCTGACCAAATTTGGTGATGGCTCCTAAAGTTATTGAGCTGACAAGAACAATTTGAGGTAATTTCTATAATTAAAGAGCGATAACTCTCAAATGACTAAAGCTAGTTATTGAACTTGTCCGAGATATTATGCCAGTACACATTCTGACCAAATTTGGTGATGAATGGATAAAGGCTTCTAAAGTTATTGAGCTGACAAGACCAATTTTAGGTAATTTCTATAATTAAAGGGCAATAACTCTTGATTGACTTAAGCGATATGGCTAGTTATCAAACTTGTCCGAGATATTATCCCAATACACATTCTGACCAAATTTGGTGATGATTAGACAAAGGCTTCTAAAGTTATTGAGCTGACAACATACTGGACGCCGCCCGCCCGCCCGTACGCCTCAGGTAAAACTATAATACGATCCGTTTTTTCAAAACGGGCGTATAAAAAGCCTTCCTTCCTACCCTATTTCTTTGACCAATGTTACCTGAACCACACATTTTTTTTTATTTTTTTAGCCTTATCGGAAAATCAACCTCGATAAAGGTGCTACTTTGCAATACCCAGATCAACCTGTGACCCACACATACTAATCTACAGGGTCTCCCCTGTCTGACATCTAGTCCCTAACAAGGGGGTTGATGATGGCCCAGGATCGCTCACATGAGTTATGCAATGTGATTTGTCATGCCAATCACACAGGCAACACACAGCTCAATTTACACTGCAGTAGGGTAAGCATATATACAAGAGGCCAAAGAGGATGAGTATAGCTCCACTTCCACAAGGCAAAATAAGCTTACCTTATGTCGTTCTGTCTTTTGTTAAATAAATACCCAATAATAGAAGGGCATCTAAGAAATGTACCAGTTTGTATTTCAAAATCAAATATTTGTTTTCTTAGGAGAAAATTTTCTAAATCTTACACTCTGCGCATCAAGGATAAAACAGCCCTAGTTCCAGGTGGCCATGGCTTTTTGTCAGTCATTATGGTTTAAAGGAATCAGGTAGAGGGTCGGTCACCCAAGAACATTTTAATTTTATTTGAAAATTCGCTAGGAGATGAGTGTTAAAGTTTTCACTTTAAGGCAAAACAGCCCCACCTCCCCTGCCAGCCATGTTTTATGACCGCTCAACATGACTTGAAGGAATCTGAGAGAGAGGAACATTTTTACAAAATTATTTGAAAATTGGCCTGCTATTTTCCGAGGATATTTATTAAGATTTTACTATAGCCCTATAAGGCAAATCAGCTTCATCCCCTAGTGGCCATGTTTGTAGATCAATCAACATGGATTTAAGGAATCTGATAGAGGGACAACCAATTAACATTTTCACAAAATTATTTGAAAATTAGTCAACCAGTTTGGGAGAATAATTTTCCTTTTTTTGAGTAGTTATGGAAAGCAGAGTTCTGCATGGATCCAAAACATTTGGAGAAATGTTTGTGAGGACAAAGAGAAGATGCTTGCTGTCAAGTTTCATCCCAATTGACCCGCTGGTTACAGGGGAAGGTATTGAAGGACGCAACATCTACAGGGTGATCACAATAACTCACCCTGAGCACTTCATTTAACCCTTTCCCAAATACAACAAGGCTTAAGTGTCACCCTATCTCACAGGCAAGCAACACAAAGAAACTGTTCAACTCTGTAATCATCGTTATTGAAGGTCTGTGTTACTTAGGTTTGTCTCAATTATTTAAGACTAAATTTTAAACCTACTTGAAAAGTTCTTGGTTCATAGATAGCCAAATTTGACAAAGTTTCTCTGTTTAAGTTGATATCATGCTGAAAATAAATAACATTTATAATTTCATTTGGATTTACAAACCTTTAAAAATTAAACGGTAAAACCAAGGCCTAAAAAACACAAATTGTTCATGATCTCTCGCGTCTGAATATCTACAACAACAATATATTAGAACTTGGGACTTTTTTTAATGAGGCCTAGAATAACCCTTTCACTGTACTTGAACTTATGCCCTATCTTATCAGAATCGACACAAGTTGACAGAACTTCCTTAAAGCTAGTGAAAGTAATATGTGAGCAATGAAGATCTTGAACAGATCTGGATATAAAGTTTTCAATAAAGCCAACTTATACCTTTTCTGTTGGACGAGCTAAAATAGAAAGAACATAGGCGAAATAATAATATGATTAGACATCTGGTTTGTGTCCTGCAATATCTCTCTATCCTCAGGAGAAACCATGTTGTGGATAACTGCCTTGGGGTGTATTGGTAGAGCCTCTGCCTAGGGTGCAGGAGGTCCAATATATGAACTCCAGCCGGGTCATTGATTGGGGTTTAGCGCTGTTTTAAAAAAGAATTCAGTCATATAACAGAGGCCAGTTCACCTATTCATGTGTTTTCTGGCTATCTCACACCAGTACTCAACACAATATTTTTTTTCAAGCTACTGGCTGCTTTTCCACATAAGATTGTTAGCCCATTGGTGTTAGACTATTGACGCTTGTCACAGTGACTTTTGTAAAAAACATTGGAAAGAATGTTGGCAGAGCTGGGATTCGAACTAAGAACACCTGGCCAAACTTTTTAAAAATAGTAGAGACGGCCTTGCTTCCTTGGCACTCAGGATGATTGGGGTAATGTCAGGTGTCAGGAAACATGGACCAGTGGTACTGGTGACTTTCCCAGGTGTTGCCACTATAAAACACCATTCAAGATGTGTCTTGGGAACTAGAAAGAATTATCTCAGTGAGACAATTTTGTGCGATAACCAACAAAATATTGAGATTTGGAGGTAAAAGAAAAATTGAAGACTTAGAACATAACTAACACCCCTTATCAAGGAGCTTTCGACAATGGCAATTTACAAAAAGATATAAATACAGACCTCAGCAAGTGATGTGAGGAGATATTTCTTATCCATGTCATGTTCAAGGCAAGACGCTTGTAATCTGGTTTCGTATAGCTGCAAGAAGATATTCAACGAAATACAGTCAAACTTGTGTCAGCGGTCACCCCTGTTATAAAGCATCCACCTAAAGCTTCTTTATTCGACTCGTGTTAACCCTTTCCCTCATACGACAATTCTGCAGCAGACGACTTTGAACATATTTTGTAATCTCCATAATTGAATGGATAACCTATGACAAAAAGTGGAAACCATTGTGGCAAAAGGAGAAATTGCACGTTTTGTGCAATTTCTTCTTTTGTCACTGTTTTCAAAAAGCTGTCTGCAGCAGAGGCGTCAAAAAGCGTCTATATGAGGGAAAGGGTTAAGCAGCCACTTGTCATCAGCAGCCAATCATTACTCTCCCTTGGGTGGCTCCCAAGACTAACTTAAATATTGAAGGAACACAGTCATGCACCTTCTGCAAATATGTCAGTAACAAAAAGTGTGGCGGACAGACAGGCAGGAAGATGCAAGAGATATTATTTCTATAATCATGTCGCCCTGCTAAGGCATGCTAGACAAAAACTTCTCCTTCAGGAAATCAATGAAGATATATTTCAGATTTGCAACAGCAGTAAATAGAATTTTGCTCAAAAACTGAATATGCAATAGATAACTTTCCATGAGTTGTATAAACTCAATTCACAGTCAATGTAAAACAGATATATTTGTTGAATCAAGAACGCCGCTAAAAGTAATATGAATACATTGGACCAACTTCGTAAACCTTTGTTTTTACCCTTTCCCTCATATAGACGCTTTCTGATGCCTCTGTAGCAAATGGATTTTTTAAAACATGGCAACAAAAGAAGAAATTGCTCAAAACAAGTCATTTTTCCTTTTGTCACCATGATTTCAACTCGATTCAATTATTGTACTTTCATTTAAAGGGAGTTTCCAAAGTTGTCTGTTGCAGAGTTTTCATATGTGGGAAAGGGTTAAGAGCTTGACCAAGATATGATGGAGATGAATGTTCCGGTCAAATTTCAAAATTGAATGAAAAATGTGGCTTCTGGAGAGTTAAATTTGCTATAATCTGTGATTTAAGGGGGGTAACCTGAAAAGTACAAATTTGATTTTAAGAGGTTTATCTCCCTTTCATTAAACTTTAAAGCAGGTGTACAATAACTACAAAGGGACATAGCTTTGGTGTTCCTAAAGCAATCTCATTGAAACCTTGCTATGTGTCATTTCCCAGTTGTGGTTATTTCCATATATAGTTTTAACCCTTTCCCTCATACGACAATTCTGCAGCAGACGACTTTGAACGTATTTTGTCAAAACATAGAAAATCTTCATAATTGAATGGATAACCTATGACAAAAAGTGGAAAACATTGTGGCAAAAGGAGAAATTGCACGTTTTGTGCAATTTCTTCTTTTGTCACTATGTTTTCAAAAAGCCGTCTGCTGCAGAGGCATCAGAAAGCGTCTATATGAGGGAAAGGGTTAAATATGGCTCCTGACATACAGTAGGAAGGACAATGCCAAAATAATGTCCTATTCACCTTTTGCAGGGAATAACAAATAAGTAGGGATGGCAACGAATACCAAAATTAGTATTCGAATATTCGATCACAAGATATTCGAATATTCGAATATTCGACCCATTTGCGCATGCTTACCAAACAAAGACTTTTTTAATTCTTTATTTGTCCAGTGTACTCTCATTTGACGTTTCCGTTACACCAATGAATTCGTATGAAAAAATACGTTGGTAAAGTGCGCAGATTTTAACTAATTGATCCCATTCTTAATGTATTGTTCGAAACATTTAGCTCTGATTACCCTGTTTACAACTGAGGTTTAATCTTTCTCTTGCTGCATATAACTGAACTATTATTAAAATGCTGTTGTAAATGACATATTGATGTTTGTTTCTTTTGCTCGGTAGTTACAGAAGGGTTATCTATGTATCTAGATGGATGTTTGTTTTGTAGATTATTGCGGAGGTTGGTTGTGGTAGGACAGCTCCGCCTTACACAGAGTACATGATGCTATTTTCTCAGATCGGCGGATATACTTCCAAACTATATACGGCGTAACAGGCATTGTTGAAATCAAATATTACGTACTAATGTCAAGATATTTCAAAACTGATGTGGCTATGCAGATCGAATTTTCGAGTATTTATGAACAAAATGAATAGCAACAATTATCTGCAAATAAAAGGTTTTATTTGCACAGTTTGATACTTGCTACATATCTGCATGTTCGCAATTACCAATCAAGGCTTCTGTTATTATACAAAATGTGAAATACAACGCTACTTAATTATTTACAGTTTGTTTATCAAAACAATTAACGAAACCGGATAATAACACCTCAAATATTGTCTGATTGATGCCTCATTCTAAAAAGCGGTAACTACATAGAATCAACTGTGAAGTTACGATGTTTTGGAACGAAAACATCTGTATTATATCGATCACACTTATAGCCTAAAGCAGGGATTATCAGTTTGACATGTTATACACTATATTGACACTTTATAAACAATGCGTAAAATAGACCATCGATAACCCTTTACCTAAGTTTATGAAAAAAATAAACAAGCAGAAATTAAATTTTTATTATTTAGTGTTGAAAATCCTGATTTCATCGAATATTCGAACCATGATATAGTATTCGAATATTCGACCGTATGATCGAATATTCGAATATTCGAATATTCGTTGCCATCCCTACAAATAAGTTTAACTAAATATTGACACATGTATACTAGTTATACTAACCCTTCCTTCCAAATATGGTTTCTCTTCTTCAGCAAGTGTTGAATATCTCATAGCTCTTTGTACTATTCTTATACCTACTCCATAACAGTTTCTACTCCTTCCCATGTATTTCTGAAAAAAAAAGTAAGAATGTTTATCATCAGAGGTCTAAATATTTAGCCTATATAATAAGTAATTTCCACAAGGACTGAAGGAGAGAAAAACATGCAGCCAGTCCGGGGCTCGATCCCGGGACCTCTTGCTTTCAGGGCGAGTACTCTACCCGCTACCCAGGCTGCTTACATGTAATCTCTCCAACTGTCGCTGTTAGACTGACCGAGCAGTGCTGTCACAGTCCCTTATTGGGAGCGATTTCGCGCATTGAATTTCACAAAATCAATAGGCTAGGGAGTCTTCACAAAATTGAGTGGAAAGGTGAGATACTTATATCTAGTACACATCATCATTAATATATGTCCTCAAGTGTGAGAGGTCGCAGATTCAATGAATACCCGGGTCGGTCATACCAAAGTTGTTAACAAGAGCATCGCAGAGCTCGTCTGGTGTTTTTTCCAGGTTGAAAAAGGGGCATTTCTGAATGATTATTTTAGCCCGAGTTATGTGACTTGGTATAGTCAATTATTCCTAGGAACATGATTATGTATCAATTTTCATTTGAAAATGATGAAAGGTTTTTAATTTATGAGGTAAGGCAGTCTGGGAAAGGTTACAGTTGAGTGATGAGGAATACACAGATGACGATGCCCAGTGTATCACAATAACCTGTAAACTACGCTTGGCGTGAAACAGTTGTAACTAAAAACCTATTTTAAAACCCTGGTTTAGGGGCAATTTTGACCCTTTTGTAAACAATGCAAATTTAGGTGCCATTGCTCGTCAGAACGAGCAATGGCACCTAAATTTCCATTGTTTACCAAGAAAAATGATTTAACGCTTATAAAGACTTTATGGCGAGGTGATAAACCTTGGTAAAAAATTACCAATTTTAGTTACAACCGTTTCACGCCAAGCCCTCGATATGGTGTTTTACCCTGCTGATTTCAGCAATGTTTCAGTTATATCAAGGCATTTACTGGGTAAGTGACCAGCACTACTGGTCCATTTATGCCGACACCAGCGAGACAGTCGTAAAGCTAATCCAACAGTCCTGAGCACCAAGGATTGAATGCCATCAACCCTTTCCCTCATACGACAATTCTGCAGCAGACGACTTTGAACGTATTTTGTCAAAACATAGAAAATCTCCATAATTGAATGGATAACCTATGACAAAAAGTGGAAAACATTGTGGCAAAAGGAGAAATTGCACGTTTTGTGCAATTTCTTCTTTTGTCACTATGTTTTCAAAAAGCTGTCTGCTGCAGAGTCGTCAGAAAGCGTCTATATGAGGGAAAGGGTTAATACTACTATCAGGTTAAAATTTTAGTCAAGGTTTCTGTATGAATCCAGGTCAACTCGGGGTGGGTCAACTTGGCCAGTACTGTATATGTATGTAAAATGAGAATAAATATTTTATAAGTTGTATACATCATTTTCATTGATGCTGTTTGTTGATGTTGTTAAATTATATAATTATAATAACAATTTGTTTCTCACAGTTGTTATATTTTCTTATTAAAATTTTAATTCATGTTGTTTGTTGTATAAAATAAGTGATACGGTAGTTGCAATTATGGGTAAACAAATCAACGACCAAGCCGACGATTTGTACCTAGTCAATAGGTAATGTGTAGATACGATAAGATAAGATAAGAAATTGTTTATTAAAGTGACATGTGTGAAACATAATTTGGTTAACAGTATGATTTAAAAACAAAAATGACCACACCCAGCCCTTTTGGCCTATAAGTATAAGTCACCTATATTAGTTTTCGCAAGATAGGTTTCTATTTCAAAGTCTAATGCAGGGCAGGTAAATACCAATCGGATTAGTTCGATACATGGCTGATCTCCTCATTCGATAACCCTTCACAATAAATTTAGCACATTTACAAGGGTGATTGTTCATAAGGTATCCCATTTTATGGTAATTATTTAACTGGCTAAAGTTAGTATCATTCAGTTGTTCTACAAATATTTCTATAAAAATCACAGTTTAATAGAAAATGAGTTTCATCTTCAACTGAATCTGTTTCGCACATATTATAAAGTCTTTCCTCGTGGTGCTCTCCTATATACCGCCCTGTCTCGATTCTAAATAAATTGAGCTAGCATTGAACGTTCATATTTTGTCAGATTAAACATAGCATAACTCTTAGTTCTGAATTCAGTCTTAAACTTGATATATGTTCTTAGTTTCGAGATGTTTTGCACACTATCTACCCATATGCTGCTGTAATTGTAATAAAGGTGCATTTGATCTTTTACTGGTTTCATGTTTATCGTTGTTTTATTGTCGTAGTAGGTTATTAAGTCAAGTTTGTTTAGCACATTTTTTAATTCATTGCACCAGTTATTACGACACAGCCTATAGTCCATATTAAATATAACCTTTGTGAGTCTGTTCTCATCGAATTTAACCAATCTGTTCCAGTACCGAATCAGGCTTATCCATCCTCTGTAAATACTAAGGATATATCCTATAATCCCCATTTATAGCCAAAAGCGGTGCAAACCTATGTATACCCAGAAATTATTGTATGGCCCTATGTTGTATGTTGTATGTTGTCTATTGCCTGATACCTACGATATCCCCAAACTCCAGAACAATAGTTTAAAATTGGAGCTACTCCTAATTCATACAGTTTTTCAAATGTGTATGAACTTTGCTTCACCGTTTGCTATACCGTGTATCCAAAAATTGTGTTCAGAATGGATTTTTAGATGCAGACACGATACTCGTTCGTTTTGATTGGATGAAAAGAAAATATCAGACAAAAAATACTTCTAGAGGAAATAATTAAATATGATAATACATAATCGATAAAGGAAAGAGCACAAGTAATTTTATAACACTCTTCGTTTCAAAAACGAGTTAAAATAAAAACTTATAAGGGTTTTCTGACTTTCCAGAAATTACAAATCCAAATTCCTGTAATATGAGTTTATGATGTCATTCTATTAGCGTAACTCAAATGACGAATAAATAACCAAAAGAAAAACAACAGAAATGGTAGGAAAGGATAGTTTGCCTCTTCACAAATGTAGTTCTGTAAATTATGGAATCGTTTCATTTGAAGTACTTTATGAAGGGCAAGTTGATTATTTTTTGTACCTGTCATCATAATTTCTTAGATTTTTAAATCTTGGCCATATTTTAAAGTTAAATATATGCTAAACCTGATGATGATTTTTATTTTCTTTGATTAGGTCGGTAGGAGTCTAGGACTCGGAAATAACTGATTGTGCTGCAAGAAAGCGGCCAACTGCAGTTCACTGGGAATTATTTACCTGATCACAAAAGTTAATAAATGTTTACCCGAAAAAGGTAGCACCTATACTCATATTAACTGAAGTTTGACTGACTTTAAAGAGTTGACCCGGCCTAGTAAACCCGAGGCCGAGTTGGTAAAAGGCCAAGTTGACCCGTTACCTTCTGTACTAGGAATGCGACTAGAAATGCGATTTTATATTTTGACTGTTCGCATCCGTTACAATGCAATATGTAACGTTGATATATTGAGACTATATGTAACTTTGATATATTGAGACTATATGTAGCTCGGATGTTGGAGATTTCGTCTAACTACCATTTCGTCTAACTGATACTATAGAGTAAACGGGATAGAGATTTCGTCTAACTTATAAACAAGAAGGATTATTATGTCTTATGTGTAGTATATAGTTAGAAGTTAAATATTATAATTGTTTATAAGCTCAGTTAATAAATTTGACTTACCATTTATGTCCAATATATTCCAATGTGTTCTTATATTAATAAAATGTTGTTATTCATTGCAGAACAGTATAGAATATGATTTGTAACCTCCGTCCAGATGTACTGTACGAAACATGAAAAAACCCATATGTCTATATGATGTTTATATTTATTCTAATGTTATTTGTTATAACATTTACAATTATATAGTTTATTGCACTTAACTTAGATTATATAGTTTATTGCACTTTATTTCAATTAACTGTTTATCGACTTTGTGTAAATGATTGACGGCATATTTCTAATTGTGTTGTGGTGTAATTAATTATTAAAAAATAAAGGTTTTCTATTAAATGGATAGATCTAATCGGCTATAATCAAACATGTTTAATGCTAATTAATAACAACTTGTGAAAACGGTAAGATTGATTATTTTCTCTCTCTCTCTCTTAATGTGTATAGAGTCGAAAGTCGTCTACCTTATTGTCCTGTACCCGTTATGGCGATATATATTAATATTAGAAATATTGTAAGAACCCTCGATTATTTTTAACGACTTCCCTTTTTCCTATAATGATTGAAGATGACTGACTGAATGTGATATAGTTATTCTATTCCCGTAATCTTGATTGAGCCGAATGCTTGGAAAATTATTCTCAGTAGTTCTTCTTTTCCCGCGATGTTGATATAACTATTCTATTCCCGTAATTTTGATTGAGTTGAAAGCTTAGAAGAGGTATAATTCATGTAAGAAAAGGAGCCATCGTTAATTTTTAACGACTTCTATTTTTCTTCATTGAATTGACGAGTGACTGAACGTGATATAACTATTCTATTCCCGTAATTTTTTGATTAATTTGAAAGAGGTATAATTCATGTAAGAAAAGGAGCCATCGTTAATTTTTAACGACTTCTATTTTTCTTCATTGAATTGACGAGTGACTGAACGTGATATAACTAATCTATTCCCGTAATATTTTGATTAATTTGAAAGAGGTATAATTCATGTAAGAAAAGGAGTCATCGTTAATTTTTAACGACTTCTATTTTTCTTCTTTGAATTGACGATTGACTGAACGTGATATAACTATTCTAATTGTTATTGAGTTGAAAGCTTGGAAAAGGTATAAGTCATGTAAGGAAAGGAGCCATCGATATAATTATTCTATTCCTGTAATCTTTGAATTTCCCATAAAATTTTGGGAAAATAATTGAAAACATTTAGGACAAGTATTGAATTTACTGTAAATTATCAATGAAATTATAACAAATACATATTACAATTACGAATTAAAACCATAAAATGTTAAAACTAAGTGAAATTGTTTGTTGTCATTTACTATAATCGGTCAATTAACACCTTACTATAACACCTTCATATCGATATAGATTACATGGTACTATATACGATAAGTTAGATCTCTACCCCGTTTACTCTATAGTATCAGTTAGACGAAATGGTAGTTAGACGAAATCTCCAGAATCCACGTTGATATATTGAGACTATAATATGTAACGTTGATATAGTGAGACTAGTCAAACTTTAAAACAACAATATCACCCATTTTGATGACGATTATTTATGCTTTTGAAATATTTGAAATAAATTACGTTTAACAAGTGAAATTTATATTGCAATTTCCTTTGCAGCGTTCTCCCCAGACCCTTATGGCGTAGCGGGCCCGCTACACCTTAAAAAAAATAATCATTTAGCGCTACGCCTTAAAATCGCCGTTACAGCTTAATTCCCAAAGCGTTACACCTTAAAAATATTGTGATATTGGGTAAAAACAAAGAGTAAATTTAAGGAATAAGGTGTTAATTACACACAGATGGCTGTGGGCAGAGATAAAGGGGTTGTTTAATCCCTCCCAGTACAGTATACAAGTCTTTATCACACCATCGCTTTCAGGCGGTATATTCCCTTCATGTTTAGATAAGAGTAGGTCACGTGGCCGACTTCGATTTACTACAGTCTACTACAGTTTAAATACACTACTGTATGTATATCTGTTTGACACAGCGTAAGCTGTACTATAGTAATTTAGAGTGAGACGAATACGACCATTATGTATGGTCCGACTTCGATTTACTATGTAGTCTACTATAGTTTAAATACACTACTGTATGTATCTATTTCTATTTGACTTGGTGTAAGCTGTACTATAGTAATTCAGAGTGAGACGAATACGACCATTATGAATGGTCCCCATTTTTATCGCTACCTTCAAATGTCAAATCGGTAACCGTGACTTCAAAATAAACAAGATGGCGGTAATGTATGACAACAGGTGTTGACACTTCGCTATACCTTACAATTTACAGATACTGTGGCTGCCATCCGTAATGACAACAGGTAAGTCAGTAACGTGTCATTTCTATATTTCCTGTGTAATGTTATTTTTGCATTTTGACTTGGAATCGAAGCTGTATAAAGTCATTTAACTTAGTAATTACAATGCCATTTTACTATCGCATGTGAAGTTTTCAACATGTCTAAGAGATCATTCAGTCTAATTTCGGATTTTTTCAGCAAATCCCGTGACTTATATTCTGTAAATGATGATTCTTATTCCAACTTCAACAGCAGGTTAGAATGACTAAACTTCATTAATTTCTTTCCGTCACCATGGTAAAAAAAGCTATAAACTGCCACAGCTCAGAACAAAAATAATGTGTGACTTTCATTATTTATACATTAGAATGTCATTGTAATTTAATATTCAATTTGTTTTCCATTACAGATTGTGAAAGGGGATTCTCCTCACTTAAGAGGATAAAGACAATACTTCGGAACAATCTTTCAACAAAAGTGTTAAACTGTCTACTGACTGTCTCATTGGAGGGCCCACACCCAAATGAACTAAATGTGTCTGAATGTGTAGATTTGTGGCACAAAGAGAAAACAAGAAGAATTGTGTTCAATTGACAGAAATGTTCCTTTGGTGGTCCTCTTTCAAATTAATATATACACTTTTGATACACATTTAGAAACATTATAGGAAAAGGAGAAATTTGGAGAAATTTATTTTCATAAATTTTGTAATAAGCAATCATCATTTTCATAAATTTCACATTTTCCCACAATGTTTTAAAAAATAAGCAATCATCCAATTGATCCTGAGGGGTCTTCCTTTCTTGAAAAATTCAGAAAGAAATTTCTAAAATCCTAGGATTCTTTTGTGCATTAATTATACTTTTTTTTTCATTTATATTTTACATTTTATGTTACAAAATGTTAGTAAATGTATTATGCTTGTTTACATTATCAAATCTTCTATTTACATGAACTTTTATGTGTATTGTCTTTTGTTATTGCCACCTTATCCACTCTTTTCACCATTCTATCATTCAAAAAAAAAAAGTTTTCAAGAAAAGGAATGCTCTTATATTTTATTATTCATACACTCACTGATATGCTCAAGACAGCATTTGATTCCAAGTTAATTTCATCCTTTTATTTGCTCAGGAAATTGAATTTAAGGCTTCTCATTACAAGGAAACCATGAGCTTCCAGGGGGCTTCGCCCCCTGGTCCCCCACAAGGGCTCTGCCCTGGACCCGTAAGGGGGCCTATCGCGGCCCCCTTAACCCCCGGCGAATCCCACTACAGCTTCAAATTTTTCTGGGGAGAACCCTGCTTTAGAAGAAATAAATTGTACGTGTATGATCACTATCCGAAATTTTAGACATCCGAATATTTCAAAAAAACAAGAAACTTACTGCTGCAAGTCTTTTAAACTGCAGTCGTTTAAAATATCTAGATGTAAGCGGTTTGTAGTTCTTTGGAAAGAACATCAATGCTGTTAGGAACACCATGCTTTCTACTTATTTAACTCGTGGGTTAACTTTTGGTTCTCCTACACATCCAATGTCAAAAACATTCGTGGCCTACTTGTTTCTTAAGCTATAGACAGAATAAGATTTGAAAAATAATAATATTGTGCTTATTCAATCGAACAATTATTAAAATCGAAAAATATCTTGGGGAAGGGGTTAGCATTATAATAATAACAAGACGAATTTGATGCTTTGCATTAAAGACGCCGTGCATGAGTTTGAAGCATGATTTAAAGGAAGCAGATGCAGTTCAGTACATTTAAATAATCTTTGCAAACAGACAGGATGTAAATATTTTGAAAAAGAAGGCCAAGTATCCCTTTATTTTAAACAAGAAGGCCAAGATGTGCCTATATTGCTCACCTGGCTACCATAGTCTATAATACAAGGTTATCAAGGGCAGAACGGGTAAACTTTGACGCAGGGATTAGACGTTTTATATGCAACGACCTAGCCTATGTGATATTCAGCATGTGAAGTTTAGAAGTGAAATGACAAGTTTGGTCTTTAACATTGACTGCAACTATAATGTGTCATACAAGCTGAAGTTTCTTAATTTTAACCAATAAACGGTTTAAAATCTGCTCTAACTAGATCAATTAGATATAAAAAAAAGAAGAAAAAAGTGCTGAATGACTGTATGACATTTTAAGTTTAGAAATACAATAGAATTTTATAAATAGGCAAAAACTTTTTTTTTTTATGAATCGGGTCGTCAGGGCCGTAAACAAACCTATTAAAAAGGCGTAGCCTAGGAAGTTGGTGAAAAGTTATTAAATACAAATACAATGTGTATAAAGTTTTGTAATAACGGTAGAAGACATACGCAGTTTGTATCTTGATGTTTCTTAATTAAGTTAATACAATTTATTGATTAATAAAAAAAATTCAAACATATTACAGAGTTTTTCTTTACAATAATAATGTTGGTTGCTCCCTATTCGATCGATTACGAAACCCCATGGTACAACATTAAAACCTATTCAATACTGACACCGCGCTTCCACGCGGCGTCAATAATCTGAAAACAACATAGCAGATGTGCTCTTTCAAAATATCAGAATTAAATTGTTACGGCCAAGGAATGTTATATTACCGGGTTGCGGGTACGCACTGTCACTGTTCCTAAATAAACTATTAAAAGAGCGAGGAACGTTCCGTGTTAACATCAAATTATTCAAATCGTGGTTCTGAATAATCCCCACATTGATGTTCACATTTAGAATACCAGTGTCTAATTCACAATTATATACACAGCGGCGTACATGAAAAATAACAAACTTGAAATGACCAAAAACTGCAATACAACTGGAGGCATAGGTCACGATGGACGCCTATATTCTTTCTTCAAAGAATAACCACCAGCCACTCTCTCAGACTGCACCACTTCAGATGTATTCTAAAAGAAAGAAACTCAGACTCCAGACCCCTTCTACCAAATAAGGTCGTGTCTACAACGTCATGTTGGCCTAGTAACGTCCCTGCATTTCCAAGAACTATATGGATAAATAGTCATGTACTATATATGTTCCACAAGAAAATTAGCAATGTGGACTCTGCGCAATGTATCGATCCAGATCAGCATGCGCAGTCCGCGCAGGTAAATCCGGACCGACACATTCCGTCTCAGGGGGGATAGAGGTATAGAGTAATGATTCCTTGAACAGAAAATCCATAGGAGGCGAAAAATGTCTGTCCGGGTTAGCCTGCGCGACATGCTTAGGCTAGCTAATCTGGGATGATACAGAGTCCACAATGTTGGTTTTCTCGTGGAACGGCTAATATATATATAGACAAAGCGCAGACAGTGTAAACGCTAGTTATAGGCATATCCTGCCATCTTAAATTTCAAGTAAAAAAATGAACATAATTTTTTAGCAGCATTTTTTTTAAAGATCACCTGTCCTTAATCGCCTATGTACGTGCTTAAAGAATTAAGGCGGACAGTTCTGAGTTGCTGATTTTTTGAAATTCCCTTTTTAATTGGCAACATATGCAAGCGAAATCCACTTTACTTTTTTCCCCCCGTAGAAACACCGGATTATGAACATTAAACATGGAACAGCAGGAAATATATGAGCCGTCCCACGAGAATACCAACATTGTGGGCTCTGCGTAAAGCATCAAACCGGATCCGCCTAAGCATGTCGCGCAAGCTAACCCGGATAGAAACTGTACGCCTCCTGTGGATTATGTGTTTCAAGAATCATTACTTTATGCCTCTATCACCCAGAGATGGAACGTGTCGGCCCGGGTTAGCTTGTGTTCGATACATTATGCAGAATCCACAATGTTGGTTTTGACGTGGTACGGCTCATATTTGGATACAGGCTGAAGGTCACAATACACCAAGTAAATTCCTTCTTTGTTTCCATGTAAATCGACCGGTTTCAGCCCGCAATTGTCTCACTTTCTAAGCATTTCACATGTAGAGCACCCTGCATCATTGAAAAAAGTTACCCCTAAGCTTTAAAACAATCCAAAGAAAAGAGGGGTCATGTATTATATGCAAGAAAGAATTAATCCAGCGAAAATGTTAACCGTCATATTGGACCAAATCGGGCCAGGACAAAAACCGGGTTTTTACATTCTCTACTTTCACTTTCAAACAAAGTCAAAAGACTAAAATTGATCAGATTAATCTTTTCAAGTGCATTCTATACACATTTACAATGAATTTATCTGGTGCTACTAACAAAGTTTAACTCAATGTCGTATATTCAATGCATTCTGGTGATGGTATACACTCATTTCTACGCAAACTATTTTTTTAGGGACTATTTGGCTAATAGCATGACCGCGGATGTAGATGGTGTGATTTGACGTTTAATAATGCTGGAGGCTGTTTCAATGCAACAGAATGAAACCATTGTCAATATTTAAGTATAAATGCCTTAACCAGTCTGACTAGACATTGCAATGTCGCCTGTAAGAAAAATCAAAATTTCCGAGATTTTTTTTTAGCCGTTTAGAACAAGAGGCCCAATAGTGCCAGTATCGCTCCACTGCCATTAGGCAAAAATTAAATCCCAAAACATCCCCGCCCCCTGGTGGCCAAGTTTTCTGACCAATCACCATGGCTTGAAGGAATCTCGTAGAGTGTCACACAAGGAAAATTTCTGCAAAGTTATTCGTAAATCGGCCAAATAGTTTGGGGGGAGAAGATTTTTTAAAGTTTTCACTAAAGCTAATGTAAAGCTAACATCCCGCCCCCTGGCAGCTATATTTTAAGACCAATTAACATGGCTTCGCGGAATCTGATAGAGAATCACTCAAGGAACATTTTTACTAAATTATTTAAAAATCGGCCAGATACTTTCGTCCGAGATTGTTTTTTAAGTTTTCACTATATCCATATAAGGCAAAACAGCCATGCCCACTGGAGGCCATTTTTTTTAACCAATCAACATGGTTTGAAGGAATCGGATAGACGGTCACCCAAGGAACATTTCTAAAATAAATCGAGTTTTCACTATAGCCATATAAGGCAAAATAGCAGCGGCCCCTTACGGCCATAGTTTTCGAGCAATCAACATGGCTACTGATAGAAGGTCACCATAAGAACATTTCTACAAACTTTTTTGAAAATCGGCCTTACACTTTCGGAGGAGAAGATTTTTTAAGTTTTCACTATAACCATATAATGCGAATTAGCCCCGCCCTCTGGCGGCCATGTTTTATTACTAATTAACAAGTTTTCACTATAGCCATAGAATGCAAAATAGCCCCGCCTCCTGGCGGCCATGTTTTTCGACCAATCAATATGGCTTGACGGAATCTGATAGAGGGTCACCAAAATAACATTTCTACAAAATTATTTGAAAATCGAACTGACACTTTCGGAGAAGATATTTTAAATTTTCACTATAGCCATAGAAGGCAAAATAGGCTCGCTCTCTGGCGGCCATGATTTCGATCAATCAACATGGCTTGAAGGAATCTATTAGAGGGTCATCCAAGGAACATTTCTACAAAATTATTTGAAAATCGGCCAGCCAGTTTGGGAGGAGAAGAATGTTAAAGGTTTTTTACAGAATGTTACATGGATCAAAACTATTTGAAGGGATTTAGGAGAGGACATTGAGAGGATGCTTCCTATGAAGTTTCATCCCAATTGGCCGAGTGGTTAGGAAGGAGAAGTCGTTTGAAGCAAAAAGTTGACTCATGCACGACGGACAATTCACCATGACATAAGCTCGACTAGCTTTCAGCCAGTGGAGCTAAAATTGTAGGGGTGTATCCCTTTATTGCGCGGGTGCATCAGCACCAGTGCATATATTGGATGTGTTTAGAACTACCACTGGTGCAATGGGCAATGGGCTTGCGCATGTGCCATGTTAATCGTCTTGATCGCGCATGCGCCGTATTTTACACGTCATCTCTCGGATATGTTCGTAGCAATTCGTCACTAGACTCGTTCTCGTTCGAGTTTGCAATAGAAGACCAGTCTATTTTATATGCCAGTATTTTTTTTATAATGAAAATGTAGATTAAAACTATAGTGTAACGTGTACCGGCGTTAAGCCATCGCGGGTCATCCATCCAGGCACTAACCGCGATGACCAACGTCGCTATAAAAAAAGCCGGCTTCCACAGCAAGGCTGTAGAAGTGATATGTATACCTCACGCAACTGAACACAAGCAGTATACCAGAGCGGAATATATGCAACATCACTGGGAACCACCGGTGTTAAATGGGAATATTTTCATAAATGCGTTATTGTGCTAAATTTTGCATTAAGGGGGAAAAAAGGACGCGCATGCTCTAACAAATGTTTACAATAATTTTGGGAAACCGAGGTCAACACGTTGGGAAAATGTATTTTTGTTTTCGTTTTACGTATTTTACTAAAAAGCTATTGTTATCATATATTTATATCATATATTTAAAAGCGGATTTCGTGTTTTTCGAATCATTCAGTATTTCTTAAGCCATAACATGCTGTTTCCCGCACTAACATCGAATTGCTGCATCTTGAAGCAACTCTTGTATGTCGGCTAAGGCTTTCATACGCATAATATCCATTAAACTTCATATTGCATCAAAGTAGGTGTATGGCCAAACGATATTTAGATATTTAAGCTTCCTGGTTCTTCTTGAATCCATTTTGGTCGATCGGTCCGCTTGTTGTATTTAAGAGCGAGCGTCTGCTCGTGTCGGTTGTGGTTGAGCATCCTTTTGCAATGCTAATGTCCTGGAACTTGGCATGGATAAGTGTGTAAATGCGCCATGACATATAGTCAGTTCTACGAATAGCGTTTAATCATGAATATCGAGGTATACACAAAACCGGCGTTTTCTTTGATGCGCGCGGACTACCGGATGTTGTATGACTCGAATAGGGAACACCAATATTACTGGGTTTTTTAAAAGAAAAATATCAATATTCTCGGAAAGTACGACACATCATTATTGTTAGTCATAATAAAATAAAATCCTACATGCCCTGACCCTCACCAACAGAACGAGAACAGACTTTTGGGCTAGAATGAGGGCCAAGAGTAGGGAGAGGGATCCAGGTGGGTCCTCTCTGCGGGAACCATATTGCAATATATAGTAGTAGGAATGGTGTCGCGCAGAGATTATGGCCACTTTGGGCTAATGGGACATTTACGTAAATATCTTTGTTAAAGGAGGCGCTACTAAAATGACTTATGCAAATCAATTTTGTTAAATGTTCGGTGTGTCAGTATTGTATTATGTGTGAGCAGTAAATATTAAATATTGTGTTAGTTTCACTGACTTGTTCCAGGGATTTGGGGTTCGAACCCCGGTCCGGCCATTCATCCTTTCCTATAGTTGGCATATGTCGTTATGACTAGTGCCAATGACTCATTACTGACTCTTCCACCTCTGGACGAAATATTATATGTGGGAAGGAAGCCAGTTGTCTGGTAAGAATGTTGTGTGGAGTTTTGCTACGAGAAAGCCAGGAATAACATTGGCGGCCGTAATATATAACTGAAATATCATTTAAAATGGCGTAAGCTCCAATAAAGCTCCAATCAATCAATCACTAACGAAAAGCATATACATGTATCAAGGTATGGGTGAAACATGTGATGTAGTTACACGTAGTAGAATCGTAGGTAAGATCTACGTTCCTGATAGTAGTCACCACGTTGAAGATGAAATCTGTACAAATCACCCGAAATATTGACAGTGGACTCGCGATAACTCAAACGAAAATGGAAAATTCGAATATATCGTTTATTTCGAACCAATTCTTGAACCGATCTGTCTTTTGAAAACTTCTGCTGTGCCGTATGCTTGGTATAATTTTCATTATGTTTATTTGGGAATAACAGATAAGATAAATATTTCATATCTGTTCTTTATTCATTTGAAGCACATTTCGTTCATTTCACCGCTGTGGGAGTTTCTTCCAAGATTGCTTTACGTTAATCACTTCACCATAAAGTCTTTATAAGCGTTAAATCATTTTTCTTGGTAAACAATGGAAATTTAGGTGCCATTGCTCGTTCTGAGCAATGGCACCTAAATTTGCATTGGTTACAAAATGGTCAAAATGGCCCCTAAACTAGGGTTTTCAAATAGGTTTTTAGTTACAACCGTTTCACACCAAGCCCTCGAATTACTGTATGTGCAAAAGTATAGTCCAAAGAGATCGTGTCTAGTCCCAATGTCTTGTTTTCGTAACTAGCAGAACGAGAGGTTATCGATCCGTGTTATGCATCTTTGTACAGCATAGGCAACATTTCTATGGCAACCGTTATTTATAAGATTTTCAATATTGAGTCGGTCAAATACTTTATTTGGATTGTCGAGGTAAGACGCATTGCAACATGAATTGAATTTACTTTTAAATTTTATATATTTTACAGACAACTTTTGACATTCCTGCATCAGAGATGAGTTATCATACAAGCGTTGTAGGAAAAGAAAACAAATGAGCAACTTCTCCTTTTCGACAATGCAGTCAACCCCGTTGTCAAACTGATCTCAGATGTTCCTAACGCAGATGACACATCGGGTAATCGGTTGAGCTGTTGACGTAAAACTTCTTGCGACCATTTATTTGACACCATGTCCGTTTACCAGACCGCCTTCATTCTGAGCGTTGCTTTGGTTGTCATTGGAAACCGACGTTTACAAATTTCAGATTTAGCCGGATGTGGCGATGAATGGGGTCACACAATCTTGGCATGTCACTGTGATGATCTTTGTGAATTGTATCAAGACTGTTGCATGGATACGTACACAAATATTCTAACATTTCGTTGAGAAAAGTGAGTGCAGATTTTGCAAAATACGCAACATGTGAACGATTAGCTGGTTTAAAATATA
>JASEVX010000011.1:30577436-30694598 GCA_031761405.1 Serripes groenlandicus
CTTTTATCCAACTGTAAACTTGTGTTGTCGGGTCTGTTATCATTTGAAATTTCGGAATTACAGAATTGAAAATGAAAAAAAGTATATCTACGTTGTCAACATCATGAAATCACAAGTACATGTCTCTGAATCGAATAGGAGCAGCTTTTCGATTCCGATTCAAACATTTGTTTTACAGAGAGTCAAGTCCCAGTGATGAAATATATACCTTTCAAAAATTCTTTCCAATAGTCAATATCTACAAGACACTTTCAGCAGTGTCAAAGTGCATGCATGCTATAATTATCTTTAACGTAGTAGAACAAAGAGTATTAGAAACGCAATTCGTCTGCCACGCCGGAGATAGAGCTTTGAATCGCGGTCAAAGGGGATATTCTTTTGTCCTAGAAATAAATTTCATTAATATTTGTTTAATCTTTGTCATACGATTTCGTCAAATGAGCGGTTCAAACGCTTTTTGACATCTCTGCCACCTACCCTTTCACAAACATATTGAGCTTTCACAAACATATACTGCATTTCTTATTTATATTTGTGTGTGTTGTTGTTTTGAGGCATCTATGACTATTCATAAATACACGCTAGAGGAACCCCTAAAATGCGCACATCCGATTAGTTTTTCTTGAAGTAATTTATTGTAAAATAATCTCCAGGCATATTCCATTTCATTCTTGTTCTATAATAGATTGACACAACAGCACATTGTTGAATTCCTTTGTTAATACAACGAATGTGTTAATTTAAAAGCATTATATAATGTATTTCAAATATGGCAAGACAATGGTGCAACACTTTTGTTTTGGAACTTAATGTGCTTTCAACTCAAATATTTTCAAAATAAGGACATAACAAAGTGTTAAGTACTTTGGTGTTTTTATGATAAAGATTATAATCGATAAATCCATGTCCAATTGTAAAACGAGATCTCAATATAGCCTATTGCTGGCAGCACTTTCAGTGCTTTGATTTCTCTTATGGTGTCGTATCTATTCAATTCAACGACGCAACATACTGGGTTTACAAAAGCAGGAGTTCTTAAAAATAAAAATGTCCACTGACTCCAAACAAAAATTATTCTTATAGAATCAAACCTCTATGGAATTAATCTGGTCTGCTTAAGTCCGTCGTGTAATAAGCCTGGAGAACGGTTTGTTTTGTGTGTTTTTTTCCGTGAACATCTATAAAGACAACACAGATTTAAGACATTTAATCATCACTGGTGTGATATTTTATGCCGATAATCTTGACGGAATAAAAGATGCCTGAAATGTATATGTAAACTTTATTAGGTGTCATGGTGCATACACTGCGCCTACGTAGTCTCACCACAATCTTTACAATCCGCAAACATGTAAAACAACCACTAACGTAATTCCGACAAAATAAGTGTAACTATATACCTTATAGTTTTACGCCTTAACCACCTGTATGTGGCATAAAGCCGTATCGAAAGTGTCCCCTCCATTTCTCCGAGTATACTTATTCGCTTGACGCGGTAAAACTATTTTTAAAACCTAGAATGCCAGATGTCATATTTAAATTAATTTCCGTTTCATATGTACAAAGAAGCATTATAAAGAATATTAATCTCTATTAGATATTGAAATGTACTTAACAATTGACATGACATACATACATCAACGCACATTAGATGCTCAACTCACAGGGATTCGACATTAACCATATATTCTGGCATACAATACTATAAAAAAGGATTCTGTTTTATAGTGTAACATCTATATGGTAATGTCGAACCCCTGTGGCTCAACTCACAGCATAGAAATAGGACGCCATAACAAAACTGAAAGAATGTTTAGGTATTGTAAATATTGTTAAAAGAAAAATGTACATGTTGTTGAAGATGAATTACACTTCGTATTGAAGTGTCCATTGTATGATGATATAAGAAAATGTTATTTTCCTCTAGACTAGTATAATGAAGCATCAGCACAGCATCTGTTTACCCCCTTTTCCCCCATATAGACGCTTTCTGACGCCTCTGCAGCAGACGGCTTTTTGAAAACATAGTGACAACAGAAGAAATTGCACAAAACGTGCAGTTTCTCCTTCTGACACAATGTTTTCCACTTTTTTCCAAAAAATCGCAAAACATTTTCGATCAGTGAAGAACCAGATCTGTTTGATCTGTTCTGCGCTGTTCTGATCTGTTCTGTGCTGTTCTGCGCTGTTCTGATATGTTCTGCGCTGTTCTGATCTGTTCTGCGCTGTTCTGATCTATTCTGTGCTGTTCTGCGCTGTTCTGATCTGTTCTGCGCTGTTCTGCGCTGTTCTGATCTGTTCTGCGCTGTTCTGCGCTGTTCTGATCTGTTCTGCGCTGTTCTGCGCTGTTCGTCAATTAGTAATATAAACATGAATACACTTCGGTAAAGCACTATTCATTTGGATCCTTATTATGAATGCGCTGGCAGGTATTTTTCTACACGTGTTATAATTGCTTAAAGGTTGGTTTTCCCAGAGTACCGCGAATTTGTAAGCACATACCATAACCAAGTCTATTTCCTATCCATATTTCAAGATAAAGCGGAACTCTGGGGAAAAACACCGTTTATGTAATCATATTTTCACGTAGAGAAGAATACCATGTTTTGCTGTTTTGTAATCAGTCGTGGTTTCGTTCAGAATCTATACAATTAGTAGAAGGTATGAATGGGGGGGGGGGGGGGGGGGGGGGGGGGGGGGGGGGGGTCACAAGGACATACAGGAAACAGCTTGTATATTTTCAAACCCCCCGATGAAGCGATTAAAACCTCGGATTCCAGTATATCTAAGTGTTGCAAATTAATAATAAAAAAAGCCCATAAACGTCAGATAACTGATTAAATGTCCTTAGTTTAGCTTTACCTTTCGAAATAAAGAATTCCGTTAGAATTAATTTACTGGCATCCGCGTCGTTGCATTGATGAGTCTTAAGTTTTCGGATCAGTTTGGTTTACTGGAATATTAATTGGCTATGTGCATGTGAATACATCCTTTGAATGCACTCGAATTGCTGTAGATACGGTACCAGCGCGAAAGTCGGTAGATACTGTACCAGCGCGAATGCTCATTAGTTTGTGTGCAGGGCAATACTTGGTAATACGAGCTTTAACAAATGTTCTGTATATTACCTTTTTCGAGTGCAATGGTCCAAACATGTTTACAAAATTCAACTATCGATTAGATTTTCGCAATACAACTTAAACAAATAAGTTATCTATCTGTTTTCGGAATCATTATTCTATACCTCTTTACCCCTGAGAGGGAATGTGTGTCGGCCCGGATTAGCCTTCGCGGACTGCACAGGCTGATTTGGGTCGATACATTACGCAGAGTTCGTGCTGTTGGTTTTCTCGTGGAACAGCTCATCTCGTTTATTAAGCAGAATTCATGTTAGATCCAAAGTAAATCAAGAAGAAATGTTGTCTAGTAGAAGAATGTACAAAAAGGAAATAAATGAGAAATTTATAGGATTGTTAATAACCTTAAACAATAATGAAGAATTTTGACCCTCAAGCTCAATGGAGCGTGTATAATATATATTCTTCTGAGAAGCCTAAATAAAACACTGAAACACTAAAACACAAGTAACGTGTTTTATGGACATTTTAGTAAATCAAATGAAAACTTTAAAGGATGATTCAATTGATTCGGATTAGAAAAACATAAAAATCAAGCAACAATAGTGAACTAAATGCACCTGTACCTGTAGATGAAAGTCATTGCATCTTTGAAGAATAATGAGTCATCTTGATTGATTGATGACATGCTAAATGAATATTAAAAATGTGAACTTATTTGTGTTGCCTTTGTTTTCAATGTTGTAATTGACTCCGGAATTATTTCCGGATATATGGAGTTAAGGTCTTATTTGTCATTGTTCAAAGATAAGGGTGAAATAAATATAGAAGTATCATTATTTTGAGTTGTTTTTGGCCTGGGGCTTTAACCCTTGGTCATAGTAATACCATTTTTTCGGAGATGGCAGCCTGTCAATTTCTGTTAATACCCTATAACGCATTTTAGGATGAGACTGCGCCAGAAAAATAGTTCATCATGGATTCAACACAACTGCATTATAAAGTTTTGGAACATCAGTGACGTGAGAACTCCAATATAAGTTTACCAAATGCTTAGCAATTAATGCGCTGAGAGGTCAAATTTGGAAGCTTATGGAAAAATACATGGTTAACAAATAAGGCGTGTGACAAATGCAGTGGCGGATTTATGGGGCGGACCCGTAGGGCCCGTGCGACAAAAAAAAAGGTAAACAAAGAAGTCGCGTGACAAATGCAGTGGCGGATTTATAGCGGGGCCCGTAGGGTCCGTGCCCAACCCCCTCTCTCCCGACGATCCCAGCTCCACTATGTTTTTTTACTTTTTCTTTTGTCTTTGTTTATATTACCCAAAGAAACCCATCACATGGCGATGCAATTTAATCTAATTTTTTAATATAAACTTAAGAAAATTAATACGCTGATTAATCTCGAGTCCGTTTCCATTCCTAGTCATGTCACCAGTACTGAAACAGCAGGCGTTTCAGGAAGCTGCGGCTATTGCCGATTCCGTTGGCATAGTAACTACAAAACCGGTTTATGTAGCCGACAGACACGCCGTAACAAAACTTTCCCATTCTTGGATCATGTGCTCCAAGAATTCCTTAAACACTTTACCTCACTTTAGCAGCGGGCTTCTACGATATTATTACTGTTCCCGCCAGTTGATAAAGCACTTCACGACAAGTCGGTAACTTTATCAGGAAAGACCTGCCATCGGACGATACACTGCAGGTGTAAATCGAGAGGTCAAATTTGGAAGCTTATGGAAAAATACACGGATAACAAATAAGGCGTGTGATAAATGCAGTGGCGGATTTATGGGGCGGACCCGTAGGGCCCGTGCGACAAAAAAAAAGGTAAACAAAGAAGTCGCGTGATAAATGCAGTGGCGGATTTATAGCGGGGCCCGTAGGGTCCGTGCCCAACCCCCTCTCTCCCGACGATCCCAGCTCCACTATGTTTTTTTACTTTTTCTTTTGTCTTTGTTTATATTACCCAAAGAAACCCATCACATGGCGATGCAATTTAATCTAATTTTTTAATATATAAACTTAAGAAAATTAATACGCTGATTAATCTCGAGTCCGTTTCCATTCCTAGTCATGTCACCAGTACTGAAACAGCAGGCGTTTCAGGAAGCTGCGGCTATTGCCGATTCCGTTGGCATAGTAACTACAAAACCGGTTTATGTAGCCGACAGACACGCCGTAACAAAACTTTCCCATTCTTGGATCATGTGCTCCAAGAATTCCTTAAACACTTTACCTCACTTTAGCAGCGGGCTTCTACGATATTATTACTGTTCCCGCCAGTTGATAAAGCACTTCACGACAAGTCGGTAACTTTATCAGGGAAGACCTGCCATCGGACGATACACTGCAGGTGTAAATCGAGTGATGGAGGAATAAATGGGGTGGTGTATCACCTTTATCGTACCGACCAGTCAACCATTGACGACTTGATTAAGGAATGTGATCCGAAGGTCCACACAATTCGTTGGATAGCGATCACATTTTTGATGACAAGTTGCGAGTTCGAAGAAAGAATTTCAACTATTGGCCTGGTGAAGTCTGAAATAATCAATGGCGAAGAAAATGCTTACAGGAAAGTGCCTTATGTCTGCGCATAGAGATATGGATATCAACCTTTATGTTTTCAAATGTCTTCTGCTGCAGATTTATATTGTTTTCAAAAGCATATTTATGAATTAAAAATTAAGCCTACCTAGTATCACTTATTAGTTATTACCTTGCTATAGGTTTGCGAGTAGTTTGTGGCGGATTTCTAGGCATTTTCGGCCGGAACCCTTTGGGACGTCTGCCGGGCATCGAGAATTACTTTTACTTCGGACTTAAAACCTCATCGCAAACTGATCGCACATTAATCGGGCAGACATTGACCGGGGACAGGCCGGCGTCTGGCCGACCACCCACTGTGGCTCGCAGGTTATAAAAGCAGGCTCATCGCATCATTCATCAGATCATCCAGTCGCGCTTTTCACAGAAGGTAACAAGTTAACACACAGATTATCACAAAAGTGTCAGAGTAACAGTACTACAATATGCCCTAGAAAAGATGAAATGACTGAAGGAGAAGGATAGTGTAGAACCCAAATGAGAGAGAGAGAGTGGCAGTGAAATGAATGAGACCATGCCTCTCCTCTTCAGCCACCAATGCACCAATAACTAAGTTGTAGCGGAAGCGTGCAAACGCCAACCTCTCCCTCAACCGGGCGACCCGAACGCGCTGTGCAGGTGCCCGCAATCGTTGTGGAGGTATCAACGGCATTCTGAATGATATCTAAGTCAAGTTCAAATATGGGTCATATTGGGTCAGAAACTAGGTCACTAGGCCAAATTGAGGGGAAATCTTGTTAACACTCTGGAGGCTGCATTTTTAACTTGAACATGTTCAAAAACTAGGTCACTAGACCAAATTGAACGAAAATCTCGTTAACACTGTACAAGCCGCATTTTCTGTTCCAGCAGTTTAAAATTAGTTCGGGTGTTGATCTTAATGATATCTAGGCCAAGTCCGAATATGCGTCATGCCGGGACAAGAACTAGGTCACTAGGCCAACTTGAAGCGAAATCTTATTAAAACTGTAGAGGCCGCATTTTGTCGGAATTATATTTAGGTCAAGTTAGACGAGTGGTCATAGTGGGTCAGAAACTAGGTCTCTACGCCAACTTGAAGGGCAATCTTGTTAACACTCTGGATGCTGCATCATTGTTTAACATAAGCATGTTGGAACTGTTTCAGAATGTTTGTCTTGATGATATGTAGGCCAAGTTTAAGTATGGGTCACGCCAGGTTAAAAACTAGGTCACAAGGCCAAGTTGAAGGAAAATCTTGTTTATACTCTGGAGGCTGCATTCTTTGCTTCAGCAGCTAGAAACGTTGTCAGAATGTTTGTATTGATTATATCTAGTCCATTTCCGAATATGGGTCATAACAGGTAAAAACAATAGGTTACTCGGTCAAATTATGGAAAATCTTGATAACACTCTTGAGGTTGCATTTTGAATCTGTGTCAGAATAATTGTCTTGATGAGTTAACACTTTCTCCCAGTCTAGTATATGGTTTAGAGAATTTGATTCGTCATGTCTTAAATGTGTATACTTGTGAGCTCTTGCACTCAGGTGAGCGATATAGTGTCAACAATAAAACGCCGATATAAGATATATTTGCAATATTCTGGCATAAGTATTTAATCGGGCAAGTACTTTGGTTCAAGAAGATGTTTAAAGTTATCACTATGTTCATATCAACATATAAAGAAAACCTGTCCTCCCCCCATGGTGGCTTTGTTTTTCAACGGATCTGAACAATTAGAACAATCTCGGTGGAACATTTCTGCCTTATTTTCAAATCGGGTCAATGCTTTTCGACAAGAATATTTTTTCTTTTGTCGTGGCAACGAGATTTCGTCCAAAATGACGATAACCATTTTAGCTGGTTGCATACTTTCTTACATACTGCTTTCTGTATATTATCAGTTATATCGTGGCGTTTCCTGGGTAAGTAACCAGTACTACTGGTCCATATATCCTGAGACCAGCTGTAACATAATATCACCCTGCGTTCATGCTATGCACATGCCACGGACGACATCTATATACCCCGAGTAATTACGTCTCAAAGATACCAAGGTGACCCTGTCTGTTTAAAACCTATTCCCTCATATAGACGCGTTCTGACGGCTTTTTAAAAACATAGTGACAAAAGAAGAAATTGCTCAAAACGAGCAATTTCTCCTTTTGACACAATGTGTTCCACTTTTCGTCATAGGTTATCCGTTCAATTATAGAGATTTTCTATCTTTTGACAATATATGTTCAAAGTCGTCTGCTGCAGAATTGTCGTATGAGGGAAAGGGTTAAAAGTAAGAGAGCTAGGGAGCTATAGATTATGCTCACCAAATAGTGTATTTTACACGGCGAGGGTTAACAAATGCATCATTACTGCATGGAGAGAGCGGGTGAGATTTGGGCGAGACTGGTGATCAAGCGGGCTATATACACAGCGAGTCAGTCGTAATGCTTACCCCATTAATCCGAGCGCGAAGGAGGGGGAAACCATTACTTACATGTTGAGCCTTTGGTATGACTCAGATGGGATCGAACCAATGACCTCACGCACTCAAGGCGGAGCTCTACCACTTCACTGAGGCGGTAGACAATGGTTGTACAAACTATAAATAAGAAGAACGTTAGTGTCGAAGAAAACCAACCTTAGGTTTTTTCCGAAAAGGGTAGATTAAATTTAACCTGCATATCCTTGATATATGATCCAGCCTCCAAAACTATAAAAGTTTAAACTGTGCTCACGTATCCGATTGGTCAGAAGCAAATTCGTTCTCTAAATTGATTAATCAGAAGTCTTGTTTGGAGCACGAGTTCATTTCTGAGCACAGAGAGCATTTTCAGCGACTTTATATGTTTGGGCTTGTAGATGAATACTGCTTGTCCGAAATAACATCAATGCTTCTGTTACCTTTAGACTAGAATACAGATTAAACTGTACAGATATGCAGGATTATCTGGATTTTCATCGCTCGCAAATGCTGCTAGATTTATGCAAAGTAATTCGTCTAGCAGGGTTTTATTTATTAGACAATTAGGGACATTAGTGATAATTATATTATCTCCCTTGTCAGATAAAGACCAAGGGAGAATGTAGGTCCTTTTAGTTGGAATCCTTTGTCTTTATCTCTATTTCGCAATGAGATATTGCAATTACTCTGTACACAATAATCATAAATGTGTTAATTAAAGTGATGATTCAAAAGAGAACATTTACATAGCAGTGTTTAAAGAAAACAAATGTGGTATTACTAATCAATCTAATAACAGTTGGCCAAGAAAATGCAATTTATAAGTGCACCATCCAGTGCAAAGAAACCAATGATAAAACTGTGAACAGAGGAAACCAAATGATAGGACCTAGCTAGATGTAGATAGTATTAAAGGGAGATAACTGAATGATAATAAGGTATCTTACCCATCCCTTTTCATTATTTTATAAGAAACGATAGGTCTTTATTCATAATCAAGACAATTTACAGATACACAATAGAATCGCAAATATCAATAATGACAATGACAATGGTCAACAAAGACTTACATTAATTTCATATACAATTCGCCGACGTTAACGGTCAATATTCAACTAGTTTGCTAGATCGCAGTTTTACACCGTTTACAACCGTATCAGTTATATATCACCACAAACAGTTCACTTAGCCATGTTGTTCCTGGCACTATTGCACCAGTGTTAAACACGTATTCTTTCCAAGGCAACTGGCGACCATTTAACTTAGATATTTTAGTCATCGGTAGAAGACAGGCGGCTATAGAAAACAGTGTGTCAAAGCGAGCAGTTTCTCCTTCTGCCACAATGTTTTCGACTTTGTTTTACTATTTAATAAAATTTAAACAGATTTTCCGTGTTTTTTCCGCGATGTTTTCAAAGTCGTCTGATGTGGGTTAGTTGTTTGTGGGAAAGGGTTAACAACAATACCAACTAGATCTGGTAATATCACTTCACAGATTTAAATTGGCACTCAATAGATAATCGTGACGTGGATTTAGGTTTTCGAGAATATGTTTGTCTACATATGTTCTGTACGTAGAACCCTACGAGTTTCTCATACTACTTTATTAAAGGATACGAATTTCCAATAAAGAATATTATTTTTCCTTCCTAAATAGCTTTTTGTAATCTTTTTTTACGACAATCGTATTATAATAATAAATGCTTATGAATACCACTGATACAATGTGTAAGAAGTGTTTACAGAGCTCTAAATAAGGTGTGTTTTTTTCGTTCTAAAATCCTTTTTTTACACTTTAACCCTATGGTGTTGGTACTCAAAAGAACTTTTGAGTACCCACATCATTGCGTTTGGTTGGATAATAAGAGAGATATTATGGGGGAAAGAGCTAAATACTCCTCCTTATCTGGACTTCTGTACAATCTATGTATAAAACATGCACTGTAAATGTCCAGAAAGTTGAAATAATATACTACACAAGTAGACTTGTTCGTTCGTTAAAATATCGTGGTCTTACCAACAGTGCCATCACGCCATCGATGTTTAAATCTCATATAATAACGTATTTATTTGGAACAGTTAACATTTAACTACCGTCTTTACCGCCGAATTTGAATCGTCATGACAAAGGTTAAACTTACTTGAGTACCAAATGGTGAAATGCCAGGTATTTAATTTATCAAATTTCTCTTATTATGCCATTTTAGAATAGAAATATCAATGAATTCCACCTTTGAAATACTTGTGCACTAGACGACTTTTGAAAATATCACGGATGAAAGAGAAATTACTAAAAACTACATTTACAATATTCTACGATGTTTTCAAGCCCGAAATAATATTAAACTTCAGTTTTTTTTCGGGGGTTGCAAATAATTCACACAAATAATTTAAAAGCATTAGTATTTAAAGTATCATACATGTATCATGTCAAGCGCCATTTGGACGACAGCTCTCGACTATTCCACCGCTAATTAGTTACTGAGATATAGATTTTAATTAAGTTGCATGCAAAAATTTAACCAGAATTTTTAAGTCAAATAATAAAGAGCGATAATTTGCATTATTGCGCGGGTGCATCGCGGGTGCATCAGCACCAGTGCCTATATTGGTTGTGAACAAACACTGGTGCAATGGGATTGCGCATGCGCCGTATTAATCGTCTTGATCAGCAAGGCTGTAGAATGGATATGTATGCATATCCATATACCCCGTTCCCATTACATTAGGAAAATAGGAATATTTTCATAAATGCGAAGTTATTGTGCTAAATTTTGCGATTTTAAGAATATATTAAGAGGAAGAAAGGACGCGCATGCGCAGACAAATATTTACAATAATTTTGGGAGATCGAGGTCAACACGTTGGGAAAATGTTTTTTTTGTTTTCGTTTCACGTATTTAACTAAAACACTATTGTTATCATATATTTATATCATATTTAAAAGCGGGTTTCGTGTTTTTCGAATAAAACAGTATTTCTTAAGCCATAAAATGCCGATTCCCGCGCCAATTGCTGCATCTTGCAGCAACTCTTGTATGCAAGATAGTTATCTTACTTGATTAGTCGCCGGGCAGAAGCCCGCGACTTATATTTTTAATAGGTTTTCGGAAATGACATGGGAGGGCGAGTTATTATTAGAGAAAAACAAATTTAAATGTCTTGAACATATTACAATTGTGTTTGTTTAAAAAACACTTTAGTTATGACACATCTTAAACGAAATAAATATTCCGATGTTTTAAGTATTTGCAGTTTCTTTATTTTGACTCACATTTATGTTTTTTCGTCTTATTTACGAAGACAAAGGTATCCCCATTAGACTTGTAGCAGACTATTATGTGTCAATATTGAGGTAAAAATCACGTCGAATTCTTCTTTTTATAGCAATTTTAACTTACTGAATGTTATTTTCATTTTCAAAGAGATGTCTTGATTTGTGAAGAATTCATTTAATAATGTTTATCCATGTATATCTAAAATATGAACTGTTTCTAAACATGTAACTAGCGTAGATTTGTAATTTTTGCACACGCTACTATTTACTACTGTTCTCATTCCTTCTCATTCGGTTCGAGATATTTACCGTTTGATTGATTGCACCGTTTGTCGTAAGCAAAGCTTGATCATGAGATTTACAACAACTGACCAATTGTTATGGTTTTCCGGCGACATTGATGCGTTGCATCAACTTTCTCTTGTTATTTACATAGGTGTAATGGTTGGGAATGCAATGCAATGCATAGAGTAATTACTTAGATAAAGACTCTAAATGTAGTTGCAGGTAGAACTTTAACCATAATCTCCAAGTAAAAAAAGGGGCCATAAGTTGAATTATATGCACGATAGAGTTATCAAACTTTATTATTTACATAACAATGATAGTTGGAAAGCATTGAAGAAAGTTTTAATGCAAAACATCTAGTAGTAAGGCAAGACGCCGACGCCAGGATGAGTACAGTGGCCGTCATATTCTCCCAACAGTCAAGCTAAACGTGAGCTGCGTTGGATGCTTTTTTTTTCATCTTATTGCATCTGCGTAGTGATATATTGTTTGAAGTCTGTTTTCATAACGCCTTCAACAATTTTTCAGTTATATCACGGCGTTTCCTGTGTATTCGCACATATTTGATGTTACATACATGAAGTATTATATACAACTTTTACCAAACAAAAACAAGACATGTAACCACACTAGTTTTACACCAATATATCCTTAACCCTTTCCCACATAAAACAAATTCTGTAGCAGAATACTTTTTAACCCTTTCCCTCATATAGACGCTTCCTGACGCCTCTGCAGCGGACGGCTTTTTGAAGACATAGTGACAAAAGAAGAAATTGCTCAAATCGAGCAATTTCTCCTTTTGCCAAAATGTTTTCTACTTTTAGACATATGGATAAAGGTTATCCATTCAATTATAGAGATTTTCTACATTTTGACAAAATATGTTCAAAATCGTCTGCTGCAGAATTGTTGTATGAGGGTTAAACAACTAGGAAGTAACATTGAAAACCTCTATAAATTAAACCTCAATTATTGGAGTTATAACTTGAGCATTGGGGCAAAAGGAGAAATTGCCAATCATGAGCCATTTCTTCTTTTGCCACATTGATTTCAATCGTGGTCTGCTACAGAGGAGTCAAAAAGCATCTTCCAGTTGGAGAGGGTTAAATAACGTCAAACCGGGGAGCCAACAAGCTCCCCGGGAACCCACAGACGCGGCCGTATTTATCCGGAATGCTCATTTTGAGAATTTAACTCACACAGTGTATACGAATGTCTTTATATCTGTAAGTATTAATAATGGCGTTTTTGAATGGATTCGAAATGGAGAGCTCAAGCTTTAGTATTCATCGGAAAACCTAGTATGCCTACTAGCTTACATCATTTGTGACATTTTGGAATGGGTATACACATACATATATTTGGCAGCTGACTTGGCGCGGCGTTCAGACAAAAACAAATTCACTGGCAGCAAAAGAGTCAACTTTTTATCACAAAAAAAATAATTTGTGATCCGTTTTCCTCGTTTCGAGTACGTGAGTTTAATAAATTCTTTCCTTCCGGACAAAACCACACTGAATTCATCAAAGAAACATCACGGTGTGTAAAATAGTCCGTTTTGATTGGATCTCGAATTCCTGTATGATCTCATCTATTTCGTCATCAATGTCAGTACAGTCGCAAAGCTGAAAAATAGACACGGAAAAGCCGATCATTTACGGAATTGGATTGTTTGGTGTTTTACATCGCTTTCAACATTTTTAAGTTATAACATGGCGTTTCCTGGATAAATTTTCCTAACATTAGCTAGTCAGTCGTTATGCTAATCCCGCAACCCTGAGCGCCAAAGAGGGCAGCCATATCATATCTACTACCAGTTCTAAAGTCTTTCATTTATGGGATCTTTAATTACAAATATTTCATCTTCAAAACAATGAATAAATGTAGATCTTTGTTATCGAATCAGAGAAACAATTTTGTTCGAACGAACATTGATTATTAAGGGTTTAACGACGTTTTCAACAGTTTCTGAGTCCTATCACGGCGGCCAGTTCACATTCAACTGTGTGTCCTGGCTTTCACACACTCGTTCTTAACCCTTTCCCTCATATGGACGCTTTCTGACGCCTCTGCAGCAGACGGATTTTTGAAAACATAGTGACAAAAGAAGAAATTGCACAAAACGTGCAATTTCTCCTTTTGCCACAATGTTTTCCACTTTTTGTCATAGGTTATCCATTCAATTGTGGAGATTTTCTAATTTTTGACAAAAAACGTTCAAAGTCGTCTGCTGCAGAATTGCCGTATGAGGGAAAGGGTTAAAATAGTCGAATGGATCTCTGTATCAGAGAAGGCGTTACGGGCACGAACTGTTACTGTGGTAACGAGATCGCATTTTAATAATTAAAGATAAAATCCATAAAAAAAAACTATTCAAAGGAAGGACTAATATAATATAATTACCGTAGTAACGAGATCCCTGATTAAAAACGCCCCTATCGTGGCCTCCTCGTGGTTATCTTGTATATCCAAATTGATTATATGTGAGGCCTCATTTTCAATGCATTCACGAGATCCTAAATCTGCAAAAAAATAAAATATTGAACTGAATTGTCAGACAAAGAGATAAGGCTCAATACACCGTTCACTGAACTTTGTCTGCTATTCTGATATCGTAGTAATGAGACTAATCAACTGTGATTAATAGGAAATACAAAGAAATTTGAGCTTGATAACCATATTTCATTGAACTTTTGTATCATCAAATGATATCAACCAGTTCACAAACACATACTTTTCTGTTCTCATACCAGTACTCCACAAAACGGTCTTTCCATGCAACTGGCTGCATTTCCACATAGACAAATAGACCCTTCTATGATGGAAAAACCAATGACGCTTGTCGCATTGTCTTTTGTCAAACATCGGAAAGAATGGATTGGCAAGCTGGGACTCGAACCCACATCAAATTCATTGACAGTCTGTCACAGTGTCGCTACCGGCTGAGCTGACGGGGCGTGGAGAGTACATGTGAAATCATGTACATGTATAGAAGTTCACGGTATTTACAGGTTCAACGGGAAAGAACGTACTGTTAAAAGAAATTATTTCGATCAACAGAGAAATACCGACTTATAGATGTTCGACTGCACTATAAGTTGTTTGCCATCGAATTGACTTCAGTAATTGTGTTGCTAGTCAATCATCTCATGTGTTTCCTATCCGTCTCACACCAGTACTCCACACATCATACTTTCAAAGCAACTGGCTGCTTTTCGACATAATACTGTTAGCCCTTTGGTAAAAGACGAATGTCACAGTGACTGTTGTCAAACATCGTAAAGAATGTTGGCCGAGCTTAAATTCGAACTCACAACCCCTGGATTGACAGCCCGCGTCGCTACCGGCGCATCTGTCAGGAGAAAGTAAGTCGTATCCTCCTATAAAATTACAGCTTTAAACTAGTGCAAGCCGGTAGGTAAATCTGCACACAAACCCTCGTCTACCCTCCTTACTCTAGTCCCTGTGATTAGTTATACCTTCTAATATCTGATCATACACTCTCTCCTCACACGATACCACCACGTCGAAATGATCTTTACAGGACTGAAACTTTTCTGGCTTTGGTTTAATTCGTCGGTTTCTATCCAGCATATGTAGTATACCATTCTGTGTATATCTGATTATTTCAGTTAAGGAAAAGGACATACAATATCGATAACAACACAAAACATTCTTTATGTGACAATTTAATAATTGTGTATTGATAAAACCCTTCCCTCGTGTAGAAAGCCACTGTACCAGACTTACGAAAACATTATGGCAAAAGAAGAAATTACTCGATAATGTGCAATTTCTCCCCCTTTAATATCACAATGTGTTCAACCCTATTCAATAATATAACGAGCTCGTTTAGAGAGAATGTCTACACTTTTGCCTGAATATTTTCAAAACCGTATATGTTATGGATAAACTCACATTGTTTTAACCCTTTACCCGCTGTAACCGATCGTGTTAAGTATGTGCCACCAGTAAAGAAGAGCCCGACCAGTCCAGGGGTGTAGCTCCCTTTAGGCACTGTGGGCACGTGCCTACACATTTTTTCTCAAAAAATACCCCAAAATGCAGCTGCGGCGATAGACATCTGCGTAATGTATCGACCAGATCAGCCTGCGCTGTCCGCGCAGACTGATCCGGCCGACACATTCCGTCTTAGGGGGGATAGATGTATAGAGTAGTTATTCCTGAAACAGAAAAACCCACAGGAGGCGAAAAGTGTCTATCCAGGTAGGCCTGTGTGGCATGCTTAGGCTGGTCAGGGTCGATACTTTACGCAGTTCACACTGTTGATTTTCTCACGAGTCGGCCTACACATTGATTATTGCAAAGCTACGCCCCTGCAGTCGGTGCATCCAATCCGTCTAACCAACGCTGTCCGCGCAGACTGATCCGGCCGACACATTCCGTCTTAGGGGGGATAGATGTATAGAGTAGTTATTCCTGAAACAGAAAAACCCACAGGAGGCGAAAAGTGTCTATCCAGGTAGGCCTGTGTGGCATGCTTAGGCTGGTCAGGGTCGATACTTTACGCAGTTCACACTGTTGATTTTCTCACGAGTCGGCCTACACATTGATTATTGCAAAGCTACGCCCCTGCAGTCGGTGCATCCAATCCGTCTAACCAACCTATATGCTGGTGGCGGATGAACTCATACTGTTTATATCGTTATCCATTGGCTATAGACTCTTCCAAATTCAAAGATGAACACGTCTTAAAAATCCCAGTAATATCAAGATAACTGTTTTATCGACGTTTAAATGGATTGTAAGGTCACGTTCATTTGTACATTTTACTAATTAAAAGTTGATAACTTAGACCTGATTGTGGCCAAACAGTTATCTTACTTGTTGTGATATTGATATCAAAATGTATTGAAGAACTTGATTGACCGCGCACTCTGAACTCATCAGTTGGTTCACTGTATGATGTTGTCTTACAGAATACCATACCAAACTCATGTTATTTAGCTGAAATTAGTTTGACTATACGTAGAACACGTGACCTTGACCGGAGTGACCCAAAATAAAATTCAAAGATATATTTTGAAAAATGATTAGCATTGATTATGGCGACTTTGAAGATATTGGGTACAGATCCATTCACATAGCTGTCTGAATAGCATCACCCATTTCAATAACCAGGTTTCAACCTAGGCGTATTGAAGAAATTAATTGATCTTGGATCAGCGCATGCTTTAGTTTGGACCACTGCACTGGAACATGGGTAAGTAAGCTCTATCGATCGTGAATCGTTCTTTTCCGTGGGTTAACCTTTTATGTTCTAAATCGTCACATCCGTATTCTAAATATAGATTCATTCCGTATTTACCTATTTCCGAGTGCACTGGTCCGCATAATATGACGTCATGATAAAAATAGCACCTGGAATATCGATAGAGTTGAAAATATTATTGGAAAATGCGAGATTTATCGGTTTTGAGAAACTAGAAGAAGAATGCTTACAAAAGACACAGTAGGAAATGGAGAAATTATTAATAATGAGCAGTCAGTTCTTACGGACATGTATTTAAAGCGCATGTAAATAGTACTCAGGTCACTCAAAACATGTTTCGTCTACCCGGAGCAAAGCACGTCTTAGGTTTAAACGTGTCAAGTACGATATATACCTTTTCGATTATAATCATCAGGTTTTGTCCACTGGCACAATCGAAGTTAACTAGGAGATGAAATGTTTTGTCAATTCTTCCTATTTACAGCTTTAGACGAATTCTCCTTTCCAATATTCCATTAAAGTAATTAATGGCTTTCAAATAAAGTAACTAGATGACCGAATTCCGACGGTATACTGTTATCGTGTTATCGTTATGTTATTTTAACCATGTGGGCGTATGTGTGTCCTTGACCAATGGTTATAGTAAACAGTCTTTGGTTATGGTTTGATCACATTCCAAAAGTGTCATCGCAGGTCAATCTTGACCTACGTTTATAGCACGAACGCCGTTGGTTATGCCACATCACAGGTCAGTCTTGACACACGGTTACAGCACGAACGCTGTTAGTTACTGCTTGTGTTTGATCACAGGTCACTGACAGTTCATAACCAATACTGTCATGAGAATTGATTGGTTGCTGATACACCCGAAGTTCGCGGTAAATATTTAACAAGAGCACCGCGTACGGCACAGACGCTCGACTGATAGAAAACAGAAGAAAAAAAACTGAGCTAAACAAAAAACCTTAACCGGACGACCACGCCGCCCACGCCAGGGTCATGACAATAGCTCTCGTTTTTTCAAAAGTCGAGCTAAAAATGAGAATGGATTGGTTGCTGATACGACCGAAGTTCGCGCTAAATATTTAACAAGAGCACTGCGTACGGCACAGACGCTCGACTGATAGAAAACAGAAAAAAAGCTGAGCTGAACAAAAAACCTTAACAGGACGACCTCGCCGCCGCCGCCGACGCCAGGGTCATGACAATAGCTTTCAGAAAAAAAGCTGAGCTGAACAAAAAACCTTAACCGGACGACCTCGCCTCCGCCGCCGCCAGGGTCATGACAATAGCTTTGTCTTTTCAAAAAACCTTAACTGGACGACCACGCCGCCGCCACAAAAAAAAACCTTAACCGGACGACCACGCCGCCGACGACGACGCCAGGGTCATGACAACAGCTCTGTTTTTTCAAAAGTCGAGCTAAAAATGAGAATTGATTGGTTGCTGATACACCCGAAGTTCGCGGTAAATATTTAACAAGAGCACCGCGTACGGCACAGACGCTCGACTGATAGGGAGAAAACAGAAGAAAAAAAACGAACTAAACAAAAAACCTTAACCGGACGACCACGCCGCCGCCGCCGGATTTAGGGTCATGACAATAACTCTCGTTTTTTTCAAGTCGAGCTAAAAATGAGAATTGATTGGTTGCTGATACACCCGAAGTTCGCGGTAAATATTTAAAAATGTCGCTTTTATAAGCCTTTAATAAGTATATCATTTGAGTGTCGTCGTAAAATTCACGAGATTATCAAACATTTCCATGTCAGTGAACGTTATCTCTGCGTTATGTTTGCAGTGATTGGAAATATGATATTTACCTAAACCATATCACAAACAACAGTTTATGTATTTGTGGAAATTATACGGGGGATGGCGAACACTATCTTTTCAAATGTACATTATACAAGGATCAGGGTTTGTGCTCTCGTGTCACGTTTCTCCTACTAGTTCGAAAAACAACAAGAAACGCGACATAACCACGAAACCATGTTGTCAACGGTGACCATAGGTATTGTGAACGTAACCCAGTTATGACGCCCTCTCATTCGGCGCACGTGTAAACATGTAACCAGTCAAAAAGGACATTTGTTTATTCTTATTTACTCAGCCGTTATATGCGATTCCTATTCTAACGAGATAAAATGCCCAAACCACACCAGATCGAATACATGCCTTTATATCATACGGAATCAAATATCGACAACAAGTCGGGAAGTTTAAAAGTATAATCGATTTTTAGATAAAAAAAAAAGCCTCTTCTATTTTCCAATTGGAAACGGGAATAAAACTTTCTCGAGTTGTCTCCCTTCTTCCAGCTTAACTATTATTACAGGTGTTGCGATGTCGACTTTCACACCATCAGTATAAGGCAGAACCCCAGATGGAAGTTATTACGAGTGTTAATGTACAGTATACACATTTAATAGAAAACGTTAATACATGTACTTATAAGCAAACAGTCTAGTTCAGGGTGCGCGAGACGAAACAGTTCTTTCAATAGCGTCGTATATTGATAGCACTTTGTCTTTTATATAACTTTAAATCGATATGATCCTTATCCACCCTTTGGTTTGGTACCATTTAAATGTAAATTGTTCAAAAACTATAGGAGCTAGCCTACATTTCCATTCTTGTAGACGGGCAGCGAGATCCTCGGCAAGTCTGTGGGTATGCCCAGGTTCATCCGGGTCGTATTCACAGTATGCGGATACGTGGAGACCCAAAATCGCCGGTCGCTCCTAATATTTATTTTGGGTTTAACACCATTATAAAGTTGATTGTATTAATAGAACGACCATAGTACACCATCCAACGAAAATATTAGGTAGACCATAACGAAATCCGCCTCGGCACAAGGAAACTCAACCATGACTGGCGCAAAGTTCACAAATTGTTTTATGCGTGGAATTTATTTATTTACCTGGAATGTGTCCACCAATCGGCTTACAGCTCTCAAAGCCACTCTACCAGAACTAGTTTAACTGTATACACCCTCAATATCACAAATTGATCCCGTTCGAACAGACATTTTGGAAAAGGGAGCAATTTTCCCTTTTCTGACAGGATTTTCAAATCTTCTTAATAATTACTTTCAAATGTTTTAACATTTTCCTTCAAAGTCGACTGCTACAGAATTGACGTATTCGGATAAGCGTTAAAGTTGCCCGTTTTTCCCAAAATCATCCAATGTTTGGTGTTTTACGGCGCTTCCTATTCAAGGTAACCAATATATATTACTTGTCCATTTATCCGGACACCAGCGAGTATGACATGGCCAATGATCGAACCCATGACTTCCCGTACCAAGATGGTACCTATCACGTCATATATGTAAAACGGCAAAGTAACATCTGTGAACACTACGACGATTCAATGCGTCAGTAACAGTGTCTCATTAATTTTAGAGGAGATAAACAAAATGCATTTTTTTTGAAGAACTAGAATGAAGTCCGACTACTTTCATTCCCGTTCCCCAGAATATGATGTGAATACGTGTACGCACTTACAACAAGTGTTTAAATTACTACAGAAGAATATGTCCAGTTGACTTATAAACTATCAGAGTGCGGTCGGTGTAAGCCGATTTCCGTGTGCAAGCTAAAGAAATACAGGTGTGCCATGAACGTCAAGAAGCATCTGCCACAGCTTAACGTATCTAGATCAGATGGTTATGCATCCCTATAGATACCACATGATGCCCAGAAACAAAGTATTAGAAACCTGAAACTTTGATTACAAGAAATACATTTCCGACACATAATTTACAGTTGAACGCACTGCAATCTTTAAGCTGCATCTAAAAATGTTATGACGATACATAATTATATCAATCAATATCCTGTTAAGTGCATGACGGTCATATAAATGTCCGTTCGAGTGCCCAAACATATGCGCGTAATATTGACACCCATTTTATGATTCTTAAATGCAACATAACTTATGATTCGTATAGGTCGATTGGGGGTTCAATACCGTTACCAACAATTGTTCAGTTATTTCACCTACTCATGTGTTTCCTGCCTTTCTGAGACCAGTACTATATACAACATTCTTTACAAGCCACTGGCTGCTTTTCCAGACTTTCAGCTCATTGTTTGAAGATGAAGGACGTATATGTCAAACGTCGGAAAGAATGTTTGCCGAGCAGGTTTCGGAAAGACATACAGGACCATTTTTAACATGGGTTATAAGTGAATGAGAGTATAACAAGAGGGGCTTCATCTCTAGTTCGGCTTAGTAAAAGAATGCAAAAATTACGTTTTTTGAGCTCTCTATTCAGCAGTTGAACGGCGATATAACATGACCCCTAATTGCAAGACGCTGCTCATGAATATATATATAAATGAACAAGAAAAAACAACTGACCTTCAAAGTTTGCCATTCCACATACCAAAGTCATGTCATTGTCAGCTAACCGGTCATGCAAGGCATCAAGTTCGAACCCAACACGGCAGATTTATATAAACGACGGGGTTAATCTAACCACAGTCAATGTAGTGTGAAAGAGAACTTGACATATTAATAAGTTGTAGATTGCAGGTCGGACGGTTGACCTAGAATGAGCTCTTCACAAATCAAGTCTGGAATCAAAGGCTCCGTTTGCAATTTCAATCAGACATACGACCTTAGTTTCCAATATATATTGAACACACTCTTCCATAAACCATCGTCTTATGTGCTTACATGTTCTACCTTGAAAGTATAATTTGTATAAATGAGTAGAATCAATCGAAAATGGTTGTCACAAACCAGTCCAAGGCTAGTGAATGTGCCTACATGACCTCTAACGCATGACGCCATAGTATACACCCCTGCCCATTTCATGACTAAGACACAGCAATATACCATATGCTTACATTAACCCCGTTGACTGCTGGTACCGATTTTATGAAGGTTGTCCCACCAGTGTAGAAAGAGCCAAGTCTTCTGACCAGACTATACACTGCTGGCTGCTCAACTCATAATTTTTACATTGATTAAATTAGAAATGCCTTTGGACATTTCCAAATGCAAAGCTGGACAAGTCCATTGAATTCGTAGTATAACAACAACCATAAGTACGGTAATCAACATACTTTGGTTAGCTTTATGTGGCGAAGCAGACATTGAAATTACAACCATCTTTCATTAGCTGAACGTTAATTGGTTCATACGCCACTTACGTAAACTATGACAAGACTGTTCTACTGTCCTATCTCTACATGTAAATCAACGAACCAATTATTCAATATCTCTAAATTAGTTTCTATTCATGACTGTAATTAAGCATAAACCCGATACAGATATGACATATTGCTTCTGCTGCAAGCATCCATTGAAAGCATTGTGGAAGAAGTAGAAATGGCTAACAATGAACAACTTCTCCCTCTTACAATCATTTCAAACTTGTATAACAAAAGTTTAGATCACTCGTGGTTTTAAGCTCTTTTCACCATCATCATGATTGAGTGAATTCAACCCGAAAATTGTTTTAATAGCAGCTAAAAAGACTAAATATTCAAATATTGAACTACTGTATTGGGTTTGACCTACATCATCTCGTTTATCAAAACAATATCCACTTAATCCACATTGTTCTCCAAGCGTGTTTCACATCGACATTTCATGGTTATTATTCTCATCATATTTAAACCTAATTAGCCCGAAAACTGAAGAAGTACTTTACTCAACCAAGTTCATTGTCAGAAACAATCAATAATATATAACCCATGAGGAAATTACTCAAACCAGAGCTGATACACTGGAAAAGATCCAAAACTATGCCGTGTACGGTTATAATCAATGATTATTTAACTTAACAATGTTTGATTAGCTGCAAATTGAAATAGCAATTTGCTCATCTGGCAAATAATTACTAAAAAGTATTAAGGGAGATAACACCAGCAATATTAAGGAGAAACATTAAGTTCTAGGAGAGATAAAGGAATCCATAAAAATGATGCCAAACACATTTCCAATATAAGAATATTATCTTAACAATGTTTCGTTGAGCATTTCAGACAACTAAAATTGTAAATCTCTAATAACATTAAAATGAAAGTTCCATGAAACAGTCAATCTAGAAAAGACTAAGACTAGCAAATATTAACAAATTTTACCCCAACTTACGTTTTAAACATCTACAATTTATAATTATATCAACCACAATTCGTTTCAAAGGGGAGAAACTCTAACAAGCCAGAACAAATAAGATCCAAAATTTTACACATCTACAATAATTCATAAATGTTGTACAGTTATAATATTGAATTATCTGGAATGCTTTGACAGTAGACATTACATCAGGCACACTATGAATGGTAACAATTCAGGAGAACTATAAAATATGTTGAAGACAGAAGTTGGCTCAAGATTCCAGAAAACTAGACAAACTAATGTGGCAATTAAAATTTACCCCGAGAAACTTATTTGCGAAGGAGATGCCATTGAAACTCGAACTTAGTCATATCTACTTTATATAATGTTGTTCCCAATACAGTTATCTATTGTCATATGGTGGTTGTTGCCAAGCCATGCTATCACACACACACAAAGGGCCAACAAAAGGCCACTTTATTACAGTACGTCATACACACAAAGGGCCAACAAAAATGCCTCTTTATTGCTGTACAACACATGCACAAAGGAACTCTTTATTGATGTATAACACACACAAAGGAACTCTTTATTGATGTATAACACACACAAAGGCCCTTTTTATTGATGTACGACACACACAGACAAAGGGCCAATCAAATACCTCTTTATTGCTGTACAGCACTTGCAAAGGGCCAACAGAAGGCCTCTTTATAGCTGTATGGCACAAGTGCAAAGGGCCAACAAAAGGCCTCTTTATTGCCGTACAACACATGCACAAAGGACCTCTATGGCTGTATGACACATGCACAAAGGGCCAACTAAAGGCCTCTATATTGCTGTACAATTCAAGCAAAAAGGACCTCTTTATTGCTGTATGACACACACAAAGGACCAACAAAATGCCTCTTTATTGCTGTACGCCACAATCACAAATGGCCAATAAAAGGCCTCTATGCAAAGGGCCCAACAAAAGGACTATTTATTGCTGTACAACACACACACAAAGGACCTTTTATTGCTGTATGATTAACACCCAAAAGGCCTATGTATTGCTGTAAAATACACACAGTGTCAGAAAAATGCCAACTAACGGCCTCTATATTGCTGTACAATTCAAGCAAAAAGGACCTCTTTATTGCTGTACGACACACACAAAGGACCAACAAAAGGCCTCTTTATTGCTGTACGCCACAATCACAAATGGCCAACAAAAGGACTATTTATTGCTGTACAACACACACACAGAGGACCTCTATATTGCTGTATGACACACACACAAACGGCATCTTTTTTGCTGTACGACAAAACTGCAAAGGGCCAACAAAAGGCCTGTTTTAATGCTGTACAACGCACACACAAAAGACCTTTTATTGCTGTATGATTAACACCCAAAAGGACTCTGTTTTGCTGTAAAATACACACAAAGTGTCAGAAAAAGGCCTCTATATTGCTGTACGACTAGCACAAATGGGCAACCAAAGGCCTCTTTATAACTGTATAACACACATACAAAGGGCCAACAAAAGGCCCCTTTATTGCTGTACCACACACATACAAGGGCCAATAAAAGGCCTCTTTATTGCTGTACCACACACATACAAAGGGCCAATAAAAGGCGTCTTTATTGCTGTACAACACACATACAAAGGGCCAATAAAAGGCCTCTTTATTGCCGTACCACACACACAAAGGGCCAACAAAAGGCATATGTATTGCTCTACTAGTGCTCTCATATCAAGCATCCTAACCCATCATTGCAACCACACTACACCCTTACTTCAAGACAGTCTTAATTGCAAACGTTTCCTTCAGTGCATCAACAAAAATTAAGTAAAAAAAAGATCAAAATGCAATTTGTTTATCAAAAGCTTCTTAAAAACTACTGCGACTATTTCAGCACCAATGCAAACATGTGTCCAACTTAAATTTACTTCTCAATTTATACTTCTGCATATAGTATCTTCCACATTACAAGATTTCCTTTCAACAATTACGAGTCTAAATTATAGGCACACCAAATTTCTTAACACTTAATCACATCAATTGTTTAACAAGTTCTTCTAACGAATATCAATCCGGATTTATGTCTGCTACCTGGATATTCAACCAGTATCTGTATCAAAGGTGTAGGAAGATGAGATAGGTTATATTACATTGATTGAATTAACATCACTTTCAGTAACATTACAACAGCCCGCGATATGACAGTCAAACTGGAAATGTCTCTGGCTTGTACTTTTACAGATGCAAATGGTCACTTGCCTATTAATAAGTCGAAGCAATCCTCAATAATAGATTCTTGTCAATCTTACAAAAATATGTAGAGGCCAAAGAGGGCCAGTATTGCTCCACTGCCATTAGGCAAACATTAAATCTCCAAACAGCCCCGCCCCCTAGTGGCCATGTTTTTTGACAAATCAACATGGTTTAAAGAAATCTCAAGGAACATTTCTACAAAATGGATTGAAAATAGGCCCTACTCTTTCGGAGTTTTCACTATAGCCATATAAGGCAAAATAGGGTCACCCAAGGAACATTTCTACAAAATTATTTGAAAATTGACCAGACAATTTTGGAGGAGAAATTTTTTTAAGTTTTCACTATAGCCATATAAGGCAAAATATCCCCGCCCCCTGGCTGCCAAGTTTTTTGACCAATCAACTTGGCTTAAAGGAATCTGATAGAGGGTCACCCAAGGAACATTTCTACAAAATTATTTGAAAATTCGGCCCGACACTTTTGGAGAAGATTTTCACTATAACCATATAACGCAAAAAAGCCCCGCCCTCTGACAGCCGTGTTTTTCGACCAAGAAACATGCCTTAAAGGAATCTGATAGAGGGTCACCCAAAAAACATTTCTACAACATTATTTGAAAATCTGCCAACCAGTTTGGGAGGAGAAGAATTTTAAAGTTTTTTTCTTTTCGTTGCCATGGAAACCAGAATTCTGCATGGATCCCAAAACTTTGAAGGAATTCTGGTGTGGTCATTGAGAGGATGCTTTCTGTGAAATTTGACCCAATTGACCCACTGGTTACTGAGGAGAACAAGTTGACGGACGGAAGGCGATCACAACAATTCACCTCGACCATTTTGTACTAAAAAAGGATAATCTTATTAATGAAAGTATAATTATTGATATAAAAAAAATGATAGCCCTGAATCGCTCAACCGACTAATGCAATATTATTTGTCATGCCAAACACAGTACCTCACTTTACGGTCAGGCAAGCCAATTCAAGAGGCTCAATATAGCTCCACTGCAACAAGCCAAATAAGCCAATCCTATGTTGTCAAATTAAAATGACTTGAGGAAACTGATAGACTGTCATGAAATGTTTACGTACCAGTTTGTATTTCAAAATCAGATACTAATTTTCTTTAGAGATAGTTTTCTAAATCTTACTCTGGGCATTAAGGGTAACAGAGCCTTGGCCACTGGTGGCCATGTTTTTTTTTACCTATTTACATGGCTTGGAGGAATCAGGAAGAGAGGGTCACCAAATGGGGAACATTTCTACAAAATTGTATCGGTCAGTTACTTATAGAAGAGCAGGTTTTTAAAACTTTCATAAAGCCAGCCATAAGAGGCAAAATAACATGGCTTGAAGGAATCTGATAGAGGGTTGATAAGGCTCAACTATACAAAATTTATTTGAAAATCTACTAACTAGTTAGAGTGGAGAATTTTTTTAAAAACTTTTTCCTTTTAGTTACCATGAAAACCAGAATTCTAAATAGATCCAAAAAAATTGAAGGAATTTTGGTGAGGACACTTGAGAGGATGCTTAATGTGATATATCAACCAAATTGACCCACTGGTTAAAGAGAAGACGATCTTGACAGACGGATGCCAGACAATCACAATAACTCTTTTCTCACAATGTTTTATATGGGTATTTCAAAAATGCTTCTTTAATATGTCAACAAGATAGCATCTGATAGAGGTTTACAATTTGGAAGTTCAATATCATATACCCCGATATATTTTCTGAAATTTTTCAAGTTAACTTGGAAACATTATTTAAAGCAGTTCTTCGAGAAAAGAGTGCCACGAGGCCCTGGATCGCTCATCTGGGAAGGTGCTATTTAAGACTTAAAAGAGGAGCCCTGTTTTTAAAGGATTATATCATCAAAACAATTTTAACAATCTTAAAAGAGGGTCACCCAGGGAACATTTGAGAAAAAAAGTGGTCTCTAGAGTGTTTACAAGATTTTTCTCAATATTGGCCTAGTGACCTAGCTTTTGACCGGACCATATTCGAACTTAGCCTAGATATCATCAAGACAATAATTCTGGTCAAGATTCAACATGCTTAAGTTAAAAACCGGCTTCCAGAGTGTTAACAAAATTTTCCTTCAATTTGGTCTAGCGACCTAGTTTAAGACTCAACATGACTCATATTCGAACTTGGCCTAAATATCATCAAGACAAACTTTCTGACAAAGTTTCAAGCTGCTCAAGTAAAAAAAGCAGTCTCTAAAATGTTAACAAGATCTTATCCTAGATATCATCCAGGCAAATATTCTGACAATGTTTTAACATGCTCAAGCACCTAAAAGGAGACTTCCAGAGTGTTAACAAGATTTTCCTTTAATTTGACCTAGTTTTTGACCCCACATGACCCATATTCAAACTTGGCCTAGAAATTAGCAAGATATACATACTGAATTAAGATTGATAATATGAAGTGTCAACAAGCAAATCGTTGACGACGGACGACAGCATATGACGATTTGGAATTGTGACCTTGTTAAAGTCAATATGACCCATATTCAAACTTGACCTAGATATCATTAAGACAACCATTCTAACAAAATTTCAGGCTGCTGAGGCAAAAAATGCGGCCACTAAAGTGTTAGCAAGATTTTCTTTCAATTTGACCTAGTGACCTAGTTTTTGACCCAACACGACCCATATTCAAACAGAGTAGAAATTAGCAAAATATACATACTGAATAAGTTTGATAATATGAAGTGTCAACAAGCAAATCGTTGAAGACGAACGACAGCATATGACGAGTTGGAATTGTGATCTAGTTATAGTCAATATGACCCATATTCAAACTTGACCTAGATATCATGAAGATAAACTTGACATAGATATCATGAAGATAAACATTCTAACAAAATGTTAAGCTGCTGAAGCAAAAAATGCGGCCACTAAAGTGTTAGCAAGATTTTCTTTCAATTTGACCTAGTGACCTAGTTTTGAACCAATATGACCTATATTCGAACTTGACTTAGATATCATTAAAGACACACATTCTGACAACATTTCCAGCAAACATTGCAGCATGTAGTGTTAACAAGACTTTCCCCCAATTCCACCCACATTAGAACTTGACCTAGATATTATTTAAGACAAACACTCTTGACAAAATGTCAAGCTGCGGCCTCTAGAGTGTCAACAAGATTTTCTATCAATATGGCCTAGTGTTTGACCCAATATGACCCATATTTCGAACTTGACTGCTGAAGCAAGCATTGCAGTCTGTAGTATTAACAAGACTTTTCCTCAATTTGACCCATATTCGAACTTGGCCTAGATATCCTTAAGACATTGAAGCAAACATTGCGGCCTCTATAGTGTCAACAAGATTTTCCTGTAATTTGACCTAGTGACCTAGTTTTTGACACAATATGGAGAGGAATTTTCTGATCAATGTTCATGAAGATCGGATGCAAAATGTAGCCTATAGGGTATAGAGTGTTAACAAGGCAAGAGTTGACGACGGACAAAAAACGATCACAAAAACTCACCTTGAGCACCTTGTGCTCTGGTGAGCTAAAATGATGTCCATAGCTGTCTGCGGAAGGGTTGCCAGTCTAAATGTTAAGCCCGACTTGTGTCTTCATGTCAAATATTTATTTTCTTTCCATGCGGTAGACGGTGAACTGCCCACCTCATTATCCTGTGATGTCATTATGTTAATTAGAGACCCAACCACACGCTTAGACCAGTTCTGGTTAAGTAACCAGAAAGCAGACATAGAAATTGATTGATAGAAGTTGATAGAACTTGTTTTATAATTAACATGAATTAAATTATATCTTTTAACTTGACTACTTAACTTAACCCAGTCTGAGCGCATAAACATGTTTTCAAACATGATCTCACTTGATCAATTGAGAAACAGATCTCCAAAAAAATTGAACAAATGGTTGATGTTATACATTTCTGCTTTACGTGAACAGTTTATCTCTGTATACATCTTGCACATCCAACCGTCACATGTCGGGTACATAGAAAGGTCAGTTCACATATAACTTAAGTGTTCATTGGCCTAACAGTCCCCCGCCAGCGAAAGCTCAATATGCAGGAATATTACTTTTTTGCTTTTCAAGAAAGAATTTGGACGTAAATCAGGTCTATGGAAGAGTGTATTAATAAATCCTGTAATGATTCTTTGGGGACCCTTGGTGAGGAATGAGCCATCCAGATTTTCCATTCTTGCTTGTGGTTTTTTTACTTCCATATTCTTGTCTGTTAACAGCTACCTGCTATGTTGTTACAACACTGCTTGGGAGCATGTACATTGTTGTTTCTTGAACAAGTTGAAGATGTCTGGAGATACACTTTAAAGATGTCTGGAAATAAACTTTAAAAGAAAGACAATCCATAAACTTATGTGATAACATTTTCCAGCAGAGCTCAACATTTTAATTTAGCATTTAAAAAAGATAAACACAGACATGACTAGAAAATGGTTACTCTAATCTTGCTCTACATGTTTCACATCTCAACGTGTTTTCATTTTCGAGGAACTACTTTTCCCATGCTTTCTCCACTGTCTTAAACTTTTAATTTCATCAGTCCAGAGTAACAACAACAACATAAGTAAGAGGGTCAATGAAAGGTTTTCAAACTTGAAACTCAATAAATGCACCTAAACTAAAATTTCAGATTCGCTTATATTGAATTTTTGTTTCTAAGTTATGTTTTGCCGCCTGCCAATTTGACACAGCATTACAGAAAGACAGACAATGGAGAGGTGATACCTATGTGACATCCTGCCCAGACAGATGACAAAACAAGAGGGCCATGATGGCACTAGTTCGCTCACCTGAATTATACAATGTACAGCAATGCAAAACACATCAAGACAATTATTCTGAATGCAACCTCCAGTGTTAACAAGATTTTCCATCATTTGGCCTAGTGATCTATATTTGTTTACCTGATATGACCCATATTCCAACATAGACTAGATATCATCAAGACAACATTCTGACAAAGTTTTAACTTGCTCAAAGTAAAAATGCAGCCTCCGGAGTTTGAACAATATTTTCCTATATTGACCTTGTTTCTGACCCAATATGACCCATATTCGAACTTGACCTAGATATAATTCAGACAAAATTTCAAGCTGCTGAAGCAAAATATGTGGCATCCAAAGCGTTAATAAGATTTTCCTTCAATTTGGCCTAGTGACCTAGTTTTTGACCCTACATGACCCATATTCAAACTTGGCTTAGATATCATTTAGATAAAACAAATCATCAAATGTCAAGCTACTGTAGCAAAAAATTTGTCTTCTACAGAGTTAACAAGATTTTCCTTCAATTTGGCCTAGTGACCTAGTTTCTGACCCATATTCAAACTTGACCTAGATATCTTTAAGACAAACATTTTGACAAAATGTCAAACTTCTGAAGCATAAAATGCAGACTCGAGTGTTAACAAGATTTTCCTTCAATTTGACCTAGTGACCAACTTTTTGACCCAACATGACCAATGTTCAAACTTGACTTACATATCATCAAGACAAACATTCTGATAGTTTCATCATGCTCAAGTTAACAAGAGGGCCATGATGGCCCTGGATCGCTCACCTTAATTATACAATGTACTGCAATGCAAAACACATCAAGACAATTATTCTGAATGCATCCTCCACAGTGTTAACAATATTTTCCTTCATTTGGCCTAGTGATCTATATTTTTTTACCTGATATGACCCATATTCCTACATGGACTAGATATCATTAAGACAACATTCTGACAAAGTTTCAACTTGCTCAAAGTAAAAAGGCGGCCTCCGGAGTTTGAACAATATTTTCCTTTATTGACCTAGTTTCTGATCCAATATGACCCATATTCGAACTTGACCTAGATATAATTCAGACAAACATTCTGACCAAATTTCAAGCTGCTGAAGCAAAAAATGTGGCATCCAAAGTGTTCACAAGATTTTCCTTCAATTTGATCTAGTGACCTAGTTTCTGATCCAATATGGCCCATATTTAAACTTGACCTAGATATCTTTAAGACAAACATTCTGACAAAATTTCAAGCTGCTGAAGCAAAAAATGAGGCATCCAAAGTGTTAAGATTTTCCTTCAATTTGGCCTTGTGATCTAGTTTTTGATCCAATATGACCCATATTCGAACTTGACCTAGATATAATTCAGACAAACATTCTGACCAAATTTCAAGCTGCTGAAGCAAAAAATGTGGCATCCTAAGTGTTCACAAGATTTTCCTTCAATTTGATCTAGTGACCTAGTTTTTGACCCGGCATGACCCATATTCAAACTTGGCCTAAATATCATTCAGCTCAACATTCTGAACAAATTTCAAGCCGCTGAAGCAAAATATGCAGCTTCTACAGAGTTAACAAGATTTTCCCTCAATTTGGCCTAGTGACCTAGTTTCTGACCCAATATGACCCATATTTGAACTTGACCTAGATATCTTTAAGACAAACATTCTGACCACATTTCAAGTTGCTGAAGCAAAAAATGCGGCATCCAAAGTGTTAACAAGATTTTCCTTCAATTTGACCTAGTGACCTAGTTTTTTACCCGGCATAACCCATATTCGAACTTGACCTAGATATTTTTAAGACAAACATTCTGACAAAATTTCAAACTGCTTAAGCAAAAATTGCGGCCTCTGGAGTGTTAACAAGATTTTCCTTCAATTTAGCCTAGTGACCTACTTCTTGACCCGACGTGACCCATGTTCAAACTTGACCTACATATCATTAAGACAAACATTCTGATAAAGTTTAAACATGCTCAAGTTGAAAATGTGGCCTCCAGAGTGTTAACAAGATTTCGCTTCAATTTGACCTAGTGACCTCGTTTTTGACCTCATATGGCCCAGTTTAAAACTTGTCCAAGATTTTATGGAGATGAACGTTCTGATAAACTTTCATGAAGATTGGATGCAAAATGTAGCCTGTAGAGTGTTAACAAGCTCAAATGTTGACGACGCACAACGCACGACGGACGCCGGACAAAATGTGATCCCAATAGCTCACCTTGCACTTCGTGCATAGGTGAGCTAAAAATGCAGTATCCAGAGTGTTAACAAGATTTCCCTTCAATTTGGCCTAGTGACCTTGTTTTTAACCTGGCATGGACCATATTGGAACTTGACCTAGAAACTACTGAAGCAAAAATTGCGGCCTCTGGAGTGTTAACAAGATTTTCCTTCAATTTGACCTAGTGACCTACTTTTTGACCTGACATGACCCATGTTCGAACTTGACTTACATATCATCAAGACAAACATTCTGATAAAGTTTCAACATGCTCAAATGAAAATGTGGCCTCCAGAGTAATAACAAGATTTCCCTTCAATTTGACCTAGTGACTTAGTTTTTGATCTCATATTGCTCAGTTTCGAACTTGTCAAAGATTTGAAAAAGATGAATGTTCTGATGCACGGACAAAATGTGATCACAATAGCTAACCTTGAACTTTGTGCACAGGTGAGCTAAAAAACAAAACAAGAGCGCCACGGAGCGAACAGCAACACTCCTTTTTTCTTTTCTAAGTTAAAAAAGGACCATTACTGAAAAATGATTAAAGCCAGAGTTATGTGACTTTGTATAGACATGCATATTGTTCCTAGGAACATGTGTTCCAAGTTTATCGTTGAACGATTTTTAAGTTAAGAGGTAAGGTTAATATAGCCCAACTTTTTTCTTTGAAAAACAGACAAGCAAACAAGAAGGCCACAATGGCCCTGGATCGCTCACCTGAGTTATGCCAACCACATAATCAATCACAACTAGATGGCTGTTTTTGTCACAAAAACATGTCTCCCCTCAATGCAGTTTGTCAATGATTGTAAAACTGAAACAGAGCCGACACGAAATAATGTCATATGACCGTTTACCTCTATTTGCAACCTTGACCTTGAACTAAAAAAGGTTGTAATATGCGCTCTGCACATCGTCTCAGTATGGTGAACATTTGTGGCGAATTATTTCAAAATTCTTGAAAAGGTTCTAAGTTATTCAGCGGACAGGAAATATAGACATATGACTTTTGACCTCCAATTGCGAGCTTGACCTTGAGTCAGTGGTTGTAACATGCACTCTGTACATCGTCTCAGTATGGTGAACATTTGTGGTGAATTATTTCAAAATCCTTGGAGAGGTTCGAAGTTATTTAGCGGACAGGAAATATACACATATGACTTTTGACCTCCAATTGCGACCTTGACCTTGAGCCAAAGTGGTTGTAACGTGCACTCTGCACATCGTCTCAGTATGGTGAACATTTGTAGCGATTTATTTCAAAATAATTCAAGCAGTTCAAAAGTTATGGAGCGGACACAATTTGTAACAGATAGTCAGAGCAAAAACACTATGTCTCCTCATTATATGGGGAAGACATAATAACTAATTTTGTGGTCAGGTAAGCTATTATCATCAAAACACCCAAAGCTTCAACAAGCTCAAATAAAAGATTTTCCTTCAATTTTATCTTGTAACCTAGTTGTTGACCCACCATGTCCCATATTCGACCGTCAAGACAAACATTCTGACCAAGGTTCAAGCTGCTGAAGCAAAAAATGAAGCTTAGTGTTAACAAGATGTTCCTTCAATTTGGCCCAGTGACCCAACTTATGACTAGACATGACATAGATTCAAACTTAACCTAGATATAATTCTGAAAACGATTCAACATGCTAGAGTTAAAAAGTTAAGGCTTCCAGAGTGTTAAAAAGATTTTCCTTCAATTTAAACTTATGAACTTGTTTTTGACTTGCCTTGAACCAGTTTTTATTTTTCATGAAGATTGTATGAAAAAAGAGCCTGTAGTGTTAACAAGGCAACTATTGATGATGCACAGCGCGCAACGAACGGACAAATTGTGATCACAATAGCTCACCTTGAGCACTTCTAAAAAGTGTTAGAAGAAACATTACCGATTATGTTTCCCATCAATAATCACAACCAATGAATTCAGAGCATGACACACAGACAGATAAGTGATCCCAAGTGCAACACTTTTTACAGTCATGCAACACCGAAGTCATTTGTACAATCATCATCATTGACAAATATAATAAAAAGAATATACATCCTTTATTTAAGGTAACCCATGTCAACTTAATAAGCCTGTTGAAGAAGGTCCAACACCACATCATTCTGCTCTGGGCCAATCATATCAAACACATCATTCTGCTCTGGGCCAATCATATCAAACACATCATTCTGCTCTGTTCCAATCATATCTAACACATCATTCTGCTCTGTTCCAATCATATCAAACACATCATTCTTCTTCCATGACAAACATTATCAACAGCACACCATTCTGCTCTGTGTCCATCAATAACTACAAACATCACTAACCATCCTAGAATAAAAACTCAGTTAAATATAAGTAAAATCTCAACAGCGACTCAAAAGAGACCGAGTAATATGAACTAGTGCATGAGAAAAGGTAAAAGTTGGCATTTCTGAACAGTGTAGGTTCCACCTACTATGTCTTATACATCATTATCTGCACAAGTTGACAGAATCTTCTAACAAGCTAGTGTAAGTAATATGTGAACAGAGTAGATTTTTTATCAGACTATGCAGATAATAAACAGGCCGATCTGGATCTTTACTGTTGACAAAAGCAAACTTGTACCTTTTCTCATATCATGTTCTTTGTCTATCAATATCCCCATTACTTAATCAAACTAATGGTTAGAGTAATCAAATCAGTCTTTCTGTTGTGTGTACCCCCTTAATAGGATTTTGAAGTCACACAAATATTTTAGAACCTCAAATATGCCCCTTTATCTTATCAATATCCACCATGGTCCATCTTTTGACAAATCTAAAATATTGTGAGAAATGGAAAAACTGCTTGATTTCAAGTCATCATAGATTAATATCAGGGATAGAATTAAACAAGTGTTTGAAGGCACACATGAATGTGTTTCCTTTCCATATCTCACAAACTTAATCTGATGTGCAAATGGAGAAGTTATCCCTACTTTTAACAAAGTAAACCATTAGGCTTTCAGTAACTGATCTTGACCTTTCAGATGATAAAGGACTCCCCAAACAACCCTAGTATATCTGGTTTGAGTCTTAACGCTTTCCCTCATATAGACGCTTTCTGACGCCTCTGCAGCAGACAGCTGTTTGAAAACATAGTGACAAAAGCAGAAATTGCTCAAAACAAGCAATTTCTCCTTCTGCCACAGTGTTTTCCACTTTTAGTCATAGGTTATCCATTCAATTATAGAGATTTTCTATTTTTTGACAAAATATGTTCAAAGTCGTCTGCTGCAGAATTGTCGTATGAGGGAAAGGGTTAACACTTACAACTAGTCTTAAACTCGGGGAACTATAGGATCTATCCAAATGGAATTGGTGTTCCTGAAATATATGGACCATGTCAAACAAAAGGAACCTTAATTGGGACATTGCAAAAAGCTTAGATCCAGTTCAGACTGTGCTTGTTGTCGTACAAACATTGCCAAAGTCTCAGGAGAACGGTCATGAAGAAAGAATGGGCAAATCCTCTTCCATATTTTCACTAGTCAACTAGGGCGCAGTATGCAATTTTGACTGACCTGCAAGTTGTATAATCAAACACTTAGGTCCCATTTCAACTGTCAATTTCTATGTATAATAAATTCTTTTTGATATCAACATAAATAGCCAAGAGGTTGGAAGAAAAATTAAATACCACCAACATTGGACATATTATTTTGATTCAATGTTAACTTGTTCAGTTTTATCTTTCCTTCTCCCATTATATTTCAAAATGTCTGTAGCTGTCCAGAGTCATCAAAAGTGGTCTGTTTAACCCTTTCCCTCTAATAAACGCTTTCTGACGCCTCTGCAGCAGACAGCTTTTTGAAAACATAGTGTCAAAAGAAGAAATTGCTCAAAACAAGCAATTTCTCCTTTTGCCACAATGTTTTCAACTTTTAGTCATAGGTTATTAGTTTTGACAAAATACGTTCAATTGTTGTATGAGGGAAAGGGTTAATTAAGGGAAAGGTTTATTATACCCATCCATTAATCATTCATGAAACTCGGCTCAAGTTGGGCCTTGACCCTGCAAATGAGCTTTCCTAAGGTAAACTTCCATATACCTAAACATACTATTAAAATTTATTGTGTTATATCTGTGTGGGCTTGTCCTAAAAAACAAACACCTTTATTCACCCAAAATACCTACAATGTAATATCTGTGTGGGCTTGTCCTAAAAAACAAACACCTTTATAGATATATAAAATACAAGGAATAGAAAATTCTATTAGTGCATGATGAAGGGATACAATTCTGGGTCCTTCTTCATAAGATCTCTGTACATTTCATCGTAAGTTGTATGAAAATCATAAACATTTGGCATATTGGCAGCTGGTCCTGGTAATTTAACTTGACTTCCTGTTCCGAATGACCTTACATTGAATCCTTTTTTACTGAAAATAGAAAAAGATTCTAGCATTTATTCAAATGTGTCTTGAAGTTGAAGTTCATATTTGCCGGAAGCCAGTTGTATCTCGTAACCAGTATATTTTGTAACCTTGTCATTTATTTTGTAACCGCCTTTGAAACCAACATTAATTACAGATAAATCAGTTTGAATCATATAAATTAATATATATATATGTTTGCAAATTGTATTTCATAAAATTTAAAATGTTAGTGGTATTGACAATTGTACATGATAATAATAATTAATTAAAAGTTATATGTCATTTGGTAACCGTTAATGTTCGATGAAGTGTTACTGTTATGTTTGACACAGGTGTTAACAGTCTTGAAATCAAAGATAATTAATTGATATGTAATAGATGGTTTATGAAAGCTGTTTATATTCAAAGACAATACTATTTTTTTCGACAACCATGTACTAAAGTAGTTCATATTCGCTCAGATAACTTTTTATTTCATGAAATAAATAAACAAAGTAAATTTTAAATCTTTAATGTGTTGGAGATATATTTAAATATAAACGGAATCAGTAACGAATGTACAAGGTAAGTTTGCATTTTAAACAAGTTCTCCATTGTAGGCCTACTTGCTATTTCCCGTTATCCATTGCATGAATTAAGTTAAACACGTACTTAAACAAGTTACGAAATACATTTTTCTAGACAAATATATGACTTGTACAAATTTGTCAAAGATGGAATGTTTGTTACAGAGGCAGTTACGAAAAAAAACTTATATATTGTTGAGAAATAACTGAAATATATACCAGTTACGAGATCACTAGGCTACAAAACTACTGTATTCCATATTTGTACAAATCCAGCCTGTCTTTTTCGGCCCAAAATTTATTTGGCCTGGTCTTTTCTGCCCAAAACGTATTCGGCCTATTATTTTTTTTAATGTATATTTTGTTTCGAAGTTTAGGCTCGCAATAGTATACCTATTGATTATGATTGGGGAATTAATTAAAACTAGAAATATCACTGAAGGTGATGAATACCCCCAGCTGGTGCCTGACAATATAGATATGTATGAGAAATTCAAGGCGCCATAACTAAGACAATATGCACAACTATGCTTGGTATCAATCATTCTTGTGAAGTTATATTGAATTCTGACCAAGGGTTGCTGAGAAATAGTGTTCACAAGAAATGTCGACAATATACACATGTATCAGAAATAAATTCAAGGGGCCATAACTCATTTAAAAATAATTCCAGTGCAACATGCCGACAATATGCACAACTAGGCTTGGTATCAATCATTCTTGTGAAGTTATATTGAATTCTGACCAAGGGTTGCTGAGAAATAGTGTTCACAAGAAATGTCCACAGACCAACGGACCGACCGACAAGCGTGACTCCTATATAGCCCCCATATACTATGTATCTGGGGATACCGTATAATTATTAAATTATTATTATCTCGGTATTGTATTTGGAGTTAACCAATGTGGCAGTATTTTTTCGGCAGGCTAGTAATGAAATCATAAAAATACTAATGTGAATCTTAACTCCGAAAACATTATGAACGCGAGTAAGGACGTTATGTTGTTATTAACGATATTATTCTCAAAGCGACACATAGTTCTCAAGAACTGTTTATTTCAGCTAGGGAGAAAATGAAAAATAATATTTAAAAAAATATATTATTTATTCAGATTTATATAACAAAACATGATATATTGACATTTATAACTATACAATTTTTACATTCTCACTCCGTAAATACCACCGATAGTGGTCAGAAAATTGGTACTGTTCCCAGCATGTCTCAATGTAGCGGTCCAACTGGGAAGTGCGTTTTAGAACGATCTTAATTACCATGCACACATTTTAATTGAATTTACGTTGTTACGAATATACATTTTAATTGAATTTACGTTGTTACGAATATACATTTTAATTGAATTTACGTTGTTACAAACATACATTTATTTAAAGTCTATCCTCTGAATCAACATATGTCGACTCAAGCGATGATCGTTTAAATAAGAGATAGTCTACTCGGGTTAACCTTCCACTAGTTTAAGCTAGGTAATATCGGTCTACTTATCCAGACAGACAGGTATTTAAACATGCAGAAAAATGAAAATCGGTAAATCAAGTTTTAACCCTTTCCCTCATATAGACGCTTTCTGACGCCTCTGCAGCAGACGGCTATTTGAAAACATAGTGACAAAAGAAGAAACGTGCAATTTCTCCTTTTGACACAATGTTTTTCACTTTTAGTCATAGGTTATCCATTCAGTTATTGAGATATTCCATTTTTTGTCTAAATATGTTCAAAGTCGTCTGCTGCAGAATTGTCGTATGTGGGAAAGGGTTAAACACTTCAACATTCGATGTTTAAACATTATACCCAAAACGACCAAATTAACTCAAGAGAAATTATCCAAGGGAGATTACTCCATTTACTTCCCTTATCATGAATTACTTTCCTTTATGACCTCTTTCAAATGTTATGTCACCCATTTTTATACCGATAACATACTGTTTTACCGTTACTTGAAATAACAACAAAAATAAACAAATAAATATTATTTCATTTCCTTAGTTTATTTCGTATCCTGCGACTGACAAAAAATCCCCAATACCTCAGAAAATTGTGAGCCTCCATGCTTCTGTTTTGATTACTCGAACATACAACTGCTATGCTAACGTCAGAGATTGACATCTTGTGTGTAAATCGTTGAATAAATGAACAAAAATAAAACAATTAAATGAAAAAACATATATCTTTAAAGCTTAGAAATCTTTTCAGGGCCAGAATTTCAAATAATTAAACAAAGCTTCTTTGACATATTTTTCAATTTCCTTTTACGTTATTTCCGGCTAGGTAAACTTTAATGATATTTAACGGATTTGATTATTTTTTATATCATAAATTCAGTAAATGTTTTTCACTCGTTAATGCATATAAATAACCAACATTTTATTTAAAGATACTTATTTTTGACTTTTTATTTATCAAAGCACAATAATAGACATGGAAAATATTAAGGGCTAATAAAGTTCGTTTAATATATTTTCAGTTTGTTAAACCGTTCTTTCCACCATTTTCATGGCTCAACGAGGATGGAAAGAATAAAGATGCGCTACATCGTATGACACAAAAACGAGCTCAAGTTCAGAAGCATTCCATTGTTTGAGAATCGTAATGAATAAATGTTAAAGAAGGTATTTAATTGTATTGCTTAGTATGTTTTTTTCCGTCTGTCTTAACGAAAATAACGAAAGACATTTGAACCATAACACGTTTTTCTGTTCTCATGTAATCCGCGTCAACCTGGCCCGGCATGTAGCAATGCCAAATTAACTAACCACATACAGAGACCTTATTTACGTTTTTTTGCCCCTACAAATTACAAGTAGATCATCGTGGTGAGGGTACAGTTGTAAAAGTCGATTGCAATAGATAATAAAGGAGTGTTGTTAAGTGTTAACCAAAGAAAGGAAAGATAGAATTCGTTTGAATCGGGTGTTGTAGATTTCGTCCAACTACCAGTTCGTCTAACTAATACTATAGAGTAAATGGGGTAGAGATTTCGTCTAACTTATAAATAAGAAGGATTATTATGTATTATAAAGGTAAAATATAATTGTTTATAATACGATTTATCATCCAATGTGTTCTTATATTAATAATAATATGTTGTTATTCATAATTACAGAACTGAATAGAATATGTGTATTTATGTTTGTCAATGTATGTACTTTGTATACATCAAAATAAACTTTTTGTTCCGTTCTATAAAATGTTGTTATGTTCTGTTAAATATAAGTAAATAATAATAAGAAACAAATAGATCTATTGGAAATAAAAATGAATACAGTTATCATTGTGGAAAAAGGATAAAAAACATTGAGGGGGAGAGGACAGAATCTCCAAGGGATGTAATGAGCATTTGCTCTAAATATTAAATTAAATGATAACATTTACAAATTAAATTACAAATTAAAATCAAACTTATTCAAACAAAATTGAAATTGTTTGTTGTCTTTCACTATAATTGGTCAATAAACACTTACTATAACACCTTCATATCGATATAGTACTATAAATTATAATCGATAAGTTAGTCGAAATCTCTACCCCACTTACTCTATATTATCAGTTAGACGAAATCTCCAGAATCCGTTTGAATCCTGTGAAGAGCGAGTTCTTTGATTATTCCACACAAACAGCGTTTTTTATAACTGGTTAAGTCTCTGGTAAACAGACATTTGAGAATTAATATGAGCTGAAATCTTACTCCCCAATCGACATAAAAGAAATTATGTTAATTGATAAAAATCGTTTATTAGCTTGTCTGTTTTCAAAGAAAAAAGTTGGGCTATTGTGATACCTTTGGCATCATTGTCTGCGTTAACTATAGGAACAAATGCCGCATTTGGGGCTTTCAGACATGCAAAATTCAATATTAAAGTTTGTCTATAGATGCAGTGTTTTTGCGAGCAGTGCCTTTGCAGCATTTGAGACAACAAAATTGCATGAGACGCACCGAGTCAAAAACAACCTCGGGCCAGGCGGACGTATTTTAAAAAAAATGCTCCAGACAGGACCAAGCCTTGGTGTCAATTCCATTTACTCATCAATATATATATGATACAAGCATAATATAAACAAATAATAAATTCTTTGACAAACAAAGTTACAAATGCACCATACAGTGACATTACGGTCTCATTTTCGTCATTCCTGTTAAAGGTAAAGCAGAAGTCACTAGAGGTGACCATTTTGTGAGGTCTTTTTATTTGAAATTAAACAAGATAAACAATGTAATTTTGATAGTTTTTATTTCTGTTTCACATTTTCTTTATTTTTGCAAACCTTTTTAACAATATCTTTAAAAGTAAAAGAGATAAAGAATAAATAAATTTGATTTTACTTTTTAGAAAATTCGTTAATAAATTGAGTTTGTGCACACCAAAATAGCATCTGCATAACTTGACTAGCGAGGGTACAGGACGTGTCCTCTGGGAAAGATGAAGCAATTTAAGATTTTTTTTAGCTCACCTATGCACAAAGTGCAAGGTGAGCTATTGTGATCTCATTTTGTCCGGCGTGGGTTGTGCGTCGTCAACATTTGAGCTTGTTAACATTCTACGGGCTACATTTTGCATCCAATCTTCATGAAAGTTTATCAGAACACTCATCTCTAAAATCTTGGACAAGTTCGAAACTGGGCCATATGAGGTCAAAAACTAGGTCGAATTGAAGGGAACATGTTGAAACTTTATCAGAATGTTTGTCTTGATGATATGTAGGTCAAGTTCGAACATGGGTCACGTCGGGTCAAAAAGTAGGTCACTAGGTCAAATTGAAGGAAAATCTTGTTAACACTCCAGAGGCTGCAATTTTTGCTTCAGCAGTTTGAAATTTTGTCAGAATGTTGTTCTTAAAAATATCTAGATCAAGTTTGAATATGGGTTATGCCGGGTCAAAAACTAGGTCACTAGGCCAAATTGAAGGAAAATCTGGTTAACACTTTGGATGCAGCATTTTTTGCTTCAGCAGCTTGAAATTTTGTCAGAATGTTTGTCTTAAAGATATCTAGGTCAAGTTTAAATATGGGTCATATTGGATCAGAAACTAGGTCACTAGGCCAAATTGAGGGAAAATCTTATTAACTCTGTAGAAGCTGCATGTTTTGCTTCAGCGGCTTGAAATTTGGTCAGAATGTTGAGCTGAATGATATCTAGGCCAAGTTCGGATATGGGTCATGCCGGGTTAAAAACTAGGTCACTAGGCCAATTTGAAGGGTAATCTTAACACTCTGGATACTGCATTTTTAATTTCAGCATGATGAAACTTTATCAGAATGTTTTTCTTGATGATATGTAGGCCAAGTTCGAATATGGGTCATGCTGGGTCAAAAACTAGGTCACTAAATCAAATTGAAGGAAAATCTTGTGAACACTTTGGATGACACATTTTTTGCTTCAGCAGCTTGAAATTTGGTCAGAATGTTTGTCTGAATTATATCTAGGTCAAGTTCGAATATGGGTCATATTGGAACAGAAACTAGGTCAATAAAGGAAAATATTGTTCAAACTCCAGAGGCCGTGTTTTTACTTTGAGCAAGTTGAAACTTTGTCAGAATGTTGTCTTGATGATATCTAGTCCATGTTGGAATATGGGTCATAGGCCAAATGAAGGAAAATATTGGTAACACTTTGGAGGTTGCATTCAGAATAATTGTCCTGATGTGTTTTGCATTGCAGTACATTGTATAATTAAGGTGAGCGATCCAGGGCCATCATGGCCCTCTTGTTTTAGTGATGTACTGATGAAAAAGACAGGAAGTGGAAGCTGGGGTTTTAATTATATCTTCTTTTTCACCATTTCAATGTGTTTTCAGGTGCCTTATCTGGAGCTCTAAGGGTGACATTTTCTTCAAATGGTTTTACATAAGGTCTTTGATGTTTGGTATAAATTATGCTATTTTTCTTTTCAGTGCTAAAAACTTAAGATGGAAGGGGGAGTTGCAGTTCCAAATATGCCCATGTCGGGGTATTTTCCTCCGCCCAGATTTCAGGTACAGTGCTTAGAATCAACAATGCTCAAATAAACTTTAACTCTATCCACAGACAACTTTTTTCGCAATGTATTTCATTTTATTTAATAACTATACTTTCATTTGTAGAGATTTTACAGATCTTTGCAGGGATGTTTCAGGAACTTTGACAAGTTGTCTTCTCCAGATTATATGTTGTATACATGTGGGAAAGAGTAAATTAGGATACTTGTTTGTTGAAAGAAAAAGTAACTTTGGTAGCCTTATGCTCCATTACAAAGAATTATGCTTGTCATTTCCCAGATATAGCAAGTGTTTGCATAAATTATATCCTTGATGTTATCAGTATCTCATTTACTGTTTCCCACATAAAATAAATATTCAGCAGACAACTTTGAAATAATCTTGGTTCGAAATTTAAGTTGTTTTATAAATGAAACTAAAGTTATTGAGTAGAGTAAGAAACATGAAGAGCAATTTCTTTTGTTATCCCAAGGTTTTTAAAAGTCATTTGCTGCATATGTGTTTGAAGATGAAAAGGGTTCATGGACAAGTAGACTAATATCTGCCTTTTCTCCTGATATATTAAATTTTTGACCTTGTCCCTGCAGTAAAATACTGTTGGTAAAAAGGAGAAATTGCTAAAAAAAACCTGGTTTTTTACCCTTTCATATAAAACTGTTAATCAAAGAACATGCTTCCATTTGATATATATTTTTTCCACTGAAGTTTTCAAAGCTGGCGAATCTAAAATGGCTTACTAATTATTTAATATCGTAGCCTTTCTATGTTTTCTTGTTTTTAACAGACGCCCAATTTTCCAAGGCCAAGATTTCATGCTCCATACCACAATGTTAGTCAGCCTCCTCCAACTAGTCAGCCAGGTCCATCCAATACATCGGAGGCCCAGTCAACGACCACTACAAACCCGACTAACACGATACAAATGAGTGGGACTGATCTGGCTAACATACAGTTTGATGGGAAGCGAATGAGAAAAGCAGTGGTCAGGAAGACAGTAGATTATAATACATCTGTTGTTAAATATTTAGAGGTATTTCATATAGAGGATTTTTGTTTTGTTGCATGATAAAAATTAATTTCATATGGTGAACTGAAAATATCTTTATGTAGCAAAGCCACTTGTTAAAATATCATTGCTGATACTCTCTACACTTGATTCCCAGATCTGCCCATGCCACTCCCACTTTAGAACTTTGACTAGAAAAGAAAAAGTGATTTATCTACTTAAAGATGTTAAATGACTAATGTGTTGATTCCTACACACAATGTATTAGTTTTTAGTTTCTTAACCCTTTCCCTCATACGACAATTTTGCAGCAGGCGACATTGAACGTGTCTTGTCAAAACATAGAAAATCTCGATAATTGAATGAATAACCTATGACAAAAAGTGGAAAACATTGTGGCAAAAGGAGAAATTGCACGTTTTGTGCAATTTCTTCTTTTGTCATTATGTTTTTAAAAAGCTGTCTGCTGCAGAGGCGTCAGAAAGCGTCTATATGGGGGAAAGGGTTAAACAACTGCAGATAAAGTATTGGACATGTAGACAGATAGTTTTAAACTTGACAGAGGTTATAAATCATCTGCTGCGCAAAAAAGATCCGAAAAAGCTTCTTGTGAATGTTTATGATAAAGATCCTACAAAGTACTAAACAATTGTCGTTTGAAATTTTGATGATAATTGCCATGGATTTCAAAACCTGAATATTGTTTTTTTGGTATGACTTTCCTCAAAATATATACCTGTATTTCAGAATCGTGTTTGGCAGAGAGACAACAGGGATACGAGAGCAGTACAACCCGACTCATTGTATCAATTAGATGTAAATACTTTATTGTTTAAATCATTTATTAAGTATTGCTTTATTTTTGGCTGGTAAGAATTGATGATAGTTTTTAGCTCCACTGGCTGAAAGCCAGTCGAGCTTATGTCATGGCGAATTGTCCGTTGTGCGTGCATCTGTGCGTGCGTTAACTTTTTCCTTTAAACAACTTCTTCTCCTTAACCACTTGGCCAATTTGGTTGAAACTTCATAGGAAGCATCCTCTCAATGTCCTCTCTTAAATTCCTTCACATTTTTGTGATCCATCCATAATTCTGGTTTCCATGGCAACCAAAAGACAAAAATAGTGAAAATCTTCTTCTCCAAAAGTGTCAGGCCGATTTTCAAATAATTTTGTAGAAATGTTCCTTGGGTGACCCTTTATTAGATTCCTTCAAGAAATGTTGATTGGGCGAAAAACATGGCCGCCAGGGGGCGGGGCTATTTTGCCTTATATAGCTATAGTGAAAACTTAAAAATTCTTCTTCTCCGAAAGTGTTCAGCCGATTTTCAAATAATTTTGTAGAAATGTTCATTGGGTGACCCTCTATCAAATTCCTTCAAGCCATGTTGATTGGTAAAAAAACATGGCCGCCAGAGGGCGGGGCTATTTTGCCTATATGGCTAAAGAGAAAACTTAAAAATCTTCTTCTCCGAAAGTGTTCAGACGATTTTCAAATAATTTTGTAGAAATGTTCATTGGGTGACCCTCTATCAGATTCCTTCAAGCCATGTTGATTGGTAAAAAAAAAACATGGCCGCCAGAGGGCGGGGCTATTTTGCCTATATGGCTATAGTGAAAACTTAAATAATCATCTCCTCCGAAAGTATCCAGCCGATTTCCAAATAATTTTGTAGAAATGTTCCTTGGGTGACCCTTTATTAGATTCCTTCAAGAAATGTTGATTGGTTGAAATCATGGCCGCTAGGGGGCGGGATTGTTTTGCCTTATATGGCTTTAGTGAAAACTTAAAATATCCTCTCCGAAAGTGTCGGGCCAATTTTCAAATAATTTTGAAGAAACATTCCTTGGGTGACATTCTACACGATTCCTTTAAGCCATGGTGGTTGGTAAAAAACATGGCCACCAGGGGGCAGGGCTGTTTGGAGATTTGATTTTTGCCTTATGGCCGTGGAGCGATACTGGCCCTCTTGGGCCTCTTGTTATAAAGCACTGACCTGATATGACTTTTGTTAAGATGCTTGTTCTAATCTTAATTATTCACACTGATATATTGTAAGACTTTAATTAACCCTTTCCCGCATATAGACGCTTTCTGGCGCCTCTTCACCCATTGACTATTGAAAACCACTGTGACAAAAGGAAAAATTCCTCAAAATGATCAATTTCTCCTTTTGCCACAATGTTTTCAACTTTTTTCAGTACTTATACCGTCATTTATAGAGATGTTCATTGTTTTTGCTGAAATGTTTGTAAAGTCATCTGCTGCAGAATTTTTGTATGTGGGAAACTCAAAAGGGTTAAAATTGGGATAACATCTTGTTATACATATGACTAGGCTTTTGTAGCAATCAAAAATACTGTGGAAAATGAAGTAATTGTTCTTTTTGTTTGCAATTCCTTATAAGAATTATTATACATGTCTGTTCTGATATTTGTTATAGCCAACAATTAATTCTAAAATTCATGCAGAGCTTTAGAAAGTCTTAAACCTTTCTTTATCTCCGTTCATCGCAATGAGACAGTTGTTTTGAGAACAGTACCTATTGTTTGGATGGGTAATAAAAGAGATACTTTACCTCTTTACTTATACTCATCAGCAGTTTGTAGCCATGACAGTTGTAAACAATTTGGAGTATATTTTTTTATTCTGTTTGGAAAATAAAACTTTCCACCTATATGAATACATTGATAAGTAGCCTTTATTTAGACACTTTATGGCTTTTAAAGCCCTTCTTTACAAAGTATCGAAATTAGATTTTAAATGTGATGTTCTGACACACCTTTTGTCCATATTTTATGTTTGTAAATCCTGCAGCAGGTAACTTCATGTTGGCTGGAAAATGTCAAAATGAAATTAAAATTATTTAAAATATAAATTTAAAACGCAGTGGCTTATGGGAATTTGCTGATTTAATATGAGAAAATTCTCCTTTTGCCATATTACTTTCAACATTCAAAGGCTTCTAAGAAGGTGCTAATGGCCTCCCTAGGAATGTGGGTTTTTAAATTTATATTTTTAATGTATTACAGATGGTACCCCCAGCACATTATAAACACAAACCAATGAACTGTTTGACGACCAAGTTTATGAGACAGTCAACCAACAAGTTTAGATGTCCTATATTCTGTTTAGCTGTAAGTCAAACTATGGGATCTCAGTCTGTATTTACAAATCGTCCTTATTCTAAATTTCAGAGTAACTTTATTTGTGATCGACTTAACCATATGATTAATACCCTATTAGAAAGTGTAAATGAAGAATTAGAACAATTTGTGAATACAGGCTCTGGTTGAGCTTTAATTGAACCACCCCTTATGATAAGGGGTCTTACTCTTAATGCATTTTCAGCTCTACCATTCGAAGAATAAGGAGGCAAAAACTCGAACATATTTACTTCAAAACTTAGCATACTTGTTTCTAATGACTATAGACAACTGCAGCAAGTCACATAACTCTTTGTCAACTACATTTGTAGAGTTATGCACCTTTTTGGACTTAGATTTCGTCACCAAAACAAAACCTAACCCATTACATTGCCATTTCTCAATATTTCTTCATCAAACTTTTAAATTATTTTGTTTATGGTGACAGGGTTGTGATGCAACCAACATCTTTGCATCACGGTCACATTTGACAAAGTTATGCCCTTTTTAGCTCGAGAGCTATTGTCATGACCCTGGTGTCGGCGGTGGCGTGGTCGTCCGATTAAGGTTTTTTGTTCAGCTCAGCTTTTTTTCTGTTTTCTATCAGTCGAGGGCTTGTGCCGTACGCGGTGCTCTTGTTTGTACTTTGATTTTGTCATGATAATTTTGAAACTTTACAAAGTTATTCATGATCAAATAAACAAAGTCATATAATGAAGTCCCATAAATCAGACTTGAATTTCTTTGCAATTGAAATTTGCAAGTTAAGAATTTGTGAACTACACATCTTCCCAGAGACCGCTTCATGAAATCTATCACATCTTAAACTCATTTGAGCACAAATCTTGGTGAGCTATTTTGATCAAAGATGTCTGCTGCGTGCATATTGGGGCCGAGTGATCTGGGCCTGTATTCACCAATGCTTCTTAATGCCACTGTCAATCCAGGTGTTGTTAGTTTAACCCTTTCCCTCATATAGACGCTTTCTGACGCCTCTGCAGCAGACAGCTTTTTGAAAACATAATAACAAAAGAAGAAATTGCACAAAACGTGCAATTTCTCCTTTTGTCACAATGTTTTCCACTTTTAGTCATAGGTTATCCATTCAATTATAGATATTTTCCATTATTTGACAAAATATGTTCAAAGTCGTCTGCTGCAGAATTGTCGTATGAGGGAAAGGGTTAACCCAACCTCGATAAACATTCTTTCCAACATTTGACAAAAAGTCAATGCGACAAAAAGCTTCATTTGTCTTCCAGTAGTCAATGTGGAAAAGCAGCCAATTGCTTGGAAAGACTGTTATGTGGACTCAGGGCCTTTTTACCTTATATAAGTGACGCCGTTAAACGGTGTCTTCCCAATTGGAAAAACGTTGTTTTTTTCCCAATTGGAAAAAAATATTTCCCAAAATCTAAAAAAATTAAAAAAAAAAAAAAATGTTTTTAAGTGAAGTGAAGTGGAATACACTATTAACAGATATATTTGTCTTGTTTAAGGTAATATGATTATTTAATTGTATTATATAAACCAAAAGTCTTAAGTTATTGTAAAAAGGACTATTTATATAGCCACATGTTATATGTCTAATTTTTCCCAATTTGGCAAAAAATCACGCTTAAATTTCCCAAAATGAAAGGCTAAGGCCTCTTCCCAATTTCTGGAAAAAAGGCCCTGGGACTATTAGAGTGAGCAAGCCAGGTAACACATGGATAGATGAACTGGCCTCAGTGATATGAATGTTGGGGCCATGATCTTTGTTGGTTAAAACATTGCTTGTTTAACCCTTTCCCTCATATAGACGCTTTCTGACGCTTCCGCAGCAGACGGCTTTTTCATAACATAGTGACAAAAAAAGAAATTGCTCAGAACGAGCAATTTCTCCTTTTGTCACAATGTTTTCCACTTTTAGTCATAGGTTATCCATTCAATTATAGAGATTTTCTTTTTTTTTTTACAAAATATGTTCAAAGTCGTCTGCTGCAGAATTGTCGTATGAGGGAAAGGGTTAACCAACAACCCATTACTTAACATGACTTTTCAAAGGTCGTCTACTTTAAAATCATAAGGACGAACAATTTCAACAATCTAGAAAACTAAAAGATTAATATTGATAGAGTTGAAAATATTGCAATAAATGTTGAAAGAACTTGTTTTGAGCAATTTCACCTTTTATTGCAATGTTTTCAAAAGTCATGTTCAATGGCAGGTGTTAAAGTTGTAATTTCCAATCTTTTGATGTATAACAGTGGACACCCGAAGGTAGGAGATTGGTGACAGGCGCTTCAAGTGGGGAATTTACTTTGTGGAATGGCTTAACCTTCAGTTTTGAGACAATTCTGCAGGTATGTAACACAGAATCTGATGGTCATTACACCTCAGTTAGTTCAATATAGTTTAGAAAATGTTGTTGGAAATGCAGGTTTTCCTCAGAATAACATCTGCAAATACATCTAATAAAAAAAAAATTGATTAGTATTTTAACTTAAAGGTGGTAAAATGAGCAGATGTTGTATTTTTAGTGTATACAGCATGCTTTTAAATTTATTATGGGGAAATTTATATCTATACACGAATGTGGAGGAAAAATGTTTAAGTTGGTGGTCAGAACTGACCCGGGTTAACAATTTCTCACTTGCAGAGGCATATTGATATTAACATTGGAGACCAATTTTGAAGAAAATTATGACAAATAGAGAAAAAGCTCATCATGAGCAACTTCTCCTTTTGCAACAATATTCTTCTCTATTAAGATAATGTGCTTTTATTTACTGAATATTTCAATATCTTTGTTTGGAGGTTTTCAAAATCATCTGCTGCCGATTTGTAATTTATCTGGGAAATGATTCAACAATATAACTAGAGTACTTTATGTCATTTTTGTGTTGGTCTGGCTGCCCTGGCATAGTAATACATAAGGATCACTACGGCAGTCTGCCATTTAACCATTTGTCTGTTTGTCGTGCTTTGACTTATTGACAGGCACACAAGTGGTCATTTGCAAGTTCTTGTATTTGTTTTGTATGAAATGTTTGGAAATGTGTTATGAAATTATATCATCAAATTGGTGCATGTAAATAGTGTCAATGACAGTAAGTTTCATACAAGTGAAAGTAATTAAACTATTACAAAAATAAGTTTATTTTTTAGCTCACCTGTGCACGAAGTGCAAGGTGAGCTATTGTGATCACATTTTGTCCGGCGTCCGTCCGTCGTGCGTCGTCAACATTTGAGCTTGTTAACACTCTACAGGCTACATTTTGCATCCAATCTTCATGAAAGTTTATCAGAACGTTCATCTCCATAAAATCTTGGACAAGTTCGAAACCGGGCCATATGAGATCAAAAACTAGGTCACTAGGTCGAATTGAAGGGAAATCTTGTTAACACTCTGGAGGCCACATTTTCAACTTGAGCATGTTGAAACTTTATCAGAATGTTTGTCTTGATAATATGTAGGTCAAGTTCGAACATGGGTCACGTCGGGTCAAAAAGTAGGTCACTGGGTCAAATTGAAAGAAAATCTCGTTAACACTCCAGAGGCCGCAATTTTTACTTCAGAAGTTTGAAATTTTGTCAAAATGTTTGTCTTAAAAATATCTAGGTCAAGTTCGAATATGGGTTATGCCGGGTCAAAAACTAGGTCACTAGGCCAAATTGAAGGAAAATCTTGTTAACACTTTTGATGCCGCATTTTTTGCTTCAGCAGCTTGAAATTTGGTCAGAATGTTTGTCTTAAAGATATCTAGGTCAAGTTCAAATATGGGTCATATTGAATCAGAAACTAGGTCACTAGGCCAAATTGAGGGAAAATCTTGTTAACTCTGTAGAAGCCGCATGTTTTGCTTCAGCGGCTTGAAATTTGGTCAGAATGTTTGTCTAAATGATATCTAGACCAAGTTCGGATATGGGTCATGCCGGGTTAAAAACTAGGTCACTAGGCCAAATTGAAGGGTAATCTTGCTAACACTCTGGATACTGCATTTTAAATTTCAGCATGATAAAACTTGATCAGAATGTTTTTCTTGATGATATGTAGGCCAAGTTCGAATATGGGTCATGCTGGGTCAAAAACTAGGTCACTAGATCAAATTGAAGGAAAATCTTGTGAACACTTTGGATGCCGCATTTTTTGCTTCAGCAGCTTGAAATTCGGTCAGAATGTTTGTCTGAATTATATCTAGGTCAAGTTCGAATATAGGTCATATTCGATCAGAAACTAGATCAATAAAGGAAAATATTGTTCAAACTCCGGAGGCCGCATAATACTTTGAGCAAGTTGAAACTTTGTCAGAATGTTGTCTTGATGATGTCTAGTCCATGTTGGAATATGGGTCATATCAGGTAAAAAAATATAGATCACTAGGCCAAATGAAGGAAAATATTGTTAACAATGTGGAGGTTGCATTCAGAATAATTGTCTTGATGTGTTTTGCATTGCAGTACATTGTATAATTAAGGTGAGCGATCCAGGGCCATCATGGCCCTCTTGTTTAAATAAGCAGCAATCTGTCAATTTCAATTCACACATTAATACACTGTTTGTTTTGTAATTGTTGGCAATGATGATCATATTGCATACTTGTAAAATTGCTTTTTGTTCATAACCATTCTCAGGGTTTTTAGGCTTTGTAAAATGTTGATTCAACAAGTCGGTGAATGGTAAAGATTCTGATCAGACTTGGAAAGTGTACACTGATCAGGACCTTCACTGGCCACTCAATTCTAAAGGTTGGTCTTTGTGTGAAGCAACCTAATATTTTACAGAAACATGGAAGGGCAAAGAAGTATAGGTAAATTGTTTTAATAGGTTGTAAATTGAAATGCCTATTGCTCAGTAGGTTATTAATTACAGAAGTTATGATCAAAAGATTGTTCAATCCTTGTTTGCAAATCAGCATTATTCTGTATAAATAAATATACATGTTGAACTATTTAAATAGAGCATTTTCTTCTTTTGCCACAATGTTGTCAAAACTCGTCCGATGTCGATGCATTTTAAAAGAGTCTGCATGTGGGGAGGGGTTTAGTACTCTTTCATGGTATGGTTTTTAGCTGCAAAGTAAGTAGTTTGACCTCTCTCTCGTTGAACTGTTGCTGTACTGCCACTGATCAAGTTATTGAACACATCATACTTCTATTTAAACTAACCTTTTTACACATTCAAATGTGTTTGTTGAATGTGCAAGGTGTATATATATGAAATAATGTAAACATGTTTTATTAATAAAACCCCAGGCCCATGAGACGTCGGTTCGAGCCATGGTATGGAGCCACAACGATCAGTGGATGGTGACTGGGGACCATGCAGGGTTTATAAAATACTGGCAGTCCAACATGAACAATGTGAAGATGTACCAGGGACATAAAGAGGCGATTCGAGGCATCAGGTGGGAAACAATGTCCCCTAGTGGGAAAACTGATTACGGCAGTAAGGTTTATATAACCACTCCATTCGGCAGTGAACTTGTTACACTTTCAGAACTTTTTATTGTCAAAATGGGTTCCTATGTAATGGGGTTATTTATGATGAAACTTGCTAATTTGGGTATGTTTATACTCGAAATATTTCTCATGCTATATAAATATTTTGCAATGTCTTCTGTTGCATTGTTGATGGAAGTTTTTCCAGAATCTTTTCTATTTGACGAAGTATATGCATTCTTCGATTGTGATTTAATGTGTAGGATAACAAGGGAACCATTTTGATTTGAGAAGAGTTTTGTTTTCATAGTTGAATTTATGGTATATTAAGTAGATTTAAGCTACATCATTCATGCATTGATCAATGCTTTAAGGATGAGAGTTTGTCCTCTTTTAAAAGATTTTACAATGGAAATTGTTCAAAGGTTACTAGCTGTGATTAAGTTCACAAACATTATTTATAAAAAGTAGAAAAAAAATTGCTCGTGAAATTCGTGACTTGAATGTATGCTGTATACCATAAATGCTTTTGTGATTGCTTATATGAGGATTTGTTGGTATTTGGCCATAAAGGCCTATTACTTCCCCTTGTCCCATTCACACAATATGTTTATAATTCAATCATTATTAAAAGGTCAGTGATGTTGGGAGATTGTCCGATTTATTGGATAACCGATTAGTTATGTTTATTCACATAGATATGCTTTATATATTTTTTTATGTTTATACATTTATGAATAAAGCGATAAAAGCCATAAAGGCCTACCTTGAATAAATGCGTTTAAGCCATAAAGGCTACAATGATAACTGACATTTGAATTAACTTTAGAAAAGCCATAAAGGCAATATTGATAATTTATATTTGAATAAAGTTCTGAAAAGCCATAAAGGCCAAATTGATAATCAATATTTGATTAAAATTCTGAAAAGCCATAAAGGCTTACATTTTCTTCCTTTTTTTTCATCTGCTGTATGACCATCCCTAATAAGTCATCTTTAAAGACGTTTTGTGAACAAACATCATAGATTAAAGAAGTGCAAAAATCAGATGTAAAAATCTGAAAGTAGTTATTTTTAAGCGCTCGGGTTCTTTTTAGCATTGAATGCATTATTTTGACGGCTTAAGAATTGTCTTAAGATTTTGTTCAGATCAAAACTAGGAGCTCTTTGGTGTCTGTCTTCGTCATACATATGTTATACATTACATCTGGTTTAAAACCTTTTGTTTGGAGAACACCAGAGTCATTCAAATCATTACATGCCACATCTGTTGACCTTGGTATTCGCAAAATAAAGTAGTTTCAGTATTATGTATCTCATTCATTTGACAACCAAATTTGCATGAATGAAATGCACAATTTTTGCCAAGTATCCCTTTTCTACATTGATTAAGCTATCAAGACTGATTTACTTGTGAGAAAATGCAACTATAAAACTTATTTTGCTGTATGATTTGGGTGACTTGTACATTGCTGTACCTGCTTTTATGCTGCTTTAATCTTATCAGATACTGATTATCTTTCTTCCAGTATTTTTAATTTTGGAAACTATTTGGGCATTAAATTTATTTACATTATAGGAGTAGAAATCATTTGGTTTGTTGGAACTTGGAACATTTAATTGATGCATCTTGAATAAATGCGAGAACAGCGTAAAACCCAAATCAAACCAACAAATTGAATAAATACTTAACATAAGCTGTTCCTTTCGATTTAAGGGGCTGATAGTGATTGTGCCAATTCTAAACATGGCCTATATGAGCTGTATGTACCTTGAGAACACAAACATTATGGTCTCTGCATAATGTATCAAACCAGATCAGCCTGCAGTCAGCGCTGGCTAATCCAGGCCGACACATTCCGTCTTAAGGGGATAGAGGTATAGGGTAATGATTCTTGAAACAAAAATCCACAGGAGGCGAAATGTGTCTGTCCTGGTTATCCTGTGCAGCATGCTTGGGCTTATCCTAGTTTACGCAGAGACCATAATGTTGGTTTTCTCGTGGGACGGCTAAAATATTCAGCTCGGTAGAATAATTGTTTCCTCCTAATTTGCAATGCAAAAATGTTCAACAAAATGTATAAACTCGCTATTTCAAATCCTCTAAAAAGCATGGCAATGTTTGGCCTAGCAGATATAGTAAGACAAATAAGTCTTATTTCCCTTATTGATTACTGGAAAGTAACAATTTTTCTGAGCTCCATCTTGATGTCCTTTTTGTTGTGAAATTTGTCACAATGATCATGAGTGTAATAATTTTCTTTCTTTTTCAAAGACCTAATTAACAATTTGACATTATTAATGAAATGGAAATTACCTATATATATTCCAATGCTCAATCTTTACATATTCTTCAATGCAGATTTCCTCTCATATTGTATCTGCTTAAATTTATTTAAAAGAAATAATTTCTAGTAGCGAAAAATGATAGTGCTAATTGACAAATAAGTTGTGAATAAAAAGATTATTTGTTACTTTTACTGGTGGTGATATGTCGTCTTGATTTCCTTGCTTTTAAACAGATGAAGGTTTTTGAAAGTAGTTGCTGGCAATTGTTCTTGTTAAAATTCTGCTAGATTTCAAAGCAGCCTTATGCCGTTGATACATGCTCATTCTTGTCCTTTTCAATGAAGCGCTGTGATATAACTGAAAAATTGTTGAAAGTGATGTAAAACAGTAATCTATTTACCAAAACCAATTCAATGAAATAAAGAAGTAGAGACTGTGTAAGATGGCTATTAACAACGGCAGTGTGCCCATATAGATCCATAATCATCTGCCATAAACCTTGGGGTGTTTACTCAGTGGTGTAGTGATAAGAGTGTCTGCCTCGGGTCATGGAGGTCATGGGTTCGATCCCCGACCAGGTCATACCAAATACTTAAAAAATTGTTATAATGGCTGGCCAACCTTGGCACTCGTGGTTGCGGTGTTAGCATTACAACTGACTGACTTCTTGTCGAAGAATGAAATAAATTTATTCTAGTGATTTATCATCAACTAAGGCCCTTACCCATATTACCGTTTTGATCCATTCCTACTTGCAGACAACTTTTGAAAACATTTTACCATTGAAGGAAATTGCTTATCATGAGCAGTTCCTCCTTTTGCCACAATGATTTGATCTCTTTTAAATCAATATTCTTTCATCTATAGAAATTTGACATAGTTTTGTCAATATGTTTTCAAAGTTGTCTCCTGCAAATTTATATCAGTGGAAAAGGGTTGATTCTTGGCGGATTTTCAATAAAGGCTTTTTGCCCATTTGTCCATTGAGAAATACCAAATTATCTAATTATTACATACTCTTGAATATAAATCTTCAATTTTCAGAGACAACATTCTTGTTTTGCCAGAGTTGAAATTATTACAGCTGAAAGAAATTGTTTCCTTTTTGTGATCTTGTAAACCCTTTCCTGCTTGTAGACGCATTTTCAGCAGATGACTTCTGAAAACATTGACAAAATGAGAAATTGTTCTATTTGCCACAATTTGTTCAACTCTTCCAAATAATTACTCTTTAAGAGTGAATTTGGACATTTTTAAGTACATGTTTTAAAAGTCATCTGCTGCAGATTTGTTGTATGTGGGAAAGGGTTAATATTTTATGAAAGTAAAAAGCTCAGAAATGAACTCTAATTACTTTTTGTATAAATTAATTTATCCCCTGATTGTGTTATCTTGGGATTCTTTCAAAATGAAAACTGATGTTAAGTGAAAGGAATTACTTGTAAACAATTGCAGGAAACATCATTGGAAGAAGGAAAATGTGTTTAATTTGAACAATTTATAGTGTTTTCAAGTCTTTACCCATTCAAACTGCAGACGTATTTTGACTTGTCTGCATCAGTCGACTTTCAAAACATCGTTGTAAATTGAGAATAATGTGCATATTTGCGACAATATTTTCAACTCTATTTAAAAAAAAATTTTTTAAGTGTTTTTGCATAGCTGATGTCCATCAGTTGGAAGGGGTTAAGCCTTGGAGTGTATAGGCATTATTTTCTCTGAAAAAGTTGATTCTTTTAACATTAATCTCTGAAATTGTTCATAAGGCGATTCTCACTGTTCAAGGCTGTATCAAAATTATACTATAAATTTACTAGATGTCATGTATATACCTAACATCCTTAACCCTTTCCCTCATAATTACGCCCTCTGACGCCTCTTCAGCAGACGGCTTTTTGAAAACATAGTGACAAAAGAAGAAATTGCACAAAACGTGCAATTTCTCCTTTTGCCACAATGTTTTCCACTTTTAGTCATAGGCTATCCATTCATTTATAGAGATTTTCTATGTTTTGACAAAATACGTTCAAAGTCGTCTGCTGCAGAATTGTTGTATGAGGGAAAGGGTTAAACAGCAGATGACTAAAATATTTTTTACCAAATATGAAGGTATTAGGTGTGTTATACATGTAAACTGAATGACAATGTTAATGTTTCATCCTATCATGTTAACCAAAGTTTATTTTTTCAGAATAAAAGAACAGCCAAATTTAATAACTTGTCTGTTATATCTCTTTTTACCAATGCAGTTTATGCCCAACTGATTCAAAATTTGCGTCCTGTTCAGACGACGGCACAGTTAGAGTATGGGACTTTATGCGCTGTTACGAAGAGAAAATTCTACGAGGTATGCTTCGTTCACTTAAACACTTGCAGCTCCCCAACCCGTAATATATTTGAATTGTACAGGAATATTGGTGAACTGAATTTCGCGAGGATCTGTGATAACTGCAATTGTTATGTTCTACAGTCTAAAAGTGTTCCATGAAGGTTACTTCATATGTTAAAAATTTGAAAACATTTGTGGGACAAAAATCTGGACAAGTATGGGCAATTTTAAAGTACAAGAAGATTTATGATGAAATTTTAGCTCATCTGTGCTGAAGATGAGCTATTGTGATCATATTTTGTCCGTTGTGCGTCCTCAACAATTGCCTTTTTAACACTCGACAGGCAACATTTTACATCCAATCTTCATGAAAGTTTACCAGAACTTGCATCTCCATCAAATCTTGGCCAAGTCGAAATTGGGTCACAAGGTCAAATTGAAGGAAAATTTTGTTAACACTGGAGGTCGCATTTTTAGCTCGCCTATGCACGAAGTGGTGAGCTTTGTGATCACATTTTGTCCGGCGTGCGACGTCAACATTTCAGCTTGTTAACACTCTACAGGCTATATTTTGCATCCAATCTTCATGAAAGTTTATCAGAACATTCATCTCCATCAAATCTTGGACAAGTTTGAAACTGGGCCATATGAGGTCAAAAACGAGGTCACTAGGTCAAATTGAAGAGAAATCTTGTTAACACTGTGGAGTCCACATTTTCAACTTGAGCATGTTGAAATTTTGTCAGAATGGTTGTCTTAAAGATATCTAGGTCAAGTTCGAACATGGGTCATGTCACATAGGTCACTAGGCCAAATTGAAGGAACATCTCGTTAACTCTGTAGAAGAAGCATTTTTTGCTACAGCAGCTTGACATTTAATGAGAATGTTTATTTAAATGATATCTAAGCCAAGTTCGAATATGGGTCATGTAGGGTCAAAAACTAGGTCACTAGGCCAAATTGAAGGAAAATCTTGTTAACACTTTTGATGCCACATTTTTTGCTTCAGCAGCTTGAAATTTGGTCAGAATGTTTGACTGAATTATATCTAGGTCAAGTTCGAATATGGGTCATATTGGGTCAGAAACAAGGTCAATAAAGGAAAATATTGTTGAAACTCCAGAGGCCGCATTTTTACTTTGAGCAAGTTGAAAATTTGTCAGAATGTTGTCTTGATGATATCTAATCCATGTTGGAATATGTGACAAATCGGGTAAAAAAATATAGATCAGTAGGCCAAATCAAGGAAAATCTTGTTAACACTGGAGGTATTGCATTCAGAATAATTGTCTTGATGTGTTTTGCATTGCAGTACATTGTATAATTAAGGTGAGCGATCCAGGGCCATCATGGCCTCTTGTTAGTTTTAGCATGTTGAAATGTCCGAATAATTGTCTTGTTGATATCTAGGCTATGTTCAAAATTTGGTCATGTCTGGTTACAAACTAGGTCACCAGGCCAAATCAAAGGAAAACCTTGTTAACTCGAGTAATAGCTAGCCTGAACACAGAGTTATTGTGGTTGGCTTAACTCCGGTAAGCGATCCAGGGCCATATGGCCCTCTTGTTAGATCACCTGGGCTGAAGATGATCTATTCCGATCACTCTCTGTCCTGAGTTTACTTTAAGCTTTAAAAAACATCTCTTGGACCAATTTTAAACATGATTATTTGCTGATCCTCTTTCAAAATTGTTCAAAGATTAAAATAGTTTTTTGGGCTGTCCTTGCAGGTAGACAATTCTGGATCACTTTTCCATTGACTACATCATGCTTTTATCTTGTCTGATTCCAACATTATTTGGTAAAAATGTTCCTTGAATGACCCTCTATAAAGATTGTTCCAGCCATATTTATTGTTGGCACAACATGAGGAAAGGGGCTAAATACCAAAACCTTAATACTCCATTCTTTTGAAAGTACTCGTCGGATTTCAAGATAATCTTTTCAGCGACCCTCTTCTTAATTTGTTCCAGCCATATTGTTGGTTGAAAAACATCAGACAAGGGGTAAAATGAATTTTAAACTTCAAACAACATCTCATAAATCACTGATAGAACTGATATCAACGAAACATCACAGTAATGTTTCTTTGGTGGTACTCATTCAAAATTGTTCAAGGATTATATGCCTTATCACTGTGTCCACTCCTTGCAGTTTTGTTCCCACTCTTGATCAAATTTCCGCTGATATTAGCAGTAACACATTTGCTACTACATGTATACCATTAATAGATTTAAGGACATCTTGTAATTTCTTTTTCTGTAATTTGTTATCATCTAAATGATCTGATGTTATGAGAACAAGAAACATTTGCATTTGAGAAATATTTTATCATAAAAAAAGGAGGATATTATCTGGGAAAAAAGGGTTCTTAGACTAGACACCAGCTGTATATTAATATCAACACCAAAGTACAAGTAATAGAATACTTGAGTTTTCTGCTTTTAAAAAATGTCAATATTGGATTCTCTTAAAATGTTGAAAAAGTTTTCTTCTTGCACAATAATTGCTTCTCACATGTTTGGAAAATACCATAACAACAGAGGAAACTGATAACTGAGCATTTTCTCGTTCTCCAAAAATTCTTTCAACCTCCTGTACAAGCTATCCTTCAAGTTTTCCAGATATTTTCAATGTCGATGACTCAAAAAAATAGGATATCAGGTCAATAGTAGGCGATATATTCAAACAGCTCTCAATAAATTATATCTATAAAAAGTCTCCTCAAAAGATATATTTCGAAAAGATAGATATTGCTCATAAATGGCTTCAGACAAAGTATGAAAGACCAATTCCTGAGAAAAAAAATATGTTAACCCTGTCCCTCATATAGACGCATTCCGACTATAATTAATTGGTCTCAAAAAAACAGGACAGGCGTATTTTGTGACATTTGGCGCTCTTGTTCTCAATGTGTTCAAAAGTCGTCTGCTGCAGAGGCGTCAGAAAGGATTAAAGATTCAGAGTTAGGTCCTGTTTGGTCTTTCCACATTCTAGGCTCCGGTAGTGAATGACAACTAAGTTCACAGATAGCAGATACCAAAAGCGATTAACCCTTTCCAACATATAGACGCTTTCTGATGTCTCTGCAGCAGACAGCTTTTTGAAAACATAGTTACAAAAGAAGAAATTGCTCAAATCGAGCAATTTCTCCTTTTGCCACAATGTTTTCCACTTTTAGTCATAGGTTATCCATTCCATTATAGAGATTTTCTATTTTTTGACAAAATATGTTCAAAGTCGTTGCAGAATTGTTGTATGAGGGAAAAGGTTAAAATATTAAGCAAAGAGACAATTCATGATCACTTTATTTTGTCTGTCCATCATGCTTTAGCTTCTTGTCATACTGGCAGGTGACGCATGTGTTTCTTCCATTCTTTGATTCAAAAGATATTGGTTAAATAAAACCAAGACAAAGTATAAACAAATATAAAAACAATATAATATTAAGCGAAGCTTATATTTGTGTAGCCATCTATATTTATATTTATGTAGCCATCTTGTATTTGATCATTCTCGCAATATGTCAAAAGAAGAAGAAAGTAATAGGGTTGTTTGAGGAGTATAGGATTTGAAACAATGTTTGAGTTCTTTAAAAGTTCTCTTCTTCCATCTAGGGGCTAAATAGTCTTAAATGCAAATATAGTTTGTTGCGTAGGAAGAATCTTGTGTGGATAACTGGTGCCAGATAGTCGGGAAACATTGTAAGTTGAACTTGCAGATGTGATATAACTGAAATACTGTTGAAAACGTTGTTATACCCCAATCAATCACTCTTCTCCTTGGTGTAAACAACTAAACAACATGCCATGATTTATAAGCACTTAATATTAGTAAATGATTACCTTGATGCATCTTTGGATAACATAAACTCGGGTATGAACAATGTTGTCTTTTAAAAGAATCTAGATATGTTTCTTTTTATCAAGGCAACTTGGGGTGAGCAAAGTGAAGTTCCCACGACAGCATTTGAGTACTTCCAAGCTTAAAATTCAACATACAGTCAAATTTGTCCTAATCAGCTACTCAAGGGGGAACCAAAATTTGGCTGCTGATACAAGTCAAATATAGACAGAAAAAATGATGTTTTGGTTAAAAAGTGGCTGCTTATAACAAGTTTACTGCCTAACATAGGTGACAGCTAACACAAGTTTGTTCACCTTCCTGAGACAGAGTTTCATGCAAGATGTAAAACTACGTCAAAGGTCAAGATCTTTATTCAAAGCCAGGGGTAAAATTAAAGCTTGTGTTGATGAATTTGTACAACATAATTCAATTTTTAAGGTTGCATGGCATAATTATTAACCTGGTGTAGCACGGTTTTCAAAATGAACTGATTGCTGATCAAAATTATCTGTTAACATCACTTTTTGATCTGTTAGTTTTACTCCTCTGGGCCCCTACCAGGGATTTGCCCTTGACTTGACCTGACCCCAAGGCTGATTGGTTACTTTTCTCATTAGATCTGTTCCTGTGTAGCATGCAAAATCCAGAACTGTTGTTCAAAGATCAATATCACAAATCAAGGTGAAATATAATTTGTCCAGACTAAAACTTCTGCAGACTTCTACGAATTTTCAAATTGCTTGGCATAATTGACTAAGTGTAAAAGTCAATATTGTTAACTTGTCATGTTGCATACTTCTAGTTTATAAATCCTGTGAGGAAATGGTGGAACTGATTTCTTGGAACACCCAAGAAATGTCATATCTAGTTTTAACCCTTTCCCACATACAACAAATCTGCAGCAGACTTCCTAGAAAATATGTAGACAAAAATATAGGAAATTCCTATAAATGAAACTATAAATTTATTATTTAATAGATTTGGAAACATTGTTGCAAAAGGATATATTGCTCATCATGGTTTGGCAAATATGTTTTCAAAAGGTAATTGCTGCAGGTGGGAAAGGCTTAAATATATGTGTGCTTTTAAAACATCTGCCAACATTTTGAAATTTGGAAGTATTGTTTTAACCCTTTCCCACATACAACAGATCTGCCACAGACACTTTTATATAACATCAAGGCAAAACTATAGAAAATATTTTTAAATTAAAATACATTAGTATTTAAATAGATTTGAAAATCTGGCCAAAGGAGAAATTGATAATTATGAGCAATTTCTTCTTCTACCACAATGTTTTTTATAAGTCCTCTGCTGAATTTGTGTCAATATGAAAATTGTTGAAATAGAGAAATACTTTATTTGGGCTTATTTGCCTTTTCCTACTATGTTTCTTAAATGAACTACTTTAAAATCAAAATTTGTCTCCATCGGAGTTCTTATTTCACTTTTAGCTTGCCTGCGCTCAAGGTTGGCTATTTTGATCACATTTGGCCGTCATGCATCATGCGTCTTCAACAATTGCCTTGTTCACACTCTACAGGCAACATTTTACATCCAATCTTCATGAAAGCTTATCAGAACAAACATCTGCATCAAATCTTGGCCAAGTTCGAAACTGGATCATGTGAGGTCACAAGGTCAAATTGAAGGAAACTCTTGTTAACATTCTTGAGGCCTTATTTTTAACTTTAGTATGTTGAAACTTTTGTCAGAATGTCTTGAAGATATGTAGTTTAAGTTTGATTGGGCCAAATTAAAGGCAAATCTTGTTAACACTTTTTTTGACCCGGCCGGGTAGCTCAATTGGTAGCGTATCTGACTCGTGATCTGGAGGTCACGGGTTCGATACCCGGTTGCGGCGACATTCTTTCGGGCGATGTTTTCCATTGCCTCTCACCTCTGATCTATGTGAGAAAGTAGTCAGTGGCTTCGAAAGAATGTTGTGTAAGTACTAATGTGGGAAAGCCAGGAAAACATGGGTAGGTGCACTGACCGCCGTGATATGACCAAAGCTGTTGAAAGCGGCGTTAAACTCCAAACAAACAATTGTTAACACTTTTAGAGACCGCTAACATGTTGAAACTAAGTCAGAATAATTGTCTTGATGATATCTAGGCTAAGATAAAATATAATTCATGTTCAGTCATAAACTGGGTCACATTTTTTGCTTCATCTGCTTGAAACTTTGTCAGAATGTTTTTCTTGATGATATCTAGACCAATTTCGAATATTGGTTATGTCGGGTCAAAAATTAGGTCACTTGACCTAATTGAAGAAATATCCTTTTAACACTGAAATCCACATTTTTGATTGGAGCATGTTTAAACTTTGTCAGAACAGTTGTTCTGTTAATATCTAGGCTAAGTTTGAATATAGGTTATGTCAGGTCAAAGACAATGTCATGAGGCCAAATTTGAGAACACTCTTGCTAACACTCAAGAGATCACCTTTTTTGCTTCAGCAGTTTGAAACTTTGCCAGAATGTTTGTGTTGATGATATCTAGGCCAAGGTCGAATATGGATCATGTCTGGTCAAAAAACTAAATCAATAGGCCAAATTGAAGGACAATCTTGTTAACACTGGCAGCTTTTCTTTTAATTCAACATGTTGAAACGTTGTCAGAATGGGTGTTTTGATGATATCTAGGCTAGGTTAGACATGACTTTTGTTAACCCTTTCCCTCATATGACAATTCTGCAGCAGAATGACAATTCTGCAGCAGACAACTTTGAATGTATTTTGTCAAAAAATAGAAGATCTCTATAATTGAATGGATAACCTATTACAAAAAGTGGAAAACATTGTGGCAAAAGGAGAAATTGCATGTTTTGTGCAATTTCTTCTTTTGTTACTATGTTTTCAAAAAGCCGTCTGCTGCAGAGGCGTCAGAAAGCGTCTATATGAGGGAAAAAGTTAAAAAACTAGTTCACTAAGTCAAATTGAAGGAAAACATCTTTAACACTTTAGTAATAGCTTACCTGACCACAAAATGAGTTATTGTGTTCGACAGCAAAGTCGGCATAACTAAGGTGAACAATCAAGGGTCATCATGGCTATCTTGTTTAACCCTTTCCCTCATAAAGACGCTTTCTGACGCCTCTGCAGCAGAGAGCTTTTTAAAAACATTGTGACAAAAGAAGAAATTGCTCAAAATGATTTGAGCAATTTCTCCTTTTGCCACAATGTTTTCCACTTTTAGACATAGGCTATCCATTCAATTATAGAGATTTTCTATTTGTTGACAAAATATGTTCAGAATTGTCATATGAGGGAAAGGGTTAATTTTTATATAACCCTCAAATTATAATTATTTTCTTGGTAATTAAAAAAGTCTACTTGGGATAGTTTGGTGGGGGGAGACCAGTTTTTCTAACTCTTTCTGTCAGATGTGTTACATCATAGAACACATCTGCAGCAAATGACTTAACTCTTTCCCTCATATAGACAATTTCTGGCACCTCTGCAGCAGAAGTCTTTTTGAAAACATTGTGACAAAAGAAGAAATTGCTCAAAACAAACAATTTCTCCTTTTGCCACAATGTTTTCCACTTTTAGTCATATGTAATTCATTCAATTATAGTAATTTTCTATTTCTTGACAATATATGTTCAAAGTCGTCTGCTGCAGAATTGTCGTATGAGGGAAAGCGTTAAAAGAAATCTTGTTCCAAAATGTATTTTCTTCCTAAACAAGTTATCTCATAAAACATTATGTAGATCTAGAATTAATTCTCCAATACTGCTATTTTTGCCCACTAACCAGGCCATGGAGCAGATGTGAAATGTGTCGCCTGGCACCCGCAGAAATCGCTGATAGCCTCGGGAAGTAAAGACAATCAAGTCCCTATCAAACTCTGGGATCCCAAGTCTGGACAGAGTTTGGCCACACTGTAAGTAAACAGAATTGCTCTAGAAAACGGGTCAATTTCATGTCATTAACCCTTTCCCATCTACCCTTCCTCACATACAACAAATCTGTAGCTGACGGAAAAATCTGTATAAATGAAGGTTAACTTACTGACAAAAGTTGAAAACATTGTGGCAAAGGGAGAAATTGTTTGTTTTGGGCAATTTCTACTTCTGTCATAATGATTTCAAAAGTCATTTGTGCCAGAAAGGGTCTTTATGTTGGAAAGGGCTAAGCATTCTGACGCATCTGCAGCAGAAGACTTTTTTCAAACAATCTGGCAAAATAATGCTCATAATGAGCAATTTCTCTTATTGGCCACTCTTTTTTAACTGTTTAACCCTTTCCCACATACAACATTTCGGCAGCAGACGACTGAAAAAATCTGAACAAAAACCTGAAAAATCTCCATAAAAAATAGCTTAACCCTTTCCCTCATATAGACTCTTTCTGACGCCTCTGCAGCAGACGGCTTTTTGAAAACATAGTGTCAAAAGAAGAAATTGCTAAAAACGAGCAATTTCTCCTTTTGACACATTTTTTTTAACTTTTTGTCATAGGTCATCCATTCAATTATAGAGATTTTCTATTTTTTGACAAAATATGTTCAAAGTCGTCTGCTGCAGAATTGTTGTATGATTGAGGGAAAGGGTTAAATGTTAAATAAAGTTGAAAACATTGTGGCCAAATGAGAAATTGCTCATCATGAGAAATTTCACCTTTGGCCAAAATGTTTTCAAATGTCGTCTGCTGCTATTGCGTCAAAATGCGTCTGCAGGTGGGAAAGGGTTTATTATAAAACTCGTTCATGGGAATTTTTGATATTTTTGCATATGTTTTCAAAGCTGTCTGCTGTAGGTTTGTGGGCTTTCAATCCATTCAATGTATCTGCAGGAATGTGTCAGTTGATCTGTCTAACTTCATATATGTGGTAAATGTGAACAGATCCAATTTATTATAATGCCCAATGCTGAGCTGTGATATTATTTAATCTGTTACTTGATAATTATATCGTTTGTATATTTTTCACATGTGAAGATATTTGACCCCCCAAAAAATGCTTATGGACCTGTATTGCAGTTGAGCTCTAGGTCAAAGACAAGCAAATTAGGGAAGTTTTAGAAACAAAAGGGATTAGATAGTAAAAGACCAATTTACTTCTGCTCATCTTGGCTTCAAAAGATGGATTACTTTTGTGTGAGATGTTTTACAGGGCGTCCTGGGTTAAAAACTCTGCTCAATGCAGTCATGATGAAATGTCTGTTAGTGAGGGAGTATTTCCTAGCCCAGTACCCGATAGTAACCCAGGAATTATGAATATGTGTACTGTTGCTATTCCATAATAAATATTTTTGAAAACAACGAAAATTAGATTATATCAACTGATTGCCTTTGTTAGACAGTATAAACACTACGCACTAGAGCATCCTTTGTAATGTAAGATCCTTGTATATGGGGCTTGGTATGAACTTTTACTAATTTACCACAACGAGGGAAAAAAACTGAAGTCCATTTATGATTAATCCTTTGCCTCATACAGACGCTTTCTGACGTCTTTGCAGCAGAAGATTTTTATAAAACTTTGAGACAAAAGGTGAAATTGCTTAAAACAAGCAATTTCTCGTTTTGCCACAATGTTTTTAAATCTATTCAATACTTTGACTTTGATTTATAGAGGTTTTTCATATTGTGCCTAGATGTTATCAATGTCGTCTGCTGTAGATTATTTGTCAGTTGGAAAAGGATATATAAGTTTTAACCCTTCCCTACATGTATACGATATTTTGTGAAATGTACTAACAATTTCTTGTTGCTATCTCTACCATAATCTGTCATTTCAGACATGCTCACAAGTTCACTGTGATGGATATAAGCTGGAACCAGAATGGGAACTGGTTGCTCACTGCCGCCAGAGATCACCTTATAAAGCTGTTTGATATCAGAAACTTAAAGGAAGAATTGCAGATCTTTAAAGGTCACAAGAAAGAAGCAACAGGTAGGTTTATTTTACAGAGTAATATTGTGGGAAAGGTTTTTGAATAAAAATTTATTTTGAACTTTGGTGAAGAGTTTGAGAATTGAATATTTTGTTGGATTTACATTTAGTCTTTTTTGCATTGGTGGTTAAACCAGGGGATGCAAGATATATAATTACATAAATTGTGTATAATTACAGCTGTTGCATGGCATCCAATCAATGAGCAGATGTTTGCTAGTGGTGGGTCGGACGGGGCAATCATGTTCTGGAACGCTGGGTAAGATTTCATATTCTCTGTTACAGCTCTTTGTAATAATTAATCTGTATAAGTAGTAATGAGTGGTCAAATTTTGTCTTTTGAAAGACATACCTAATGGTTTTGCTACATAAATATCAACCAAGCTTGCATGAAAATATATAATATGAAAAGGCTATTACAAATCTAAAAAATCTGGAATTGACTAATATTTCACTCTATTTTAAAAAATTGTTGATCTTCTGAACAGAGGTGAAATCCACTCATTCATTACTTTAACCCTTTATAGACACTTTCTGACGCCTCTGCAGCAAATTCTGAGCAATTTCTCCATTTGCCAGACTGTTTTCAACTTTATTCAATACATATACATTCATTTATATAAATAGAGATTAACTACATTCGTCAGAGGATGCTGTCAAAATCGACTGCTGCAGATTTGTTGTATGTGGTAAAGGGTTAAGAGTTGTATGCAGGGACATTTGTGTTTCACCAACACATCTTGTTTTATCTGGTGTAGTGATAGAGTGTCCAGCTCCGATGTGGTATGTCACAGATTTGATCCCCGGTCAAGTCATACTTGGCACAGTAAATGAATGGTAGTAATGGCTTGGGACTCGGGGAGTTTTGGGTAAGCATTACGACTGACTTGCTAGTCTTTCACCAATGGGCTAACAGTCTATGTGGAAAAGCAGCCAGTTGTGTGGAGTACTGGTGTGAGAAAACCAGGAAACACATGAGTAGGTGAACTGGCCGCCATGATATGACTTGAGAAATTGTTAAAAACGGCATTAAACCCCAGTCAGTCAATCAACGACTGACTTGCTTGTGTCAGAATATTTGGACCAGTAGTACTGGTAACCTACCCAGGAAATGCCGTGATATAACAGTAAAAATGTTGTTGCTTTGTATAACACTATACAAACAAATAGTCTGACTTTATTCAAAGCAGACAAACTTTCATAGAAATGATCAGTTTCTCCTTTTGCCACAATGTTTTCCACTTTTAGAGTCATACGTTATACATTCAAATATGTTTAAAGTCGTCTGCTGTAGAATTGATGTATGAGGGAAAGGGTTTAATTTTATTTTTTAGGACTGACAAGGAGGTGGGCGCTATGGAAGAAGCCCATGATGCTATAATATGGGATCTGGCCTGGCATCCATTAGGGCATGTTTTGGTGTCCGGGTCAAATGACCACTCAACGTAAGGATTTATGTAAACTTCTTTATATTAATACATGAATTATGAATTTTATTTAACCCTTTTTTTTCATATAGACGCTTTCTGACACCTCTGCAGCAGAAGGCTTTCTGAAAACATAGTGACAAAAGAAGAAATTGCACAAAACGTGCAATTTCTCCTTTTGCCACAATGTTTTCCACTTTTAGTCATAGGTTATCCATTCAATTATGACCCCGACGGGTAGCTCAATTGGTAGCGTATCTGACTCATGATCTGGAGGTCACGGGTTCGATACCCGGTTGCGGCAACATTCTTTCGGGCGATGTTTTCCATTGCCTCTCACCTCTGATCTATGTGAGAAAGTAGTCAGTGGCTTCGAAAGAATGTTGTGTAAGTACTGGTGTGAGAAAGCCAGGAAAACATGGGTAGGTGCACTGACCGCCGTGATATGACCAAAGCTGTTGAAAGCGGCGTTAAACTCCAAACAAACAAACAAACAAATCCATTCAATTATGAAGATTTTCTATGTTTTGACAAAATATGTTCAAAGTCGTCTGCTGCAGAATTGTCGTATGAGGGAAAGGGTTAAACAAATTTAGAATGAGATAAAATTGTGTTTCCTAGTGGAAAATATCTCCCATTGGATGATTAGCTGCCAATAATTTTCTCACTACACATCTTCTAGTTTTCAAACCATTTGTACCATGAAAACACTATAAACGCATCTGTTTTTACCAGATATTATTCAAATTAAAAAATTGACATCAATTTTCACCATTGATTGTACTATATGACACATGCTGGATGATCTGGACCAACACTGGTCACAAAAGCCTTCTGGTTTGTTTTCGTAGAGCACTGCTCATATGCTTGATACAGTCCATCACACAGTGACTTTAGCTATTAAAAGTAATTGAATACTTCCAGACAACATATTTGTTCCTTTGAGCAATCTTGTAATAAATGTCCTGTAACAAGTGCATTTGTACATCACACTTTAACTTTGGTTATGGTGACTGGATACTGCCAGGTGAGATATGTGTTCTTTGAAAACTCATTGTGTTATATTCTGTATTACATATATATACATTACAGTAAGTTTTGGACTAGAAACAGACCTGGTGATGCCATGAGAGACAAGTACAACTTGAACATTGTGTTAACAGGACCTGATGGGGAGGCTCTGGATATAGGTATATTAATGGTTTCCCTGATATAGACTACTTCTGACAAACTCTGCAGCAAGCAACGTTTTAAAACATTGTTGAAAAAGAAGATGCTAAAAAAAAAAAGTTTCAGGTTAAGTTTTAATTCTTTCCCTTATATAGATGACTTTACACCTCTGCAGTGATGAAGCCTTTTGAAAACATTGTTGGACTAAAAAGAAAAAAACAGCTCATATTGAGCATCATCTCCATTTTTCGCACTATCCACTCTTTTATAAGAAAGGGTTTAAAGATTCAGAGTTAGGTCCTGTTTGGTCCTTCCACATTCTAGGCTCCGGTAGTGAATGACAACTAAATTCACAGATAGCAGATACCAAAAGGGATTAACACTTTCCAACATATAGACGCTTTCTGATGTCTCTGCATCAGATGACTTATGAAAACATTGTAGCAAAAGGAGAAATTGCTCATGATGAGCAATTTCAACTTTTACCACAATGTTTTCAACTCTATTTACTTATTATAATTGCATTTATTAAGATATTTCAAATTTTGATATTGCTGTTTTCAAAGTCGTCTGCTACAGATTGGTTGTATGTGGGAAAATGTTAACCAGTAATATAAGTTGTTGGAACTTGTTTTACATTCTATGTCATTTTGTTGAGTGTAACCATTTTCCACATACAACAAATCTGCAGCAGCTGACTTTGAAAACATCCTGTTAAAATGTTTAGAAATCGTTGGTATTTACGTAAATATTGAAAAGATTAGAAACATTGTGGCTAAAGGTGAAATAACTCATTATGATCACTTTCTCCTTTTGCCACAATGTTTTCAATAGTCGTCTGCTGCAGTTGGATAAAAATGTGTCTGCAAGTAGGAAAAGGTTAAAACTAAATAATGGTGGAACAAGCTGTTTCATCCCTGATTTTTGGGGGATGAATTTATTTTTATCAAGGTTCGAAATTAGCAAATTTGCTACTTAAAATAGGAACTTGCTACCTGGAAAACCAGATTAATTTTCGCTTGATGATGATGTTCCTATCTGTGCATTTAAGTTTTATAACACACTCTTTCTTCAACTTGTTCAAACATACACACTGTGAAGGTGATTGGTTTACATATAACATTACATCAGACATTAAGGACTCCACCAACTGTTTTAATGGATGCATGTTAATAATCAATTTTAAACAAGTAATCTGAACTTCGCAAGTCATTAGATAAATTAAGTTGAAGATAAAAACTTGCTTATGTTATTGTTTATCTTGCTACTGCTACCTGAAAGATGAATTTGCTCCCTACTTTCAAAGCAGGTAGAAAGTACTCGCTACCAGCCAAAAAATGTTAATTTCTAGTGCTGTTTATATTGTCAAACAGTACCAAGGTAATTTTCTCAAGATTTATTTATCCTTTTGGGAATGTTGATCACAAACTCATCTAAATATAGGAAAACAATAAAGACTTCTGATACAGTCCATATGTAAAGGCCCTCATTATTTTTACACATTGTGAAAATATTTTTATAAAAGGAGATCGCCCATTCCCACATGCGTCTGTTAGATTTTGTAAAAAAACAACATATTTTTTCTTTAATCCATAGATTCTGACATGCCGATTGGTGAATCTAAAAGTTTGTTACCTGGTATGGGGCTTGAACATGGACTTCCACCCCCAGAAGAGGAACCTGATCCGACACCATGTATGTATAGGCTGACAACTTGTGAGCCAAGTCCTTTTTAGAAAATGGCATTGCTTTTGATGGCAGTGAAAATATTGACTTTGCCTTAATGTTGATATACTTCATGTATCACTATGAGAAAGTTTATATGTCTAAACCCTTTATCTGATGCAGATGAATTAAAATGCCTCTGCAGTAGACATATTTTGGAAACATAATAGGCAAAGAAGAAGTTGCTCAAAACAAGCCAATTTAGACTTCCCACAATGTTTTCAACACTATTAATATTAAACTTTTAACTTTCAATATGTTACATATTTCTCTCAGATGTCTTTCAAAGAAGAACCAGGTAATTCAGAAATATGAAAATAGATAAAAACTACTAATGAGATATAAATGTAATGGGAAGATGATGCACAACTCCACTGCTTAAAATGTGATACACATTCACTCCATGCACTAACAGCAGAGCTTTAGACATTTCATGTTCTAAAATCTTTATTTGACAATATAACTCTTTATGTTGTGGGATCCCAAAATGGTTGCTCAGAGAGGACAATTGTTTTGATTTGGCTTGGTTGCTTGATAAGGGAGAGAATGTGTGGAAAATACCATTTTACCTCCCCTTATTTAGCCCCTGAATAGAACTACTTTTAACCCATTTCTTCACATGATATTTCAAAATGTTGTCTTCTTGACAATCAACAGATGAACAAGTTGAAAGATCTGGAAAACTTGAACTAGCTTTTTGACAAAGAGTTAAAAATATTGCAATGAAAGGTGAAATTGCTTGTTTTGAGCAATTTCAAATTTTATTGCAATGTTTTCAAAAGTCATCAGTGTGAAGTAATGTGGTAAATATCCCATTTTTTTTTGTGTAAAAATATAACAGTCTCAATATTGTAAGATTTCATTCAGCATTATACATGTATTAACAAGCAGGAACTTCATGTGAGTTATGAAGAAATCATTCAATTTCTCCTGTTCCCTTAATGTTTGCAAAACCTTTCTGATGCAGATTTGCTAAAATATACTTATGATGAAATAGGTTAATCTGAGAATTACAAAATGTTGATAAAGGTTAAACAAAATAATTGTCTTATAATGTCAAAGTCAAGCTGCTCAATTGATTAGAACGGGGACCAGCAATCTGAGAATTATGAACTTATCTCTTCACTCTTCCTGACAATCGACCCAAATCATTGTGACTGGTAACATTCGTCTTCTTCCAATTCACCAATTTCTCTATCTGGAAAAGTTTGTAGTTGCATTGACAGAAAGCTAGCCAACACAGGTGCATTATATGCTGTGGCATTACTGAAACGCTAGTGAAAATAAAGGTTATAAATCCAAATTAATAACTTTATTCATAATGTCCATCTGTTTTAGTCGCCGGAGACGAACTGCCCGCAATCCCAGGCTTGGACTGGTCCGCAGATGTTCAGTTCTTCAAGGAACAGCAAAAGACTGAGGTGATACCGAGAAAAAAGACACCATACGCTCGTCCAATTCCACGGAGTTTCGAACAGGCATGGATATCCAACCAACAACCCGGCACTCTTGTCAAAGATGAAAGTAGGTCATGTTTTATTGACTTTGGTTTAAAAAAATGTCTCTTTTTTAACCTTTTCTCACAAACAACAAAACTACAACTTTGAATATATCTAAGCAAAATAGTGTAAGTACATGTAAGTATTATTATTGGATTTAGTTGAACAAATTGTGTTCAGAGGAGAAATTGATCATCATCAGCAATTTCATTGATCATCATCAGCAATTTCATTGATCATCATCAGCAATTTCATTGGTCATCATCAGCAATTTCTTCTGTTACCACAATGTTTTCAAGAGTCATCTGCTGTAGATGTGTCAAAATGAATCTAATAATGAGCAATTTCTCCCTTTGCAGCACTTCTTTCAACTCTATTCACTAATTATACTTTCATTTTTAGAAAATTAAAAAAAAAAATCCATAAGCATTTTTAAAGAAGTCCCTGTTGAGCCCTTATAGCTTAGTTCGTAGCAACGTGGACTTTCAATCCAGGGTTTGTGAGTTTGAAATCCAGCTCAGCCAACATTCTTTCAGAAGTTTGAAAAAAGTCACTGTGACAAGAGTCTTGTCTTCCATCAAAAGGCTAACAGTCTATGTGGTAAAACAGCCAGTTGCTTGGAAATTCTTGTTTGTGGGAAAGCCAGGAAACACATGAGAAGGTGAACTGGCTGCTGTGATTTTACTTAAAAGTTGTTGAAAACAGCGTTAAACCCAAATCAATTAATTAAAGTAGTCAGCTGAAAATGTGTTCTATATGAGAAAGGGTTAAGAAGAATGATTCAAAGTCTTTGTTTATATTACTCTTATGTCACATGGTTAATTATATTGTTATGTTTAGCTTTTTGAAATGATGCATGTGCAAAACATATATTGCAGAGGACGGTCAAATGAAAAGAGGAAAAATCCAATCTTTGCTCACTTTAGAACTACCGGAGAGACCTCCCCCTGGTTTGGAATATGCTGGTATGTATTTTAATTATTATAACCATCTCGAGGTGGTTGCTTTTAACCCTTTCCCTCATATAGACACTTTCTGACGCCTCTGCCGCAGACTGCTTTTGAAAACATAGTGACAAAAAAAGAAATTGCTCAAAACGAGCAATTTCTCCTTTTGCCACAATATTTTCCACTTTTAGTCATAGGTTATCCATTCAATTATAGAGATTTTCTATTTTTTGACAAAATATGTTCAAAGTTGTCTGCTGCAGAATTGTCGCATGAGGGAAAGGGTTAAAGCATCTGAGGAAAATAGTTTAATTATAAAGTATAATGGAAGATCTAAACCCTTTACAACATATAGACGCTTTCTGACTCCTGTGCAGCAGACGACTTTCGAAAACATTGTGGTAAAAGAAGAAACTGCAAATAATGGGCAATTTCTTCTTTTGCCATAATTGCTTCAACTCAAAATTCAATAATAAAACTTTTCAATCATAAAGACTTCCCTTTTTTTGCCTACATGATTTCAAAGTATTCCTCTGCAGATTTGTCCTATTTGGAAGGAGGAGATATGAGGTCATATCAGTCACCATATATAACAATTTTCAAAGATGGATTTTGTTGTCAAAGATAATTATCACCAAAAATTGAAACCAATTACTGTGGGAAAGAACTTTAACCCTTTCCATCATATAGACACTTTCTGACGCTTCTGCAGCAGACGGCTTTTTAAAAACATAATGACAAAAAAAAAAAAATGCTCAAAACAAGCAATTTCTTCTTTTGTCACAATGTTTTCCACTTTAAGTCATCCGTTCAAATATGGAGATTTTTTTATTTTTTTACTAAATATGTTCAAAGTCGTCTGCTGCAGAATTGTTGTATGAGGGAAAGGGTTAATGAAGGAAACAGGTGGAGTTTGTAACATTTTTCACTAATCTCCTCTTTCTATATGTCAAATTTTACTGTTTACTTCCATTTTGCAAGTCTATCATAAGATAGAACTTGAAAATGTAGATTGGCCAACTTTCTCCTTATTGGACAATTGCCCTCATATTAACCCTTTCAGCGCCGAATTGTTTAAAGTAGACTCTTCCATGTTCAAACTCTGACGACTCTACTTTTTCATGTTATAGGATTTTTGGAATATTTCTATAACTCACAGCCAAACAATGCAGATTTCAGGTGAGACAGCTCGTTACGAGCTGACTCACCTGAATCTGTATTGTTTGCAAAAAGTTCAATATTGCCTTTGGCGCTGAAAGAGTTAAATGTTTTAACTTTTAAGTTACTTGTTCTCATATCCTCTAGAAGTTACAAACACACACTCGTTAGGTTTATTCTTGATGTTGAAAAGATAGGAAGTTCATCCGGGCAGTAATTTAAAATGCTTACACCAGCTTGGGTTTAAGAAACAATGAAAGCAATGTCATGAGTGTTTTAAGTATGCAATGAGTAACTCTCCTTTGCCACAATGTTTTCAATTCTAGACTTAAACTTAAATATAATAACAAATTGTCAATGTCGTCTGCATAAGATTTGATATATAAGGGAAAGGTTTATCAAAAAAAGAGTCCGAAAGTCATAGTGTTTGTATGACTGTCCTTGATTTCATGTATTTATCAATAAGAATTTGTACTTTTAGACTATGACGACCAAAATGATGGAGATGTCATCAGGCAGCCGGCTGACATCATGGGGACCTCTGGACAGGGTAACTTTCCACATTGTTTGCTTCATTCCTTTATCCTGATATAGGCAAAAGGTTCAAGTGAATAGAATATTTGTTTAACCCTTTCCCTCATACGGCAATTCTACAGCAGACGACTTTGAACGTATTTTGTCATAAAAATAGAAATCTCCATAATTGAATGGATAACCTATGACAAAAAGTGGAAAACATTGTGGCAAAAGGAGAAATTGCACGTTTTGTGCAATTTCTTCTTTTGTCACTATGTTTTCAAAAAGCCGTCCGCTTCAGAGGCGTCAGAAAGCGTCTATATGAGGGAAAGGGTTTTCTCAAAACTGATGCTTGATGCATTTGCATCAGATGACTGCAAATTTCATCTCTTTGGGAAAATGATGAGCAATTCCTTCTTTTTCCAATAATGTTTCAAAAAATAATTATTTTATTTCAAGAGATTTACCATATTTTTGCCTAGGTGTTTTCAAAGTTGTCTGCTGTAACAGTATATAAAACGATATTCCAGTTTTCTATAAAGTTTACTGATGATATTCCACAGTTTTCTATAATGTAACCGTATATAAAACGATATTCCACAGTTTTCTATAAAGTTTACTAATAATATTCCACAGTTTTCTATAATGTAACAGTATATACTACGATATTCCACAGTTTTCTATAATGTTTACTAATGATATTCCACAGTTTTCTATAATGTTTACTATTAAATGATATTCCACAGTTTTCTATAATGTTTACTGATGATATTCCACAGTTAACTATAATGTAACAGTATATAAAATGATATTCCACAGTTATCTGTAATGTTAACTATTAATAGAAATGATATTCCACAGTTATCTATAATGTAACAGTATATAAAATGATATTCCATAGACATCATAATGTAACAGTATATAAAACGATATTCTGCAGTTTTCTATAATGTAACAGTATATAAAACGATATTCTGCAGTTTTCTATAATGTAACAGTATATAAAACGATATTACATAGACATCTATAATCATAATGTATCAGTATATAAAACGATATTCCACAGTTTTCTATAAAGTTTACTACTGTAATGATATTTCACAGTTTTCCATAATTGAACAGTATATAATACAATATTCCACAGTTTTCTATAACGTTTACTACCGTAATGATATTCCACAGTTTTCTATAATTGAACAGTATATAAAACAATATTCCACAGTTTTCTATAATGTAACGGTATATAAAACGATATTCCACTGTTTTCTATAATGTTTACTAATGATATTCCACTGTTTCTATAAGGTTTACTAATGATATCCTACAGATATCTGAAATATCCTAGGAGAACTTCTTTGTTACTGCATAGGAGTCATGTGTCTGAAGAAAAAAAAAAGTGTATTTCTTACATGTGATGATAAGATTATGCTTGTGCATCCTTGCAATTTGATCCAAAATCACAATTTTGTAAAAAGTTTTTAGAAATCCAAATGATTAAAAAATTCACAGAAGTTTCTTGAACTCTTGAAACCTTCTGTATCTAAATGGCAAACCGTGATCAAAATGCAACGCTGTCCAGTTTGATCATACAGAGGTTGGTTTTCCTGGAGGTCGCTTAACTCCTTCCCCCAAACAAACACTTTCTGACGCCTCTGTAGCAGAAGACTTTTAATATCATCGTGGCAATTGTTTTCAACTCCATGTAATTTTATACATTTGTTTAAAGAGATTTTCCATATTTTTGTCTAGCTGTTCTCAAAGTCATCTGCTGCAGAACTATTTTATGTTGGAAAGGGTTCAATGTTCTTTTAAACTCTGGTTAACCCTTTCCCTCATATAGACGCTTTCTGACGCCTCGCTTTATGAAAACATAGTGACAAAAGAAGAAATTGCACAAAATGTGCAATTTCTCCTTTTGCCACAATGTTTTCCACTCTTTGTCATACGTTATCCATTCAATTATTGAGATTATCTATGTTTTGACAAAGTACGTTCAACGTCGTCTGCTGCAGAATTGTTGTATGAGGGAAAGGGTTAACTCTTTCCTTGATACTGACAGCTTAAGAAGCCTTTGCAGCAGAAATTATTTGAAAACAAAAAAGCAATTTCTGCTTTTCCCTCAATGTTAACAACTCTTATTAGAAACTACTTCTAAATGTACATGAATTACATTCTGAATATCTAGAAAAGTCTAAAAACAGGTCACTCGTAACATGCCTGATCAGCTAAATGGGTTAACTAATTGCAAATAATCTGTTTACTTTTAGGCAATTTTGCAAACAAGAGGCAAATACTCATCATATTTGTTTTTATTTCACACAGGATTCAACCCACAGCCTCAGGGTTTATTTCCAAACGCAGGGATAATGCCAAACCAAGGAATGAAGCCAAATTCTGGTGTATCTGGTCCGTTCGATGAGGATGTTGACCATCGACAGACGATGCCTTCGGGTGACCAGGATTACCGCAGCGATCAAGACTATCGACAGGATCAGGATCATCGGGCAGATAGTGATTACCGCAGTAAAGATTCAAATTATCAAGGAAATAGTGATAACTTGGGTAACTATGGAATGGATTCACAAGGTGGCAGAATGTCACAGGGACAAAATAGTTCAGGTGGACCCTTTATAGGTGACAGACCCTCGCCCATGAGATCTGGCCCCTCAGGACAATTCAGGGGTGCTGGTGGGCCCTCTGACAGGGATAGTGGACCTGATTCAGGTCAAGGTGGCTTATTTGGTGACAGAAACAGCAGGAAAGAAGGAGGGATGAATGACAGTTATGATATGGATGACAGTTATGATGGTGGTTATGATCATTATGATGAATATGAACCTTCAGGTATAAAGAACGATGAAGGAGAGAAACGGTTCAGTAACAATGGACCGGACACCCAAAGATGGCAGCAGAGTAACCAAGGTGACCGGGATGTGAATTACGACGATCGTGATGTGAATTACGATGATCGTGATGAAAGAATGGACAATGACCAGAGAGGGCAGAGTTCTGGTAAAGGATTTGATAGAAAGCGTGGTGGGGACAGAGGGGGAAGAGGAAATAAAGATCGAGGACGTGGTGAGAGAGGATTTAGGGGTCGGGGCTCTGGTAACCGAGGTTCTCAACAGAATACAGCAGACAGGGGAGGTAATAACGATGGGGGCAGGTGGAATAATAATGATCGCGACTTTGACGGTGGTGATGAGGACACACGACAAGGTGGTGGGGATTATAGTGACTCTGGCCAGAGAGGAGGGAGGGGAAACTTTAGGGGTGGAGATAGAGATAGGAAAGGAAGTGATCGAGGAGGAAGGTCAGGTGGGGATCGTGGTGGGAGGGGCAGAGGGGGAAGTAGAGGTAGAGGTGGGGATCGAGGGGGTAGTAGGGGAAGAAGTTGGGGCGGGGGCAGGGGCAGAGGAGGAAGAGGGGGTCATTAAGAGAATTTAGAGAAATCAACTACCCCCTCAAAACTCGTCATGCTCTTACCATAAAATGTTCTCTGAGCTTTGAGCTAAGAAAATATACCTCTTGACATCTGATCCTTTGTGAAGTTCAAGATCAGCACACACACCTTTACAGACTGATCAGTATTTCCACTCTTTATCAGAAGTTACTTTATGATTAGTGGAGGTGTTGGGAAACAGTTCAGGTCCTGGATCTGATCTGGATCAACACTGATTGCAAGCGTCCATTGCCTATTGAGGCTCTTCGATCATCTCTCATTATCATTATGTCATCTGAAGAAAGGGTCCTCACGGGTTTGTTTCCTGTCTGTACTTACTGATTAATGTATAAAGACGGAGTAATCAAAGAATTATCACTTAAAAGCACCCACTGTTTGAAACAATGGGCGTAGCAAGATATATCCACTATTGTTTGTCAACTATCCATTGATGTAATTGCTAGACTTGATATTAAGTCTTTCACACATACAGACACTTTCTGATGCCTCTACAGCCGACGACTTTTGAAAACATTTTGGTCAATGGAGAAATGGCTCATGATGAGCAACTTCTCCTTTTTGCGACAATGTTTCCAACTCTATTCAATTATCATACTTTCACTTGTAAGTGATTTCCATATTTTTTATTTGATATTTCCAAAGTCTGCAAAAAAAAATAGTAATTCGAGGGCTTGGCGTGAAACGGTTGTAACTAAAAACCTATTTTGAAAACCCTGGTTATGGGGCAATTTTGACCCTTTTGTAAACAATGCAAATTTAGGTGCCATTGCTCAGAACGAGCAATGGCACCTAAATTTCCATTGTTTACCAAGAAAAATGATTTAACGCTTATAAAGACTTTATGGCGAGGTGATTAACCTTGGTAAAACATTACCAATTTAAGTTACAACAGTTTCACGCCAAGCCCTCGGTATGTGGGTATAGGTTAACTGCTTAACAGTAACAGCCAGGATGTAGTATGATGAATGATGAGTTCAGGCTGTTAGTGTTTTATTTTTATAGGCCTATGATGTGATTTGTTAACCCTTTCCCCCATATGACAATTCTGCAGCAGACGACTTTGAACGTATTTTATCAAAACATAGACAATCTCCATAATTGAAAGGATAACCTATGATAAAAAGTGGAAAACATTGTGGCAAAAGGAGAAATTGCACGTTTTGTGCAATTTCTTCTTTTGTCACTATGTTTTCAAAAAGCCGTCTGCTGCAGAGGCGTCAGAAAGCGTCTATATGAGGGAAAGGGTTAAACCATCTTTCATTTCATAATAAAGTTCAATTTAAAATAGTTTAGAATACTTTCAATTGCAAGTATTTTCAATTATATAATCTTCAAAAAAAATTGTTTTAACCCTTTCCCTCATATAGACGCTTTCTGCTTTTTGAAAACATAGTGACAAAAGAAGAAATTGCTCAAAACGAGCAATTTCTCCTTTTGCCACAATGTTTTCCACTTATAGTCATAGGTTATCCATTCAATTATAGAGATTTTCTAGTTTTTGACAAAATATGTCCAAAGTCGTCTGCTGCAGAATTGTCGTATGAGGGAAAGGGTTGACATTTTCCCTGATTTATACAACTACTGTAGACAATGTGGGAGCAGGTGAATTTCTTTTTTTGTATTGCCTCTGCCTTGTCAGGGAGACAAGCAGATGAGCCGTTCCCTGAGAAAACCAACATTATGGTCTCTGCGCAATGTATCGACCCAGATCAGCCTGCTCAGGCTAATCCGGGACGACGCATTCCGTCTCAGGGGGATTGATGTATAGAGTTACTATTCCTGAAACAGAAATTCCACAGGAGGCGAAAAGTGTCTGTCAGGGTTAGCCTGCGTGGCATGCTTAGGCTGATCTGGGTCGATACTTTACGCAGAGTCTACAATTTTGGTTTTTCTTGTGGGACGGCTCAGATGTCACTGTTTTCTATCTATCACACTTTCATTCACTGACATATTGGCAGGCTACATAATGTGCTCCTTCAACCTCGGTTGTTATCAAGATTTGTAGAAGGTTCTGTCAACTTATGTAGATTCTGATAAGATGGAGCAGATGAACAGGCCGAGATGAACCTATACTGTTGAGAATGTCAACACATTTTTTTTCTTTGGAACACTCTATAATTAGAATTATTGGTCTTGCCTCATGACTTTAAACCTTTCCCACATACAACAAATTGGCAACAGACAACTTGGGAAAATCTCTTGGCAAAAATATGAAAATCTCTATAAATTAAAGTTTAACCCTTTCCCTCTTATAGACGCTTTTTGAAGCCTCTGCAGCAGACGGCTTCTTGAAAACATAGTGACAAAAGAAGAAATTGCTCAGAACGAGCAATTTCTCCTTTTGCCACAATGTTTTCCACTTTTAGTCATTGGTTATCCATTCAATTATAGAGATTTTTCGTTTTTTGACAAAATATGTTCAAAGTCTTCTGCTGCATAATTGTTGTATGAGGGAAAGGGTTAATATGGTTGAACAATTGTGGCATGGCAAAAAGAGATATCGCTGATTATAAGCAAGTTTTCCTTTTGTGGCTTGTTTTAAAAGTCTACTGCTGCAGAGGCGTCAGACAACTCTGAATATATCAGATCAGGGAAATGGTAAAATCATACAGTTGATGTATAATTATCAAAAACCAGATATTGGACCTGATTTACGGAAAATCTAGCATATAGTTGTGAAAATTGAAACATTTTAGAGTACCTCAGGTGTTTTCAAAGTTGAATTCTTGAAAAATCTAATGAGCTGCAATCCAGGAAAAACAGCCTTAGGGCATTTTCTAACAGATTTGATCTAGATCAACTTGCACAGTTGGTTCTGGCTCTGCAGTGTTAGACGATTAGTCTCAGAATTTCAGAAGGTTCCAAGAATCTTCTAAAAATCATTGTACATTTAGATCCTATCTCAATTTAAGGGCTGATCTTAAATTGTGCTGCTCTTTTCATAAGCCAATCTGAATCATAAAATAATTATTTGCCACCTGTGTAGATTGGTATCAGCCTGCACATCTGTGCCGTCGTCTGATCTGTCTCTGCACTGTTTGCATATTAGCCATAAAAGGTTTCAAGAAACTTCTGTAAAACAGAAATCACTTGTTTCCCTAGCATGAATGTGCAGCAGGTGTTCCCTTTCCCACACACAACAATTCTGCAGCAGACAACTTTCATAACTTATTGACAAAATAATTAAAAAAATCTCAATAAATGAGAGAGTTTTACTATGAAATAGGGTTGAAAACATTGTGGCAAAAGGAAAAATCGCTTGTATTGAGCAATTTCTTCTTTTGCCACAATGTTTTCAAAATTCTACTACAAGTGGGAAAGGGTTATGTGGAGATTGTTTTTTTCGCAATTTCTCTAGGCATACATAGGCTGGTTGTCGTCGAGCATGAATCATTATTTGGTAATCAGTCGAGAATGTTGGGAGTGAGAACAATGAAGATCAACATCAGATCATTCTATTTTTCATTTTCATCTAATTTTGTACAGTTTTGTCCTGCATGATGTGGTTATTAGCCACACAAAGTAATGGAATTTGTGTACAGCTGTCTTCATTTGGTCTCAAATGATTGTTGATATTGTATTTTTTATGTTTTCAACACTAAAAATGAATAAATGAAGATGCCGTAAACAGTCGTGTTAAATTTTTCCATCCAATACCCATTTATTATGTTGCCTTGCCTGGAAGGGGGAACAGTTCCTGTTGTTTGTATGTCTATCTGTCTGCCACACTTTAACTTGGTAATAATGAATATTGGTAGGTACATGTACATGTGTTCCTTCAAACATTTTGTTTTTTTGTGTATACACACATGTTTATGCTACTTCATGCGTTTTGGTGGGTTATTAGTAGCAATTTCTTCTTTTGTCACTATGTTTTAAAATAGCCGTCTGCTGCAGAGGCGTCAGAAAGTGTCTATATGAGGGAAAGGGTTAACCCTTCTCCACATAGAGACACTTTCTGAGGGCCCTGCAGCAGAGGGCTCGAGAAGACATAATGCGCAATTCCTCCTTTTTTTCCAACTCCACTGAATAGGAGATTTCTATAGGGAAGGTTTAGGGTCTGTAATTGCAGGACTGGGAAAGTATCAGTCTGTAGGTGTGAAAAAAGGCCCAAGTAAACAGTTTTTAACCCTTTCCCAAATGCAGCCGCCCTGTGATGCCTCTGGAGTAGACACACGTTGGAAACACATTGTGTCAACATGAGAAGTGGCTCATAATGAGCAACTGCTCCTTTTGCACAACGTGTTCACAATCACTCAATTTATTTTATTCAGCTTTTGCACTATTTTCAACAGTATTTCAGTTAGATCACGGCATCAGAACACATATTCATGATCCAGTTAAGGATGTGCATTGACCAAAATGTTTTCACCATGACTTCTGCGCGAAGGGAATGAACCTAGGTTGCCTGGTTGCAGATCCCTTGGTCATTGGCACATTAATTTTGAAGATTAAACATGTAACGCCTTGATCCTAATCCCCATCACAAATCACTTTGCCATGGCACACATTAGAACACCTAATCTAGGAGGCATTTATCAAAATCAATTTACCAAAACCACTTATGTGATGATTGATTGATTGATTGATTGGGGTTTAACGCCATTTTTAACAATTTCTCAGTTATATCACGTTATATCACGGCGGCCAGTTCACCTACTCATGCATTTCCTGGTTTTCTCACACCAGTACTCAACACAACAATCTTCCCAAGCAACTGGCTGCTTTTCCACATAGACTTAGCCCAGTGGTGAATGACGCATGTCGCATTGACTTTTGTCAATCGTCGGAAAGAAAGTTGGCCGAGCCGGGATTCGAACTCACAAACCATGGATTGACAGCCTGCGTCGCTACCGACTGAGCTACCGGGGCTCGGCTCTTTTGTGATGAAGTAACTACACAGATCAAAAGCATAAAAAGACATAGGAGTCATGGTGGATGACCAATAATCATTCTCAAGTTGTATTCAGTCACAAATAAATAAGGCAAACAGCATAATGAGGCTTTAGTCTCAATATATCGCCTTTACATAACAGTCAAAATAAAAATCGCATTCCTAGTACAGAAACCTGGACTAAATGGGGCTTATTAGAAGATCTTACACCTTATTAGATGAACAATCCTGTAAGAATATATTCCAAGCATTGGTTAGACCCCACCTTGAATATGCGGCAGCAGTATGGTCACCTTATAGAAATGGATAATATTGAGAATGTACAGAAAAGAGCTACAAGACAAATACTTGAAATGGAGTCCAACAGTATAGCAAGAGGGAATTTATATACATGTAAACTAAAAAAAACGCTATTGCAGACTAAACATTTACAAACCAAGTCGTAGACATATGGAACAACCTGCCCAACAAAGTTGTGTCGGCCAAAAATATTAAACTATTTGAAATCCAGGAAAATCAACCAGTAAAATACGAGCATATAACAAATTTAATCATATCTAAAAAGTGTCAAAGTCACGACAACACGCGCCTCATACATGAAAATATATAGAGGGATGTAGTGGCGAATATGCCAGCGTCCATAAGCGTTCCTACGGTATATATTTGAAGACTTATCTTGTTCCAAATCTCCCTCGCCAATCTCTTAGCCATATATTACATGTGAAGACATAACCTGAAATGAAGAAATCTTTTGTGTACATTAGAAGCATTATCTTGAACTTGCACTTAAACTGCTATCCATAATTGCTACTTTGTTTATATGTCTGTTACGATCTGTTCATTTTCCCATTTAAAATGATCTTTTTATATCCAATTTACCCTTTAGGGTTAGCTAATACAGACTCATCTTTGACATCTTTGTGTTAGGTGATTTATAAACATTTTGGGAAAAGGAGAAATTACTTTAGAGTCAATCACATACAGAACATGGCTATCCAATTAAAGAAATGCAGTATGTTTTCCCTTCACTATTTTCAACCAACTTTCAATTTCCAGATGTTTTACTTATCAGAAATTATTTGCAATAAGGAAAAAAAGCATTTTTGTGTCTGTATAAGTTGGTCTAAGGGAAACAACCCCTAACTGAAATTAAACATGGTAAATAAGAGTTGTTTCCCTTTGTTAACCTCAAATAGTTTGGAGAAAAAATGGGACGAATATACTTTTCATTGCTCCAGGAGAAAACACACAATACAAAAATGCCTTTTCAATCTTATTACGAACATCAAATTATTATAAACAAATGTTATAATTTACACTAAATATTCCGTTTTTCATAAGACTTCTATTCTAAGTTTTAGCCCACACCTTTCCAAAATCAAGATGGCCGACTCCGGAGTAAGGTCAGAGGACGAATTGGGTTTAAAATGGGATAGATGTCTAGCGGACACTGGATTGAAATTTAGTATGACTTTATTACATTATTGATGATATTTAGCATGTTATTTAATTATTGTCATTGTACAGTTGATTGAATACATCCCAGGATTCCCTGTTTGAGTCGACCCGGCTTGTGTTTTCAAGATCAATTTCATCACATGAATGATTCATGATTGATGAAGCCCCTGATTGATTATATGCGCGTACGAAATCTCCCCCCCCCCCCCCTCTCTCTCTCCCTTTATCTCTCCCTTCCTCCATCTCTCCCCCTCCTTCTCTCTCTCCACCATCTCTCTCCCAGCCTCTATATTCCTCCACCCTTAGTATCTCTCTCATCACTCCCTCTCTATCTCCCCCCTCTCCATCAACCCCTCTCTCTCCCCCTTCCCTCCATCTCTCTCTTCCCTCCATCTCTCCTCTCTCTTTCTCTCTCTCTCTCTTTCTCTCTCTCATTGTGACTTTGCTCTCCATGAAGTGAGGCATTTAATTTTAAAATTCCCTCTGTTAGGTTTTAAGCATCTATGGTCTTTAGATGACCATTGTCAATGTGCACATTGATTGTGTTACATGAGAAACACTGGTTGGTAAAAAGTTGTTTTTTCATTTCAGGTACAGGACTCGTTATTGGTGCAGTGTTTTCTTTGGCATTATTTAAAAGTAAGTTTCAAAAACTTGTTTCTTCAGTTTGTTGGTTGAGATTTATTGATTGTTGATAATTTTCTTCAGTACATTTTATTGTTACTCTTTCCAATATACAACAAATCTGCTGGAGACTTTAAAAATATCCAAGCAAAAAACGGATGAAAAATGTTGAGGGCATTGGTACCACATCGGCCTCTAGTACCAAAGGTCCTGTGTTTGAATTCTTTGATGAGCAGGATCTGCCTTTGGGATTTTCACTCAAATGTATTTGTTAAACCTCTAGGAAGCAAACATGGAGCTTGTTTTGCAACCAATGTAAAATGAGATTTAAATTTAATATCTCGGTAAAGGACAGATTATTGAATTCAGTTGAAAACATAAAGGCAGACAGCAAAATTGCTCATTTTAAAGATATACATGCATAATCGAAAGGGTCTGCATGTGAGAACAGTTTAAATGTTTCCTATAAGCTTTGTATTACAGAAACAGAGACAATTGCTCATGATGTCAGATATGGAGGAATAGGATTTTTGTTACCATTTATGTCTCTCTTAATGTAAAACAAAACTAGAGGGTTCTTTTGAGAATACATTTATAACTTATGTTTTGAGGTTCAAATAAGACATTAAGAAGATGAAATTCACCCCTTATTGAGAGCTCTGCATCTGATCAGGGCTCATACATATAATCGGAGGCCTATGTTCAGGGGGAGAAAACTTGATATTTTCTCTCACAATATTTCTTTTAATACCAAACAAAACCCTATGTTGTGGATACTCAAAATACCTATCTCACCAAGTTTACTCTTTTGAAAACCAAAAACGTTGGTTTTAAGAATCATTTAAGGATTTAAGAACATGAAATACACATTTTGTCTTGAGCTCTGTGAAATTTAAGACTGAAGATTCTGATGAGAGTGTATAGTCACAGTTTTGCCCGAGTCCTTGCTATGCGTATATATGCAACAAGACATTTGCATCTGGTAAAGGACATTCATGTTGTTAATATTCTTTTTCCAGGACGTCCATGGCCCGTTACACTTGGTGCTGGTTTTGGGCTTGGGATGGGATATGCCAATTGTCAGAACGATTTTAGAAACCCCTATTTATTACATGGAGAAAGAATAAAAGAAAATGTAAGTTTATTCATCGCGTGTGTTAGTCATTTCTTTATGTTGCATCTGGAGAAGACTTTTTTCTTTTCTTCTCAGACCACCTCAGTGGTGAAGTGGCCTCATGTGCGGGACGTCACGTTTTCGATCCCCTGCCGGGTCATACCAAAGTCTTTAAAAATGGAAGTGATAGCTTTCTTCTTTGGCGTTCAGGGTTGTGGACTAGCAATATGACTCTCTGACTGGTATATATGGATGAATGGACCAGTAGTACTGGTAACATACCCAGGAAACTGTTCTTTTTCAAACAGTATCTTTCTTATTTCCTTATCTTTTTTGTGCCCACAATATTGTCTTAATGTTTTTATTTTTTTTTAACATATAACAAATCTGCAGGAAAAGGCAGATGAAAATATGGGAAAGCTTTAAAAATAAAAGTATCACAGACAGTATTACATTAAGTTGAAAACATTGTGACGAAAGGAGAATTTTGCTCATCATTAGCAATTTTTTTTTTGCAACAATGTTTTCAACTCATCTGATGGAGAATAAATGCATTGAATGCATTGACTGTGGAAAATGTTAATATTATGAAAATTATGATTTAGATAAAATGTATATTTACAAGCTGATTTAAATTGGGATATGTTGCAAATGCTCTGTCTTTTTATCTTTGACAGAAAGAAGATGCAACTGCATAGAGATTACTGGTTGTTTACTGGAATTTTACAAAAGAATGAAAGGATGTGTTTGTGTCGGGGAAAGCAGGAGTTACCAAACAAGAACTACTTGGATTTTATAATTACCTTTTCAAATCATTTCTTTGGTAACAATTCATGTTGAGCATCTTCTTGAGTTTGTGAATTAAGAATATAATTAATTTCTTTTCTTAAACCTTTACTTGAAATATATGACACTATTTGCAGTAGATAACTTTTAATGCTTTGTGGAAAAGGGCGAAATTTCCAGAAACTTGTAGAGAAATTGATCTTGATTACAAAGCATTTCTAAAAACACTTTCCAAAATACAATAAATCTGCAGTGGACCACTTTGAAAACAAACTTGCCAAAACATCAATATCTCCCAAGAGTTCAGGTATTAAATCGAGTTGAAAATATTGTGCCAAAAGGGGAAATTGATCATCATGAGCAATTTCTCCTTTTGCCAATTTTTTGTCTTCAAAATTGTCTGCTGCAGAGGACTAAGAAAGCATCTGTAGTTGGGAAAGAGGTAATGGCGCTTAACTGTAAAACATAAATGTCTTTGAAATGGAGGTGGATATGTGGATATGTGGTCTAAACTGAATAAGAATGATTTGATTTTGTTCACCCTCGCCGTGCAGAGTGAACTATTTGGTGAGCAACTGAATTCTGTCAGAGTATCACTTATATAGTTACTTTTGGTGTCGCCTGCGATGTCAGATTAACTCATAGGGATAATTTCTGTCACACTTTCACTTACTAACTTATATGCAGGTGACACATGTTGAGGGCTTCATGCAAAACGGTTGTAACTATAATTTGTTCAATATGTAGTTTCAACTGTTTTGCATGAAACCATCGCTGTGTTCCTTCAAACACTCCTGTTATCAATGTATGTTGTTTGTGGTGTTAACCTTTTCCAATATACACCAATTCATCAGCAGGTGACTTTGAAAACATCGTGGTAAAACTGTGGAAAAATAATTTATTGGATAGAGTTAAACACATTGTTTGCTCATGATGCATTATATGCTGAAGATTCATTTTTTCTGGGAAAGGTTAACACATTGTTAACTTCTTGTATATACTTATAATAAATGATGGAATCTACAATATAGTCTACGTGAAGTGTTTATATATATATATATATCTCTGGTGCAGTTGGTCAGTTGATTGTTCGGAGATTGAAACAATGTGTGTTATACCACTGTGGCCAGTGAATCTACCAATCGGATTCAAAGCTGTCTTGCACCTATACTTTATTGAATGGCATTCACAGATTTATCATGTATAACCCAGACAGATCCAGGGGCGTAGCTTAGCAATAATCAATGTGTAGGCTTTCTCGTGAGAAAATCAAGATTGTGGACTCTGCGTAAAGTATCGACCCGAATCAGCCTAAGCATGCCACACAGGCATACCCGGATATACACTTTTCGCCTCTTGTGGATTTTCTGTTTCAGGAATCACTACTCTATCTATCCCCCCTTAGACGGAATGTGTCGGCCGGATCAGTCTGCGCGGACAGCGCAGGCTGATCTGGTCGATACATTACGCAGATTTGTATCGCCGCAGCTGCATTTTGGGGCATTTTAAGAAAAAAATGTGTAGGCACGTGCCTACAGTGCCTAAAGGGAGCTACGCCCCTGAGAACCATAAACTTTGACAAATTAAAATTTCCTTATTCAAATCATGGAAATGTAAAATACTAAATATTTATTTTGTTAATGAATTTCTTTGACTAGACACTTTTAATTGAAACCAAAGCTATTTTTTTTTTTTTCAAGCATCTTTATTAATAATTCGAACGCCAGCTCTGACATGCTGTGAAAGACTTGCATACATATTCATATCGGAATATGTCAACACATACAATGACATATTGTATATCTAAACAATGACCTTCGCTACTCAAAGACGCATGACTTTCCAAGACGATTTTGTTTGAACATCAATTTGGTGTTTCATGCCCCTTTCAAGAGTATTTCAGTTATATCATGAAGTTTCCTTGATAAATGACTAGTACTATCAGTTTTATTTATCCCGACACATATTAATCATTCGTAACGGTAACCCAGAATGTCTGATCTCGAAGGAGGGAAGACATTACTACCACGTTTTAAAAAGTCTTTGGTATAACCCTTTCCCTCATACGACAATACTGCAGCAGACGACTGTGAACGTATTTTGTCAAAACATAGAAAATCTCCATAATTGAATGGATAAGCTATGACAAGAAGTGGAAAACATTGTGGCAAAGGGAGAAATTGCACGTTTTGTGCAATTTCTTCTTTTGTCACTATGTTTTCAAAAAGCCGTCTGCTGCAGAGGCGTCAGAAAGCGTCTATATGAGGGAAAGGGATAACCCGACCCTGGATCGAAACCGGCTCTTCCGTATCGAAGGCGGACGCGAGAGCCACTACACCACGGAGATGGTGAATACTATATATAAGATTTACATCTCGTGCATGTAAATCGCAGTCATAGTGGGGCATACGAAAACCGACCGTGCGACCTGCGGACATTCAGTTCATTTTGCACATACTCATAGACCGCCTCGGTGAAAGAGCGTCCGACTCGGATGCGGGAGGTCGCGGATTTGATCTCCGGCCGGGTCATATCAAATACTTCATAAAAATAGTAGTAATGGCTGCCCTCTATGTAGTCTGGTTCCCGTCGTACTAATAATTGCATTTTATTACCTTTACATAGTAACAAGGGGAAGGAACTCCAGACTACCCTCTATGGCGCTCGGGGTTGCGGGGTTAGCGTTACGTCTGACTGGATGGTGTCAATACATATTTAGTAGTATTTGTAACTTACAAAGGAAACGCCGTGATATAACTGAACAATTGTTGAAAGCGGCGTAAAAGACCAACCAATCAAGATACTCATAGTCTGATCAGGCTCCTCCCTGTTCGCTATCTAAACGTACAAACACCCTTGAAGCTTCATGGGGAATTTCTATGACCAAACAAGTACAGTGGACACACACTAACTCGAACACTGATTTAATACGAATATATAGCTCAATTCGATACCTGGAACGGATCTCTCTTTTGTAAACAGTAGCTGCAGGTCTGATTGCTCAGCCGAATAAGCAGACTGGCTGCTGTACTATTTTCTTAATATGATTTTGACACTGACTTGCTTTTTCGTAATAAAATTGTAAGTATAAATGAATCACGAAGATCAAGGGATCCCGCGAACACGGCGATAACTTATTCATTTATATCTCTTTCGACTAAAGAGTTATCTTGAGTTCACAGAATGCATTTTAATTGATATTGCAGTGAGATTGCTCATTCGAATAAAGTCAACATTGATGCCTGAACACAACATTCAGTCAAACCGAACTAGTCGATCCGGAATATCTCGAATTATGGCCTCTTTATGCAGGTGAAATATATAATCATATGCGTGTTGGTTAATCTTTAAGCCGACTTTTTTTCTTGATGGATGATATCTGCTATGTATTCATACACTAACATTTCAATTTTGAGTTATTGCCCCCAAAGTTGTTCTTTACAAACATTAAATATGAACTGTGTGTACGTCTTTAACCCTTTCCCTCATACGGCAATTCTACAGCAGACGACTTTGAACATATTTTGTCAAAACATAGAAAATCTCCATAATTGAATGGATAACCTATGATCAAAAGTGGAAAACATTGTGGCAAAAGGAGAAATTGCACGTTTTGTGCAATTTCTTCTTTTGTCACTATGTTTTCAAAAAGCCGTCTGCTGCTGAGGCGTCAGAAAGCGTCTATATGAGGGAAAGGGTTAAGAACGCTCAATTTGAATACAGACTAGGAGTGATCAAATAACACAGGTTTAATTGTTATAACGAACATAATTACAGATCTGCAAACAGCCTTGGTCTCCTGCCCCAAAGACGGACGCTCTAACCACTACACCTCGGAGACATTGGAGCCGTCCCGCAAGAAAACAAACATTATGGCCTCTGCGTAATGTATCGACCCAGATCAGCCTCCGCAGTTCGCGTAGACTGATCCGGGCAGACACATTCCGTCTCGGGAGGATAGAGGTATGGAGCAATGATTTCTGAAACAGTAAATTTACAGGAGGCGAAAAGTGTATATCCGGGTAAGCCTGCGCGGCATGCTTAGGCTGATCCGGGTCGATACTTAACGCAGAGTACACAATCTTAGTTTTCTCGCGGGACGGCTCAGTGGTGTACAAAAGCAGTGAATACGATGGTAACTATAAACTGAACGAACCATGTCACACTGACATTCAGAGATAATTATATTTATAAGCTATGTATATCAAATTGTTACGTTCTATAGTCATTTGTTGGCTATAGCCTTTCCCAAAAGGTTTCCAGGATTCGTATCATATATGACGAAGATATGGAGAATACAATGTAGTGAATCCCTGATCGGGCTGCACGAAGGCTCTGGATGTTGGTTGGAAAGTAAAACCCTCACATGGTTAATCTTGTAAAGGGAGTCATCGTTTGTCAATATCAAATACATTGATTCACATCTTTGTGTAAAGGTATTAAACCATTCCCTCATATAGACGCTTTCTGACGCATCTGCAGCAGACGGCTTTTTTAAAAACATAGTGACAAAAGAAGAAATTGCTCAAAACGAGCAATGTCTCCTTTTGCCACAATGTTTTCCACTTTTAGTCATAGGTTATCCATTCAATTATAGAGATTTTCTATTTTTTGGCAAAATATATTCAAAGTCGTCTGCTGCAGAATTGTCGTATGAAGGAAAAGGGTTAATATGCATGACGTTCATGTTGAATTATTTAAATTAAAGCTGAATTTAAATTGTGTGTCATTTGTCTCGTCATGTGTGGTGATTGCAGTAATCAAACTGCATTCAATAAACATGTATATATAACATATGAGTCGGACCTTGCACTTTGGGTTCTTATTGCATCTCCGCCAATGAGATAAAAACAAAGATAATATTATAGTAACATTCGTGGTACTTCAATTCTAAAATGTTATCAGAAGTTACACTTGGCTTACCAGTGTGTGTGTGTGTGTGTGTGTGTGTGTGTGTGTAGGTTACATCGTGCAAATAAACGGTGCTCTGTGAAAACCAATCTTAAGGATTTTGCGTTCACTGTAGAACCTGATCAGTCTGCGTAATCTAATTTGACTCTTCAAAGGAGGTTTTAAGAAACCGATAACATATGGATGCGAAGTCATATATTTGATAACGTGTGTAATGTTGGTTTTTCTGGAGCTACTTTCAGAAATATATTAATGACTGGTTGGGAACGGAGACGTTCCTCGCTCGTTCTTAGCAATTTATCGATCAACGATGTTTGCAAAAGTCGTCTGTTGCAGAAGCATCAACGGTCATCTATGTGAGAGAAAGCATGAAACTAAACGTCTACATCTTGGACGAATATTTTCTCGTGTACTACTCGTTGTGGACGAAATGATTTTCGTTTTCTAGAATGGCTTTGAACCTCTTGGAAATTGTTAGCAAAGTTCTGGCCGTTGGCGAAAGTACCAATCACGTCTTTTCCGAATTCACCGGAATGTTTCCGTAAAATAATAGGCTGTTGCCCTTGTGAATTGATGTCGAGTTGAGACCGAGTAACAGTTTCACCTGATATGTCGTCAGTTGTATCAACATTACCTCCTCCCTCTCCAATGACGGGTTTCATTCGTAAATCGTCGTCGTGTATTTGTCTAGCCCTATCTCGTATTATATCATCAGTTGAAGCCCATGGGTTGTCTGAATGGGCGCGTCCATGTTCAGCCCCAATACCGTCATAATCCGAGTAAGAGTCTCTCTGAACATTTAAACTACTGACTATATTAACTTTATCTTCTTGAAGTACGTTATCTAATGTATAACTGTATCTATACGGATCGTTTGTTCGCGCAACAGCTTTGTTCTCTTCGACAATCGTTTCATATCCGTTCTCACTTTCGTTATCCGAGTCTTTGCCTTTACTTTTCTTGTTTTCATTCGTTTCTGTTACATAATAGGGGTTTTCAGGCACATTGTCGGTTTGGTTGGGCTTTACTTTAGGTTTATCTAGTAGTGGATGATGTACGTAATGCCCGTTCATTATCATCGGGTTTGAACCAACACCAATGTTGATTAATTCATTTAAGCCATTTCTATTGTATACATGTCTGTTATATTGTCTATGTGTATTTCTATCTTCACGGTTGAAATCACGCTCGAATATATTACTGTCTGAATTCAGCAAGCCACCAGATACAGACCCACTGGAGCCAGATCTATGCGGATCTCCCTTGATATCTCTTGTCATCTCGATTGAGCGAGATCTACCTCCATTTTCTTTTGGAAATGAGACCGGAAGTATCATTTTCGAATCAACCGGAAGTGGGGAATAATTTGGCAAATTTGCCGGAAGTTGCACAAAATTGAGTTCATGAACATAGTTTGATAGGAAAGACTGGCTGAAATTTAAAACTGGTGGAGCGACTGTCATTGATGGTAGGGATGTGGCGGCTAGTTTTATCATGTTACACCTCATGCTTGAGTTATCATACTTTGTTTTGGTCTGGCACGATTGGGGTTTCGCTGCATCTGAATTGTTGTTCATTGTTCCGTCCCCTTGATTCAGGTGTATCTGCAAAAACAAAATAATGCAAACAAAGTTTAATTCCAATTCAAAATACATTTACATACATTGAAAAGATAACAATAGCATTCTACCAGTGTACATATGTACTAGACTGGCACACTGTTGGGCTCGATATCGTCGACACCGCCAACAGGTTGCTTGTGTGGTCTGGTTGCATCTCTGTTTTGATATCACATACATATATTTTACCAGACACCATTAACCCCTTTGGCGTTTGCAAACAGTGCAGATTCAGGCGAGACAGCTAAGAAACTAAGAAGCTGTTTCTCTTGAAAGCTGCATTGTTTGTCACTTAGACATCATATTTCACAAATTTTCAACATGGAAAAGTAGACTTTGTGAGATTCGGCAGTGACAGAGTGAACCTGACCTTAATAAAACGGTATACTGTATATTACTGTGACGTTCATGAATCTTAGTGTTTTATGAAATTAGCAAACCAATTGTAATGCATTTGCAACCAGTGTTGAACCAGATCAGCAAGCGCATCCGCGTAGTAGTCTGGGCTTGAACTGCACTGTTTGCCAATTGGTCACGATAGGTTTGAAGAAACTTCTGTCAAATTGAATTCAATTGTATCCTTTGCGCACGCATGTCTGTTGTCTAACTGTGTAATAATAACGTTAAGACGGATGAACGCAGAGCACCGATCAAATATCCGTGGTGATAACATTGGAAACATGTACACCACATCATAATCATTTGAGCCGTTCCACGAGAAAACCAACATTATTGACTCTGCGTAATAATGAATCGACCTGTATCAGCCTGAGCAGTCGGCGCAGGCTAATCCGGGCCGACAGATTCCTGTCTCAGGGGGGTAGAGGTATATAGTAATGATTCATGAAACATAAAATCCACAGGAGATGAAAAGTGTCTGTCCGGGTTAGCCTGCGCTGCATGCTTAGGCTGATCCGAGTCGATGCTTTACGCAGAGTCCACTATATTGGTTTTCTCGCGGAAAGACTCATATGATATGTGTTCTGTGAAAACCATCCTTAGTGCATTTGCGACCAGTGTAATCCAGACCAACAAGTGAATTCGCGCATGTTGATCTGGATATGCGCTGTTCGCCAGTACGTTAAATATTTTTGGAAGTAGTATCCATTTTGATTCCTGAGCATGGTCACACAGACAGATGATTGTTTAGACGTGTGATAACAATACTGAGGTTGCTTTTCCTCGACCATCACTCATATCATTGAAAAAAAAAGATAGTATTCGGTCAATTTTGTGAAATGGTATGGGGGTGCCACCAGTACTACAGCTTTATTTGGTTCTTGTCAGAAAAAGAAATTGTATGCAGAAGTTCAGTTGGATATGTGACAATGGGTGTAAATTCTTTGTAAATATGTAGAGGATGAACTGGAACTGTTTGATTTGATCATTTTAGGTATTTTGACCTTGTGTGAAATTGAAAGTAGAGGATGTGGAAACTCAGTTTCAGCCTAGCTGGATTGTGGTAAAAAGGACGGTCCCCATTTTCACAGAGCGAGTTCTTTCTTGCATAATGCATGACCCCACATTTTCTATGGATTATTTTAAAGGTAAGAAGTATCTCTTTTCAATGATATATATGTGTTCTACCTGGGAATCGCTTAGAAAGTGTGACAAAAGAGGGTTGAAGCTGGTTGATTTACATGTAAACAAAGAAGGAATTTATTTGGTGTATTGTGACCTATATGCATATGAACGAATGAGTCAGAATCTGCACACACGCAAAACAATAAAATGCACTAACATGTAGTGAGAAATCACATACAAGTATAAACATCGATCTAGGAGAAGAGTCTTCGGACATTTGCCCTCTTGGTCTCGTATTATATAAGACCGCGCTGGGTCTACACTGGTCGGAATACTTCGAGGTCCGTTAAATCTCAATTATTTTAGCCACACCACACGGGAGCAGACCTCTTTCGACGAGGAAATGCGAACGAAGAAAAAATCCAAATAATCATGCGCTTGCCTATACTGGGTGTGATCAGGATATCCCTTATTGATCACAAGTTTACCCTTTCAATGCTGATGTTTTAAAATGAACTTGTCCAGCTTGACATTTGGAAGAGTTCATATCCAATTAAAGAGTTGAGTTTGACAGCTAATAGTATATAGCCAGTTCAGACGGCGCGAATGTGCATTTTGGCCTGGCTCTTTGTGTTTGGAAGCCGAATTAACAAAATCTGTCCTGGAAGCATCTCGGAAGCATATTGGATTCGCTTATGACTTAAAACTGGATTGAATAAATATGTATCCACCCCAGAAGAGCGAGTTTCATGTGACAGGGCTGTAAATAAATATGCACGCGTTCGCTCTATTGAAGACTACCTCAATTTAGAGGTAGAGAAATATTACATATTGAACTCTTTCCGCATGGTTTGTTTAAACATATCCTGTTGAAATATTGTAATTTTATTTTATTATTAAAATCATTAAAGTTTTTTACACAATTTATATGTAAATATTGTCTGTGTCATATTTTATACACAGCCACTATTGCACCTATTGAGTTACCAATATCTTTCGGAGATATTCTGTATCCTATACAAACCAAGATAGATGTGGCCTTGACCTTTGACCCCAATTCAAATAAAATCCCTTAAACAAATCCTTTTCCATGGAAAACATTGACATCATACCTCGTTGTTAAGAATATTTGGTAGTCATACAATTCTTGCTATTATTGAATACAAACTATATATAGGCATATCAGGATAACCGAGGATTTCCGGTTGTGATTCCGAATGAGTTCGGACATTCTCGGGTCATGCCGTCGACACCTGTTGGGTTGTAGGGGAGGATTCACTGAAGATCAATAATCAGCCCATATTTTACATTTATATTTGAACGGCGTTCTGTGAAAACCAGGCGTAGTGCCTTTGCGGCCATTGTAAATTTAGATCCGCATGCATATTCGTAATATAGCAATATCTATTTGAACCCTTAGCACGGATGCACAGGCAGGTCTTATTTTGCACACGCCTGATCATTAGGGTTGGTCTTCCTTGAGCACCGCTCATTTCTAGAATTACCCTGAGGAATCCGCCGTGGTCGAGTGGTTAGCGTGGGGCATTTTGACACCTGGACCCCTGGTTCGATCACCAATCGCGGCACGACGGTCATGTTGGAGTGTTCTTAGACAAGGCTCATTTCCTAGACTTGTACTGGCCTGTTTACCCAGGGCATCATGAATAATTGAACTGTCGCCGTGATCAAACTCAAATAATGTTGAAAACGGCATAAATCCCAACATAAAACAAAAAACAAACAAATAAGTACCCTGTCCATATGTGTCCGGAGGACGGTCTCACTGGCATACACGCGTTTACAGTACACACACGTGTTGGAGAGGGGAGGGTCCGGTTTGTCATGGTTACGGAGATGATGGTTCAGATTGGAAAGTTGGGGGAACGCACGGCTGCATCCTGGGAGCGGACATCGGTACGGTTTCTCGCCTTGAAGTAAAAAGTGTAACTTACGTGAGAATCATCAGGGGCGTAGCTTTGCAATAATCAATGTGTAGGCCGTCCCGTGAGAAAATCAACATTGTGGACTCGGCGTAAAGTATCGACCCGGATCAGCCTAAGTATGCCACATAAGCCTACCCGGATAGACACTTTTCGCCTCCTGTGGATTTTCTGTTTCAGGAATCACTACTCTATAAATCTATCCCCCTAAGACGGAATGTGTCGGCCGGATCAGTCAGCGCGGACAGCGCAGGCTAATCTGGTCGATACATTACGCAGATGTCTTTCGCCTCAGCTGCTTTTTGGGGCATTTTGAGAAAGAAATGTGTAGGCACGTGCCTACAGTGCCTAAAGGGAGCTACGCCCCTGATCATATATATCTTAGGAGTTTATGAGAAAGAAATTGTTTTCCTGAAAAGCTCACGACGAACCGAAAGCCATGATAACAATTATTATTGTATTCATCATCATTATTATTATCATCAGTTGTAGCACTAAATTGTGATCATTACCTGAAGATAACTACGAAAACTCACCAGTATGTATTCTGTGATGCTGTTGCAGGTGCGACGCTTGCTTAAACGCCCTATCACAATAACTACATTTATATCGTCGTTCGTCCGTATGGACAAGCAAATGTTGCGCCACCTGTTGTCGACTTCGGAACCACTTTCCACATATCTTACACACATTCGAAGCATTTGTATCACCTAAACAAACAACAGACTCCCGGTGATGTCTTCCGCCAGAGGGCATCAGTTTAAACTGATTCATTAGATCTTTCGGGCTAAATGTTGGATTATTTCCGTCTAGCAAACTTCGGCGGTGTTCCTCTACTTCTATTGGCTCAGATTTGATTCGTGTAACTCCGTTCGTGAAAGGAAAGCAATTTTGGCCAGCGTTTGTAGGATTGTTATACATTCTTTCAATCGCAATTTGACTTGGTTCAGTCGGCATCAAAGCGGAACTGTTCTGAGATTCAATCGGCGGTGATACAAGCCACATTTTCAGAGTATCCAAATGTTTTGAATCGTCGTTCATTATTTCGTAAATGCCTCGGGGATATCCACGATCCCGATCCGAACTCTTCCGTCAATCTCGTTAACTCAATTTTGACTTTTTCCGAATATAGCCGAGTTGGGCCGGAATGTAACGATTTTGTTGAAGTTTCTTCTCATGTTTATGATATGCATCGCATTAAATCTGAAACAGAACAAAAACTAAATTGAGATTCAATGGACATTCGGAGGTTAGCCATTCATGTAGTATACTATCAGCCACTCATTCCTACTTTCAAATCATAAAACTATCGTTTAGGCCATATACCTGCCGAGCCCCGGTAGCTCAATCGGTAGCGACGCGGGCTGTCAATCCAGGGGTTGTGAGTTCGAATTCCGGCTCGGCCAACTTTCTTTCCGAGGATTGGCAAAAGTCAATTCGACATGCGTCATTCGTCTTCCACCAATGGGCTAAGTCTATGTGGAAAAGCAGCCAGTTGCTTGGGAAGATTGTTGTGTGGAGTACTGGTGTGAGAAAACCCGGAAATGCATGAGTAGGTGAACTGGCCGCCGTGATATAACTGAGATATTGTTAAAAACGGCGTTAAACCCCAATCAATCAATCAATCAATAGGCCATATACCATGCATAGCGAACAGCGCACGTGGTGTGACACAACGACGGAGTTGGTTCTGGGTCGAAATATCCTAAAATAGTCCCTTTTGAAATTTTGAATTAGCACTTTCCTGCACTATTTCATTGAAATGAGAAATAAGACAGGTATACTTTATGTATTTGCTTCCAGCTTTAGCATTCCTGTATCATTTATAATGCGTAAACTAATTGCAGGACTATTTTGTACTGCGGCATGCCTAGAAGGTTGGGGGTTGAAACAGTTCGGTGAATGCTTCCAACCAGAAATTGATGAGTACTACTGCGAGCAGTGAAAAACAAATAACCCTGTTCGTTTGACTTTCTTTTTTCTTATATTTAAGAATAGTGATTTAACTATTTACTTGTGGATAAAGATCAGCATAGGTAAGAACACACCCATTTTCACTCTATATTTAATTACCCTCAAGTGCATAGGTGTCACACCACATTCTGATCAGACTAATCTAATGCACAGTCTGGTATAAATGTATACTCCGCACACTATCATCCGGCTCTGTTCACCAATTAGCTATATATGGTTTCAAGAAACTTATACATGTAAAACAGTATCCATTAAAAATCTTAGCATGAATGCGCTGACAAGTTAATTTACGCACGTGTAAAAAATTCATGTACGGCTTCAAGAAATGAGCCGTTCCACGTGAAAACCAACAATATAACTCTGCGTAATGTATCGACCCAGATCTGCATGCGCAGTCCGCGCAGGCTAATCCGGGCCGACACATTCCGTCTCTAGGAGATAGAGGTATAGAGTAATGATTCCTGAAACAGAAAAATCCGCAGGAGGCGAAAAGTATTTGTCCGGGCCTGTGCGGCATGCTAAGGCTGATCCTGGTAGATACTTTACGCAGAGTCCATACTGTTGGTTTTCTCGCGGGACGGCTCACATGTCTTTAAAGCTGTATACATTTAAATCCTTAGCACGCATGCGCCGACAGGTCTTTTTCCATACGTGTTATAATTGCGTTAAGGTTTGTTGTCAAGGAGCACCGCTCACATAATCAAAACCTAACTTAAACAATTATGTGACCATAAATTGCAAATAATGTAAATCCATATCAACCATGTGTACCCGTGCTGTCTAAGCCTGATCTGCACAGGTCGCCAATAACATAACATCTTATTTATAGGCAGATTTAACCCTTTACCTCATATAGACGCTTTCTGACGCCTCTGCAGCAGACGGCTTTTTGAAAACATAGTAACAAAAGAAGAAATTGCACAAAACGTGCAATTTCTCCTTTTGTCACAATGTTTCCCACTTTTAATCATAGGTTATCCATTCAATAATAGAGATTTTCCATTATTTGACCAAATTTGTTCAAAGTCGTCTGCTGCAGAATTGTCGTATGAGGGAAAGGGTTAAAATAACAATTCCGACTGTGTTACAATTATTAATTTAATTTCCACCTAAACCGTAGCACATGCATGCTTCCATTTGCGTTAATGATTTCAACCTGTCTCTGTTAACCCTTTCCCACATATAGACGCTTTCTGACGCTTCTGAAGCAGACCACTTTTGAAAACGTTATGGAAAAGGGAGAAAGTGTTATCACGAGCAATTTCTCCTTTTAACACAATGTTTTCAACACTAATCAATTATTTAACTTTAATATATATATATATATATATATATCATTTACCTAGACGTGTTCAATTTCGTCTATGCAGACTTGTTATATGTGGGAAAGCGTTAATAACAAGATACATCTACAGCAGACGCTATTAAAACAAAAATTGTAAGAAAAGGAGAAAATACTCATAATGAGAAATCTCTCCACTTACTTCAACATTTTCAAATCAATGTAAGAATTATATATGTCCAAATATTCCAGACAGTATTTCCTCGAATGCCTTCAACGCAATTTAAAATAACGTATAAGGTAACAAGTTAATTTTTAAAAAAGATATGTGAATAATTTAACCTGAGCCCTCTGGCACGATTTACTCTTTTTTTTGTCCACTTCCGAGATAATTGGCTAAACATATCAAGTTTTTTTTTATATATAAAAACGATATATATTGATGGTCCATGTCGGATAAAAAAGCGTCTTGAGAAAAAGTTATACAGTACAATATAGTCCAGTCAAATTGTCAATGAAATCACCAACAATTCAGAAATTTTGAAAAGCACCAAAATTGGCACAAGTGCGCAGAAAGGATTTACAAACATTTTGAACCCTAGACCCATTTTGTAACATTCAAAATGGTCGCCAAAAATGACAAAAAAATCAAGAAAGTGTTAAGTATTTGAAATATTACAAGTTTTTAAACGAATACTCTGACCAAATAATGTTATAAATCTTTACTGTGTTTAAGATATTGATTAAGAAATAAGGAAAACAGAGGCGAATTAACAATGATGGTCTATGATGTACTCAGATATATCGAACACTATGGCGAGTGTTAGATTTACGGCATTTCTCAATTGAGCAATTTCTCCTTTCGCCACAATTATTTCAAAAGTCGTCCTCTGCAGAGGCGTCAGAAAGCGCCTATATGTGGGGAATGGTTTATACTTTGAATCATATCGATTTATGTTATATATTTTTCCATCAATTACTTCATATTCACCACGCTGTTCTAAATGTTAACCAATGAGTATTTGCGAACAGTGACTGCGTTCAGTAGAAGTAGGATCTTAAATACGCCCTTTGGTTAGTTATTCTTAAATTGTTTTTTCGGCGATAGCTGTTTAACCTCAGTTTTGACCTAGATGTTAAACAAATGATCTAGATTGTAGACCATTCAAATGTTGAATTTGATGAATAATGTCGAAGAAATAAAGGAAATGAAACGTTTGATTGGTTCATAGTTATGTTGGCGATCCTTCGAGAGGCACTAGTAAGAGGAAGTTTTAAGATGAAATGTTCTGCACACTAACTTTAAATTGTTTTCCCTAAGAAAAAATCAGTGAAAACGTATGAAATATAATATTTAAGAGCAAAATATTAATTATTTTTGAAACATGATAAGTTTTCAGTTATTTATCGTCAATTGAAACTTAGGCACCTCCTGGGAGCCTCGCGTAATCTCCAATCATGTGGCGTATTCTCGGCCTTGATAATATATTTATAGAAACTGATGCTGGATGGAGATAGCCGATTAGCCTTTGGTAAACACATAGATTATTAAGCAAATTTTATAATTCAAGGAAAATTACTGATTGTTTTGATTATTATCGCCGTTTATCTTTTTTAAAGATATTTCTTGTTTTAAATGAAGTTTTAACCATCGTTTTCATTCATCCTTTAACATCTGGGTCCGTCAGGTTTGTAGCACTGTATTTGGCGAGAAGAAAATGGCTGTTGCCCAGTCCGAATTCACCCCCGATTCAGTGTATTTCATGCGGGGCGCTTCGGCTATTATTCCAAGTTGACTTAAGATCTAATTTTAATCGTATACTCGAAAAGGATTAACTTTTTATATTTTCAGTATATATTCATAATAAATCATGCATATGCCTAATTGAAATGTCTGAGGTGAATCGATTGTCCTTTTTATAAACCATTATGCAAAAACTTATAATGTCATTTAAAATAGACCATCATGTACATGTCTTGAGACAGCACCAATCAAATAGGCCTATGCAATGGAATGTTTTAATTGATCAAGATTTTACTCTCCGGACTGAAAGCAATATAGCATCCCGAACAGCACAATATGGTGGCATACTTCTGCCACACATAACAACTTAATTATCACGTTATTCAACTATAGTTAGTCACTTAATTATCTTAATTAACGTGTTAATTTTTATGTTAATAAGTATCGTGATAATTATGTGGTGTGTGTGTGTCTCTCTCTCTCTCTCTCTCTCTCTCTCTCTCTCTCTCTCTCTCTCTCTCTCTCTCTCTCTCTCTCTCTCTCTCTCTCTCTCTCTCTCTCTCTCTCTCTCTCTCTCTCTCTCTCTCTCCCTCTCTCTCTCTCTCTCTCTCGTTCTCTCCCTCTCTCATTCTCTCCCTCTCTCCCTCTCTCGCACTCTCTCTCTCTTTCTCTCTCTCTCCCCCTCTCTCTCTCTCTCTCTCTCGCTCTCTCTTTATATATATATATATATCTCTCTCTTTCTCTCTCTCTCCCTCTTAACTGTCTGTCTATCTGTCTGTCTTTCTGTCTGTCTGTCTGTCTGTCTGTATGTCTCTCTCTCTCTCTCTCTTTCTGTCTGTCTCTTTCTCTCTCTCTCTCTCTCTCTCTCTCTCTCTCTCTCTCTTCTCTCTCTCTCTCTCTCTCTCTCTCTCTCTCTCTCTCTCTCTCTCTCTCTCTTTCTCTCTCTATATATGAGCCTGTCTGAAGTTGACGTGGATGCAGGGGCTGATCTGTATCTACACTGTTCACAAAAAACATTTTTCGCAGAGGCGGGCTCTGTTATATCGGTAACAAAAGTGCACCTAAAACTTCGAAATTAAGTCTCAGCATCTTTTAACTCTTTCCCACATACTGTACATTGGCAGCAGACGACTTTTAAATTATCAAGTACAAACAAAAGAACATCTCCATTATTGATAGTATGATAATTGAATAGAGTTGAAATCATTGTCACAATAATGTAGAAATTGCTCATGAAGTGCAATTTCTCCATTTACCGAAATGATTTCAATAGTCGTCTGCTGCAGAGACGTCAGAAGGTGTCTGTATGTAGAACAAGGATTAAGCAACGTCGAATAAAAGAAAACACGGGAATGCAGACAGACATTCAACCACAGTTTTCATAATATACATTTATTTGAAATTCCTGGAGCATAAATCATACGGTAGGTGAAAAAAACCCGACATGAAATTCTTGTTGAACAATACAATCACACACACAATCACACACACAAGCACACACACAATTTCTATTATAGAGTCCGGAACGAGATTTGGCTGATTGAAACAATCGACAAAATTGCAAATGAGTATGCAGTTTCATTATTAACCGATCCCATCCCTACCCCCCACCTTCCACCTTTCCCGGCAAAATATGAGGCAAGGGAAATTTAGATAAACGCGAGAGTTATTACATATTTTCATATCATGTTTTCTATTTTATTTAAAAAATAATTGAAAACAGTTAAAAATGTTGTTGCAAGATGTCAATTATTTCCAAAATCATCCCACTACAGATGCGTCAAATTGCGTCTGCAAGAGGGAAAGGGTTAATATTTCATGTATACTAAGTAATATTTCTTTGTTTAAACCTATGACGTTTTCAATGCAGACGAGTTTGATAATGTTATATCGGGTGAATTGGTGAGTTCGTGTTTTGGTGTGAGGCGGTGAAAATACGCCGTGAAATTATACATCTTGCAAAATAGTTTTAAGCAAAAAAATAATCTACAATCGACTAGGAGTTGCCATGGAAACGTGCATTTCGATTGTGTTGTTAAAAAAATGCAAAGACTGACATTCTGCATTTGAAATAAACCCACAAAATTATATAATCGCTCGCATTTTGTTTGACACGACGCTAACAACCCTGTGTTAGCTACAGACTACTTTCGAAACCTCTAGAGCAAAGAAGACAGTTTAAAACATTGTTGAAAAAGGAAAGACTGGCTCAACATGAACAATTTCGCTGTCTCGACAGTTTTTTCAATTTTCAAGTTTCCCAGACGTAACATGATTTTAATTTTGATATCTTTTTCAAAAAAGACGACCCTGGAAATATCAAAGCAAGTAAAACACTTCGTGTAAGAATGAAATAGGAGAATTTTTCGTGCGTGAACGTGCATTTACATTTCTTCGAGTTTGTAACTATTTCTTCCCTCTAAGTGTTCACAAGGTATTACGACAGCTATACGAAGTTACTATGTATTCCCTCTAACTGTTCACAATTTATTACGACAGCTATACGAAGTTACTATTTCTTACCTCTAACTGTTCACAATTTTTTACGACAGCTATACGAAGTTACTATGTATTCCCTCTAACTGTTTACAATTTATTACGACAGCTATACGAAGTTACTATTTCTTACCTCTAACTGTTCACAAGTTATTACGACAGCTATACGAAGTTACTATGTATTCCCTCTAACTGTTCACAATTTATTACGACAGCTATACGAAGTAACTATTTCTCCCCTCTAACTGTTCACAAGTTATTACGACAGCTATACGAAGTAACTATTTCTCCCCTCTAACTGTTCACAAGTTATTACGACAGCTATACGAAGTAACTATTTCTTCCCTCTAACTGTTCACAAGTTATAACGACAGCTATACGAAGTAACTATTTCTTACCTCTAACTGTTCACAAGTTATAACGACAGCTATACGAAGTAACTATTTCTTCCCTCTAACTGTTCACAAGTTATAACGACAGCTATACGAAGTAACTATTTCTTACCTCTAACTGTTCACAAGTTATAACGACAGCTATACGAAATAACTATTTCTTCCCTCTAACTGTTCACAAGTTATTACGACAGCTATACGAAGTAACTATTTCTTCCCTCTAACTGTTCACAAGTTATAACGACAGCTATACGAAGTAACTATTTCTTACCTCTAACTGTTCACAAGTTATAACGACAGCTATACGAAGTAACTATTTCTTCCCTCTAACTGTTCACAAGTTATAACGACAGCTATACGAAGTAACTATTTCTTACCTCTAACTGTTCACAAGTTATAACGACAGCTATACGAAATAACTATTTCTTCCCTCTAAGTGTTCACAACTTATTACGACAGCAATACGAAGTTACTATTTCTTCCCTCTAAGTGTTCACAACTTATTACGACAGCTATACGAAGTAACTATTTCTCCCCTCTAACTGTTCACAATTTATTACGACAGCTATACGAAGTAACTATTTCTTCCCTCTAAGTGTTCACAAGTTATAAGGACAGCTATACGAAGTACCTATTTCTTCCCTCTAAGTGTTCACAATTTATTACGACAGCAATACGAAGTTACTCTTTCTCCCCTCTAAGTATTCACAATTTATTACGACAGCAATACGAAGTTACTATTTCTCCCCTCTAAGTGTTCACAATTTATTACGACAGCAATACGAAGTAACTATTTCTTCCCTCTAAGTGTTCACAAGTTATAAAGACAGCTATACGAAGTAACTATTTCTTCCCTTTAACTGTTCACAATTTATTACGACAGCTATACGAAGTTACTATTTCTTCCCTCTAAGTGTTCACAACTTATTACGACAGCTATACGAAGTTACTATGTATTCCCTCTAACTGTTCACAATTTATTACGACAGCTATACGAAGTTACTATGTATTCCCTCTAACTGTTCACAATTTATTACGACAGCTATACGAAGTTACTATGTATTCCCTCTAACTGTTCACAAGTTATAACGACAGCTATACGAAGTTACTATGTATTCCCTCTAACTGTTCACAATTTATTACGACAGCTATACGAAGTTACTATGTATTCCCTCTAACTGTTCACAAGTTATAACGACAGCTATACGAAGTAACTATTTCTTCCCTCTAAGTGTTCACAAGGTATTACGACAGCTATACGAAGTTACTATGTATTCCCTCTAACTGTTCACAATTTATTACGACAGCTATACGAAGTTACTATTTCTTACCTCTAACTGTTCACAATTTTTTACGACAGCTATACGAAGTTACTATGTATTCCCTCTAACTGTTCACAATTTTTTACGACAGCTATACGAAGTTACTATGTATTCCCTCTAACTGTTCACAATTTTTTACGACAGCTATACGAAGTTACTATGTATTCCCTCTAACTGTTCACAATTTATTACGACAGCTATACGAAGTTACTATGTATTCCCTCTAACTGTTCACAATTTTTTACGACAGCTATACGAAGTTACTATGTATTCCCTCTAACTGTTCACAATTGTTTACGACAGCTATACGAAGTTACTATGTATTCCCTCTAACTGTTCACAATTTATTACGACAGCTATACGAAGTTACTATGTATTCCCTCTAACTGTTCACAATTTATTACGACAGCTATACGAAGTTACTATTTCTTACCTCTAACTGTTAACAAGTTATAACGACAGCTATACGAAGTTACTATTTCTTACCTCTAACTGTTCACAAGTTATAACGACAGCTATACGAAGTTACTATTTCTTACCTCTAAGTGTTCACAATTTATAACGACAGCTATACGAAGTTACTATTTCTTCCCTATAAGTGTTCACAATGTATTACGACAGCTATACGAAGTAACTATTTCTTCCCTTTAACTGTTCACAATTTATTACGACAGCTATACGAAGTAACTATTTCTTCCCTTTAACTGTTCACAATTTATTACGACAGCTATACGAAGTTACTATTTCTTCCCTCTAAGTGTTCACAATTTATTACGACAGCAATACGAAGTTACTATTTCTCCCCTCTAAGTGTTCACAATTTATTACGACAGCAATACGAAGTTACTATTTCTCCCCTCTAAGTGTTCACAATTTATTACGACAGCAATACGAAGTTACTATTTCTCCCCTCTAAGTGTTCACAATTTACGACAGCTATACGAAGTTACTATTTCTTCCCTCTAAGTGTTCACAACTTATTACGACAGCTATACGAAGTAACTATTTCTCCCCTCTAACTGTTCACAATTTTTTACGACAGCTATACGAAGTTACTATTTCTCCCCTCTAAGTGTTCACAACTTATTACGACAGCTATACGAAGTAACTATTTCTTCCCTCTAAGTGTTCACAATTTTTTACGACAGCTATACGAAGTAACTATTTCTTCCCTCTAAGTGTTCACAAGTTATAACGACAGCTATACGAAGTTACTATTTTCGAACAAAATCTCGACAATCACATTTTCGACATATACAATATTAAATGGACTTAATTTATTTAAACTTTACAACGTTTTATGGTTATTAACATATGATATCATAACTACTAAGGTTATTAACATATGATATCATAACTACTAATGTTATTAACATATGATATCATAACTACTAAGGTTATTAACATATGATATCATAACTACTAAGGTTATTAACATATGATATCATAACTACTAATGTTGGTTTTTCATCAATTTCCGCTCATAAATACGTAAGTACAAAGAACGACATAAATATGAGCTGTTCCACGAGAAAACCAACATTATGGCCTCGGCGTAATGTATCGACCTAGATCAGCCCGCACAGGCTAATCCGGGCCGACACGTTCCGTCTCAGAGAGATATAGGTATAGAGGAATGATTCCTGAAACAGAAAATCCACAGGAGTCGAGATGTATCTGTCCGGGTTAGGCTGCGCGTCATGCTTAGGCTGATCCGGGTCGATACCTTACGCAGAGTCCTTAATGTTGGTTTTCTAGTGGAACGGCTCTTGTGTATTCCATGAATCAAGGAGGCATACACTTTAATTTGAATTATATAATATGATTAAAGTTCAATATTTGTTGACGACAGACAAACTGTTTTTTTTTAATTAGGGTACATTTTGTTTGGAAGCTGAAATATACAGAACCCACCACATTCGCCCGGAGATATACATGAATAAACTACATGTATACCTACGAGAAATGTTGAATTATTTACAAGCGTGTACATGTCTATATGCACGTCGCATAAATGCGGATTAGAAGCGGAGCAAAATGCAAGTGAAATCGATAGTCCTGTACGAGAAGACTATATCTGCTGCTTTATTCTGCGTGAAAGGTGAAACTACACTTTAGTTTAAACTTATTTATTTGACATCGATTGCGAAACAATCTTTCAGCTTATATTAATCACGCTCGATGTCTGCTACCTGGAGACTTAACCAGAACTCGCGCCGTTTGTGTGGAAAAATCCCAATGGCATAACCCGCTCATCGCAGGACTCGAACCCCGGGACCTTTGGTACGAGAGGCTGACGCTTTACCTATGTACCACTGTCTTCTCTCTTCTAAACTACACTTTGTAATAGAAAGTTGTTCAATCTTGGTTCGGTTTGCTTTTAAAATTGCATTTTCTTTTAAAAGATTCCAAACCCATAACTTTCCGTATTTTTTCCATGACGTAACATTACTAGTAAAAAGACACAGACTTGCATCTACAGGTGTTCAAACGAAGACTAACCAGTAGTTATGCTGTGGTTTTTGTGGCGATTGGTTTGACAATCGCCACAATGCTAACAGAAACAACAACAACGAACAAATTTACATAGTCAGTTTTGAGAAACCCGTATACTTTTTATTCCTTACTGCAAACCAATTAACCTACATCCGTTAAACCGCCAAAAGTATAGTTCCATCAGTGATGCAGAGACACGATTAATAATAATCATGTCAGTGCTGCTTTGGTAACGGATTGATACTAAGATTTGAGATTTATTGAGATAATATCTATATAGAGTTAAATTATGTAAATATTATCTTTCTTCATGTTTGGGCAGATAATAAATATCATTGCGCGTTCTATAACTAGGCGTCTGGAAATTGAATAAACAGTTATCAACTGAGGGGCATATTGGAACATCACGGGTGGGGTCAAGTGAAAATGTATCATAACTTGCATTGTTTTGTCAACGAAGTGAATGATAATTGAAGCCTTTCATTGTTTATGATCAATCTCCATTCCAAAGTAGGTTGACCATACACACAACCAACTAATTATTGATCATAAACAGTAATGGAAATGAGTAATCTTGCCAATCATTAGTCTTAGTATGTATACAGTGCTTTCATTAAGGAATAATTATAAGATTTATGAATTCCACATACGCTTTTCAAGATGTTTGTCAGAATATTTGAATTTTATTATTTTTCAATAAAACCACAAAACAGACAATTTAGGATTTGCATGCAATAGCACGTCATTTTACCTTTCCTCTATTAAAGTCAACAGTGGACACCTTTGCAGCAATCTACTTTTAAAACAATGAGATAAGGGTTAAATCGCTGAAGACATGAGTTTCTCTTTTTCTCAAAATGATATTAGCTTGGCATCCTAATTATATCATACTTTAACAAATGTTGAAATGTAGTCCAATATTTATAAATTAGACCACCTTCGAAATATAATATCAACTAAACAGTTAAATCTCATTGAAATTGTTGTATAATTTAAATTTAATTTCGAACATAAACTTAGCACTACAACATGTTAATTTATTTTAATTCTTTCCTTCCTTTTTTATAATGAAAATAACAAACTACTCATGTTTTAAAATTATATTATGATGAGCGCCCTTGTGTCAATGATGCATAACAATATGCAGATCGGAAGCAATATGCCTTTAGGGAATTAAATGACACATTTAAAATTGTCAAGGACGAAATAATTTTGTACGAAAGACCCGATTCTTTCTTATTCGCAGAGGTGTCGTTCTTGAAACTCTCTTTATAGGCAGAGAGTGTTCGTTCAAAGTAATTTTTCTATTAAAACCAGTTTTATCTCGGTTTGTTCTTTTCTTCATTTGTTTCGAACCAAATAAACATTTTAAATTACCTATGATTTACTATTTGTAAGTGAGTGTAAAGAGCGGCTCTCTGCAAAGGAGATTGATCTACGCAGTTGGTATTCGCGAGTATGTAAACAAATAAATTAGACTGTGCGACGTAAAGGTTTGTAGTTATCGCCTTTTGATTACATGTAGTATATAGTGTAAAATAAAGTATAGCAGTCTAGCTAATAGGGACTGTTTTGTCTTCGTAAATAAAACAAAAAAACATAAATGCGAGTCAAAATAAAGAAACTGAAAATACCTAAAACATCGGAATATTTATTTCATTTTAGATGTGTCATTACTTAGTGTTTTTAAACAAACACAATTGTAATATGTTCAAGACATCTAAATGTGTTTCTTTCTAATAATAATCCCCCCTCCCATGTCATTTCCGAAAACCTATTAAAAATAGAAGTCGCGGGCTTCTGCCCGGCGACTAATAAACGCTTTATTTTGTAGTTGTTGCAATATATGAAAGCGTCTAAATGATAAGACTGATTTACAAAGGTTTAAAGGACTCGATGTCATACAGTGTACAAGTTAGACACGTCTGTACGTTCTAGCGTCAATTAGCAATTCAATGCTGAAAGTGTAGCCGAATTGAGTTGGAGATCGAGCATTATCGTATATGCCTATATATATTGAAAATCTCAATGCCTACACCGAGATACTACTTGTTACTTTGCAGGATTTTCTACACGATCGCTACTACTGTGCCATCGGCGCTTTGATTTTGTGTGGGAAGATTACGGTTGAAATGAGCCACGCTCATTATTTGCAACACTTACATTAAAGGTGCTGCTGAACACCAGACTAAAGATAGTTTAGTCAAAGTTTTAAAACTGCTTAAAAGTTGTCTTGACATGTTAGAATCTTAATTCTAGGATAATATTAAAGTAATAATTTCACTTTCTAGTACAATAAACATCTAAATATTGATCGTTTATGCTTCATTTTTACTGGGTAGAGATACCATGCTAGCCAAATTTTGTACATGTTCACGTCTTCAAATTGACTGTTTTTCAACATTATTGATAAAATAGTTTTGAACTATTTATTTCTTACTTTATTGTCACTATAAGCAATATTTGCAGAAGTTTCAATATTTCAAAATGTTGATCACCATCTGGAGTTTAGCACATTTAAGACCGTTAGAGTGTTCTTTCATGTGTTTAGAAGAACCTTAACGTTGAACACCTACCTACAAAGGACTTCGCGCTTCCCCTACGGCGTCGATTTTAGGTTTTGATTACAGGATATAAGCTTTGCGATTTCCGTTCAAAGATTGGTATTTTTCGAGGACTTGACGGTCATTTTTGATGGACTGACCGGCAAGTCAACGAACAATACCGAACTCGTACGATTTCATACCGAGGGCGACGATCCCATTTAACATTTAACTATCGAATTTAATATGGTAAATTATTTGACCAGTGTGTGTATTTGTATATTTCAGTTCTCACCTTTCATTTACATAGCATGTACCTTTCCCTCGTGCGGACGACTTAAATCGACACACCTATAGCAAACGATTTTTGGATTTTAATTTGAAAAGTAAAAGAAGTGGAAAATTATAAATTTCCCTCATTGTTTATCACTATTTGACAAATTGTATATTGAGGAATGGATAACGTGTTTTCCACTTACTTAATTAATACAAAAGCGTTTAATACATCTGCAGCAGGCAACTATTAAAATTAAAACCCAAGGGTAAGAAAAAAGAAATTGGTCGAGCTATTCTTATTTTCCGAATAATGTCTTCAACTTTTTCACACTTCATAATTTCCAGTTTTGTGTCATGTTTTCAAATCCGACGATTCTAAAGTATTGTAATTTATGTAAAAACAGTCTTATTTCCGCTACATCCGTATTCCCAAACTTACACTTTTTAATTAAAAGTTTTAATTATTAATTTACGGTCTTCACGTTTAGAATGTAACGTATGATACCATTGTCTATATGGTGATTGTATTGTCCAGCTTTCTGTTCTAGAAATGCGATTTTATATGTTGACTGTTCGCATCCTACAATGCAATATGTAACGGCGTCAATTGAGGCTAGCTAATTGTAAAAACTAGGTAATTGTTGAGACTAATCAATTGTAGAGACTAGTTGATTGTAAAGACTAGTTGATTGTAGCAGGGACATAGACGTCCCTGATTGTAGAGACTAATTGATTGTAAAGACTAGTTAATTGTAAAGACAAGTTAATTGATTGTAAAGACTAGTTGATTGTAGAGACTAGTTAATTGTAAAGACTAGTTATTTGTAGAGACTTGTTGATTGTAGAGACTAGTTGACTGTAGAGACTAGTTGATTGTAAAGACTAGTTGATTGTAGAGACTAGTTGATTGTAGAGACTAGTTGATTGTAGAGACTAATTGAGTGAAGAGATTAGTTGATTGTAGAGACTAGTTGATTGTATAGACTAGTTGATTGTAGAGACTAATTGATTGTAGAGACTAGTTGAGCAATTTCTTCTTTTGCCACAATGTTTCCAAAAGTCGTCTGCTGCAAATGCGTCGAAATGCGTCTTCAAGCGGGAAAAGGTTAAATAAAACATCTAAAACATCGTCAGTGTTCCTAAGATACCAGAGATGAAAACCGTGTAGCTTAAGGAGAAATACGACATATTGGGCCATTTCTCATTAGCTCAACGTCGTCTGCTTAAAAGATAGCACAATGTTACTGCTTCAATGAAAAACTTAGTCCATTAAACGGTTCTCCTAAATTTAGAGTATAAAAAAATTGTGTTTTTATCTCCAATAAAGGTCAAGTTATATGTGACATTTTTATGAGTGAGAGAGATCACCGGCCATACACATTACTATTTTATATAAACCCATACTGTATACCAGTATATGAACCGTTCCACGAGAAAACCAACATGGTGGACCCTGCGTAATGTATCGTCCCGGGTCAGCCTAAGCATGCTGCGCCGGCTAACCCGGACAGTCAATTTTCGCCTTCTTTAGATTTTCTGTTTCAGGAATCATTACTTTATACCCCTGAGACGGAATGTGTCGGCCCGGATTAGCCTGCGCGGACTGCGCAGGCTGATCTGGGTCGATACATTACGCAGAGGTCATAGTGTTGGTTTTCACGTGGAACGGCTCATATACAGGTATGCATACACATAATCACATCCGATTCTCTTCTGGTGCCATATGCCGAGAGTTTGTTTGTTTCTATGGTGATTTTACGCAGCTTACACCAGTATTTCAGTTATATCACGGCGTTTCCTGGGTAAGTAACCATCTGTACAATATTTCAGTTATATCACGGCGTTTCCTGGGTAACTTACCGTCGGTACAGTATTTCAGTTATATCACGGCGTTTACTGGGTAAGTTACCGTCTGTACAGTATTTCAGTTATATCACGGCGTTTACTGGGTAAGTTACCGTCTGTACAGTATTTCAGTTATATCACGGCGTTTACTGGGTAAGTTACCGTCTGTACAGTATTTCAGTTATATCACGGCGTTTCCTTGGTAAGTTACCATCTGTACAGTATTTCAGTTATATCACGGCGTTTCCTTGGTAAGTTACCATCGGTACAGTATTTCAGTTATATCACGGCGTTTCCTGGGTAACTTACCACCTGTACTGGTCCATTTATCATGACACCAGGAAGTCAGTTGTAATGCTAACTAACCCAGTTAGCGATTTGTACCATTTTAAAAGTGTTTGGTGCTGCGACAAGAGTCTCATGTAAAAAAATTGTTTAATGAATTGTATAAATGTTGTTAAATGGCGTTTGGATTATTGATTCTAAAATAAAGTAGAGAACATTTTGGTAAAACAGGAACATTTGTTTGAAGTCAGAGCAAAAACATATTCATGTTTCGTAGTTTCAAATGTCGTCTGCTGTAAACGCGTCAAATGGCGTTGCATAAATAATTCTGATAACAAAGAAGAAAACATTTTGGTAAAAAGGGAACATTTGTTTGAAGTCAGAGCAAATAAATGTTCATGTTTCGTAGTTTCAAATGTCGTCTGATGTAAACGCGTCAAATGGCGTTGCATAAATAATTCTGATAACAAAGAAGAAAACATTTTGATAAAAAAGGAAAATTTGTTTGAAGTCAGAGCAAATAAATGTTCAGGTTTCGTAGTTTCAAACGTCGTCTGCTGTAAATGCGTCAAATGGCGTTTGGATTAATCATTCTGATAACAAAGTAGAAAACATTTTGGTAAAAAAGGAACAATCGTTTGAAGTCAGAGCAAATAAATGTTCATGTTTCGTAGTTTCAAATGTCGTCTGGTGCAAACGCGTCAAATGGCGTTGCATAAATAATTCTGATAACAAAGAAGAAAACATTTTGTTAAAAAAGGAAAATTTGTTTGAAGTCAGAGCAAATAAATGTTCAGGTTTCGTAGTTTCAAATGTCGTCTGCTGTAAACGCGTCAAATGGCGTTTGGATTAATCATTCTGATAACAAAATAGAAAACATTTTGGAAAAAAAGGAACAGTTATTAAAAGTCAGAGTAAAACCATGTTCATGTTTCGTAGTTTTAAATGTTGTCTGCTGCAACGTGTCAACGTTTGTTTGGAGGAACGTTAGGGTTAATTTTTCTAACAATACTATCTACAATAAAAGCATACTGTACTATAAATACAACATTACTGTTTGACGGGTCTGTTCTGACACATAAAGCATACTCATAGGAAAAAGCCCGTGTTAATCCTTTCTCAATAACACCAAATCTGCTGCAGACGACTTGAAAGAAAAACAAAATAGACAACAATTTGGAAACAGTTCTATAAAATAAAAGCTTCAATGTTGAATATATACTGTTTTCAAGATTCGTCTCTGCAGATACGTCAAAATACATCTGCATATGGGAACGGTTAAATATACTTCATGAATTAACCCTTTCCCTCATACGACAATTCTACAGCCGACGGACTTTTAACGTATTTTGTTAAAACAATAGAAAATCTCCAATTTAATGGATAACCTATGACAAAAAGTGGAAAAACATTGTGAGAAAAAGAGGAAATTGCACGTTTCGTTTTATGTAAGTTTTCAAAAGCCCGTCTGCTGCAGAGGCTGTCACGAAGCGACTATATGAGAAGAAACTGGTTAAATATATACTTCATGAAGTAAATGATATACATTTGAAACTGTGTTGGAGCATGAGATCTGTTATTACACATAGTCAAATTTCATAGATGAATAATGCACATTTGAAATGCATTACAAGATTAAAGATACTCCTGACTGACCTGAATATATATTAAATTTCCCTTTCTTGTGCATCATGAATATGCATTGTAATATACATTTATATTCGTGAGTTAAGATCCTAACACTGTATACATGGATGCATGAACCTTTTTTTATGCTAGAACACACTTTTTGAAAACAGTTTTCGTAAAAGGAGCATTACTTCTTTTGTTATGGCACTTTGAACCAAGATGTTTCCGATCCTACATGTTCTCGACATTTTAAGCTCATTTATCCAGATTTATATCGTTTTCTTGTTTTTCACCTTTTTTGGGCGGGGGTTGGGAAGTGGGATTTGCCCCCCATATTGTGCGAGTTTTAAAACATATTAAAATCATTCATCTCTATACATATTGTACAGCATATTTATGTTCCTAGTATGCTGTGTGGTGCAATAATAGATGTGGATGTATATTTCGATAATCACACGAGTCAACTACCATTCATCTACTTACGGATTTTCATACTTGTAGTACTTAAAAATAGTACCGTTCAAACTCTGATATTTTTTTTATATGAGAAAGAGAGAGAGAGAGAGAGGAGAGAGAGAGAGAGGAGAGAGAGAGTGAGAGAGAGAGAGAGAGAGAGGAGAGAGAGAGAGAGAGAGAGAAGGAGAGAGAGAGAGCAGAGAGAGAAGAGAGAGAGAGAGAGAGAGAGAGAGAGAGAGAGAGAAGAGAGACAGACGAGAGAGAGAAGAGAGAGACAGAGAGAGAGACAGAGGACAGAGAACTATAGAGAGAGAAGAGAGAGAGAGAGAGAGAGAGAGAGAGAGAGAGATAGAGAAGAGAGAGAGAGAGAGAGACCGAGAGAGAGATAGGAAAGAGAGAGAGAGAGAGAGAGAGACAATACCTACCAGTAGCTATCAAGAGAGAGAGAAGATGAGAGAGAGAC
>JASEVX010000011.1:30697298-30729798 GCA_031761405.1 Serripes groenlandicus
CCGGTCGGTAATCGAGCCAGCAACCCCCGCCTCCGACGCGGAAACTCTTATCACTACACCACCGAGACGGTCCCGAATAATTTAGTACATTATTCTTTTTTTATTTTTTATCGTGGCAGGTATGTTGGAATCATATATCAGGGCTCTAGATAAGGGGCGTTTTGCATGTTCTGGAATCCTTATTTGACCCTTAAACCCTATGCTGTGGGTACTCAAAAGAATCGTCTCAGTGAGACGATTCTTTTGAGTACCCACAACATAGGGTTTGCTTTAATAATGAGAGAGAAATCGTTGGAAAAAGAGCTGAATACCCTCTCGTTATCTGGACCTCTGGAGACATACGGGCAGGCTCTTCAAAAAAGAATATTCCATTATTATATATAAGAGAATATAATAGAAAATAATTATTAATAGAATATACACTTTCTTTTGAATAGCGTACGTGCCATGCCCCTGGTGTTGGAATGGCTTTAAGTGAGATTAATGTCCCAGTCGAGCACTGGTATATTCATCTCCAGAATCATAGAAAGGTGCTCTGCTGCTACAATGTTATATACATGAAATACCATAAACCCGGTACCCATCGCCCATCGTATACAACAACAACAACAACAACACCAACAATCTAACAAATCAAATTTACTTAACGCCAAGTGAGTCATCACTTAGCCGATGAACTTTGGACTCAAACAGTCTCACGTGTTTAAAACCCTATCTCTGATACAGACGACATTTAATACATTTGCTTATTGAAAACATTATGGGAAATGGAGAATGTTCACAAAACGAACACTTTCACCTTTTTTCCCGCAACAGTCTTCAACTCTGTATCAAAATTAAACTACTTATTTTTAGATGTAATGATAATTTTGTATCAGCCGTCTTTCAAAGCAGACGACATATAAGGTAAACATCATAAGAGGTAAACGGTAAAACCACGAACCCGATTGCCATTTCATCAAAATGCGTCACAAGATCTTCTTGGTTCCCTTTTTAATATATAGACGCTTTCTGACACCTCTGCAGCAGCAGGGATTGGGCAATGGGTAATGGATAATGGATATTGGTATTGGGCATTATTTTCTTTTTCAGTAATGGAATGTAATGGGTAATGGAGCTATTTTCTCATTACATGTAATGGTAATGTAATGCATTATCTTAAAAAATGAGGGTAATGATCAATTACTTTTTCCACTACTTATCTATATATTGAGGAAATCCATGCTTTTATTGTCTTTAAAGCAACTGTTACAATAAATAAATTTACCCTCTGATCACAATGTACGTGTTGAACAGTCCATTGTTTGACCAAATATAGGGTGTGAAGGATAAGCTATACAACAAGGACAATGATATATATGTAACCTGTGAATTTGGTATAGTAAAACAAGCAGGTGTGAAGGATCAAAAGTCACAATTCAACATTTTAATCCGTAATCTTATTCAAAATGTAGCCTTATACTAAACAACCCAGTATATTGTAAATGTCATGTTTTTGTTTGTTAATAAAACTCAGGATAATTGTTCTATCAACTCTTGAAATACTAGTCTGGTCACTGTCAGGGGCGTAGCTTTGCAATACTCAATGTGTAGGCCGTCTCATGAGAAAATCAACATTGTGGACTCGGCGTAAAGTATCGACCCGGTTTAGCCTTAGCATGCCACACAGGCCTACCCGGATAGACACTTTTCGCCTCCTGTTGATTTTCTGTTTTAGGAATCACTACTCTACACATCCATCCCCCTAAGACGGAATGTGTCGGCCGGATCAGTCTGCGCAGACAGCGCAGGCTGATCTGGTCGATACATTACGCAGATGTCTATCGCTGCAGCTGCATCTTTGGGCATTTTGAGACAAAATGTGTAGGCACGTGCCTACAGTGCCTAAAGGGAGCTACGCCCCTGACTGTATAGATTAGTATATCATTCGCATCAGAATAATAGTATCGATTAGTATACTATAAACGTTCTCTAAAATGTTTAAGTATAATGGTAATGGTAATGCATTACCATGGCATGTAAATGTTAATTATAATGCATTGTCTTAAAAATGTATGTAATGGTAATGAAGTAAATCGCAATGTAATGGTAATGTATTACGTTACCAAGTAAATGATCCCATCCCTGTGCCGCAGACAACTTATGAACTCATTGTGGAAAAAGAAGAAACTCCTTTTGCCACAATAATTTCAACTCTATTAATAAATTCAAAGTCGTCTACTGCATATTTGTTGTTTGTGGGAAAGGGTTATATCAAGATTGTCTGCCCTTAAATGCGACCTTTTGAAACCGCTAACCGTTGACCCTTTTGCATCAATGTTTTCAACTCTTTTCGATCATTTAACTTTTCCATTATAGAGATTTCCATACTTTTGGTGTTGTTTTTCCGTCGGAGCGTTACCTATTTCCAGGGTAAATATGCCTCCTACCGACAACGACTGCATGTCTACAGTCCCCTAAACAAGCCCGACGACTGCATGTCTACAGTCCCCTAAACAAGCCCCCTACCGACAACGACTGCATGCCTTCAGTCCCCTAAACAAGCCCGACGACTGCATGTCTACATTCCTCTAAACAAGCCTCCTACCGACAACGACTGCATGTCTACAGTCCCATAAACAAACCTCCTACCGACAACGACTGTATGCCTACAGTCCCCTAAACAAACCTCCTACCGACAACGACTGCATGCCTACAGTCCCCTAAACAAACCTCCTACCGACAACGACTGCATGCCTACAGTCCCCGAGACAAACCTCCTACCGACAACGACTGCATGCCTACAGTCCCCTAAACAATTAAGCCCCCTACCAACAACGACTGCATGTCTACAGTCCTCTAAACAAACCTCCTACCGACAACGACTGCATGCCTACAGTCCTCTAAACAAACCTCCTACCGACAACGACTGCATGTCTACAGTCCTCTAAACAAACCTCCTACCGACAACGACTGCATGCCTACAGTCCCCTAAACAAGCCCCCTACCGACAACGACTGCATGTCTACAGTCCTCTAAACAAACCTCCTACCGACAACGACTGCATGTCTACAGTCCTCTAAACAAACCTCCTACCGACAACGACTGCATGCCTACAGTCCCCTAAACAAGCCCCCTACCGACAACGACTGCATGTATACAGTCCTCTAAACAAACCTCCTACCGACAACGACTGCATGTATACAGTCCTCTAAACAAACCTCCTACCGACAACGACTGCATGCCTACAGTCCCCGAGACAAACCTCCTACCGACAACGACTGCATGCCTACAGTCCCCTAAACAAGCCCCCTACCGACAACGACTGCATGTCTACAGTCCTCTAAACAAACCTCCTACCGACAACGACTGCATGTCTACAGTCCCCGAGACAAACCTCCTACCGACAACGACTGCATGCCTACAGTCCCCTAAACAAACCTTCTACCGTCAACGACTGCATATCTACAGTCCCCTAAACAAGCCCGACGACTGCATGTCTACAGTCCCCTAAACAAGCCCGACGACTGCATGTCTACAGTCCCCTAAACAAGCCCGACGACTGCATGTCTACAGTCCCCTAAACAAGCCCCCTACCGACAACGACTGCATGTATACAGTCCCCTAAACAAGCCTCCTACCAACTACGACCCCCTAAACAAACCCATTAACCCTTTCCCACTTTCACCGTGTATGCATTAGAATACTTAGAAAACAAATTGGTAAACTGATGATTTTTGTTTAATGAAAGTGTAATGATAAACAGACTTGCAAACCAGGGGGCAAAACTGGGTGAAAATAGACTATACACATTAGATTATGTAGGGGTCCGGGCATTATCATGCCTAGCAAAAGATTTGATATAATGCCCTTTTTTTTGTTTCACCTTTCCGGACGAATTGTAAGCATTGGCGTACGTGCGTATACCTGGGTAAGCGCTTGCAAACATTGCAACAATATGAGAAATAGTTCATTTTGAGCATTTTCGGCAGATCCGTCAACTCTGCAAGTGGGAAAGGGTTTAACTTTTACATTATGACATGATTATATAATTAAATATGTAAACATATATAAATGAGAAATATACAGAGATCTGAATAAAACAGGCCTGATCCGAAAAACCTATTTACTTTACTAGTCTATAAAACAAACGATTGTTTAAATCGAGATCAAATTAACTTTATCTGATACTGTTACAGTCAAGTATGAATTCAAAACCCCTTTTGTGATATTGACCCCATTTCTCAGGCGAAACAAGTCTAATCAAATTAACCAAATTTTTTTTTTTCTTAACCAATCAGCGTGAGTCATAGTTTATTCCAAATAGGGAGCGTCTCGGTTTTATCCGGGCCTTCGGGAGTTTCCACAAGTTACGGAAAATAACGGAAATAAGTCGACAATTGCTCGTAAACGAATCGGGAAAATGCGTTACAACTTTCGTTGATTTCCGTACACATTCGGAGCGTACCGGAAATGCAGCATGGTCAGACATGCGCTTGTAAAAGAAGACGCAGAGAGAGAACAAAGGGAAACAAGCAAGGTAGTCCAGTGACAAGAGGGTTCAATTCCGCCTAATTTTACCATCAGGGGCCATGTCCGACTCCGATAACCAACCGGAGAATGAAGTGGTCATCGAGAAGAAAATAATAGGTAAGTTTTATTTGCCTAATATATCATGGATTGCAAGAAAACAAGAATATCTCTGAAGGTGAGTATGCGGTCCACATGCTTTCAGTAATGGCGTACATTCCTGTCACGTGGTTGATAGATCTGAAATTAATGTTTACTGTTCTGTGACCATTTATACGATGTATTAACATAGTTTCGATCGCTTTTTAATTGTCTGAACATTTGTTGGTGTTGGAAGTATAACTTTTAAACACACTTTTGACGCATTTCGCTTGTTTTCCCGCCGGCTAATGCAGTGTTTCGTTATGAAATTTCTATCAACAGGTCCTTTCGTGTTTTTTTCACAAAATAATAAGCCCAACAATGTTAGAAAAGGCGTCTGAATGCACAGCAAAATGAAACGCTGCTAATGTACTGTACTAATTAAATTTAAAATAACTGCAGTTTGATGTAAACGATTACAATAATCACTTATTTATTAATTTGAATGACGAGGGTTCATAGCCCTAAATAAAGAGTGTATTTCTGATAATAATAATTTCATCATGTCCTAAATTCTTTGTTTGATCACCAAATTGAAAAGAATCCTATTATACCGGTTCCATGGTAAGAATAAGAGGATCCACCTCGGGAGCCTGAGGCCAGGGTTCAATATCTGTCGGGTCTTGGCAAATACTTTAGTAGTGGGCTTCTTTTCCTGTAGCTCATAGTTGCGGCGATAGCATAAGACATGCATCATGATACCAGTACTGTACAAGTAACAGGAAATGCTGTTATATAATAAATCATTGTACTACTGTTGAATGTGGCGTTAAACATCATTGAAGCAAACAAATCAACATAATTATCTCTGCCAGACATTTCTTCCCAGAACTTCAAAATCATTTAATTGTGTAATAAGAAATATTGACGAGGACAAGTTTTTAGTCCATCTTAATATTTAGACCTCAGATTGTAATTTTGTTGATGTTTCAAAAACCTGTGATACAGTGTCTGCCTTGACAGCAGGAAATGATGCAATGATCGATTGGTTCATGGGTGGATAAAATAAATGTGATGTACTGGGGGGAAAGCTGGAGAAGTGTTCAAAGCAAACAGACTGGCATTAAAAATTCTTGTCAGACTTCAAAGGTCAATTGGAAGCTTTCTCCAGGAATCTTAAGTGCTGTGTTTTCACCGAGCTCCCAGCTCGGCCAACATTCTTTCTGATGTTTGACAAACGTCTTTCACCAATGGGCTATGTGGAAAATCAGCCAGATGCTTGGGAAGTATTTTGTGTGGAGTACTGGTGTTAAAACCAGGAAACATATGAGTAGGTGAACTGGCGGCCGTGATATGACTAAACAATTGTTGAAACGTTAAACCCAATCAGGGTTAGAAATTCAATCAATCGATTTGACCTTTTCCCACATATATAGACACATTTTGACGCCTCTGCAGCAGATTTCTTTTTGCAAACATTTGGGCTAAAAAAGAAATTGCTCATTATGATTGCTTGTGTATTACTGACAAAACCTGTGACTTCTCTTTAGCTTCAATATTTATTTAACTACTAAACCTTTCTCAAATATAAACACCTTTTGAAAACATTGTAACAAAATGAAACTATAAAGATTTACCATTTGTATGCCTTGATATTTCTAAAGACGTATGCTGCTGATTTGTTTTTATTAGGGTAAAGTAAGTTCACTTATTTGTATTCTTTCTTATCTTTGACAGCAACTAAAGTCACCGGTTCAGTAAAATGGTTCAACGTGAAAAGTGGATATGGCTTCATTAACAGGTATTGAATGAATTCAACTAGATTTATTAATTTTTCACTGCTTTAAAAATATATGTGATGGAATACAGATAAAAGCATTGTGGTAAAAGGAGAGATTGATCACATTGAGTAATTTATCCATTTCTCACAATGTTCATATCTATATTCATTATATATGATTAGCAATATTCAGGGCACCACCTAACAATAGAACAGCCCTTAGTAACTCCAACAGAAAACTTAGAAGATTTTGTACATGTAAAAAATTACTAGAAAATGAATATACATGGCTGAGAGTGCAACAATAGCTATCTTCATTAACACCTTAATTAACCCTTTCCCTCATTATGAGTCATATAGACGCTTTCTGACACCTGCAGCAGACAACTTTTGAAAACAAAGTGACAAAAAAAGAAATTGCTCAAAATAAGTCATTTCTCCTTTTGCCACAATGTTTTCCACTTTTAGTCATAGGTTATCGATTCAATCATAGAGATTTTCTATATTTTGACAAAAAGTTCAAAGTCGTCTGCTGCAGAATTGTCATATGAGGGAAAGGGTTAATATCCTTCATTGTTGGTTATTGTAAGAAATTGTCTGATTTTCGAGGACCCACCACCACTTGAGTACATACCTTTATACATTTGTAATGCATCCTCAAAATAATTTCTCATGTCTTTTTCAGAGATGATACCAAAGAAGATGTCTTTGTCCATCAGGTGAGACCTATTTCTTTCTTCTATGTTTACTTTGCGCATGTTATTGCACTATTCAAAGTCAAGATGGCTTTCATTGTTGATGATTGATATTGACACAATTAGATGCAAAATGCATTATTGTAGACTTTTCTGTGTAATGGAAACACTTTGAAAACATTGTAAGTTAATTGAAACTTAAGTCAAACAACAAATACTTCACAGCTAATTTCAACAATCTGACAATTCTGTAAGAAGCATTTCAGACTGCTATCAAAAAAGTATGATTAGAAACCTTGCCTTTAAAAGTGTTTTTACCTCAGTCTGGGCTACAGATAAGTTGCTTTTTTGCTCAAAAAAAGCTAAAGATTGTCAAAGAAAAGAAATTCTTTTAAAAATGATGAGTACTCAAAAGTAAATCAAAGATAAATAAAGTAATTGTTTACATCTGCGTTGCTTAAATAACTTCATCATCAAATCAAGCAATATCCAAATAGAATAAAAAGTATTTATGGTTTGATGTGAACATAACAAATACTAATCTTGGATGTACACTGTGCATACAGATTTAAGCAAAACTAAATGTTAAAAGTGTCTGGATGAATGAGGGATCCCCAAATATATAGATTTGCTCAACAGTTAGAAGTATTAGTTAATCTACATTGAAAAATTGTGAAAAAGGGAGTCCTTGCTCATGTCTCCCTTTGCTAGTGATTTTAAGTCGTACAAGAAAGCAATTAGAAAAAAATGATTGTGTAAAATTATCCCATTTATTATAAAAAAGTACTCAATTCACAAAAACGTTAACTGTAGCCCTGAGTCATCATTGTCTTGCTCTGGAAAATAAATCTGATCATGTGCTCATGTTCATAACGTTTACGGCTCATCGACTTTCAGTACTAACAATGATATTGTTTAAACATTTCAGACTGCAATTATAAAGAATAATCCCAGAAAGTACCTGAGAAGTGTAGGAGATGGAGAAGAAGTCGAGTTTGATGTTGTAGAGGGAGAGAAGGTATGTGATGGCTTTATTTGCTCCTAAGTCATCTATTCATTATTCACTAATTCACTGACCCCCAATAAATTGATAAGGAGTCAATGTGTCTTTGTCCAGCAGTGTCTTGCTTAACCCTTTCCCACATACAACAAAACTGCAGCAGACGACTTTGAAAACACTTTGTTAAAAAATAGAAAATCTCTATAATTAAATGGATAACCTATGACCTAAAAGTGGAAAACATTGTGTCAAAAGGAGAAATTGCTTCTTTTCTCAAAGAGGCATCAGATTCATATATGAGGTAAAGGGTTAACCCTTTCCAATATTCAACATATCTGCAGCAGATAACGGTGAAAACATCTCGGCATAAGAATGAAATATCTACATGAATGGAAATATGATAATTAAATTGTTGAAAACATGGTGACAAAAGGAGAAATTGCTAATTTATAGCAATTTCTTCTATTGTCACCATGTTTTTAAAAGGTTGTCTGCTGCTGAGGTGTCAGAAAGCGTCTATATGAGAGAAAGGGTTACCACTTTTGCACATCAGCAGATGACTTGGAAAACATCTATTTAGGAATTTATAAATTCTCTATAATTGAAAGAAATATAGAAGAGGGTTGAAAATATTGTGGCAAATTTTGTCACACTGTTTTGAAAGGTCATCTGCTGCTGTCATCATGTGGAAAAGGGTTAATTTTAAAGCTTAACCTTAACTGCTCTGTTGAAGGGGCATCGTTGAATGTCTTAAAAATTGGCAACAAATAGGATTAGGATGCAACGTTTAAAATATTTAGCAATTTCTTCTCTTTATCTCCCGATTGATTAAGCAATTTTTATACCCCCTTCAAAGAAGAGGGGGTATATAGGAGTCACTGTGTCAGGCTGTCTGTCGGTCGGACGCCATATTTTGTCCGGCCTATCTCTTACAAACCACTGCGTGGAATTCAATAAAATTTTACAAGAAGCTTCTATACCAAGGCGAGATGTGCATATTCTAAAGGGGTTATAATTGCATGTTATTTTACAGAGTTATGGCCCTTTTACTTATTAAGTTATGGTGTAGGTCAAGGTTGAGGGGGTATTTGTCATCTTCAGTGATATTTCTAGTTTATTCGGCTTCCAGAAGAATTATTCATATCACAAAGATATTACATTATAGTTAAAATCTTAAATTCAATGAACTGTACTTCTGAATTAGCTAAAGAGTGTTAACAATTAATAGTTAAAGAGTTAACAATTAATAGTTAAAGATTGGTAACAATTAATATTTAGAATGATCACAAAAGATGACTTAACATTTTTATTTAACATGTGATAAAAGACCAACCTGTGCATTCAGGCTGATTATCCAAGTGGATACTGCTTAACCCTTTCTCCTGTACGACAATTCTGCAGCAGATGACTTTGAACATTTTTTGTCAAAAGATAGAAAATCTCGATAATTGAATGGATAACCAATGAGTAAAAGTGGAAAACATTGTGACATAAGGAGAAATTGCACGTTTTGTGCAATTTCTTCTTTTGTCACTATATTTTCAAAAAGCCATCTGCTGCAGAGGCGTCAGAAAGCATCTATAAGAGGGAACGGGTTATTGGAATATTCTTGAAACCGTCTATGATTAATTGGCATACAGAGCCAGCTCAGACTGCACTGGCTGATCTGGACATACATTGGTCCCATCTTGCTGCTGATTTTTCGTAGAGCGCCATTCAAATTGTCTTTAATGATGACAGATCCCTAATCTGAAAAAAGGATGAACTCTTTAAATCTGAAAAGACAAAAATATCTGTTCAATTTTTGTGTCGCATGACTTGAAGACACAATTTTGACCATTTCTTTGTTTTCTTGTCTGTCCATCACATTTTGCATTGGTTTTTGTGTCACCCTGCGTAGCATCGTAGGCACTTAGGGATTACTTTTTTTTTGTCCGGCGTCTGTCTGTCACACTTTTTTGTCACACTTTCAATGAGCAGCTGACACGTGCTCCGTGGAGCACTCCATTCTAGTTGTTCAAACGTTTTCTCTTTCATTGTTTGACTTTATTCTTTGCATATATTAATACCTACCTAGTGATGAAGAGAATGGTAAAATGAAAGACATAACTCGAGATTGCCTATTTTTAGCTAATTACTTTTTCAAAGAAAAAAAGTCGAGCTATTGTGATACCCTTGGCGTAGTTGTCACTAAACTTAATAATCATTCATCAATGCCCCTTTTTTCTACTTATAAAAAGAGGTCGAGAGTTGGCATTCACTCCGCAGCACTCTGGTTAGTTTTCCTCCTCCATATTTTTTTTATCAAGCCAAATCTTGGTTGTTATTTAGATTTCACAGGTGACACACATATAATAGCCTAGAAATTAACTAAGTGAATGCCCATGACTTGAGCATCTGTATCTGAAAAAAATTACATACATTTCTCTTGCATGAATTATTAAGATACTTTAAAGATTATTAGATTTTGATGATGATATCTGGATTCCCTAACTGACTGTAAGTGACTTGAGAATCAGTTTCTGAAATCTTAACTTGCAAAACATTTCCACAGAAATTTTCCTTGCTTGAACTATTAATATACGTCATAGATATGTAGATTTTTATGATGATTACTGGATTCCCTAACTGACTGTAAGTGACTTGAGAATCAGTTTCTGAAATCTTTAAACTTTCAAAACATTTCCACAGAAATTTTCTTTGCATGATATATTAATATACTTCATAGATATGTAGATTTTTATGATGATTACTGGATTCCCTAACTGACTGTAAGTGACTTGAGAATCAGTTTCTGAAATCTTAAACTTCCAAAACATTTCCACAGAAATTTCCCTTGCATGAACTATTAATATACTTCATAGATAAGCAGATTTTTATGATGATTACTGGATTCCCTAACTGACTGTAAGTGACTTGAGAATCAGTTTCTGAAATCTTAAACTTGCGAAACATTTCCACAGAAACTTCCCTTGCATAAACAATTAATATACCTCATAGATAAGTAGACTTTAATGATGATTACTGGATTCCCTAACTGACTGGAAGTGACTTGAGAATCAGTTTCTGAAATCTTTAAACTTTCAAAACATTCCACAGAAATTTTCTTTGCATGATATATTAATATACTTCATAGATATGTAGATTTTTATGATGATTACTGGATTCCCTAACTGACTGTAAGTGACTTGAGAATCAGTTTCTGAAATCTTTAACTTTCAAAACACTTTCACAGAAATTTTCCTTGCATGATATATTAAAATACATCATTGAATAGTAAACTTTGATGATGAGATCTGGATTCCCTAACTGAATGTTGGTGACTTGAGAATCAGTTTCTGATAAGAAGAAAAATTATTTTCAAAATGTCTCCACAGAAATGTCCCTTGTGTTATCATCCTCTACCAAAAGTACATCGTAGAATAGTAAACTTTGATGATGAGATCTGGATTCCCTAACTGATTGTTGGTGAATGAAATTTTTTCTCTGAACAGATCCATAACACAATCAAACTTTAATGTTTAATTGAAAGATAAATAAACTGTTTCGTCTTGAATATTAGCAGTGTTTGATTTATAAATTTTTATGTATGAGTTCATGTGTTTTTCACAAAACAATAAATGTTAATAATTTTCTTTTTTTTTCTTTCACATTTAATGTGTCCGGGACAAAATTGAATGAGCACTGTATAAGTAAATCAACTTTATATTCACTTTTGATGTATTTCCAATGCATTGAGTGATCGAGGCATAATGTCTATAGTTTAACCTTTCCCACATACAACAAATATGCAGCAGACGACTTGTTTAATCTGTTTAATTGAATGGATAACCTATGACGAAAAGTGGAAAACATTGTGACAAAAGGAGAAATTGTACGTTTTGTGCAATTTCTTCTTTTGTCACTATGTTTTCAAAAAGCTGTCTGCTGCAGAGGCGTCCGAAAGCGTTTATTATATGAGGGAAAGGGTTAAAAAGACAAAGAGTAAACTGGTCTATACAATTAAACTTTTAACCCTTTCCCTCGTACAACAATTAATAGTTAAAGATTGGTAACAATTAATAGTTAGAGAGATCGATTTAACAATTAATATTTAGAATGGTCACAAAAGATGCCTTAACATTTTTATTCAACATGAGACAAGACCAACCTGTGCATTCAGGCTGATTATCCAAGTGGATACTGCTTAACCCTTTCCCTCATACGACAATTCTGCAGCAGATGACTTTTTTTGTCAAAAGATAGAAAATCTCTATAATTGAATGGATAACCAATGACGAAAAGTTGAAAACATTGTGGCAAAAGGAGAAATTGCTCGCTTTGAGCAATTTCTTTTGTCACTGCTTTCAAAAAGCGTCTATATAAGGGAAAGGGTTAAATCATATGTTGTGAGTACGGAAATTATTGTCTCACCAAGACAATTATTTTAACCCTTTCCCACATACAACAAATCTGCAGCAGACAACATTGAACACATAGTGGCAAAAACCCTAAAAATCTCCATAAAAGACAGCTTATTTCATGAGCAATTTCATCTTTGGCCACAATGTTTTCAAAAGTTGTCTACTGCTATTGTGTAAAAATGCGTCTGCAGGCCGAAAAGGGTTAAGAACCCAGAATATAAGGCTTGGAGTTCAAATCTAGTCCTCTCCAAAGATGTGAAAGAAATAGAAGACATTGTTTATGTTCTTTACTTTAAGGGTAACGAAGCTGCCAATGTCACTGGACCCGATGGTGCCCCAGTACAGGGCAGCAAATACGCTGCCGACCGCAGGCGATACCGTCGCCAATGGTACCCAAGAAGACGTGTTCCAGGAAGGAGCCCAGGAGAGGTCTGTAGAAACATGTTCTTTATAATATAATATTTTCAATCAATGCTATTACAACATTCATAGGGGATCCGCTGTGGTCGAGTGGTTAGCGTCGGGGATTTCGAAACCGGGTGTCCCGGGTTCGATCCCCAGTCGCGGCACTACGGTCATGGTGGAGTGCCCTTTGGCAAGGCACATTTTCTAGCCTAGTACTGGTTTGTTTACCCAGGGATCATGAATAAGTGAACTGCCGCCGTGATATAACCCCAATAAATAAATAAAAAAACATTCATAGGCTAATTCATGAACTATTTTTGAAAATGGTGTTTAACACTTTCCCTCATACTACAATTCTGCAGCAGACGACTGAATATATTTTGTCAAAAAATAGAAAATCTCTATAATTGAATTCATAACCTATGACTAAAAGTGGAAAACATTGTGACAAAGGGAGAAATTGCTCGTTTTGAGCAATTTCTTCTTTTGTCACTATGTTTTCAAAGTGCCGTCTGCTGCAGAGGCTTCAAAAAGCGTCTTTTTTTAGGGAAAGAGTTTACCCTAATTAAATAAATAAACGTTGAATAAATCAATTTGTAATTTTTAGTTATTACCTGTGTCTTCTAAACACATAACTCATAAAATGGTAAAAAAGAAAATCCGTCATTCAATTGCAGGAAGAAGAGGGAGGAGAACAACATGATGTAGACAGGAACCGATCTTTCCGTGGGCGTGGTGGACCAGGACGCCGCCCATTTTACAGAGGTTACTATAATCCCAGGGGCGGATTTGGTGGTCAGTACCGACCTCCACCACCGATTGAGGGTGGTTACGGCATGGGTGTGTATATACTTATTTAAGATGGGTAGTGTAATTGGGGTTCCAGAAGAGTAAACTGGTGTTATTCCAACACTCTCTCTAATGACTCAACTAAACCCTATGTTGAGGGCACTCAAATGAATCATCTTACTGAAAAGATTTCTATTACCCTTTCCCACATGTTACAATTTTGAAGCAGACAACAATATTTTGACAAAAACATGAACAAATATTCATAAATAAGTTTTATTTTTAAAAGTAGTTGAAAACATTGTGGCTGAAGGGTCTATATGTTGGAAAGGGATAAGTATACACATCATATGGTGAGAGAGTCAAATAAGGATCTTGAAACAAGCAAAGCACCCAATATCTAGAGTTCTAGTGTTCCCCATTCACAATCAAAAGACTAGTCTTTTTTTCACATAATCCGTCTTTTTTTCACATTTTACATGTCACTTTTTGTCCCCCGCTTTTAGCGAAAGCTGGGGACTATTATTTCTCATTCGTCAGTCAGTCCGTCCGTCAGTCACACTGTCACAAAAACTTTAACCTTGGTCATAACTTCTGAACCGTAATAGGTACTGCTTTCATATTTCACATGTGTATTCCTTGTGACAACCCCTTTCCATCAATACCAATTTTTTTGACCTTGTGACCTTGACCCTGACGAGTTATGGCCCTTTACCCCTATGTATGACTAAATTCATTTCCGGGCTATTTCTCTGCAACCGCTTTTTGGAATTTTATGAAACTTCATAGGAAGGATCACCACCAAGTGTAGATGCGCATATCGTGTTTGCGTTCCGGTTGGATTATTTTGCACGGAGTTATGGCCCTTTACCCCACCATCAGGCTATGTATGACTAAATTCATTTCCGGGCTATTTCTCTGCAACCGCTTTTTGGAATTTTATGAAACTTCATAGGAAGGATCACCACCAAGTGTAGATGCGCATATCGTGTTTGCGTTCCGGTTGGATTATTTTGCACGGAGTTATGGCCCTTTACTCCACCATCAGGCTATGTATGACTAAATTCATTTCCGGGCTATTTCTCTGCAACCGCTTTTTGGAATTTTATGAAACTTCATAGGAAGGATCACCACCAAGTGTAGATGCGCATATCGTGTTTGCGATCCGGTTGGATTATTTTGCACGGAGTTATGGCCCTTTACCCCACCATCAGGCTATGTATGACTAAATTCATTTCCGGGCTATTTCTCTGCAACCACTTTTTGGAATTTTATGAAACTTCATAGGAAGGATCACCACCAAGTGTAGATGCGCATATCGTGTTTGCGTTCCGGTTGGATTATTTTTCACAGAGTTATGGCCCTTTACTCCACCATCAGGCTATGTATGACTAAATTCATTTCCGGGCTATTTCTCTGCAACCGCTTTTTGGAATTTTATGAAACTTTATAGGAAGGATCACCACCAAGTGTAGATGCGCATATCGTGTTTGCGTTCCGGTTGGATGATTTTTCACAGAGTTTTACCCCACCATCCGGCTATGTATGACTTAATTCATTTCCGGGCTATCTCTCTGCAACCGCTTTTTGGAATTTGATGAAACTTTATAGGAAGGATCACCACCAAGTGTAGATGCGCATATCGTGTTTGCGTTCCGGTTGGATTATTTTTCACGGAGTTATGGCCCTTTACTCCACCATCAGGCTATGTATGACTAAATTCATTTCCGGGCTATTTCTCTGCAACCGCTTTTTGGAATTTTATGAAACTTCATAGGAAGGATCACCACCAAGTGTAGATGCGCATATCGTGTTTGCGTTCCGGTTGGATGATTTTTCACGGAGTTATGGCCCTTACTTCTGAACCGTAATAGGTACTGCTTTCATATTTCACATGTGTATTCCTTGTGACAACCCCTTTCCATCAATACCAATTTTTGTGACCTTGACCCTGGCGGGGGACCATGATTCTCTGAATTTGCTTGTTTATCTCAATTTAAAGGCCCCCTAGCCCTGGTCACAAAACGGGGAAAAAAACACTTATAAGCTGATAGTTTGTTTCGGAATATGTGCCAATTACATAAATGACTTGGAACACATTGTGATAAAAGGAGAAACTGCTGATGTTAAGCAATTTCTCCTTTTACCACAATGTTTTAAACTACTCAATTTTGCCAAGAAGTTTTCAGTCATCTGTTGCAAGTTTCTTGAATGTGTGAAATGGTAAAGGGACTTTGCTGCAATGAAGATCTAGATCAGCCAACCTCTTTGTCTGATCACTGAAAGGGAAGAATGTGTTCCCTACCTTGGCAGTTGATTAAGTTTCCATATGTTTGTCATGCTTTTGCTTGTAGATAAATGGTCAGATTACATATTAGTTCCTTTATACAATTTTGTACTGATTTTATCTTTTATAACAGGAGGAGGAGGACCCATGGAGAACCGCAGACGTCCGTTCTACCGACGTTTTTACAGGGGCGGGCCCATGACGGGAGGCTATGGATATGCACCAAGGGGATTTTACGGACCACCAGGAGGAGGAGCTTTCAGGGCAAGGGGCCGTGGTGGAAGGCGCGGACGCGGTCGTGGGAGGGGCAACTACAGAGGAAGGGTTAGTAACCTTGATGAATTTCGTTTTTGTTGGGTTATAAAAAATTCAGTCATTGTTGATTTTTTGGCTTAAACCCTTTCTTTTCGTCAACATTTGAATCCTGCAGCAAACAACTTGGGTTGAATAATGTCTAAAAAAAATGGTGGTTTTGTTTCTGCTGGCTGACATTTCACTTGATCATCCGTCATAGTTATTGGCATGTGACAAATTTTGAATTGTTCAGATGTTTCAAAATCAATTTTCCCAGATCATGTTGTCAATGCAATTGCCACTTGAGATACTTTATAGGGTACACAGTTAAACCTTTCCCTGATGCAACAAAACTGCAGCAGACAACTTTGAAAGCAGCTAGGTAGAAATATGGGAAATATGAAAATATCAATAATTGGTGAAGTTAAAAACATTGCCAAGACAAACGGAGGTTCCAAGCAATTTCTTCATTTGCCAATATACATTTAAAAAATGACTGGGGCTGCAGAAATGTTAAAATGCACGATGTGGGAATAGATTAAACATTTGCCCTCCTAGTACATCAATTTGGAACGCCTCCGCAATATACTTTATCAGAGCTCTAGATAAGGGTTGTTTTGCATGTTCTAAAAGCCCTTTTTGACCCTCAAACCCTATGTTGTGTGTATTTAACTCAACATATTTGCAGCAGACGGCTTTGAAAACATCTAGAATTCTTTTGGAAAATCTCCGAAAATGAAGGAGTTGAAAATGTTGTGGCAAAAGGAGAAATTGCTCGTTTTGAGCAATTTCTATTGCTCGTTTTGAGCAATTTCTACTTTTGTCACGATGTTATCAAAAGTCGTCTGCTGCAGATGCGTTAGAAAGCGTCTATATGTGGGAAAGGGTCAAAAGGATCGTCTCACTGAGGCTATTCTTTCGAGTATCCACTACAAAGGGTTTGCTTTAATAATCGGAGAGAAATTGTCAGAAAAAAATAGCTAATACCCCCTCCTTTATCTGGATCTCTGTAATTAAATAATTCATGAATTCTGTTGTTTGTTTCTGTAGAATGATGAAGAAAGGAACGACAATGGTGACTCTCCAAACGAATCCTCGGGAGGTGATGAGAAGGCGGAATAAACACCCATCACCAACGTTGATCAAGTCTGGTACCATCTGGAATTATATAAATAACAGCTGGGAACCAACTAATCGTAATGTTTCTATAAATAGCTTTTTTGTACAACAATTTAAAAACCATGGAATTTAGATTGATTTTAATAGTCCCTATGTGATTTCAACTTGAAGATATCAAGCAGTGGAGGTTTAATTTGGAAAAGTCTGTGGGTATTATTAAGATTGATTTAGTTTATAAAGCTTTTACCTGTATGAATATTGAATTAAATGTCTTAAACATAGGTAGCAAGTGAAAGAATACTAAATGACTTGATGCTTAGTAAGTGAACAACTGGAAACTTGATTTTGTAAACATCTGCTCTGAGGTTCAGATTGTTTTTCAAGCACAGATCAATTTTTTTGCAAAAAATGGGACCCAATAATGCTTTATTCTTTTTGCAATCATTTTGATCCTAAGATTGGTAAACACATTGATGCTTGCTTAAGAAATCGAAGTCCTTGTTGAATACCAACTTCAAATCACAAGGTATTTACCAAACTAATGTGTTTAGTCGATCATTTTGTTGTTGCATTTCTTTCTGTTTTGTGATTGATTCTGAACTTCACACACAGATGGATAAATGTTTCAACAAGGGCTGAACATTCATTTCTCACGAAATAATAATTGTAAAATATATCCCAATTGTACCAAGGTAGAACTTGCACCAGCAGACTATTTAAATAATTTGACATCTTCAAAAGATGTGGAATAATTTCAAATCTGTATATAAATGATGAAATCAGTTGAAATTTGTACAGATATTTCCGAGATTTGAATGTTTCAGCGATTATAATTGGGTTGGTACAATTTGCTTGAAATCTTAGATATTTGAAAATAAAATTACCATGATTTACATCGTTTTCTTTGTGAAAATTGTACCGACTCGTTCCAATATTTTATTTTCACAGAAAGATTTAAACGTTTCAATAATCCACTGCCAGCGTAATTTTAAATTCAATCTGAAGTTTCTTATACAGTAAGGCAGCTACGTTTCTGTTAAAATTGAATATTGGGACTGGTATAACAGCATGTTTACAAATATCTAGAAAACTTCTTCTTCAAAACGGCAAACGAATTTTTTAAAAACACAGATTTTATTTTGCATCAAATGATATGACTGTGAAATGATTTGTTGTAAAAATAGACTTGTGATAAATTGTTTTGTTGGAAAAGTTTTCTGATTAAGGCCGCTTATGTTTTTTATTGAGACTTTAATTATGGAAGAAAAAATAGATTTTGAAGGCTTAGAATCTGCTTTTTCCTCCACAAGGAAAGATTTGTGTTTTGTGTGAATACTTACAGAAGGAAGAAACCTAACGCCACATCTCTAGAATAAGAAAAGAAATAGGAAAATGCTGAATATTGCGGCAAAATGAACATGGCGTAATAAAGCCATTTGATTTTATACTTTTTTTAGAACAATAAATTTTGGGTCATGTGTGTATGTCAATTTCAGGAGGAAAAAAGACTTAACAAATTTTTAAAATAGAAGATTTGGTGTTAAACATCTGTACTCGTAACCATCTAAATAGTAGTCAATGAACAAACACCCTGTTAGAACAGTTACCATCCATATTGGATCTGCAATTCTGAGTAGTGAGGACATTGCAATGAATAAGCACTGGACGTAAATTACAACATATGACCCTTGTCAATTAAAAATCATGGAAAACAAAGCCATATTTACATATCAAAGAAAACCAGGGACATACTAGTTGTATACTTCGCATGTGCTTCTTCCTATACATTGCTCAGAGTTCAGTCGGTGTGTGGGTGAAATTTGAATATTTTGATTTTCAAATAATTTTGAAAGCAAGGGACTGACTTTTCATGTCTAGAAATACTCGCCATATTCCCATCATGTTGACTAACACGTTATAAATGTTTGTAAACAACATGTCGGTCCCTTTGTATGATAAAAATACTGGAAATGGTAATAAACAGGCGTGCATGTCATGTTGGAATTTTTATTTTATTTTTTCCCCGTTCTGTCTGTTTGGCGTTCGATAAACAGCGTAGTTTGTTCTATGCTACTGTTTGATTCAAAAGCAGTGTAACCAGTAACCCAGCGATAGCTTGATAAGAACAAACATCAAGACATTGGTAGTGGCATCACCCCTCCGAAATTACTATGGCGGCGTTGAACCCTTTACCATATACAACAAATCTGCAGCAGACGACTAAAAATATGAAAGTTTACTTACTGACAACAGCTGAAAACATTGTGGCAAGAGGAGAAAACGAGCAATTTCTGCTTTTGATTCAATGTTTTCAAAAGTAGTTTGCTAGAGATGTGTCAGAAAGCGTCTATATGAGAGAAATGTTTCCAGATTTTATTCAAAAGCTCGACATCCCCCAGACATCCTGTTTCTTTCCCACAATAAGAGTTAGATTAGTCTATATATGTAGCCTATTGGTTGAGGCTGACCAGGGTAACTTTAAAAGCATCTTATTGGTAGGATGTTGGAAGAATATGAGGGCAGCCGAATATGAGAGCTATACTACTCACCCTGGCGTCCGCGTCACGCCTTGATTAAGGTTTTGCATACACGTACTTAAATACTACTTAAATACTACATGTATTGCATAGGTTTTGCATTGAAACTTATCACACCTATTTAGATTATCAAGTTGGATAACTCTATTCTGCAAGTTATGGTCCTTTTTAGATCACCTGAGCCGAAGGCTCAAGGTGAGCTATTCTGATCACTTTTTGTCCGTCGTCCGGCGTTAACTTTTAGCTTTAAACATCATCTCCTCCCAAACTCCAAGGACAATTTCCGTGAAACATCACAGGACTGTTCCTCTGGTTGGCCTCTTTCAAAGTTGTTCAAAGATTTAAATTCCATTGAGAACTTTGGTTGCTGCGGCATCAGAAAGGGGGCAAAAGGTCCAAACAAAAAAATCTTCTCCTCCGAATCTGCCTGTCAGATTCAAATATAATTTGGTAGAAATGTTCATTGGGTGACCCTCTATAAAAATTGTTCAAGCCATACTGATTGGTCGAAAAAATGGCAGTCAGGCGTCATCAAAAAAGGGGCATAATTTGAAAATTCCATTGTCTGATTTTAAGAAAATATAATACGAATCTTACTGAAATGATCCTCTATTTAATTTGTTTAAGCCGTTTTGATTGGTTACACAATCATAGCAACCAGGCGTCATCACAAAAGGGGTAAATTGAACTTTTAGCTACAAATGACAACCATCTCCTACCATTCCAATAGACCAATTACCACAAAACATCACAGGAATGTTCCTTTGGTGGTCTTTCAAAATTGTTCAAAGATTAAAATTCCAATGAGAAATTTGGTTGCTGCGGCATCAGAAAGGGGACAAAATGTCCAAACTTTAAAAATCTTCTCCTCCGAATCTGCTTGTCGGATTCAAATATAATTTGGTAGAAATGTTCCTTGGGTGACCCTCTATAAAAATTGTTCAAGCCATACTGATTGGTCGAAAAACATGGCAGTCAGGCGGCATCAGAAAAGGGGCAAAATTTGAAAATTCCATTTTTATGAAAGTGTTTGTCTGATTTTAAGAAAATATAATACGAATCTTACTGTAATGATCCTCTATTTAATTTAAACATCACAAGAATGTTCCTTTGGTGGTCCTCTTTCAGAATTGTTCAAAGATTTAAATTCCATTGAGAACTTCGGTTGCTGCGGCATCAGAAAGTGAGAAAAATACCCAAATTTTAAAATCCTTTTCCTCCATAATCTACTTGTGCGATTGCAAGATAATTTGGTATAAATGTTTCTTAAGTGACCCTCTAAATAAACTGTTGAAGCCATATTGATTTCGTTGAAAAACAGGGCGGCATCAGGAAAGGTGCAAAATGACAAAAACTTTATAATTCCATTCTTATTAATGTTCTTGTTAGATTTCAAGATATAAATGGCCTTTACTGATAAGCTGTTTCTTGAGAAGTGTCCACTCCTTTCAGTTTCATTTGCACTCCCTGATAACATTTTCCAGATATTTGCAGTTAAATATTTGCTACTAATTTACTATCAATTAGGTGATCGATTTAGAGCCATCTTGGCCCTCTTGTTTAACTTCGAAATTCTGGTTAAAGTTGTGAGTGCATCTAAATGTCCATATCTCAGTATTTACTTGATGCATTCAGAGACATTTATATGTCTCTGATGCATTGCATTGAAACTTTCTACAACCCTACCCAAGTATCGCACCTACGTAGATTATCAAGTTAGATAACTCTGTTTTGCAAGTTATGGCCTTTTTTTTTACTGAAACTTTATACAACCAACTATCACACATATGTAGATTATCAAGTTATGGCCCTTTCTACAAAGTTTCCCAACTACCACACCTATGGAATTAATCAAGTTTGATAAGTCGATCCTGCATTTAATGCAAATTATGACCTTATTTGACTTGGGAAATTCTGGTTAAAGTTTTTCGTGCAACTAAATTTAAAGTCCATATGATATGGACTTTAAATTTAGTTGCACGAAAAACTTTAACCAGAATTTCCCAAGTCAAATAAGGTCATAATTTGCATATCTCGGTATTTACTTGATGCATTGCGTTGACACGTTATACATCACTACCCAACTATCACACCTATGTAGAGTATCAAGTTAGATAACTATATCCTGCAAGTTATGGCCCTTTTTTACTTAGAAATTCTGGTTAAAAGTTTTGCGTGCAACTACATTAAGAAACCATATCTTAGTAACTACTTGATGCATTGCATTGGAACTTTAAACAACCCTTTCCAACCATCACAACTATGTGAACAATCAAATACGATAATTCTATCCAGAATTTTATGCAAGTTATGGCCCCTTTAGGACTGAAATTCTGGTTAAAGTTTTGCGTGCAACTACATAAAAACTTAAGTCAATATCTCGGTAACTACTTGAAGCAACCAATTAAGATAACTCTAATCCTGCATATGATGCAAATTTCTGCCCTTTTTTACTTAGAAATTCTGGTTAAAGGTTTGCGTGAAACTACATTAAGAGTCTATATCTTAGTAACTACGTGATGCATTCCACTGAAGCGTTGTACAACCCTTCCCAACCATCACACCTATGACAATAATCAATTTAAATAACTGTATCCTGCATATTATGCAAATTATCACCCTTTAAGAAATTCTGGTTAATGTCTTGCATACAAGTACATATCTCAGTAACTTAAATAAGCGATGTCCTCCGACAGCTCTTGTTATCATGGCGGCCAGTTCACCTATCGTGGCATTTTCTGAATTTGTAGCACCTGGATTAAGCCAATTATTGGTGGATGTCGCAATGACTTGCCAATTGTCGGAAAGAATACATGACCCGAGTTTTGATTCGAACTCGCACCCCTTGTAATGATAACCCTCGCGTTTTGGGACAGCTATCGCGGCATGACAAGGCGTCGTAAATAACGCACGGACAGCTTATTGCATGTTCGGACTTTAACAAATCTACGTTTTGAATATGATCGACAAAATGCACTTTAGTTCAGATACAAATCAAATTGCCTTCATATCAATATTCAACAAGACGCTTACATATATTGATCCTGGGATTATGAGCTCTGACGACGTCTAAAAGTAATTGTGACAAGCGTCATTCTTCTGCTACCAATGGGCTAACAGTCTTGTATGGACAATCTGTTGTATTGAGTGAGGATGTGAACTGGCCGCCGTGAATTGACTGGAAACTGCGTTAAACCCCAGTCACTCGTAACATGTCATATGAAGTGCTTTAACTGCAATAGCTTGCTTGCATGATGAAGGTCAAATTCGTAACTGTCGGTGCTATTTACGAGTAGAAGGCAAAATATCGATCCAGGAGAATTTTATCTCACCTGAGCTTTTATGATCCCCCCCCCCCCCCCCCCCCCATGTCCCTCGTCGTCACCACTTCCTTTACACATAAAGTAATTTGAAAAATACCAATTTCAACATCTTCAGGTTGTGAACCTCTTTAAAACTGTTAAAGGAGATATTGCAAATGGATTGAAATGTTCCGTTGTTGTATTATTTGAGTTCCATTGGGATCACCCGTACGTCCGCCGTTAACCTTAACCCTTTCCCTCATACGACAATTCTGCAACAGACGACTTTGAACCTATTTTGTCAGATGGATAACCTATGTAAGAGTGGAAAACATTGTGACAAAAGGAGAAATTGCACGTTCTGTGCAATTTCTTCTTTTGTCACTATGTTTTCAAAACGCCGTCTGCTTTAACCCTTTCCCTCATACGACAATTCTGCAGCAGACGACTTTGAACCTATTTTGTCAGATGGATAACCTATGTAAGAGTGGAAAACATTGTGACAAAAGGAGAAATTGCACGTTCTGTGCAATTTCTTCTTTTGTCACTATGTTTTCAAAACGCCGTCTGCTTTAACCCTTTCCCTCATACGACAATTCTGCAGCAGACGACTTTGAACCTATTTTGTCAAAACATAGAAAATCTCCATAATTGAATGGATAACCTATGACTAAAAGTGGAAAACATTGTGACAAAAAGGAGAAATTGCACGTTTTGTGCAATTTCTTCTTTTGTCGCTATGTTTTCAAAAAGCCGTCTGCCGCAGAGGCGTCAGAAAGCGTCTATATGAGGGAAGGGGTTAAACTTCATTCAAACCACTGCGTCAATTTCAACTATACTTCGCAGGAATGTACAATTTTATTTAAAAAATATATCTCGCTGACTTCTCGTCTCAATAAAGAGTGCCTCTTCAAAAGGAACTCCGACCAGGAACTGACTCCGTTGTGGAGTGAAACCCTTAAGGGTTTTAGCACTGCGTACCTACAGAAGTCGAAGGTTTTGGCATAGTTCATGGTATGCAACCAACATATCACATTACATACATAGATAAACCAGAAGCATGGGGTCGTGATAATAAATTGAAAAATGGTAGAAGAACTGACTGCACTCCTTGTCGCTCAAGATTGCGGAGTTACGACTGGCCGGCTGGTTTCAAGATGGAGGGACCAGTAGTACTGGTAACTTGCCCAGGAAACGTGATATAATTGAACAATTAATGAAAGCGACTTTAAACAATCGAAGCATTTTAGATTGATAAGTTTCTGGGATAAACACCAAGGTCATTGTTAGTCCGGTACCCGGCACACTAAAGAAAATAAGTTCTTCTGGCATGAACCTACAATTACGCCAAGCTTGATCCTCTCCCCTTAAATAGCGTTACGTGTATAGCATATACAGTCAAACCTGGGCTAAAGACCACCTTTGATTACCTATGTCATGTATATAGCATCCACATTTTTAATTTCCGAATTACTCATATTATGCATAAATGACCCTGTAATTAAAGACCAAATTGTTTTCTTCTCATGGATGGTCTTTAGACACAGGTTGGACTGTATATTAAATTGTTGTGAACATAAAATTTATTTTCGTAAAATTTAATGAGGTTGATGTTGTGAGCAATACATACATCATGAAGTAAACTACTTGCGTAGAGTGAAAGGTTTAATCGATTTGCCCACAACAAGGTTCGTATCTCTTGCGTTATGCTTGCACCAACAATAAATTTAACAGGTAACTAGGCCTGATATTTGACAATGTGAAGGTCAAGCGACTGTTGTTTTTCACACGTTTTATCAATATATCAGACAAATTAGTGTGATGAACTATTGATTGATGTTGTTATTACCGATTAAAGAGAGACGATCGTTAACAGTTTGTTTGTTTGAACTTTGATGTTTCTGATTGAACGTACTTTTTAATTTGAACACCGTGTTTAGTCCGTAATCAAGAGCATGTATGACCAAACATTTCAATTGATGGCCCCAGTGGTGAACAGTTTGATTTCAAGGCTGCCTTTAAGGTTAGGGCTGGTTTAAAGACACTCAGAATTCTTGTCTGAGACTGATGTTCTTGTATATATACTGTATGTAAATATGTTAATTTAATCATGTTTTAAATGGAACAGAAATGAAAAAATATGTGCTTTTTATACATCTTATGTTATTTCATAAATAATACATGTGCTATTGCTAAAGACATGAATGAAATAAAAGAGAAAAAGACCAATACATTTCGTTTAACTGTGTTTTTTATACCCTTGATCCGTTGATTATTTTTTTAATTGGCCTTCAAAGTTGGCTCGAATTTTGGCTCCAACTTTTTTTATTTTGGCTCCTTTTTTTTCAATTTGGCGATATTGTTGGCGAAAGAAAAGGAAAAATAGCCAGGGGAGGCCCTGAACATGGTCAATCGGCATCGCCATCATTGGTGTATGCCTGACGATGTACTGTACTCATAGGGACGGATTGCTCCAGCCTAGATCGCTGTTCAACGGTCATGGTAGATCTGTACATGAGCGGTCCTCTGCAAAAACTAACCTTCATGTTAAGAAAAGGATGGATGGAACGCACGCCGATGAAAGGATCCAAATTGGATACTGATTTACAGATGTATCTTGAAACATACTTTGATTAGTTGACGAAGATACAGATCGGACTGCATAGATTCGCTTGCTGAACTAGGTCTATGTTGGTTACACATGCCTTATGGTTTGTTTTCATACTGCTCACACATTTTTTACCTATATAATCCAGGGGCGTAGCTTGGCAATAATCAATGTGTAGGCCGTCTCGTGAGAAAATCAACATTGTGGACTCTGTGTAAAGTATCGACCTAGATCAGCCTAAGTATGCCAGGCGTACCCGGATATATACTGTTCGCCTCCTGTGGATTTTCTGTTTCAGGAATCACTACTCTATCTATCCCCCCTTAGACGGAATGTGTCGGCCGGATCAGTCTGCGCGGACAGCGCAGGCTGATCTGGTCGATACATTACGCAGATGTGTATCGCCGCAGCTGCATTTTGGGGCATTTTTAGAAAAAAGTGCCTAAAGGGAGCTACGCCCCTGCTCGCTATCTTGCCGTTTACCACATTACGCTTTCCTACGAATTGATGGATAAATTCGCTGCTACGAGCATGGTGTTAAGTAGATTTATAAATAAATTGAACGATGTGCTGGTATTGATGGACCTTCTGATATCTGATTGGTCGAATTAACCTAGCAATAATATGGTTTCATTACAAGGAACACCGAATCATGCCAACTCGCAGCTATTTCATAGGAGAGTGCAACCCGAAATATGCCAACTATCTACTTAAGCGACACGAAAAAGGTCAGTAAGTTCACTAGTTATATCCCCTGATTAAAGATGACGCATGTTTTTACATTTCTAGATTCCTGGTTGTACTAAAAGCCTGTTACTATAACATTCGGACAACCCAATATAGTATATGTGAATTATTTTTTATTGATATGACTTCTGCTTGAAAGTCAGAAACGTATAGATCATGTCAATTGACCTGCCACATGATGAATTTATAACGAGGTCAGTTTACTGTTATACATTACTTCGTAAACTGACATTGTTATGTTTTCATCTGGAGACAGTTCAATTTACGCAAACAATATCTTCATTGGTTGTACTCTAATATCATTTTCAGGATGAACAATCCGAATGGGCTCGGCGAATTCCGTATACGGTATGGAACCTAATTGAAATAATAATTGGCTCGGCGATCTAAGTCCGAAATCGTTAGAGATTGGTAGCTCGGCAATTTAAGTCATACCGAAATCACCGAGCTCGGTAGGAATGTTCAACAGTAATGTGAACGAGCTAAACGGAGAGGAAACAAGACCTATAATCGCTTCATGCGGCTCGGTTCCTTTTTAGTATATGGCTCGAAGAAGAACCTGCATATTGGCTGTTACTTTGCTGTTTGGTGTTTTACGCCGCTTTCAACATTATTTCACTTAAATCACGGGATTTCATTGTTTAATTACCAGTACCGCTGGTATATTTTTTGTTTTACTCGGGGGTTTACGCTGGTAACAACATTATTTCAGTGTTATCATGGCAACCTATTACTTATTCATGACTACTTGGATAAACAAACCAGTACAGTAGGATATGCAAGTTGCCTTGTCCACGGGCACTCCTCCGCGATGACCGCCGCGACTGGGGATCGAACCAAACACGTCCGGTTCCAAATCTCCGACGCAATCCACTCTGCCAAGGCGGATTCTCCGACTGATAGGTAAAACAGTAAAACACTACTCTATCTATCCCTCCTAAGACGGAATGTGTCGGCCGGATCAGTCTGCGCGGACAGCGCAGGCTGATCTGGTCGATACATTACGCAGATGTGTATCGCCGCAGCTGCATTTTGGGGCGTTTTTAGAAAAAAGTGCCTAAAGGGAGCTACGCCCCTGCTCGTTATGTTATCATCGCACACCAGGGCGCAAAGGAGAGCAGCCGCTGCTACCATTTATACAATCTTTTGTAACCTTGGCGTAATAGCTGTCAATACAAAACGACTTTTTGAACTGTTACCTTGAATACTAGCTGAAATTGCATTTAACCAACTTTAAAGGGATGCTATCTATCACTGAGATATAACGAAATGATAACCATTACTAATTGTTTTGATGTTTATCTTTGATATCAAGACTTAATATGACAATATGGACCGATAATAAAGATACGGGTGTATGGATGTTAGTAGTATAGTTTTGGCGGTTCAGCACAGTTGAACGAACTTTTACTTAGTTGATCTGCTTCCTCTTTTTTACAATTTATCATTAAAACCAAATAATAAATAAATTAAAAAAATATGGGCGTGCATCGAAATATTAATGGTAAACAAAGAAAAAGCGTGGCAAATGTAGTGGAGGATTTAGCGGGGGCCCCTAGCTCCCGTGCCCGACTCACCCCACCCCACGAAAGAAGTCACGTAAAATATACAGTGGCGGATTAACCGGGGGGGGGGGGGCGTATGGCCCGTACGTCGAACAATCCAACCTTCCAGCAGCCCCCAGGCCGTCAGCACCTGCAGTGCTTTTATTGTTTTTTTTCTTTAGACATCGTCGGAGTATAACTTTTATATTTTATATAAATATGATATTAAAACTGAATAAAAGCCTGAAATAGAACACTGAAATATGACTTCATGCAAAACGATTGTAACCACATCTTTTGACTATAGCGTCATTCGATTGGCCCAAATGTGTTTGAAGGTAACCAGTTGTCTTGGAGGAATGCTGAGAACCAGGAAACACTCGTTTGGTGAACTGGTCCCCGTGATATAACTGACATACCGATGGAAACGGCGTTAAACTCCATTCAATATATCAACCTAACTTTTATAAGCCATATGTGTGTCCGAGATAAACGTGAATGTCGTTATCTTATATAGAGTCTTCTTAACCCTCATATATATAGACGCTTTCTGATGCCTCTGCAGCATACAGCTTTTTGAAAACATAGTGATAAAAGAAGAAATTGCTCAAAACAAGTAATTTCTCCTTTTGCCACAATGTTTTCCACTATCCATTCAATTATAGAGATTTTCTATTTTTTAACAAAATATCTTCAAAGTCGTCTGCTGCAGTTTGTCGTATGAGGGAAAGGGTTAATCTTTGCATCATTTGAGCTTGTCCATGTGCAATTTCTTCTTTTGCCACAATGTTTTCCACTATTCATTAAATTATAGAGATTTTCTATTATTTTACAAAATATGTTCAAAGTCGTCTGCTGCAGATTTGTCGTATGAGGGAAAGGGTTAATCTTTGCATCATCTGAGCTTGTCCATGTGCAATTTCTTCTTTTGCCACAATGTTTTCCACTATCCATTAAATTATAGAGATTTTCTATTATTTTACAAAATATGTTCAAAGTCGTCTGCTGCAGATTTGTCGTATGAGGGAAAGGGTTAATCTTTGCATCATTTGAGCCTGTCCATGGGAAAATGTACACATTGACATTTCAGACAATGTACGTTCAGACCAGCCTGTTAAACCGCTCCGTACATAAGAATATAAAGATGTTAACAGGAACCTATAACAAGTTTATGTAAGTAAAATGTGAACAATGGAGTGTGCCCTTGGACGACAAGGCACATTTCCTTGTCTAGTACTGGTTTGTTAACCCAGGGATTGTGTATAAGCGAACTGTCGCCGTGATATGACTGTACTAATGTTGAAAACGGCGTAAAACCCCAATTAAACAAAACATATGGTCAGGTCAATAGTGTTGAATGAAAGACGGTGACTGGTGTTCAAATTTATTTCGTGTCTGTTTCTCAACTGAGAAAAGTGTCACTGACCAGTGCAAGAGAACGCAATGTCAAGTTCAAAGTCAATCGGAATATTTTCGCTTTTACTGCGCACGTGACATTTGTTTACAAACAATGGGCTGAGTTCAAGATATAGTTTATCTGAATATATCTATTATTAGTAATATATAATCCCATGTAGACACGTTGTGTAAATAAACTTTGAGCTGTGAACCTTCACATTTTACAAATAATGATATTTTATGCAAACATAAAAACTTTTATGTATTTGTTGCAAGTTACACCATGCAGCTATGCTAACCGCATATTACACCATAAAGAAGATACGACAGTTTCCAGATCCCCCAATTAGTTTAAACCAGTCATATTACTCCTGACCAATATGGGCCAATAGAAGTGCGGGGTCAAGCACATTGTATTCTCTACATGCTTTTGTTTTGAGGACATTTGGCATTTTTAATTAAATGCCCATTTTCTATTCTTATGTAGTATTTTCCATTTGGCATTTACAATTAAAATGCCCTTTTTCATTCAACCTATTCTTGTGGTTTTTGTACTTACGTCATACTAGTCCAACCGCTCCTGGGTCCTGTGTCACCTCCTTCTTTAACAGAAAGAAACAAAACATAAATATGTATAATACGTTTTTTTTTAAATCCATTCGTTTCAAATAAACAGATAAAATATTCATATTCAATTTTGTCAAAATTGGTCGAACAGTGAGAACGTTTTTATGTTTGCATAACATATCATTTATTTGTAAAATGTGAAGGTTCACAGCTCAAAGTTTATTTACAAAACGTGTCTACATGGGATTATATATCACATTGTAGATACATCATTTGGACCACGTGACTGTTCGTATGATCCAATCACACCACCGTATCATCGCTACAACACTTCTGATGAGACCATATATTATATAGCTAAGTTCACGATGAACCCGAGTTCCGACTATATTTATCCAGGTTTCTCAAACGGCAAGAGTTTTAACTCTAGTGACGTCATATGACCTTCTAACCTCGACTATTTGTATACCAAAATGGCGTAGGGTGGCAATTCTGGATGCTGGTGTCTAACTAATCCTAAAATGCGAACTTCAGTGATGTATTTATTTGTAAGGCGGATAAATGAGAATTTGTTTAATTGGGCACTTGCAAATAATTGCGCTCCCTAATTTAGACAACAGGAAACAAGCGGCTTCCATTTTGAATTTGGACTCCAGAGAGTAGAGATGTGCGTTCATGAGAACCAAGCGTATGCGCATGCACCATCGATGCACGTGCCTCTTACCACTCTCCTTGAACTTAGCCTATCGACCTTGTCGATTTTCTAATGCAGTCGTCCGAATGATGCATTCACGTGTCCACAGTTTAATCAATGTTCACAGTGCAACGTTATGTCGATCGTATTAATGTTACTGCTTAAACTATTTCTTCTTAAGGTAGAGCGTTTCTAAATAGATCGGCGAATTTCGTATGAGTTCGTGAGAGATTGGTATTTTTCGTAGGTGTGTCGAACATTACCAATTAATTACGCCTGAGGACGTTAGATATCGGTATTTTTCGTCGGCATGTCGACAAATCTCTTACTCGTCCTTCGGATGGAAATGTACACTTTATACTTACTGTATACCGACCTTGTACGGAAATCAACGAACCCCTTTGGTGTGGTCAACTTTTAAGAATTAACTTAATGAATTCTAGAAGAAAATATAATTGATTGATTGGGTTTAAAGCCGTTTCAACACTTTTTGGTCATATCACGGCTGCCATATTGCCAACGATGTGTTTACTGGCTTTCTCAAACCAAATCTCCATCTAACAGTCTTTCCAAGAAAGTGCCTTTTCACATATCCAGTTAGCCAAGAAATGTATGATACCACATTTGGCTGCGCGAAACGAAATAATGGGAATCTTTTCCCACATCTATACACATATTGACGCATCTACAGCAGACGGGTTTTGAAATCATTTGACAAAATACCTAATACACAACCGTTCCAGTTGCCGCAATATTTTCAAAGTATTCTAATGTAAGGGTTCACATACCAAGAGCCGAGTACCGGTAGCTCAGTCGGTAACGACGCGGGCTGTCAATCCAGGGGTTGTTAGTTCGAATCCCAGCTCGGCCAACATTCTTTACGACGTTTGACAAACGTCACTGTGACAAGCGTGATTCTTATTTCACCAATGGCTAACAGTCTATGTGGAAAGGAACCAGTTGCTTGGAAAAAAATGTGTGGAGTACTGGAGTTAGAGAGCCATGGAACACATGAGTAGGTGAACTGGCCTCCGTGATATGACTGAACAATTATTGAAAACGGCGTTTAACCCCAATCAATAAATCCAGCAAGCAATCGCATACCACCTATGCTAAATTAATTCACATCTTTAAGTATAAGTATAGACAAGGATCATTTTGTCAAGTATAGTTTTAACTCCAATACGGAAAGTTTTTTTTTTAGACAATATTCGTTTTATAAAACGATTCGTGACTTATTGCATCAGTATTTTGTGTAGTGAATTGTAATTTTCCCGTGGAAGTCACCGTCGGAGAATCCTTGACTCTTATTAGATAACAGGTTACCGCTTCAGGCTTAATCCTTTCCCCCATACGACAATTCTGCAGCAGACGACTTTGAACGTATTTTGTCAATAAATAGAAAATCTCCATTATTGAATGGATAACCTATGGCAACAAGTGGAAAACATTGTCACAAAAGGAGAAATTGCACGTTTTGTGCAATTTCTTCTTTTGTCACTATGTTTTCAAAAGGTCGTCCGCTGCTGAGGCGTCAGAAAGCGTCTATATGAGGGAAAGGGTTAAGGTGCGATCAGTAGATGATAACAGGCACCGTTATGGACGAACACCAACTTCGATCCTGGGTAACTACGTCGGTTTTCATGGAAAATTACTCTCAAAACATGTTTATGTTTCATTGTCTATTGAGGTCAGACTATGCAAACCCTTATGAGTCAGTCCTTCTATGGTAAAGAAGATA
>JASEVX010000011.1:30732298-30767298 GCA_031761405.1 Serripes groenlandicus
GTGTAAAGTGAAAATTCGGGTGATTGCGTTCATATGGTTTGATTAATTGATTGATTGATTGATTGGGGTTTAACGCCATTTAAAAAAAAATCAGTCAAATCACGGCGGCCCAAGTTCACCAACTTATATATTTCCTGGTTTTCTCACACTAGTACTCGACACATTATTATTTCGAAGCAACTGGCTGCTCTTCTACATAGACTGTTAGCCCATTGGTAAAATACGAATGGCGCTTGTCACAGTTACATCTGTCTAATGGCAGAAGGAATGTTGGCCGAGCTGGGATTCGAACACAAAACCCCATGGATTGACAACCCGCGTCGCGACCGATTGAGCTACCGGGGCTCGGCAGTATAATCAGAATCTTCACTGTTTGCCTATATATTATATCGAGGGATTGGCGTGAGACGGTTGTAACTAAAAACTTATTTTGAAAACCCTGGTTTAGGGGCAATATTTATCCCTTTGTAAACAATGCAAATTTAGGTGCCATTGCTCAGAACAATGGCACCTAAATTTCCATTGTTTACCAAGAAAAATGATTTAACACTTATAAAGAGTTTATGGCAAGTTGATTAACCTTGATAAAAAAATACCAATTTGAGTTACAACCGTTTCACGCCAAGCCCTCGATATGGACTTATATACACCTTTCGAGAAAAACAAATAGTGTAACTCCACTAGTTGTTAGCCCCTATAATAATAAATGCTTCCAAATGTGAAAGTTATTAACCCTTTCCAAAATACAACAATTATGTTGCATTCAACATTGGAAACATCTTGACAACAAATGGAAAAGATCTATAAACTAGCTTGTATAATTTCTGAAAAGAGTTGAAAACATTGTGGCAAAAGAAGCAATTGCTCATTATAAGCAATTCATCATTTAGCCACCATCTTTTCAAAAGATGCCTGCTGCAGATGCGTCAGAAAGCGTCTGTATTTGGGAAAGTGTTTAGACCCCAAATCGCCCCACGCGGCTAATATAACATGTGTATGGGTCGTGTACATGTATAGTTAGCGGAATAAAACAAACTATTAGAACTATAGTTGACTCGCGATATCTCGAACTCGAGTCGATAGGGACCAATTCACTTTGAGTTATCGACGTGATCCCTCAATGCATGCTTAACTCATTTATGGATGTTTAGCTTCGTCATTCATTTGATTGTATATGTTTATTCTGAATTGCAAATAAGTGATAGAATTATATCAATAAAAACAGCACGATAGCAGTTCTGATATGTCTCGTATGATGCATCAACATACGTCTGGGTGTGGGGAATTGTAAGTTATCATATCGGTCCTCTTTCAGGAGCTGCAATTGTGTACGAAAATGGGAATCAAGCGGCATCCACGAAGCGTTTTGACATATCAGCCGAGGATTTTAGGGTAGGTTAAACTCTTGAATACATGGATATGCATATTACAACATGTTTTCCCAATTTCGCAAAACAATTGTTCTATCCTAAATAAACTGATATAAACTTTCTCGTTCTAATCTACGAGTTTTCCATTTTATAATTGAATATTACTTTACAAGAGAGGCAACTGTAGAATAGTAGCTTGATATAATTCGTCATAGTTATCTCCCTTTTTACTCGATGCTATTAATGATACATTTACAATAACTGATATTGACGAAAGATGAATGGACATTTCATTATTCGCTCAGCCCCATCTTTCCTGTTCGCATGCAAGTGATACGGTTACCCAGAATGTTTTTTAGGAGCACGTATATTACCACTAAATGCTATAAAACAAATTCCATACATTTATGAGGTCATGAATGTCTATTTTGTGTGAAGGGATATCAAATTCATAATCAATTGTTCTATTTCAGAATCTATACCGAACATACATGAACCCGGCATTAGACAGAGTAGCGTTTCGAGACGTCACGTACTGCGTGAAAAGCCGAGATCCAGACCAGCTCGTTTGTTTTAACGGAAACAAGTACGTCATTGTGAACAGAACTAAAAAAACATTTATCATAACTCACTGTGTATCCAAAAATAAGAGCGTACAGGTTGCAGCTTGGATCAACAGCGTCGCGAACAAATTGAAAGAGAGACAGTCTTGACATTCATTGATGATCAGGCGAAATCGGCATTTTGTGAAAAAAAAAGCCAAAGAGAAAGTTAACCATGACTCTGGGCAATTACAGGGGTTACATGAGTTAATCTATGCCAAGATGCAGGCGTGGTTTGACGCATTTGCAGCATAGTGAGGAATTCATCCTTATGCCACAGTTATGTTTCAACTCTATTGAATAATTTAACTCTAACTTAGTTGCACTTGATTGCTAAGATGTCACCACAAGCACCAGCTGCTGATTTCTTGTAAGTGGGACAGGTTGAATCATGTGACAAAACAACATTGGCTTTTCAATACGTCGACCAATCAGATTGTCAGTATCAGACGGCACACACACGACGGCGGCCTATTCCATTCGGCACTTCTCAACCGATTCCGGTACCTTACATCTTATAGGTAGTCTGCCGAGATGTTCCGAATGGGCCTATTCAATACGTCGACCAATTAGATTGGCCGTAACAGACGGTACACAAAATATAGGGTCATTGACACAACTCTTGAGACTTTTTATTTACGGGAAACGGCGTCAATTGTTTGAGTAGAGTATATGAGGTGTAACGGCTGAATTGTTTGATAGCTTTCATAAATAGATCTGACAATCATATTGTACATATTTCTAGATTATTGCATATGACATAGGTCATAATGTTGTGCATATTATATATGGCGGATATTTCATGAGTGTTTATTTATTATCACTTTTAATAAACGAGTTTAATAAGATGATATACCGCGAGCCTTGGTGAACGTCATACTCAGTTTAGTTTTTTAATATGATAATGAATAAACACGAATGAGATATTCTATTTATCACATAAAGAGATTTATGAGGCATTTTACAAAAAATGTAAATGAAATTTGACTTGAAGACTTGAAGCCAAACTAGTCGTGTTATGTGATATTTATGTAATGGGATTTTGACACTCCCAGAGAGGGATTTATGTGATAAAGAATACTATTGTTTCTTTCATTGTAAGGTCGAGATATCTATTCACTTGCTTACACCGGGGACCATATATTAATATGTAAATAAACCGGTTCCCTGCAAACACCAAAAGTGCTGATTATATGCATAACATTTTGTATTGACGCGGTATTTCATTTAAACAAGCAATTGTTTTGTTTATTTCATGTTTTTACTTAATTAAAACTCTTTGTTTCAAACAATGAATGTATCAGGAGTTATCGATCGTTATATGTCAGGAGTTATCGACTGTTATCAGGAGTTACGATCATTAAATATATCTGGAGTTATCGATCGTTATCTGTCAGGAGTTATCGACTGTTATCAGGAGTTATCGATCATTAACTATATCTGGAGTTATCGATCGTTATCTGTCAGGAGTTATCGATCGTCATCTACCTGGAGTTATAGATCGTTATCTGTCAGTTATCGATCGTTATTTGTCAGGAGTTATCGACTGTTATCAGGAGTTATCGATCGTTATTTGTCTGGAGTTATCGATCGTTATTTGTCAGGAGTTATCGACCGTTATAATTGCACTGGAAACCCCGACGTGTATCATGTGTTCGATGATCACTGTCTCGATTAGATCACGTCGTTTCCTGGGTATGCTACCAGTACTACTGGTCCATTTCTCTTGACGCTAGCCAGTCAGTCAGACGTAATGCTAACCCCACAACCCTGGACGCCAAGGAGGGCAGCCATTACTACCATTTTTAAAGTCTTTGATATGATCCTGCCGGGTATCGAACACGCGACGTCACGCACCCGAGCCAGACGCTCTACCACTACACAGACGAGGCGGTCTACTGTCTCGAATATAGAGACAATTATAATAAACATAATAAATAAGAGCGCTCGCCTGTTTTTCGAAAAAGGCCCATTTCTAAATTATTAAAGCCAGAGTCATGTGACTTGGCATAGACATGCTTATTCATCCTAGGACAATAAGTACCACGTTTTATTTGCAAATGTTGAATGTTTTTGAGTTATGAGGTAAGGTTAAAGTTGTTTTGTGACGAAGTAGACATACAGACGCAAATTGTATCTTTTCATCGAAAAACAGCCGAGCTAAAAATCATTCTAAACTTGTATCGTCGTTTGTCATCCTCGGTAACCACGCTATTCTTACTAATATTGTTTGTACAATAGCCTTGTCGTTTATATGTCGCAAGTGAATATATTGATCGGTCTTAGACAAACTTCGATTTTGAATTTGGGAGGTCTGATAGTCTTTATGTCTGATTTTGCGTGTCGTTTATCCCATATATTGTACTTGCAGAAAGCGGATGTTATCACAATTAAACATTTACTATGACTATGCTTTATTGATAAGAGTTAAACACCGTTTTCAGAGATATTTCAGTTATACGACGGTGGACAGCTCAACAAATGAGTATTTCTTATCAGCCCGCCTTTTAACCCTTTCCCTCATACGACAATTTTGCAGCAGACGACTTTAAACATATTTTGTCAGAAAAATGGAAAATCTCTATAATTGAATAGATAACCTATGACTCAAAGTGAAAAACATTGTGGCAAAAGGAGAAATTGCTCGTTTTGAGCAATTTCTTCTTTTGTCACTATGTTTTCAAAAACCAGTAATACAGATTCATTTATCCAGACATCAGCGAGTCTGTCAGCGAGTCTGTCAGCGAGTCTGTCAGCGAGTCTGTCAGCGAGTTTGTCAACGAGTGAGTCTGTCAGCGAGTGAGTCTGTCAGCGAGTCTGTCGTTATGCATACCCAACACACATGAGCGCCAAGAAGGAACATTGGCATTAATATCATTGTTAAAATCTTTCACATGAGCCGGTTTGGGGATTAAACCCGCAACCTCCTGCTCCCGGGGCGGACGCTCTTCCACTATAACACCGTGACGATATTCTATTCGGCGTTTTTTTCGAAATGTGTTTTAAGTTAATCGTTCTGCGATTTGTCTGCACCGATCGAATGATGCACATCTTTCAGACATGTGCGTCTGATGCCCGATGTATACATGCGTCTAGGATACGGGGCGCAAGAGTAAATGAAACACTGTTAAAATATCACTTGGTCATGGTAAAGGACAGTTGTTTCCCTTGTACGTTCGCACACCCCTGGTTCGTTTCCCGGCCTGGTCATACCAAAGTCCTTAAACATGGTAGTAATTGCTGCCCTCCTTGGCGCTCAGGGTTGCGGGGTTAGCATTACGACTGTCTGAATGGTGTCAGAATAAATGGACCAGTAGTACTGGTAACTTACCAAGGAAACGTCGTGATATACCTTAAATATTGTTGAAAGCGGCGTTAAACACCAAACTATCAATCATGCAACCCCTACATTAAGTTATGTGTGTGAACGGTGTTCTACACCGTTTTCAACTTTATTTCAGTTATATCTGGGCATTTTACTGAGAATGTTAACAGTTCTATCGGTCGTATTTAATTCAACTCTTTCAGCGCCAAAGGCAATATTGAACATTTCGCAAACAATGCAGATGCAGGTGAGTCAGCTCGTAACGAGCTGTCTCACCTGAAATCTGCATTGTTTGGCTGTGAGTTAGAAATATATTTCAAAAATCCTATAACATGAAAATAGAGTCGTCCGAGTTTGAACATGGAAGAGTCTACTTTAAACAATTTGGCGCTGAAAGGGTTAACACCAACGCATCACTCGTGATGATGTTCCCACAAACCTTCTATAACAACGATTTCTTGGACCCGATCATCTTCTTACACGCGTATAATGTGTCTTCTTGTCGATATTTTTAGTATTTAAAGGAGTGTACATGTATACATAATTTCGGTATTGAATGAGAATTAAGGCAGATAGAAAGATAGATTTATTCAAAATACAGTGCTCAATTTACATTTTGATATAAACATTCGAACATACATAGGTTAAAACGATATACATGAATACATGAAGCCATATGAATCAAACTTATATGTGACGGATAACACAAAACAGTTTGAGCAGAAACTTGTTTTACCATTTTTCGATAAAGTATTGTGTGACCAAAGAAAGAAAGTCTATCCACGACTGTAAGTGAGCCGTTCCAGGAGAAAACCAACAGTATGTACTCTGCGTAATGTATCGACCCAGATCAGCCTGCGCAGTCCGGGTAGGCTAATCCGGGCCGATACATTCCGTCTCATGGGGATAGAGAAATAGAGTAATGATTCCTAAATTTAAAAACCCATAGGAGGCGAAAAGTGTCTGTCCGGGTTAGCCTGCGCGGCATGCTTAGGCTGATCCGGGTCGATACTTTACGCAAAGACCACATTGTTGGTTGCTCGTGGGACGGCTCAAGTTATCATACATAGTAAGGTTATCAAAGACAAATATTTAACTATTTAAAATATTCTTAAAACATTAACTTAAATTTTAAGAAGATATACTCATAGCATCCGGCAGGGTATTGTTTGTATTGCAATGTTTATATCGAATGTTAATAGCATTCCATTCTTATGTGTACCCTTCATCATAATCTTAGTCATCAATATATCTCGAAAAAGATTTTCATTTTTTCTGATTTATATAGAAATATACATGTAAGTATTACAATTGAAATACAATGAAAACATTGTTTTATGTGTTTCTTAATTTTGAAGGGGCCAGATAGTCATGGGTAAATAAATAGTTTAAAACAGGTAGATACATGTGTTATCATTCAATGCACGATCATATAACATCCTAATTGAAATCAAATGAAAAAAATAATATGAATAAAATACTTCCATCGACGAGAGTTGAACCGTGAACTGTTGGATTGAGAGGCCGTCGTCTAAACCACTACGACACGAACACACTGATTTATTTAAGTTGTTCGCAAGTATTAATAACTCATATTTTGCTATAATTTAATGATAATCCTACCTGTCCACCCCCATACGACCCGATAATGAAAAAGAAAGCGAATTGTATCTATACCACGCACGTTACTGGAATCGAGGCTTACATGCCTCGTGGTGATGACCAGAATGAGTCATCCCGCGAGAAAATCAACAATATGGCCTCTGCGTAATGTATCGACCCAGATCGGCCTGCGCAGTCCGCGCAGACTGATCCGGGCCGACACATTCCGTCTCAGGGGGATAGAGGTATTGAGTAATGATTCCTGAAATAAATAATCCTCAGGAGGTGAAAAGTATCATCTCGGGTAGGCCTGCGCGGCATGCTTAGGCTGATCCGACTCGATACTTTACGTAGAGTCCACACTGTTGGATTTTCGCGCGGGACGGCTCAAATGAAATTCACGTTTTGTGCATTCTGGGGGTTCTTGAATTAGTCTTTAATTTTTTTTTACCTTTAAATAGCCAAAAGAACAACTACTTTTTTAAGGGACAACTTCACATTTACGGGTCACACTTTTTGAACATCATGGACAACTTCAACTATTACTGTAAATGTTAATTAACCAACATATTATCTTTTGATTCTTTCTACTTAAATGCTATCGTTGTATAGATAATTCATTTGAAGAGAAGTCAAAAGTGTAGAAAAATCAGCTTACCTGGGTTTGTTTACCAGGTAAGTAGAGGTCAAATATCGCCATAAACTATATTAAGAAATCTTCAGAAATTGCGGATAATTAAGAGGCGTTCTAGAAAATCAAACCTTTAGGCATTTGCGACCATTAAAGCACCATAACAGCCTGGTTCTGCACTGTTCGCTTATTGGTCCTAGACTATTGAACGTTACTCCTGTTAACAATTTCCCTCATACGACAATTCTGCAGCAGACGACTTTGAACATATTTTGTCAAACAATAGAAAATCTCTATAATTGAATGGATAACCTATGACTAAAAGTGGGAAACATTGTGGCAAAAGGAGAAATTGCACGTTTTGTGCAATTTCTTCTTTTGTCCCTATGTTTACCAAATAGCCGTCTGCTCAAAAGGCGTCAGAAAGGGTCTATATGAGGGAAAGGGTTAAGCAGTTTCTATTTCGGTCGATATCATGAATGCGCAGGTAAGTATTTTTCCAATCTGACTAAAGTACACGATCTGACCAAATGTAACCTATGCGTAGCGTTAATAGGAGATGATTTTAATGAGATTGAGTATTTTTCCACACATGTGATTCTTACGGATGCTTGGTTTTGATGAAACACCGGTATATGTTGCCGTTGAAGGTCAAATTACGCCATCATTACATCCGCTGACTTGCTGATCTATTAGTAGTATAGTCCCTAAAAAACCTTTGTTTGTGCAGAAATGAGTGTTTACCATCACCAGAATGTATTGAATATATCACATTGAGTTTAAATGCATTGTGAATGTGTATAGGATGCACTGGAAATGATTGATTTGATCACTTTTATTATTTTGACCTTGTTTGAAAGTGAAAGTAGAGAATGCTAAACACCGGTTTTTTCCGGGCCCGATTTGGACCAAAATGATGGTTACCATTTTCTCCTGGTGAGTTCTTTCTTGCATAATGCATGACCCCACATTTTCTTTGGATTGTTTTAAAGTTATGAGGTAACTCTTTTCAATGATATATGGTGTTCTACATGAGAAACGCTTAGAGTGACAATTGAGGACTGCAACTGGTCGATTAACATGGAAACAAAGAAGGATTCTTTTTGGTGTATTGTAACCTTCAACAAGAAACACATGTGATACTTACGGATGCTTGGTTTTAAATGAAACACCGGTCATATGTTCCCGACGAACACATGTGATACTTACGGATGTTTGGTTTTAAATAAAACACCGGTCATATGTTCCCGACGAACACATGTGATACTCACGGATGCTTGGTGTTAAGGTAGTAGAAGCCTAATGAAAACCTCCACTTGAAACTCTTCAATTTTAATGCTTTAGCCTATGTTGTTAAGCACAGGACTCCCATCTTGTGAGGGTTTCAAGGTAGTGGTTCGAATCCCTCCAGAAGCACTACTATTTTCTTTCTTTTTTTCTTCTTTGTTTTCATTAGCTAACACTTTTTACAGAAGTTTATATTGTACTTTCATTACAAAGTAATTAAATACATTAATTTTCTATACATAAATATTAGCTTCTTTGAAGATTTTATTACTTGCAGTCACGGCTGAAACAGGTGGTTGGGAATTTCAAACTCTATTTTTTTTTAAAATGAGAAATGTTTGGCATAATGTTCCCAATTAATAAAGAAAAGCTCATGAGTATTTCTAGAACTTGTTGATTTTGCTTTTAAACGTCGATGTTCCAATTATATGCGGTCAAAACTTAAACAGTATGTTAAAATTGTAATACCATATGGCTATTTCAGTACAGTTTGATTATATTTGTTGGTGATGTGATCAATAATGTATTATTTCTGAAAGCAAATATATTTCTTCTTACTTTGATACCAAATTATTACCAAAATGTTGAAAAATAAATGAAATAAAGGATTTTTCTTGACTCTCGAGTGATGTCGTTTTTATCGAAAATTCTGAAAGGGGGGTAGGGTAATTTAAATTAAAATAAAATTGATCTTAGACGGTAAATTTCTTTTAAATTTTGTATTTGAATCCAGTAAATGGTACACATTAAGAAATTATCAAGCTGATCATAGTTTGAAATGATGCCCATTAGGCTCCTACTATCTTAAATGAAATACCGGTCATATGTTCCCGACGAAACGTCATGCTTTGCAGAATATAATCAGTTTTACCACTATTATAAGTACTCTTAGCATCTTCTTTATGGACCAGAATCGTGAGACAGTCCTTTTTCTTTTAACCCTTTCCCACATACAGCAAATCTGCAGCAGACGACTTTGAAAACATACCCCAAACGTTAGAGAAACATTCTTTAAATGAATGTATAATTAAAACATATAGTTGAAAACATTTTGGCAAATGGAGAAATTTCTCATATTGAGCAATTTCTCCATTTGCCAGAATGTTTTCATCGCTGCAGATGCGTCAATATGCGTCTACAAGTTGGAAAGGGTTAAGTAAACGTGTGTCCTGATTTGGTTCCCCCGATGTGAATTGTTGAACACTGTGCTAACATTTCTACAAATCACAAACGAGTTCGCTTAACTTATCAATGTTATCTTACAAACAAAAATTACACAGCAGATAAACACATGGTAAATCTCTTTGAATGAAATTAATATCTCGTACATAATAAGGTTTTTAAAAAAAATACACAGCAGATAAACACATGGTAAGTCTCTTTGAATGAAATTAATATCTCGTAAATAATAAAGTTTAAACAAAAATACACAGTAGATAAACACATGGTAAATCTCTTTGAATGAAATTAATATCTCGTACATAATAAAGTTTAAACAAAAATATACAGCAGATAAACACATGATAAATCTCTTTGAATGAAATTAATATCTCGTACATAATTAAGTTTAAACAAAAATACACAGCAGATAAACACATGGTAAATCTCTTTGAATGAAATCAATATCTCGTACATAATAAAGTTTAAACAAAAATATACAGCAGATAAACACATGGTAAATCTCTTTGAATGAAATCAATATCTCGTACATAATACAGTTTAAACAAAAATACACAGCAGATCAACACATGGTAAATCTCTTTGAATAAAATTAATATCTCGTACATAATAAAGTTTAAACAACAATACACAGCAGATAAACACATGGTAAATCTCTTTGAATGAAATACATATCTCGTACATAATAAAGTTTAAACAAACATACACAGCAGATAAAAACACATGGTAAATCTCTTTGAATGAAATCAATATCTCGTACATAATAAAGTTTAAACAAAAATACACAGCAGATAAACACATGGTAAATCTCTTTGAATGAAATGAATATCTCGTAAATAATAAAGTTTAAACAAAAATACACAACAGATAAACACATGGTAAATCTCTTTGAATGAAATTAATATCTCGTACATAATAAAGTTTAAACAAAAATACACAGCAGATAAACACATGGTAAATCTCTTTGAATGAAATACATATCTCGTAAATAATAAAGTTTAAACAAAAATACACAGTAGATAAACACATGGTAAATCTCTTTGAATGAAATCAATATCTCGTACATAATTAAGTTTAAACAAAAATATACAGCAGATAAACACATGGAAAATCTCTTTGAATGAAATCAATATCTCGTACATAATTAAGTTTAAACAAAAATACACAACAGATAAACACATGGAAAATCTCTTTGAATGAAATTAATATCTCGTACATAATAAAGTTTAAACAAAAATACACAGTAGATAAACACATGGTAAATCTCTTTGAATGAAATCAATATCTCGTACATAATAAAGTTTAAACAAAAATATACAGCAGATAAACACATGGTAAATCTCTTTGAATGAAATTAATATCTCGTACATAATAAAGTTTAAACAAAATACCAAAAGAAGACCTGTAATTTTATTCGTTTTGCATACAAATGCGCCTGCTGCAGATACGTTAAATATGTTTGTTTGTGGGAAAGAGTTATGTGTTTTGTGTTTCAGTGCATAGACTCAAATCCGGAATGTCTTCTCGCTCGAGACAAATACTCGTGTCAATACGTCACTAAGTCAAACCTTTCTCTAGAACCAACACGATCCTTGGACTTGTTCAGAATACCCTAACACACCACTCACTCGGACATGCGATAGCCGAATCAACCAATCAAATTACAGCTCTTCATTGGCACTTCCCGAGTGCTCCATGTTATTAGGGTATTCTGAATACACACCTTTCTCGAAATCTATGTTTTAACAATCACTGAACCGACAGAGCAAGGCCGAACGAAAATCGAATTTAGAAAGTGTTCGGATTAATGACAATTGCGATCATTTATTGCTTCTGTAGTCAGATTTCAGCAGTTTAAGGTAATACGGAGGGATGCATGTACGCTTCGTTGGCGAAAACGATAAACCCTGGTGTGTTTAATGCGCGCATAATCATCTGAAACTTTATTTGTTGCAAAGGTCTGAAGTTTGTTTACGAATTTTATATCGTTACAGCAGTCTTAATTGTTATGATAAACAGTCTACAAAAACTGTGGATAAAATTTTACAAGAAATGGCTCGATTTGTATTCCACTGAATGCTTCTTTTATTATGATTTACTTCGTTCTTGATATATAGTGCGTCGTTTGATCAGACTTAGCAAAGATACGGCGACATCACAGAATGTCTTACAACTGGACATTTATACAACACAATATACACGGTTACTCTTACTACCGGAGCAACTGTAAATACCAGTTTTGAATGGCCTGCTGGTACAGGTAGGTATTTTCTTTTGTAAAACGAACCCTAATCTGACGTTGGACAGCCATGCACACGTACATATCCAGTAACCTCGTGATCTCGATTGCAGCAGGTCGGCTGGTGACGCAACAGTGGTCCGTCTCTTCAAGCATGTATTAACAGCACCATTGTATGTCCCAGCGGGATTGTAAGCTATGTATACTGAAAACAGAATGTTTTTAACACTCAACCCGTTGTATGCGATTTTGTACACCATTTGTGTCCCTGTTATGCAATACTTTTAACAATTGCGTCAAATTTGACCAATATAAGCATGCACGTTCGTACACGTTACTATTAAGCCTCCCATAGTAAAATGTAATTGGTCTGAGCTATTGTGAAAACTGACCGTCCGTATGTCTGTCTGTTCAAGCTTTCTGGATTGGTAAGAATCACATTCCGCTATCACGAATACGCAATGATAGGTAAATTTTGCATACTTCGATATTGTCCCATTCACTTTGCATTGAATGAGTGGTTATAATCTTTCGATCATGACCGGATCCAAGGAGTGATCATGACCGGATTAAAGGAGTGATCATGACCGGAGTCAAGGAGTGATCATGATCGGATTCAAGGAGTTATCATGCCCGGAGTTAAGGAGTGATCATGACTGGAGTCAAGGAGTGATCATGACCGGAGTCAAGGAGGTATCATGACCGGAGTCAAGGAGTGATCATGATCGGATTCAAGGAGTTATCATGACCGGAGTCAAGGAGTGATCATGATCGGATTCAATAAGTTATCATGACCGGAGTTAAGGAGTGATCATGACTGGAGTCAAGGAGTGATCATGACCGGAGTCAAGGAGGTATCATGACCGGAGTCAATGAGTGATCATGACCGGAGTGTCAATGAGTGATCATGACCGGAGTCAATGAGTGATCATGACCGGAGTCAATGAGTGATCATGACCGGAGTCAAGGAGTGATCATGACCGGAGTCAATGAGTGATCATGACCGGAGTCAAGGAGTGATCATGACCGGAGTCAAGGGGTGATCATGACCGGAGTCAAGCCTTGGTACCGAGGATGAATCTTATCAATTAAATTGTAAACTTGTCTTACCAATATTACGGTTCGGAAAGCGTTTTTGGGACTTTTTCTGTCATGACTGATTTTCAATGAATGTGGAGGAGAGAGAGAAATCGAACACTACAATTGCATTTTGCCTAAATGTAAACAAAGCAGAATAACAAATATGTTCTTGATGAAACGAAATCGACGATTGTTTATTTTTCGAATCGAATGACGCAAACAATAATGTACCGATTCATTAAAACATTTCGAGCACTGGCTTATTTATATTCATGAGTTACTTCGCAATCATAAATCAGACGCTCTAGGTTTATTATTTTTTTCCAGTAAAGACAAATCAAGCATTAAAAAAAACAATCTGTCAATCGCGTAAATCTTTATAAAAGATACATTTATAATATGAAAGTATTCAATAAAAAGTGTATTAACCCTGTACTGTGAACTCATCATTGGACTTCGTTCATCGGCGCACGTTGCCTTGCAAGTTCACTCAGCCAAAGAACTCAGTCCAACGATGAGTTGACAGTACAGGATCAATAACCTATATCATTTCATACACTTTCATATAAGCGCATCCACGGTACACAGGCTATTTATTACATACAAAAGGTGCCGTTCCACGAGAAAAACAGCATTATTGACTCTGCGTAAAGTATCGACCCGGATTTACCTAAGCATGCCGCGCGGGCTAATCTGGGCAGATAATGTTTGCTTACTGTGGATTTTCTGTTTCAGAAATATATTAATCTATAACTCTACCGGGTAGATATATTCTAATATTCGTTCCCATCCCTACTCTACCCCCCTGAGACGGAATGTGTCGGCCCGGATTAGTCTGCTCGGCTGATGTTATTTTAGACCAGTGTTGAACCAGATCAGTCTGGGTATTCCCGCAGGCTGGTCTGGCTCAGCACTGGTCGTCAATTTGCCATACAGACATTCTATGATCACATTGGGGCAGACGGTGAACAAACAAACATAGAGAAATTACAGAAATAGAGACTTTCGTCCGGTCATACGTTTGGTTGTACAGAGCCGTTACGACCACATTGAGTCTGGTGCTGACCAATCAAACATAGAGACACATTACTGAAATAGAGACTATCGTACGGTCATACGTTTGGTTGTACTGAGCCGTTACGACCACATTGAGTCTGGTGCTGACCAATCAAACATAGAGACACATTACTGAAATAGAGACTATCGTACGGTCATACGTTTGGTTGTACTGAGCCGTTACGATCACATTGAGTCTGGTGCTGACCAATCAAACATAGAGACACATTACTGAAATAGAGACTATCGTACGGTCATACGTTTGGTTGTACTGAGCCGTTACAACCACATTGAGTTTGGTGCTGACCAATCAAACATAGAGACACATTACTGAAATAAAGACTATCGTACGGTCATACGTTTGGTTGTACTGAGCCGTTACGACCACATTGAGTCTGGTGCTGACCAATCAAACATAGAGGCACATTACTGAAATAGAGACTATCGTACGGTCATACGTTTGGATGTACTGAGCCGTTACGACCACATTGAGTCTGGTGCTGACCAATCAAACATAGAGACACATTACTGAAATAGAGACTATCGTACGGTCATACGTTTGGTTGTACTGAGCCGTTACGACCACATTGAGTCTGGTGCTGACCAATCAAACATAGAGACACATTACTGAAATAGAGACTATCGTACGGTCATACGTTTGGTTGTACAGACACGTAACGACCATCTTGGAACAGATGTGACAAATCAACGATTGAGACAAATAACCGATATAAATACTATCGTACGGTAATACGTGTTGTTGTACAGGCACGTAACGACCATCTTGGAACAGATGTGACAAATCAAACATTGAGACAAATTACCGAAAAAGAGACTATCATATGGTCATAAAGTTTTCTGTACAGACAGGTTCAACCACCTTGGGGCTGGTGCTGACCAATCAAACATAGAGACAAATTATCGAAATTACTATCGTTCGGTCAAAAGTCTTTTTGGGAGACCGTGCGCTGTGATTTTAAAAGTCATACGAATACTGAATTGTTCGCCAATATTTCACTTTTCACAGATAGTTTTAACTTAATTCTGACGGACAGTGTGCATTTGAATCTCATTCTATATCCATCTACATGTATAGTTGTCATACATTTACGCTGGTTTTTCTGGAGCACGGTTCATAAATACGCCCCCCTGGGTTCGATTTCCGCGACAACGAAGTACGATTCGGAATTTCCCAATTCAGTTCACGTTAAGTATCCAATAATCAGACATAGGGTAATATAATACAAGTTTCACGAACTTGCTTTACATTCGATGTAAAACAAGCAAGTTTAAAATAAACTCATCGCTTTGTTCTGTGGTTCTTTTTCTTTCATATGAACCGTTCCACGAGAAAACCAACAACATGGACTCTGCGTAATGTATCGATCCAGATCAGCCTTCGCAGTCCGCGTAGGCTAACCCGGGCTGACACATTCCGTCTCAGGGGGGATAGAGTTATAGAATAATGATTCCTGAAACAGAAAATCCACAGGAGGCGCAAAGTGTCTATCCGGATTAGCCTGCGCGGCATGCTTATGCTGAACCGGGTCAATACTTTACGCAGAGTCCACAATGTGGGTTTTCTCGCGGAATGGCTCATATCTTTCAGCTGATATATCTTACTTAGCGATAATTATCTTACCTGTATAGAGAGCCTTTGACAGTGTAAACCAGCCTGGTTGTTCTTGTAGATAGTAAGTGTACTTGTTAGTTTGGTCTTTAGTAATGTTTGCAATTGATATACGACAGCGATTAGTATTGGCATTGAACGACAGTGTCCCGCATTTAGCCGTCGTGTCAGAATAGGCAATGCATGCAATTAAGCTGTGCGATCTTACTTGTTGGCCAAGCTGCCTCAGGGACCTGATCATGTATCCATCCCGCCGTAATGTATACCGCTGTAAGGGTACAGTTTCACCGTACACAGATAAAACATACAACAATACTAAGTAAAACACAAATTTTGAATGTGGGACACATGGTGTTCTCTTTAACAAATGATTTAATTCGAAAGAGTTTACTGCAACTTTTAACAAAAAATCAATTGCAATTGCGTCTTCCACTTTAAACAAAACATCAAATGCAATTGCGTCAATGTTCAACTAGCGTCTCAATTAGCTAAGGTATGAACTTACTTTGCATTAGCGACACATTAATAATTCAAAGGTGCTTATAATTCAAAGTGCTTATAGAAACTAAACCATGCCTCTCGAAGTAGAGTCTTATTTCCTCGCCGGTTTCATCTGTGTTCAACAACCTCCAAACTTGTGTGTGTTTTTGTTTTATTGGGGTTTCATGCCTTGTTCAACAAGCTCCGCATTGGTTTGTATGTTTGTTTTATTGGGGTTTCACGCTGTGTTCAACAAGCTCCGCATTGGTTTGTATGTTTGTTTTATTGAGGTTTCACGCTGTGTTCGACAAGCTCCATATTGGTTCGTGTTTTTGTTTTATTGAGGTTTCACGCTGTGTTCAACAAGCTCCGCATTGGTTTGTGTGTTTGTTTTATTGGGGTTTCATCTGTGTTCAACAAGCTCCGCATTTGTTTGTGTGGTTGTTTTATTGGGGTTTCATGCTTTGTACAACAAGCTCCACATTGGTGTGTGTGTTTGTTTTATTTGGGTTTCACGCTGTGTTCAACAGGCTCCGCATTGGTTTGTGTGTTTGTTTTATTGGGGTTTCACGCTGTGTTCAACAAGCTCCGCATTGTTTTGTGTGTTTGTTTTATTGGGGTTTGACACTGTGTTCAACAAGCTCCGCATTGGTTTGTGTGATTGTTTTATTGGGGTTTCACGCTGTGTTCAACAAGGTCCGCATTGGTTTGTGTGATTGTTTTATTGGGGTTTCACGCTTTGTTTGACAAGCTCCGCATTGGTTTGTGTGATTGTTTTATTTGGGTTTCACGCTGTGTTCAACACGCTCCGCATTGGTTTGTGTGTTTGTTTTATTGGGGTTTCACACTGTGTTCAACAAGCTCCGCATTGGTGTTTGTGTGTTTGTTTTATTTGGGTTTCACGCTGTGTTCAACAAGCTCCGCATTGGTTTGTGTGATTGTTTTATTGGGGTTTCACGTTGTGTTTAACAAGCTTCATATTGGTTCGTGTATTTGTTTTATTGGGGTTTCACGCTGTGTTCAACAAGCTCCGCATTGGTTTATGTTTTTGTTTAATTGGGTTTTAACGCATTATTTCAGTTATGGCACGGCGACAGTTCACTTATTTAAGCGTTCTGGGTAAAGAAGCCATTACTAGGCTTGAACATGTGCCTTGCACGACCATGACTTCCAAGAATGGGGATCGAATCCGGAACGCCTGGTTCCAAATCAAACCACTCGGCCACGGTAGTATCCTCGTCGCAATGGTAACGTTTTATTTGACTTCACATTAGACATTGGTTTGTGTGATTGTTTTATTTGGGTTTCACGCTGTGTTCAACACGCTCCGCATTGGTTTGTGTGTTTGCTTTATTGGGGTTTCACGCTGTGTTCAACAAGCTCCGTATTGGTGTTTGTGTGTTTGTTTTATTGGGGTTTCACGCTGTGTTCAACAAGCTCCGCATTGGTTTGTGTGATTGTTTTATTGGGGTTTCACGCTGTGTTTAACAAGCTTCATATTGGTTCGTGTATTTGTTTTATTGGGGTTTCACGCTGTGTTCAACAAGCTCCACATTGGTTTATGTTTTTGTTTAATTGGGTTTTAACGCATTATTTCAGTTATGGCAGTTCACTTATTTAAGCGTTCTGGGTAAAGAAGCCATTACTAGGCTTGAACATGTGCCTTGCACGACCATGACTTCCAAGAATGGGGATCGAATCCGGAACGCCTGGTTCCAAATCAAACCACTCGGCCACGGTAGTATCCTCGTCGCAATGGTAACGTTTTATTTGACTTCACATTAGAGACAAATTAATATTTCAAATGTTCAAGATTTGTTGTAGGAAAGGATTTTAGTAACGTTGGCGTACAACTAGTGGTGATGTACTTCTATACTTCATAAAATGCAGAGCTTTATATTGGGAGCGTTTTGCATGTTCTTAAATCCTTATTTGACCCTCTAACCCTATGTTGTGGGTACTCAAAAGAATCGTCTCTATGAGTATTAAGATATCAAACATTAATAAGATGAATGCATTTCAGAGGTCCAGATAAGGAGGGGTATTCAGCTTTTTTGCCCACACTGTTCTCTCTTATTATTGAAGCATACCCTATGTTGTGGGTACTCAAAAGAATCGTCTCTATGAAAGAGTTGAAAACATGGTGACAAAAGGAGAAATTGCTCGTTTTGAGCAACTTCTTCTTTTGTAAACATGGTTTCAAAAAGCCGTCTGCTGCAGAGGCGTCAGAAAGCGTCCAAATAAGGGAAAGGATTAACTCATACCTGATAAAATATAAATAATAAATGTGTATGCCACCTGCTATATTCAGGTAAAGAGATGTTAAGGTTTTGCCTCTTGGTAATAAACTATGCCTTTAGATATGTATCAACGACATCCATGAAGCCATAGGCTGCCCAGTTAAACTATTCGCAGATGCTATACCACTTTACTCGGTGACTTCTACAAAAGAAGATAAAGAAAATCGGCAGATATTTAAATTATGTGAGTTGGCTAACACAGGTTAGATGATATTTTACACAAAAATAACAAAACCATGCATCTTGGAAAAGACAAACAAATGGAAACGTTTTGAAGTACCCTGATAACAACCTACATAGCCTCTAAGAAGTTGATCACGAAAAAAGACTTTTCAAGATATAGACCCATAGTAAACTGTATTGTGAACATGTAATCAAACCAGATCTACATAAACTTACAAGCTGGATGACAAGATATAGAATATAAATATTATTTAAACGGGTCACTTGGGAGAAAAAGACACGGATCCAAATCGTGAAAATAGGAATGATTTGGATAAAATTGTCAAACGAACAATTGATTTATCAAAATTGACATCTGCAGAGAAAATACGCTTTGGAGAAAACCAGAAAAATCCAGGTCTGTTTGTAAATGTGAAGCCCCAATCTATTTCCAAAGAAGGGAGATACGAAAAAGTCAAAGATTTTGTCTTTTCAAAGTTCATGGATGAGCCAGTATAAATGGCTTACATATAGCCATATTTTGGATGGCGGTCTGTGTACTTGCTGCGTAGAGCTTGAAAAGTAATACCACAGTTGTAACAAGGCCATTCACCCATTCACCTCATAGAAAAAGGCCAACTCAAAACATGACTATCGAACGATCAAATCCATTCTTGAAAGGCCCACATCCTCCTTACCATACAACATAAACAAACATAACCAGGCAATCTATGACCGTAATTTCAAACTTTTGAGGACACTTGTTCAGACGATAGTACTCTGCGGCAAACAGAACATTTCACTCCGAGGACAACGTGATGATAATACAAGCGATGGGTCAAATAAAGGAAATTTCCTTGCAATTTAACAGCTTTTATCAGAGTACGACGAAGAGCTACAGAATGAGGACATACAGATTGTTGCCAAATATATCAGAGACAAAATAATAGATATCCTTAAGAAAGGCAAAGGTTTTTACTCTGATATTGCAGACGAAGTAACGGACAAATATACAAATAAGGAAATGTTGGTTATTTGTTTGAGATTTCTGGATACGGGCACAAACTCTGCAGTCATTAGGGAAGAGCTCTTTGACTTAATTCAGTTAAACAGAACCACAGGTGAAGCTATGGCAGAGAAGATAGTTGAAACGCTTCAAAGCAATGATATTGCAGTAGATACAACGCGTGGACAGGCTTATGGTGGGGCTGCGGCTATGTCATAGGAAAAAGGATTGTCAAGGACGAATTAAAAGATTGAACAAGTTGGCCATCTACACTCACTGTCGAAGTCATGTTCTCAATCTCAGTATAGCTTCTGCATGCAAATTACCTCTAGTGAAAAATATGATTGATGTAATTAACTCAGTGTTTCTTTTCTTCGATCAATCTCCGAAAAAAGAATAGTTTTTTTAGCATATCCTAGAGGTTGAAGACTCTGAATATGTGAAGACAAAATTAGTTTGAATCTGTAAAACCAGGTGGGTAGAGAGGCATGTGTGTTTTCACACATTTTATCATTCTACGGTTACATTGTCAAGTGCCTACAGCGTATGTTGAATCCGTTGGGTGAAAGCAGCAATGAAAATTGGTCATGGGATAGACAGTCAAAGATAACAGCTCAAGGATTGCTCACATCACTGACAAACTTCACGGTTTTGATTGCTTTTGTATGTGTAAGATATGTTCTTGACACAATAAAACCTCTGACAATGGCAGAGAGATCTTTTTCTGGGCTCAGGAGAATAAAGAATTACATGCGCAATACAATGCATGAGGAGAGATTAACTGGGCTGGCTTTGATGCATTTACATCATTCGATGGATATTGAACTTGATGATATTGTCCAGAGTTTTATTAAGACAAGCAATAGAAAGCTTTTACAGTCGAGCGTAGTCTTTTTATCTGAGTGTGCTGAATGAGAATTAATGACCCACAAATATAGCCAATAAGAATAAAGATGTTTCTTAACTTGAAGACACCCTAGTGGTTAAAAATCGATTTTAAAATAGACAAACTATAAGTATGAAAAAAGAAAATATATATAAAAAATAAAGCAATGATAAAAAAGACGGTTCTAGAAGTGGACTTCGCGCGGTTAGAACTGAAACGTTTCAAAATAAAACGGCTAACATCCACATCAATACTGGATCCGCCCCTGGATTCGATAGGTATATCAACACTAAGGTCAATATAGCAAACAATAATATAGGCAACTCGTGAAAACGTCCACATACACGGATGTACAAGACCATGGTCAGAACGCATTTGAAATTTGCATCTGTCATTTGGTGAATTTGCAGGCAATGAGTAGTTAATATTTTTAAAATGGCGAATCTATTAGCTACAAGTGTTTTTTATCTGACTGTTAAGGGAAACCTTGAATCGGTTGTATCACTTAACTGAGCCCGCTAAGTAATACGTTACCAAAACACCAACAGCTCCCTCGAAAATTAAAACCAACGAGTATGAATATTTCCTTAAAACGGATTGAATCACCTCGAGGTGTAATAAACTTCTAATCATAAATAAATATCTTTTGGAACTTAACCAGGAATGGGAAGGAATTTGTCCAAGAACAGCAGCTTGTGACCATTCACAGATATATTACCCCATGCGTTCATAGCTTTCCAAGCTGTAATATAATTCAAATAGGTTTTGTCAGTCATTTTCTGTAAATTCGTCAGCTCATTTAAAACGGCATTTGCCACAATTATTTGGCTGAACTTGTTTTGCACCCATGACTTGTCCCGCTGCGCTAGTATAATATGAGCCGTCCCGAGAGAAAACCAACACTATGGCCTCTGCGTAGACTGATCCGGGCCGACACATTCCGTCTCACGGAGATAGAGGTATAGGGTAATGATTCTTGAAACAGAAAATACACAGGAGGCGAAAAGTGCCTTCTCGGCATGCTTAGGCTGATCCGGGTCGATACTTTACACAGAGTCTACAATGTTGGTTTTCTCGTGGGGCGGTTCAATAATTTCTTTCCCTGTGTTTTCAATGTTTTGCGCACATTTGTTTTCCACTGTTCTGGATTTCTCTTTTTCTTGCGAGTTTATAGGTTTTTCATTGGGCTCTTGTAGCATGCACGATTATGCGGTGTTGCCTGGTGGTCACCTGTCTTTCTTTCACTAGCAAATGGTGGATCTGCGATTTTTCATCTTCAAAATATTTCATGAGTGACCTATCAGCATGATCAGCATCACTTGTATTTTCAGTTTTTCACTATTTATATGTGCTGTTGCAACAACATATGGTTTACAATCCCGTACAGCTGTATATACCACGTCAAGGCAAGTGAATAAATTCGAATAATGCACCCCCAAATAGTTTGCGACAGCCATCGTTAGAATATGCAATATCATTGTCCCATATTCCAGTGTTCTTAAGCTTTTCTACTTCAGATCTTTTTGATATGAAGCATTGTCTTTTTTTTTGTACCAAACTTAATGTACTTCTCAGCATTGTCTGTCATTAAGTTGAAAACTTTTATCCACATGCTTCGTTGATATTATCACTATTCTTAATAGCAGTGATAAACACATAATTGAAAGTGTTGCATTCCTAGCAATTATCCAGAATAACTTAACACTGAGATTGTCTGTTTTTAATCAACACATGAACACCTACATAGACAAAACACTAATTATAATTATACGTTATCAAGATAGTGGTGAAATTATACACCTTATCAGCACTCACATGCAGCGGGGATGTGTATTTCGCACATGTAATATTTATCAAAGGTTACATGTGAGCAATTGAATCATCTTCGGAACAAAAATTTACCATTTGTCATAAGGCACTTTGTGTAAATAAAAATACAACATATTGTTCAGTGCAAAAATGTGCCATATGTCACATGGTACCTTTTCCCACTAAATGACTTGCGTATGGTACCCTTTGTCCACCAATACTTTTTGTGGTTTATCACTTGGTACCGTTTTCTTTTTGAGATTTCAGGTATAATCTAAAGGTACAAAATTTATATGTTTTATGTCACTGTATCGAAATATGCATAGACATCATTTTTGGCAAACATTTAGTTGGCACCTTTGTTCACTAAGGGAGCGTTATATATATATCAGACAGACGGAGGTGTCAGAAAGCGTCTGTATATGGGAAAAGGTTAACACTTCTTATACTATATTGGACATACGGAGTTTTCAGAAAGCATCTGTATGTGGTAAAGTGGTTTTACTCCTTATATTATATTGGACATACGGAGGTGTCAGAAAGCGTCTGTATATGGGAAAGCGTTAATGCTAGGTTTAAATTATCTTACCGGCGGCCACGACAGCCCCGTTTTCCCGAAACGTAGTGCGCCGTGGGATTTTGGCCATTTGTTCTCTGTATTCAAGTTCTGTTAGGTCTTGCCAAGTTGTCTCACAGTATATCATGGTATATCCGTTACGAGCCGTGGGGGAGGGAAGGGGTGAAGGAGCTGGGTCCCGGATGCTCCAGGCACACTACGGTTCAGCCCGCGGTATACCACGGATGCCAGTACGTTCCCTCCTGACCGGTCACGTTCTGATGGGGTCCCTCACGTTTCCCACATTCTGATGAAAATCTGACACGTTTTTCACGTTTGGTCAAGGCTTTCTACGAATGAAACGTGGACAACGGGCAGTTTTGGAGCACGTTTGTGCCCACGGTAAATAAAAGAATTCCTCCCAAGCAATAGCAATCATTGTATCCTTAGATTTCGACGAGACAACATCATGAATGCCCAAGATGAAGAAGATTTTGTGTTTGCATGTTTGCTGGGTGCATACATCCAGTCTTTGCGTTAGCGAGAAGAAAGCCATTGTAGTTGCAGAGAGGGCATTCCAGAGTGCAGCAGTCAGGAAGAAGGCGAAGAAGGCGGATAAGAAGGCCAAGATCCATGTTATCGGAAGACAGAAGGCAGCAGCTGGGCCACTACTCAACAAACTACCTGAGGATGCCCCAGAGCTACTCGACGAGATCCCGGAAAGAGTAACATCAGCCATCGAGAGACAAGACACGAAGTTACGCCCTGCCCTACCACCTAGACTGAAGCTGTCAGTGACTCTGAAACATCTGGCCGCTGGGTACAACTACTCTGCCTTATGTTGCCAGAAGTGTACAAGGACATCGTGGAAGCCTACACGGATGAAGTGTTCGCCGTTCATGTGACGCCCGATGTGTGGAAATGCCCAGGAGTTTGAAGCAAGTGGAATGTACCTCATGCTGTGGGAGCTCTGGACGGGAAGCATATTGCCATCAGCAAGCCATCCAATACCACAACTACAATTTTTTTTTCCAATATCTCTCTCCTCGCTTTGGTTGAAGCCCAGTATCGTTTCATATGGATTGAAGTTGGTGGAGTGGTACACCTGTCTGATGCCCAAATCTATAATGACTTAGAGCTCAGTGAAGTTCTCGAAGAAAGGCCGGATAGGGTTCCCACCATAAATTCCTTTGCCCAACGATGACGCAGGTTCAGGTTCTAGTTTAGGAACCGTGTAAGCAGCAGCAGCACGCTCCTCTTCATCTGGCGGTGGTGAACGGCGAGGATCTGCAGGCTGATGTTGCTCCTCTACTGGTGGTGGTGGTGCAGGACGGGGGGAGGGGGGGGGGGGGCTTCATACGTCTTTGGTTTTTCGGTGGCATAGCTTGCCCTTCTTTCCTGAAAGATTGGTCTTCTTTCTTCGTATTGTAGATGCAGTAATGTGTCGTCGATTGCTCAGAATCGAATAAAGCTCCCCTGCCTGGCCCAGCTTTTATATACTCCCTCCCAGACCGCGCGCGTCGTGTTAGACTGTAGAAGAACTCAACGTGCCGGGCCCGTAAGCCGTCACACATCGGTACGCGCCGTGATTGAACGTGCACAGCTTGAAAGAAGCGTGAGATGCCGGGGAAAACATATGCTTCCCGTCCCACTACGGACCGCCTCCAAGTTTTGTTACGGCCTATTACGTACTGCCACGTTTTGTTTCAATCACCTCGTTTTACTACGGCCTACTAGGTTTCTCATCCGCACCGTGACTGCCGTGGCAAACGTTTTGACAGTTTAAAAACCTGGCCCGGCATCCACGGCCATCACGACCTGTCACGTTTGCCCATTCCGTCCTCCCACGTTGTCTCACGACCATCCCGTTTTGCCCAAGGTGGCCTGAAACGTAACTGCCGTGGACGCCGGGAACATAGTGTAAACCTAGTATTACTATACGACAGACGGAGATGTCGGAAAGCGTCTCTTTATGGGAAAGGGTTAACACTTCTTATATTATATTGGACAGACGGAGGTGTCAGAAAGCGTCTGTATACGGGAAAGGGTGAACACTCCTTATATTATATTGGACAGACGGATGATATCTTAATGCAACCCATATTTGAACTTACCAGTGGGCAAAAAAGTTCCAAGTTTAATTTTGAGAAGAGTGTAAAACCAGATCAGAACGTACATCAGTCAACCGCCTCGGTGGAGTAATGATAGAGCGTCCGCCTCGTTTGCGGTAAGTCGCGTGTTCGATCCCCGGTCGGGTCACACCAAAGACTTTACAAATGGAAGTAATTAAAACCCTTCTTAGCGCTCAGCGTTGCGGGGTAAGCATTACGACTGACTGGCTGGTGTCCTTACAAATGGACCAGTAGTACTGATAACTTAACCAAAACACGCCGTGTTATAAATGAACAGTTATTGAAAGCGGCATAAAACACCGAACAATCTAACAACTCTGATTAAAGTCGACACTCTTCAAATATCACTTTTATTGTTCTTATATTCGCTATACTTTTTTGACACAAACATGTTGGTTCAAATGATGACAGAGGTGAAGAATTTAACTGTCAATCCAAGCGTGCCTCCCAACCAATGTCGGCTAGTTCCGGTTCTGGTTCCTCAGTCCTCGCCAAGTATTGATTATTCGTTGGTATGTCAACAGGAGGAACACCATGAACAAACAGAGCAGAACCGTAGTTGTGTGGTCTGAAATAACTTGGATACAAAATATTTCATAATTATTATATGTTCGAGTAGATTTTAAAGAGTGAAAAATCACTAATGATTAAAATTAAAAAAATAAAATATAATTAAAAGTTGAATTAAATATGCATAACAATAAAAGCAGCACTTTTGTATTCAATAGCTCGGCATTAGGCCTTCTTCAGCATATTACACAGTTTACAAACTATGCTGTGTCCATGTTCATTGCTTTCAAATTGGACGCCATGAAGTTTGTGTTCTTATGATCATCTTTTAATGTAAAAACCATTTTGTATGTATACCCTTATAATGATAAAACAATGATAAGTACGCGAGGACTTAAATCATTCTACTTGCATCCTGACTTTCCTGGTTTTCATGACCACCACGGTCGTTCAATGGAAGGGCATCGTGCGAGGTCACGGGTTTGATCTCCGATCGGGTCATACCAAAGTATTTATAGTGGTAGTAATGGCTTTCCCTAAGTGTTCAAGAATGCAGGGTTAGTATTACAACTGACCTACTGGTGTCAGGACAAATGGACCAGTAGTAATGGAAGCTTACTCGGGAAGGCCTGTGATATAAACGGAATTTATTTTTAAAAGCGACATTCAATCAATGTCGAAACATAAACATAAACAAGGGAAGGTTATTCGATCAAACAGTCCATTTGGCACAACATTATAATATATCAAGGTCTCATGTTCATAATCAATAGAGACCCGGTAGCTCAGTCGGTAGCGACGCGGACATCAATCCAGTTCGAATCCCAGCTCGGGCAACATTATTTCTGACGTTTGACAAAAGTCACTACTGGGCGAACAGTATATATGGAAAAGCAGCCAGTTGCTTTGAAAGTATGTTGTGTGGAGTACTGGTGTGAGAAAGCTAGGAAACACATGAGTAGGTGAAATGGCCACCGGCGTTAAGCCCCAATCAATCAATAAATAAATCAATCAATCAATCACTTTACGCATGTTCAATAGGTTCTCATTATTACAAGGCTGTAGCGTGTTGACACGAACACGTTCACAAGATAAAATATGCGATTTCTTTACAATAAAGGGCAGGTAACTCCATACGTGTATCTCATTTTTGAAAAGTTCTGGACAGTCACTGATATAAACGAGCTATTTTAGGTGTATGAACTATTTGAAATTAAGCACTTAACCCATACATACACTTCGCTCGCTCGTTTATAGATCTAATGACTGCCCAAGACTGATCGGCTCAGATTGACTTTTGCGTCATCCAATCATATTGTAGCTTACCAAATCGTTTGGTATAAAACAGGTAAGATATATATAAACGAGATAGAGAAGCTGTGGTTATCTAGATTTCCGATGTTAATAATCGAGTGTTAGTTGTACCGTGCGATTTCATTGATCAAAAACAAAACGAGTACGAGCATTTAGTATAAAAGGTCAAATCGGGACGATCTTTTATGAAATGTCGTCAGATTAAATTTACGTACAGAAAAGTATTTTGGTCTGATTTAAATGAGATTGATTTTCTTCGTGCAAAATATTGAAACATTTTTGAAGGTGTGACTTTCGGTTTTAATGGAGGCTGAATTTGACATGGTGAAAACAAGGTGTCAACTCGGCTTAACTCTTTTCCACTTACAACAGTGTTGTAGCAGATGCAATTGAAAACATCCAGGCAACAAAAGGAAAAATCTCTATAACTGTTAGTATAATTATTGAAAAGAGTTGAAATCATGGAAAGGGTAATGGTTAGCACTGCTCATTATGAGCCATTTCTCCTTTTATCACAATGAGTTCAAAAGTTGTCTGATGCGGTGGCGGTTAAAATCTAAATTGCCTTTGGCGAATTTGCAGGCTTCAACTCATATCCAACTATGAGAATCAGCGACTATAAAAATCAATAACTTAAATTACATGGGATTATAGAGCAACCTTTTAGTTTTTACTCAATAACAATTTTATTTTGCAAAAATTTAAAAAGGCACTTATCAAGTTTTCAAGACAAATATCTCCTGAATATAAATATATTTTTTTATTTGTTTTATATTAATAATATTTTTGTCCTTTTTAACTTTGAATACAGTCACCCTAATTTCCCTCTTTATTACATATAAACCGTTAAACAAACGGTATTTTTCCGTTAATTTTTGCACGTTCAGTGAATATCTTTTTTCAGAAATAAAAAATTAACAGGGCACTTACGGCATAATGTAGTAAATTCATTTACCTTTTATTTGACATATATTGTATTAAAATAAAGTTATAACATTTTGGTCCTTTTTAAAATTTTCTACAAGTACTACTAACGTTTTAGGGTAACATTTACGTTTCCGTGATTGCTAGCGAAAGCTTCCGATGATTACCGACCATTGCCGGACGATTTATGATGGGGCATATATCTATTTATTAACCCCGCTGTGCAGACTGTGTATATTGCGTTATCTTACATATATATCAGCATGTAATGCCTTTTACCTAGATTCGATGCAATAAAATGTAAATATGGACACAAGCGGACGGATATTAGCCCCAGTTACTTATTTTAGGGAAAAAATGCGATTGTATAGTCAGAACGGATAAATGTCAACATTTGTTAATATTATCCTATCTAAAATAAAATGGATGAATGTTATAACTATTCAATTGTTAAATAAAACCATAAGGTGATCGATATCCATGCATATTGTATGACTTGTCCAAATTTATGAATGAAATTTTAAAACGTTTAATAATTTGTCATAACTCATTGTAAATGTAAGAATGTTATCAAAGTTTGTTTGTAAAACTGTTCAATTTGATATGCTTAAAATTGCGTTTAACGTTGTATAACTCATTGTAAGTTTAAGAATTCTATCAAAATTTGTTTGTCAAACCAGGGACACTATATTACAATATAATAATTGTAATATAGTGTCCCTGGTCAAACTGTTCAATTTGATATGTTTAAAATTGGTTTAATTCGTATAGCTAATTTCATCAAACGGACGTTGATTGGCGCTAATCAACGTTATGTATATAAATCTGTTTTTACTACGGTGCATAGGTTTATTACGCAGTTTTTGGAAATTGGACAGAAAAAAACGAGAAGGCTACCATCCAAAAAACATAACGCCTTACTTGCACGTGCTATTGTATCACATTCCCTTCTTCATTAGCCATTATGGAAATTTAGCAAATTTTTCAGGCCGAGGTGTAGAAAAAACAAATGACATTATAAAACAAATTTAACAGACAAAAAACAATAAACATGATGCAACCAAAGATGCCCTTTTGGTCAGAAAAATAATGGAAATCGGACATTTATCGAATATATCACGAAACAAAAGAAGGTACAAGAAACGCGATTCCAATTACTGAACTGTTCAGACTGCGGAAATAAATAAAAACAAAAAACAGAAAATTCAGGATGAACTTAAACAGGCAGAAGTCGATTACCGCGGGGTACAGGATACTCAGGACAGTTCTGGGAAAAGCTTCAACGAATTGAGCATTCCTGAGCTCAAGCTCATATTAAAAAAACTAGGAGTTTGTACACAATTGCGTAAAAAAGAAAAACTCATTGAACTGATCCATTGCACCAGGGTCTTTCAAATAGTACTATTTGAAAGACCCTGATTGCAAGAAAAAAAAGTAAACTTGTATTAACTGAACTTTAATAGGCATTACCCCCACTCACATAATAAGGTTGTGTACTTGTCCTAAACAGATATACTCAGTAATATCTATTCATCATATAGATCTATACCTAGTTTTTAACGATATTTTTACGGTATTTAATTTAATCTATATAAGTCTAGTTTTTCCGAATTTGTTTTCCATATTTACTAGAACGGGAGGTTACGTCTATTAGGCTCAGCCATATTTACAAATGGACGCACGAGTTCACACATATTTGAAAACAGTGTTAGAATATGTGAGATTGCTCGTTACGAGACATTTGAATTCTTTTTGCATTGTTTTCGACTTTTTTTTTTTAACAAAATAAAACCATAATTGATGGATCTAATTTGTTAATTGATGCTCTCTATTGCAAAGAGGAAACACACTTATTGAGGAACGAATAATTATATATACAATATCGACACTATTATTTCGTTATGAATAATAACACAAAAAAGAGCTCCATGTCTGTAACAATGTACATGTATTATGAAATTGATAATGATGAAAAAAAACCGGCTCGACTATTTATTGGTAAATTGATTAAAAAATATCGATATCATAACACCCTAGTTTTATTACCCTATAATCCCATGTTGAAGTACCCTGTGCATCTCTCTCCTGCCCTCCGGGCGCACTATCGAATGTTACACAAATGTCCGGTAATTTCCGCCAATTAGCAAAATGATAACAAGAGCAGATAACAATCAAATTAGTCAACAATTAGTACGGCTTAAACAGTGGTACCTTGTCTCCCCTGTTTTTTGCATGACGAGCATTGTTCCGTATGTGTCCGAAAGGTTTATAACAATATGCAAGTTGGCCAATTAGAAATTCGGTTCAGTGATATATATGGCAAACAAAACCAAGACAATCCAGCCAATTATCAACTAAAAACGGTCTTTACCTAGACGTTGCCAATCTGTAGTTTAGTATAAATAATATATTGTAATTATGCGAAATAACGCACCTGACGGATTGAGTTCTGTTGGATAAGACACGTGACTTCCTACCTGTTTTAAGAACTTTTGTTAGCAATATATGTGTGTTATGATGATTTAATTTGAAAGACAGAATGTACTTTGGTATTGCCATTACTAAAATATAAATTAAAACAATAATAGTTCCAGAAATGTTTTGTAAAATAAAGTCTAAAGATAAAGTGCATACCTCCATCATCTTTCGCTGTGCTAGTGCTTGTGAAATCCTCCATGTTCTGTAAGGATAAGTCTAGTGTAATCAGTATATGGAACGATTGACATTATTTTAACTCTGAAATCGAATTGAAAAAAAAAGAAAGATTTGGTAAAATATATTTGAGCCCTTTCATGGGACAAAAAATGTACAAATTGGCATTTCTGAACAGTGTAGGTCCAGATCAGTCTTTACATAGGCGAAGTCTGATCAGGATCTACTCTATAAACATATTCCCTACACTAACCTGTTGGAAGGTTCCGTCAACGTGTTTAGATTGTGTTATAACTGATCAGATACACTATTCACAACTGTCAACTTGTAAATGTCGCATGAACGTAATCAATGTATAAAGTTGTAATAGTCTATCTTAATCCTTTCGTATTGTTAACACTCATTATGGGAGTCATAGTCATCTCCAAGTGAGCTGTCCCGTGAGAAAACCAACATAGTGGACTCTGCGTAAAGTATCGACCTGGACCAGCCTAAGCATGCCGCGCCGACTTACCCGGATATACACTTTTCTGTTTAAGGAATCATTACTCTATCTCCCTGAGACGGAATGTGTCGGCCAGGATAAGGCTTAACCCTCTTTTCAAGGATTTTAGGATTGGTTCAACCTAAAAATATATTAGCCATATATCATACGCAGTTTATTTACGATTTGCTATATCGATTACGAAGAAATCACTGATAAGCTAAATAAGTGTCATAAAATATCTTGTTCAAAGGAGGTAACTTTAACTCTTTCAGCGCCGAATAGTTTAAAGTAGACTCTCCCATGTTCAAAATCGGCCGATTGTATGTCTCATGTAATAAGAGTTTTGTAAAGAAATTATAACTGAAAGGCAAACAATAGTATTTCAGTTGAGACAGCTCGTTACGAGCTGACTCACCTGCATCTTTATTGTTTGCAAAAACCTCAAGATTGCCTTTGGCGGTGAAAGAGTAAAGAAACATAACAGCACACAAAATAAAAATAAACCCAGTAAACATGCAATTGTCACGAGACGTGATACGTGACAAAAGAGAAATTATAATTTCCGAAAATACCATATGATAAATATGTAGACAAAAATTTCATCTGGGACAGGATGCGACTGTCCTTTGAAAAGGGTACACATTGAATTTTATGAATAGTATAGAAACCAGATAAGCCATTGCATCCACACAGTTTGATCAAGATTTGGACTGTTCACATATGTATTTATACATGCTTGTTAGAAAGTTTAGTCAACATGTTTAGAATATGATCAGACGGGACAGACGTACAGTTTGGGTCCGTGTATATACTGTCATCTCGTTTTTTAGCTCACCTGAGCTTTGCTCAAGGTGAGTTATTGTGATCGCCTTTTGTCCGTCGTGCGTCGTGCGTCGTCCGTCGTGCGTCGTGCGTCGTCCGTCGTGCGTCGTGCGTCAACTTCTTCTCCTCAGTAACCAGTAGGTCAATTTGGATGAAACTTCACAGAAAGCATCCTCTCAATGACCTCACCAGAATTCCTTCAAATTTTTGGGATCCATGCAAAATTCTGGTTTCCATGGCAACGAAACCGAAAAAACTTCAAAATTCTTCTTCTCCCAAACTGGTTGGCAGATTTTCAAATAATTTTGTAGAAATGTTCCTTAGATAACCCTCTATCATATTCCTTCAAGCCATGTTGATTGGTCGAAAAACATGGCCGCCAGGGGGGGCGGGGCTATTTTGCCTTATATGGCTATAGTGAAAACTTAAAAAATCTTCTCCTCCGAAAGTGTCAGGCCGTTTTTCAAATAATTTTGTAGAACTGTTCCTTGGGTGACACTCTATCAGATTCCTTCAAGCCATGTTGATTGGTCGAAAAACATGGCCGCCAGGGGTGGTGGGGCTATTTTGCCTTATATAGCTATAGTGCAAACTTTAGCTAAATCTTCTCCTCCAAAAGTGTCATGCCGATTTTCAAATAATTTTGTAGAAATGTTCCTTGGGTGATTTTCTATCAGATTCCTTCAAGCCATGTTGTTCGGTCAAAAAACATGGCCGCCAGGGGGCGGGGATATTTTGCCTTTTATGGCTATAGTGAAAACTTAAAAAATCTTCTCCTCCATAAGTGTCGGGCCGATTTCCAAATAATTGTGTAGAAATGTTCCTTGGGTGACCCTCTATCAGATTCCTTCAAGCCATGTTGATTGGTCGAAAAACATGGCCGCCAGGGGGCGGGGCTATTTTGCCTTATATGGCCAAAGTGAAAACTTAAAAAATCTTCTCCTGCGAAAGTGTCAGGCTGATTTTCAAATAATTTAGTAGAAATGTTCCTTGGATGACCCTCTATCAGATTCCTTCAAGCCATGTTGATTGGTCGAAAAACATGGCCGCCAGGGGGCGGGGCTATTTTGCCTTATATGGCCAAAGTGAAAACTTAAAAAATCTTCTCCTCCGAAAGTGTTAGGCTGATTTTCAAATAATTTAGTAGAAATGTTCCTTGGATGACCCTCTATCAGATTCCTTCAAGCCATGTTGATTGGTCAAAAAACATGGCCGCCAGGGGGGGGCGGGGCTATTTTGCATTATATGGCTATAGTGAAAACTTAAAAAATCTTCTTCTCCGAAAGTGTCAGGCTGATTTTCAAATAATTTAGTAGAAATGTTCCTTGAATGACCCACTTTCAGATTCCTTCAAGCCATGTTGATTGGTCAAAAAACATGGCCGCCAGTGGGCAGGGCTATTTTGCACTATATGGCTATAGTGAAAACTTAAAAAATCTTCTCCTCCAAAAGTGTCTGGCCGACTTTCAAATAATTTTGTAGAAATGTTCCTAGGGTGACCCTCTATCAGATTCCTTCAAGCCAAGTTGATTGGTCGGAAACTATGGCTGCTCAAAAAATCAGGTGAGCGATTCCAGGGCCATCATGGCCCTCTTGTTTGTTATTTATTCTTAAACAAGAAAAAGGAAATCATTTTCGTTTTCCGTTTTTGGCCTGGGGCTTTAGCCCCTGGTCATAGTAGATATAAACCATTTGTCGGAGTTGGCTGCCTACCAATTGCTGTAAACATAAAACGCATTTTAGGGTCAGACTGCGCGAAAAAGATCATCATGCCTGATTATACCATTTTATTACATACCTATTCAAATTTGGCATTGAAATTTAAGTGACATAAAATCAATAACAATTTTTAAAAAAAATGATAACTAACACTGTGACGATAACACTTTTAGTTTTTTTTATATCATCACTAGTGATGATATCATTTTTGCCGGAACTACTTTTTTTAGATTTGGAACATATTTGGAATTTAAAGTGGGTTTAATACTAGGAATTTTAAAAAAACTGAGACCGAATACTAGGAAAATGACGTCACGTCAGCGGTTTTGACGTCATTTGGCGCCAAATAGAAGCAGCAGTATTTGGTTACGTAACATTCATACGCCTAAGGCCAAGTCATTTTTTTTATATGTTTCTTTTAAATAAAGGGGAGATTTATTCCAGATATATAATAAATAGAATAACTAACTGCACGTTTTTGATATCGAATTTATGTCACTCGGGAACAAAGGGGTAATTTGGTGTAAAATCACTCAACCTACGGTTTCGTGATTTTAACCAAATTACCCCTTTTTTCCCTTGTGACATAAATTCTATATCAAAAACATGCAGTTAGTTATTCTCTATACTATTTTCAAACGTATTCTGATAGAAATGCGTCAACAGTTGCCTATATTAGTGAAAGGTTTAAATAACAATTTACAAATGTATGCAAAGGCAACGATAAGATCGTATTTAAAATGTAACTTTCGCTTTCAATGATATGGAACAAATCTTTATGCATTACGTTGAAGAAAAAATACCCAAGCTTACTAAGGTTTAAATACACACTTGAAAAACCCCGATGAGTGTAGTGGATCTGTCAATGATTTCTTCGTATGTAGCCTTATATCACTAAAGTGGTTACATTAGTTTAATTTTGGCGGATTGATTGATTGGTTGTTTGGCGCTTTACACCGCTTTCAACATTTGTTAGTTATACATGTATCACGGCGTATCCTGGGTAAGTTACCAGTACTTCTGGTCCATTTATCCTGATACCAGTCAGACTTAATGTTAACCCCTCAACCCTGAGCGCCAAGGAGGGCAGCCTTTACTACCATTTTTAATTTATTAGGTATGACCCGGCCGGGGATCGAACCCATGACCTCCCGCAACCGAGGCGCGCGTTCTATCATAACACCACCGAGGCGGTAATATTTTGGCGTAAATATCTGAGGTCTATATATAGAACTCGCAC
>JASEVX010000011.1:30768947-30771447 GCA_031761405.1 Serripes groenlandicus
ATTTCTTGTTTCCTTTTATCCTGTCAATATTTCTCTATAATATCCATTCTGGTATTATTAAAAGGATGTTCCTGTATCAGGAGTGCAAGAATCATAAAGAAAATGACTGGAATTCCAGGCTCTCAGACAATATTGTGGAATGAATTGGCCACAACAGTGGTCAGAAACAGAGTGAAAAAAGTAGGATAAAAAGAGCAATTTTACCCTTTACTCCAATAACTACCCAACAAAAACACAGGGGGTATGTGTAAAATGGGGTGCTGGCTTAGACTCTCAAAACATTAGGCATCTGGTAGGGAAGCAAAATACCATGTTTCCAGCTTTCTCTAAGCAATCTTGGACGCGATAGCTGTTATTCAAATTCTACCCCTAAATTCACGCCTAGCTCCGAATCAGTGTTGTCAAACGCCTGTCCCATATCATATTGAAACAGAAGGGGAAGTGGGGTTCAACCGAGTGTATAGTCCGTTGGCAGGTCTTTCCTGATACAGTTGACAGACTCGTCGTTAAATGCTATATCAACTGACGGGAAAAGTAAGAAATGTCGTAGAATGTCGTAGTAGCCCGCTGCTGTAAGTGAGGTTGATTAATTCTTGGAGCAGATGATCTAAGAGTGTGGGATAGTTATAACAGTCTTATACTATTCCTCCGGGGAGTACCATCGGGTTGTTGCTACGGCGTGTCTGTCGCCCCGCGCTAAAACACACCGGTATAGTAGGTATTAATGCGACGGATTTACCAATAGTCGCAGCTTCCTGGAACAACGCCTTCTGTTTCAGTACTGGTGACATGACCAGGACTGGAAACGGGGGGAGGGGGAGGGGAGGGGGGGCGGGGGGCGGGGGGACACTTCCCTCGGGTAAAATGCCCCACTGCATTTGTCACGCGACATCTTTGTTTACCATTTATTTTTTTCCGTCGCAATTTTCCGGGAATATTCGCAAACTTATTTTTGGTGTTTATAAATATTTAATGGAATAAGAAATTGGACGAATATAAAAAAATGTAAAATGCAAAACCATAATGGTATAATCAGTAAAATCAGGCATGATGATTTGTTTCACAAATTACTCCATTTAAACTGAATTGGACAACCCCTATGGGGGTTCTACGAAGATGTTATGATGGAACCTATCACCTAGTACGACTTATGTCAATTTACGACAAAAAAGTAAGACAAATCTAATGTCGGGATCTCTTTTATACGCACGTGTATTGTACGACATTTGTAAACCTGCACGAAGCATCATTAAACATGTTAAGCCCCGAGCACAACGGATCGTACGAAGAATTTCGTCGTAGACCCATACAATATTTGTCGTGACCAGGGTCTAGCAAAATACCCGAAATATATTAGTGTTTGTCACAAGGGCTACGACAGATTGTAAGATGGTTTGGCGATGGGGACGCGACAGAAAACAAAATATATCGTTATTGTATCGCAAGTCAGTCGTGCGACAGTCTTGGGGCCATCGTGAGTTGTCCGACATTGTTGGGGGGCTGTTTTTCACGGGGTCAGGTCGTTGTTCACTCGTCGGTTGCGACAGTCGCACATTTAATCTGAGTCCGTCTCCTGGTCTGATGCCCGCCTTTTAATCTCGAGATGTTTTCAATCGAAACATCGAAGTTCTGTCCGAACTCAACTTTATTCAAATAGTTTGCACAATGAATCCAAGTTTGTATCTAGGATGCCTCCCAAGAAGAAAACCTCTCTCAGCGACGAAAGACAGTTTTTATTTCCAAGTGTTCATTCGCATGAGCTATATACCCCTCAAAGCGCAAAAATTATACAAGACTAACGCACGACATACTTGCAATGTTGTGTGAGCCTCTTACCAAATAATAATATTCGTGAGTCAATCTTGCAACTGTCTCGCGACTTGGTCCTGGATGGTTACCAGAGGATAATTTTAACTGCAACAGGTATGGGATATTGTACATGTAATAAAGGCTACACATTATTATATATGGTCTAAAACAAAAGTCACATTGCGGTTGTGAGAAGCTATACATTTAAAACCAATGTAGTGTCTTTTTTTTCTTTCCCTCACTATATATAAACATGTATATTATTTGTGGGAAAGATAAGATAATATATAAGATAATTGGTAGGTTAGTCTGTCTATGTTTGTCAGTCTGTGCTTCCATATGTTTTTCATTCATTTTCATTCAACTGGATTATCGACAGACGACACACGTGTTTCTTCGCAGTCTTTTGTTTTCTTGTTTCCGTATCAAACAGTGAACACTCGAAAAATGACTGATTTTCCCATTCAACTTGAATGGTCTGAAAAAAAATGTTTCGTTTTCTGAGCGGTTACATTGTATTTGCTAAGATCACGGATTAAACAATGCTAATATTTACCAATATGAGTTTAATTATTGAATATAGATGAAAACATTGTGACAAAAGGAGCAAATTGCTCATATTCAGCAATTTCACTTTTGCCACAATGTTGTCAAAAGTCGTCTGATGTAGTGGCGTCACAAAGCGTTTTAT
>JASEVX010000011.1:30776447-30836416 GCA_031761405.1 Serripes groenlandicus
CAATAGGTATCAGCTTAGAAATACCTGCGAGAAAACCAACATTGTGGACTCTGTGTAAAGTATCGACCCGGATCAGCCTAAGCAGACCCCACCTTGTCTGGTTCCCTATCAAACAGGGAACCTGTCAGAATAATAACCATTATACATTACACAGCTATACATGTCGGAATGCATTGTAATGACTGTTTTGAAAAGCTTGTAACAAACGCCAAGTTTATTTGGCTTGTAAAAGAGACCATTGTGTCATGTGCGATCAAATGCTTGACGTGCATCTAAAAAGCAAGCAAATAATTTACTTTTGTTCTTTTTGCAAAAATCTTTACTTTCGTTCAAATTGAAGGATGTTATAGGAGGATAGACACTATTCTATGACGTTGTCTGTATTATTAATCAAAACGGAAATCTACCGGTAAAACGCTTAGACAGATTGGCAATTGAGGGTTGAAACTGGTTGATTTTACATGGAAACAAAGAAGGAGTTTATTTAGTGTATTATGACCTGTCGCATAATTCATACCGGTATATAAATAGGTCAGTTTTACTTCTTTGCTCATGCTTGCTGGGTAAGCATTATGACTGACTGACTGGTGACAGTATACATCAGTATGATCAGCCCGTGGGTTCCGTACATATCTGAACCTATGCTGTTCAGAAATGCCAACTTGCACTTTTTCCTTTGAAGGCTGATATCTTGTTAGATCACAGAGCATGTTGCTATGAATATTACGTGTGTCCTTAAAGACAATAATCACTTTTAAGTTGACATCAAGCATTCCTTTTGAGTTAAGAGTTATTGTGAAATTTTCATATACGTTGTATATAATGCGATGGCTGTCTTTAACTAAGAAACTATTGTTATCATATATTTATATCATATATATTTAAAAGCGGGGTTCGTGTTTTTCGAATCAAACAGTATTTCTTTAGCCATAAAATGCTGATTCCCGCGCTAAAATCGAACTGCTGCATCATGCAGCAACTCTTGTATATCTTTGTATTAACAATGTCTACGATTTACTGAATACGTAAAACGAAAACAAAAATACGTTTTCACAACGTGTTGACCTCGATCTTCCAAAATTGTTGTAAACAGTGATGCTCTGGTATACTGCTTGTGTTCAGTTGTGTGACTTCGGGTCGAAGTAAAAGGAAAAGAGGGACAAATTTAACGGGAACGGGTAAACATATCACTTCTACAGCCTTGCTTTGGAAGCCGGCTTTTATAGCGACGTTGGTAGAGTGGTTGACCTTTTCGTAAAGTTAAGCAACTTTCATCGCGGTAAGTGCCTGGATGGGTGACCCGCGATGGCTTAACGCCGGTATAGGTTAAACTATGTTTTGAATTTACATTTTAATTATAAAAAAACTACTCGCATACAAACTCAAACGAGAACCAGTCTAGTGACGAACTGCTACGGAAATATCCGAGAGTTGACGGTAAAATACGGCGCATGCGTGATAAAGACGATTAACACGGCGCATGCGCAAGCCCATTGACAGTTTTTTTCACAACCAATATATACACTGGTGCTGAGGCGCCCGCTCAATAAGACGTCGCGCATGAAAGACAGTTTGCATCTTAATACGGGTAAACTAATCTACGGCGTAGCCGGCGATTTTGTTCCCGACCATAAGCAATGTGTATGACCTTTGCTCTACCATGTATCCAAAACGTGTGTCTAGACTACTACGTTTTGATTAGATGAAAAGAAAATATTGAAACAAAAAATACTTTTATAGAAAACAATTACATAAGATAATACGTACTCGATGAAGAAACGAAAACAAGTATTCTGGTATGTGATAATGTGCGTGTAATTACATTCGTCGTCTATTTCCGAATGTAATTACACGCACATTGAGTTCAAATAAAACTGATACGGTTTGGTTGACTAACATGATGTAACAAATCCAAATTGCTATAATGGTGACGTCATTGTATTATCGTAACGCAACTTATGAATAAATGCCCAAAACGAAAAACGACAGAAATGATAGGAAAGGATAGTTTGACTAATCACAAATGTAGTTCCGAAAATTATATAATTATTTCATTGGAAGTACATGTATTTTATGAAGTGCAAGTCCATTCTGTTTTGAACCTGTCATCATTATTTCATGGATTTAAAATCTTGGACATAATTTTAATTTGAATATATGCTTAACCGGATGATGATTTAAAGTTTATTTTCTTAGGACGGTAGGACTCGTAAATAACTTATAATCAAAGCACTGATCGTGCTGCAAGCAAAGGGCTAACTGCAGATCACGGAGAATGATTAACCGATTATACAAGTTAATAAATGTTTATCTGAAATAGGTACCACCTATATTCATATTAAACCAATATCAAACAAATAAGTAAATGAAAAAGAACCTGAAATGGTATCGCTTACGATTTTCTCGGGCAACCGTCACATTATCTGATGCAGACGTTATTATGACGTCATCACGCTGAATTTCAAACAGTTCATGTTATTATTTACGACGATACTCACGATAATATTACATAACCGTATATACACGACCCAGCCAAGTCAACATAAACGGATGAGGGTGGTCTTATAATATACTTCATCTACGAATTTACAAATGATACGGCTTTTGTCGATTATACTTTGGCATAAAATCCAAATCTTGGTTGGCGCTTTCCTAGGACCTTTATTATATTAGTGTAGAATGCCAACATGCTGTAGTTGATGGAGGCACATACCATACAGCTCGTGTAGTTTTTGTTGTTCCCGAGGGGTTTGTGTTGGGTTCCATCTCGTATTTATGCTGAATACCAACACCTTACCCCCGCAGCAACCTTTTATTTGCTGATCTGGGAAAGTTGCTTTTTATCAATTTTTAGACATTCCACGAATTGACATTATGATCAGATATATGCGAGTTTCATTGTTAGGGAAGTCAACCCCCATTCAAAGAAACCAAATAACTTGTTACGATAGAATTACAATACATGAACGATTAAGTGAAACATTTATCTTAAATGAGACATTTCACGACCCCTCTGATATAGCCATGTAGAAATGTCGCTAGTTCAGATAAAAGCATACCTGAATGTAAATCAAAATAAATCTTTTGGTCCTTCACATCCACCAGTCCAATCGAATATATTGCCATACGTTCGCCTATTATCGTCAATATTATTCACCTTTTCGCACAAATCGCACAGACCATGACAATAGGTGTCACCTCCATGCAAAACTTTATATCTGTTTATTTCCTTTAAGTATCTTATATATTCAGTTTCGTCATTTGAAAGTTTTACCAAATGATTGCCCAGTGATTCTATTGACGGAAAGTTCGCTGTATTTATGAAAGTGTTATTAGGTAAAAGGTTGTTGTAATCAGCTAAACCCCGTGTTACAAGGACCAAGTCATACTGGAAATACTTGAAGAATTTTTCTGTAATGTAATCTTTACAAAATGAATTTTCAAAAGCAAGATAGAATTTGTACTTAGGAAGTAGTTCGTTTATGGCATTGTTCGATATTTTAGTTCCAGAGCAACGGCCGTATTGATCTACTTTAATGTAGTTCTGTAGTTGTTTCATGTACTCTTCTCTTTTTATGTCCGTCTGACAGTGACTAACAATCCAAGCGACTTGTTTTGTTTTGCTACGAAATATTTCCAAGTAGTTTTTGTCTGAATGACTTTCCCGCTGTCCAAGCCAGCCGTATGGTACAAATATATCAGCATCTATACGGTGGGTCATAGACCAATTGAACACATTGTGCCATTGTGGTTCCTTAAACACTTTCCTATTTCTCACTGGGGGTTCAAGCGAAAAGAACACTAAACCTTGATCATGGTATGTTCTAATCCCGGATACCCTTTCAGGGATGAGTCCATACATTATAGAAATAATAATTGCACTACTGATGTTGGCGTCTCTCTTGTCGGCAGTTAGTTTGCAGTTCGAGTATTCACAAAGGGATACATTACAATGTGTGTTCCATTGCGATCTTTTCATCCAAGTAGGTTCATTCCACCAAAGGATTTTATGATATCCATGCAATGATTTCGTTACATAGGTTTGATTATATTTAAGGCGGCGATTCACGTACGGAGATGAAAATATCTTTCCGTACAAAGTAAGATCACCATATTCTGAGCTATTGGTATTCTGGAAGCTATTGTGTTTTTCGGAGTTAATGTTTCGACTGGAAGCGACCCATTGGTGTGCTGATATATCGATCTTTTGGAATATTCCGAACAAGTAAAGCACAGCATGGCCGGAAAGAAATAGCACAAGCAAGATTGGACAGAAATATTTCCCCATTCCGTTAGCGCTGAATTCGTTAATAGCGTTGCTCAATCACGCCTTTTACCCGAAAAAGTGGGTTCTTCTGGTTTAAGTATTTTGATTGTTTAAAGAACCGTAATGTCTTATATAAAAAGGCAAATATACGTTTTATAGTTGATCGTTGTAAATATGAGATACTTTGAACAAGTTCTGATATATTGATATGTCGGTCTGATCAAAATGACACTCGTGACAATCAAAGAAGAACTTTAATTTTAAATGTTCACAGATTATACTTTAATCGCAACAATAACATCAATGGCTGTCGTTCCTGTGTTGTTGCTGGTTGTTTAGGGGCGTTCTAAATGCGATTTAGTAAAACATTCCCTTGTTACTAAAAGACTGCTTGACCTGAAATAAGAAAAGATGAAAAAAAAAAAATATATAGCTAAATAAAAGCAATTATACATAAAACTTCTTCTCACTTGGCCTGCATCATTAGAAAACAAACCTGATATTTTGTTTCATATAAAGAAAAATCCATATATTTCCATAAACTATTATGCTGATTGAATAACAGGGGCTTGGCACGCTATTTAAATAAAAGAGAATATGTATGTTATATTATATATTGACAAACGATGTAACTTTCTCGTAAGCCGGATTTGACTTATTTTTTCATTTTGGTCCGATACTAAATAAATCAAAGCGTTGAAAGTGCTAATGGTATAGAGGCATATGTAAGGTGAACAGATATGGCATAGTTTATATGGACACACATTGTTAAAACAATGAATCATCGACCTTTAAAGAAACCAAACCAAAACCACACAGATTACCTGCCAATTACCAATACATCATATATCAAAGTTTGGCGATTTTCTTGTTTAAACAAAACAAAAATCACGAAGGACGAAAGACTGACAAACAATCGAGCAACGACCCTTGAGCATAATATTTCCAGTTCAGTGAACACTAAAGATCAACACTGTATATTGGAATCAGGCTGATGAATGACAGACAATCGAAAGCATGCTAGAGTTATGTTTCGTGTACACTGCACATCTGTAGGTTATAAGTTGTTCATACACTAAGTATGAAATTAATACATTGAAACTTTATTAAGACAATGGCCGAAGAAAAAAATATGAAAAAAGGAGTTTACACTTAAAAAACAAGACCAGATTTGTGTTCGAAATATTGTATCGGTCTCCTCATCCCAATGTATAAGTGTGACCACTTTGAAATGAATCTGCCAAACACAAACAACGTTTTGACCCATTAATACAAGCCGTAACGAACAGATGGACGGATTGATGAACCCAAAGACGTACAGACAGTCAGTCGCTCCGGACAAAGTACACAGATTTGGGAAGCACTCATTAACGCACAAGAGCATTTTACGGAACACATGTGATGCATGCGAAAGTCTTATGATAAGTACGAACATGGAAGGATAAACTAATACACTCTCCAAAGACAGCATGCTAAAGTTATGGTTATTGTGCACTGCACATATGTAGGTCATAAAGTACCTCAAAACCGTGAGGGACGGATGAATGCACATTCAGACAGATATACGGGAGGCCGGATAATGACTCCAAGCTTTACAGACAGACAACACATAAAGTATTGATTACAAAAGACTGGTTTCGATGCATCAACATACGTCTGTGTTTAGAAAAGGGTTAACATGTTATAGTATTTGTAATGTATTTGTTATCGCATATAAGCCGCATCTAGCGATTTGCTTTTTAATTGAATCTCCGAAACAGACCGTACAACGTAAATTGACACAAACCTGTTTAGACTACATTTCTAGTTTATTTGTCAACAGATAAATCTAGGACTAGATTACATGTCAACGGACATCGAATCTTCAATTAACGCAAATGTAAACACATTAAAATTTAAATCCAAAAATCGCTAGAAGCTCATCACATGTAAAATATATATTGACCTTGCGGTTAAAACTCGTATGTATGCTGACATTAACTTATCTCTAATTTGAAGATGAACTTTACATTTCCTACTCTGGTCTACATACTGAAAAACAGACAAACGGAATCATGGAAAAATACATTTTTCAGCGACATATGAAACTATTCAACACAAAACGCGCCATGTTTTACCCACAATTCCCCAGTAACTGCGAGACCGTTAGTTCCAATCCATCATGGCACGTATAAACAGTAGGATGCTCTCTCTTTGGACGACTACATCGATAGTGCTTATGTAATACTAAGTTTACATGGTATGATATGTTAACAGTCTTCCTAGCCCTTGACTACATCAGACTAAATCTACATCAAACAACATTCATGAAAGTATACATTTTGAATAGTGATGAAAACATTGCGGAACAAGACAAACTTGATGATTATCATTCATCTATAAAGGTTATTCAAAATGTGTCTAAAAGGGGAAAAGGTTAAAATAAAAACTGTAGGCAAATGTTTTTGTTATCTGGATTAAAAAAAAAAAGTTGAATTATGTTTCAAAGCATTGCTTGAAAAGGAGGAATTGCTCATTGTCAGCAATTGCTCCGTTTCCAAAAATATTTTTAATATTCGTATATAACTAAGTAGCTATAACGGAAACGGTTCATCCCTTTCCGCTTACAGTCACATTTTGACGCATATGCACCATACGGCATTTGAATACATCGTGACAATACGAGAAATTGCTTATCGTGACATTTTACCCCTAAGGTTTCAACTATCACCTAGATGTAAGGCAACATTGCTCGTTATCTGTGGCAGATCATTCAAAATGTGTCTGAAAGAATGTATGTAGTAAAACGTTTATATCTTAAGTATGACAACAATTAATTTGAAACGGGTTTAAAAGCCTTGTATGAAAAGGATGAATTGCTCATTGTCAGCAATTGCTCCATTCCCCACAATATTTTCAATATTTGTCTGTTAAAGTATTACGAAAAGGGCTCAGCTGTCATGGGTATGGTGTAACCCTTTCCCGCTTACAGACGCTTTTTGACGCATGTGCAGCAGACGACATTCGAAAACATCGTGACGAAAGGAGAAATAGCTTATCGTAGGCAATTTCTACATTAGCCACAATAGTTTCAAAACATCGTGACAAAAGGAGAAATAGCTTATCGTAGGCAATTTCTACATTAGCCACAATAGTTTCAAATCCTTTCAATAATTATAATTTTAGTGATTTGCATGTTTCTCAATATGTATTCTAATTCGACTTTTGTAGACTTGTTGGGTATACAGAATATACATTGTTTTCTTTTTTCTTTTTAAATAGCGTGCAAGACCCCCTATGCATTGAATCAATTATATAGCTGAATACATCATGATACCTGCATATGTGCCGCTTCTATCGAGTCCAAGTCATGTTGCAATTACGTAAGTGACGCACCAGGTGCGCATGTGCATACGCATTCTTACAAGAGCGTTCATTGTTAATATATACAGTCCAACCTGTGTTAAAAGACCACCCATGGAAAGAGAACAATATGATCTTTCTTCACTGGTGGTCTTAAATTGAAGGATCATTTACGCAGAAAATGAGTAATTTGGAAAGTAAAAATGTGGTTGCTATAGACAGGGAATTGCTTTGCAAAGGTGGTCTTTAGCAGACGATTATGCTGTTGACACATCATTAGACGTGTAGACCCACGTACTTAACTTATTTATTTTACATCGCGCCGTTTGTGTGGAAAATATTCAATGGCAAAACCCGTTCATACAGCATTTGAACCAGGGACATTTGGAACAAAAGGCCGACGCTTTACTGCTGCACAACTATCTCCAACTAATATGTTATATTTGGGGTTAAATTGAAGATGATGCAATAATAGCCCAAATCGCTAGAAGCTGTGTAGAAGTGTGTCCTCCCCCCTTATTGTATGTAAATTAAACTTCAAATTGTGCCAGACCGAAGAGACAATAATACCTCCAAATCGCTAGATGATGTGTAGAAGTGTAGCCCCATTTATTGTTTTTTCAAATTGACTGTAAATTGTCCCAGACAGGAGAGACAATAAGAACTCCAAACCGTTAGATGATGTGTAGAAGTGTAGCCCCACTAATGTTTGTCAAAGTGACTTTAAATGGTGCCAGACCGGAGAGACAATAAGACCGGCAAACCGTTATATGTTGTGTAGAAGTGTAGCCCAACTAATGTTTGTCAAAGTGACTTTAAATGGTGCCAGACTGGAGAGACAATAAGAACTCCAAACCGTTAGATACTGTGTAGAAGTGTAGCCCCACTAATGTTTGTCAAAGTGACTTTAAATGGTGCCAGACCGGAGAGACAATAAGAACTCCAAACCGTTAGATGATGTGTAGAAGTGTAGCCCCATTAATGTTTGTCAAAGTGACTTTAAATGGTGCCAGACCGGAGAGACAATAAGACTTCCAAACCGTTAGATACTGTGTAGAAGTGTAGCCCCACTAATGTTTGTCAAAGTGACTTTAAATGGTGCCAGACCGGAGAGACAATAAGAACTCCAAACCGTTAGATACTGTGTAGAAGTGTAGCCCCACTAATGTTTGTCAAAGTGACTTTAAATGGTGCCAGACTGGAGAGACAATAAGACCGCCAAACCGTTAGATGATGTGTAGAAGTGTAGCCCCACTAATGTTTGTCAAAGTGACTTTAAATGGTGCCAGACCGGAGAGACAATAAGACCGGCAAACCGTTAGATATTGTGTAGTAGTGTAGCCCCACTAATGTTTGTCAAAGTGACTTTAAATGGTGCCAGACGGGAGAGACAATAAGAACTCCAAACCGTTAGATATTGTGTAGAATTTTGCCCCACTAATGTTTGTCAAAGTGACGTTAAATGGTGCCAGACCGGAGAGACAATAAGACCACCAAACCGTTATATATTGTGTAGAAGTGTAGCCCCACTAATGTTTGTCAAAGTGGACGTTAAATGGTGCCAGACCGGAGAGACAATAAGACCACCAAACCGTTATATATTGTGTAGAAGTGTAGCCCCACTAATGTTTGTCAAAGTGACTTTAAATGGTGCCAGACTGGAGAGACAATAAGACTTCCAAACCTTTAGATACTGTGTAGAAGTGTAGCCCCACTAATGTTTGTCAAAGTGACTTTAAATGGTGCCAGACTGGAGAGACAATAAGACTTCCAAACCTTTAGATACTGTGTAGAAGTGTAGCCCCACTAATGTTTGTCAAAGTGACTTTAAATGGTGCCAGACCGGAGAGACAATAAGACTTACAAACCTTTAGATACTGTGTAGAAGTGTAGCCCCACAAATGTTTGTCAAAGTGACTTTAAATGGTGCCAGACTGGAGAGACAATAAGACCACCAAACCGTTAGATATTGTGTAGAAGTGTAGCCCCACTAATGTTTGTCAAAGTGACTTTAAATGGTGCCAGACCGGAGAGACAATAAGAACTCCAAACCGTTAGATATTGTGTAGAAGTGTAGCCCCACTAATGTTTGTCAAAGTGACTTTAAATGGTGCCAGACCGGAGAGACAATAATACCTCCAAACCGTTTTGGCCCGATCACACTGAGCCGAATGCCATTACGTTTGCTTTCCGAATAGGAATTTGGGTGTTCGGGGAGCGAACGGATCATATTCGGGAAGCATGGGGTGTGTTCTAGGAGCATACTGGCTGTTCGGCTCCGGACGGATGCATACGGAACAGCATTCGGTAGCTACAACAATTTGTTGTGCTTGTTCAAATTAAATTTCATGGACCTTCTGATTCATCCGTGACTTTAAATGGTGTCAGACCAGAGAGGCAATAAGACGACCAAATCGCTAGATGATGTGTAGAAGTGTAGCCCCATTTTATTGTATGTCAAAGTGACTTTAAATGGTGCCAGACAGGAGAGGCAATACAACTCCATATCGCTAGATGAGGTTCATATCTATAAGAAAAAACATTTTCTACACCACAGAGTGCTAAATAGGCTTGCAACTGCTACCATTTCTAGATTCATGTAGTGGGAGACAAATGCTCAGAGGTAAAGCGACGGCCGCGTGAAACGATGGTTTCGAGTTCGAATACCGTAAAATCTAGACCTCCATATACACTCGGAGCAAGTTACGGTGGATTATCAAAGAAGCGGGCACTAAAGCAGACATTAATAGTAAGATGTAAGAACTAGCTACTATGTTTAACCACTCTGACTGCTGAAACCAATTTTGTGAAACCCTTCCCAAAGTTTCGCCTGATCATGCCTAATGCTTCCCAACTATACATGTGTGACATTGGCTACGAACTTTACAAAATGCAAAGTTGGACAAAGCCTTTTTCAAAAATAAATCATTGAAAAGGTTAAAGGGTAAGGTGCGTTTCATAATCCTGTCGGAGGAAACTGCCGTGACCGAGTGTTGAGTGAGTGTGTGTTCTTTTCGACCGGGCGTCCAGGGTTCGGTACCCGCTCACGACGGGCATGGTGGAATATCCATTGGCACATAGTTGACATTTACATTTACCACCAGTTCCCAGTCGCGGCGGTCATGGTGGTGTGCCTTTGGGCAAGGATTATTCCCTAACATTGTACTGATTTGTTTACCAAGGGATCATGAATAATTGATCCGTCGCTATGATATATCTTAAATAATGTTGAAAAGTGCGTTCAACCCCAATTAAACAATTAACCGCCGGTGACTCATGCAGTGAGTTAGTGTACCGCCGTGAAAACTACGCGTTAAATGGTGTAAAGTTCAATTAAATTAAATCATCCTGTCAAAAATGGAATTCATAATATTATGCCCGTGATAGGACATTGTTACAACTACACTCAAACCTCGGTGGCTCGAAGTAGTGTTTTATCTTGACTATATGCACGCAAACGTTATAATACCGTTGTGTTTTCTTTTAAACGCACACACATGTATGATGTAGAGATGGAGTACTTAAAAGGAATAAAAAGTATTCCACAGTTTTATTTCTGTATTCTAATTTAATATATTATGTACCAATCAACATAACCAATAAATAAAGAAATGCACATTGTGTATATTCATGCTGCATCTATCATTCATTGCATACTAGCAAAGTAAAGCGTTAACAAAGTAGAACAATTAAACTGCCACAGACGACAATATGAATTGCCCTATTTTCCATGTGATTTTGCTCATAATAAAGATAAACTATATTATTTGTTTCTTCCGAAACAATAAACTTTTCAATTGCGATAGCCACACGACGTATTTGCTCATTTTCCAAAGAAATCGTTTATGCTGGTCTGACGGGAGGTGCGTTTTTGAAAATCGATTTAAAACAGTTCAGTATCATAAATACGAAACGCTTTAATCAACATAAAATAGTTAACGAGAAAAATCGAATTTGTAAAAACAGTCGACTGAAAGGTGACAATTTACCTGTTCGACCTATTCATGTATAATACAAGTGTATATACTGTAATGACGGGAAAGGGACCGTGCATTTAGTTCGATAGTTCGAAAGAGATGGTGTTCGAGCTACTAGTATCCATAATTAAACAACGAGCCACCGATGTTTGCCTCTATATTAACACGTCTGTATAAACAATGATCGAGTTTCATTTACTTGAAACTTACATACTAATGATGGAGTATAAACATAAAATAACCTCAATGACTTTGGTGAATTTAATGCAGCGTTCACACAGTGCCGATTATGGCTCCCGTTTGAGTTAAGACAGAGCTACGAGGGGAAAAGTTAACAAGCCGGATAACTATCCTCAGTGATCTGGAATGTCCTGTCATTGTCTGAACGCAATCGTATACGTTCGTAACAGAGTCCGTATGACTGAATCAGATGCTCTTTGTAGAACTGCTGAGGCTGGAGTGAGAATTTGCCTCTGCACGATTCTCTTATAGGACGGAACTATCACGTGAAACGGGTTTCTGATAGGACGGTTTTCTAACAGATGTCTTCCGTCAGCGTCGGTTCACTGTCTGGTCACCGTCTGATCGCAGTCGGGAGAATTGGGATGCTGTTTTTACCATGCGAAAGATACAAATCGGATCAAAATTGGATTGAGAACGGGATAATAGGGACGAATTCGGCTGGAAACGGCTGAATCGGGACGCTTCCTGAACAATATCTGATTGTCGTCGTGATTTAATAAATGCTTTTTACAAATCGTAATAAAGTTCCAGCCACGAATCACAGGATCTTGATCAGACTTTTAACACATTTTATTCGGGAACGGTACTATCAAGGACGGCAGTAAAAATCCTGAATGTGTGACTGACGCTTTAAGCAGAATATTTCTAATGAAACGTAATAATGGTATATAAAACTTGCCCATCCCCTACTTTATATGGGACTTTTTACTATATCTAAAAGTATACAACTGCATTTTTAACTCTTTGACTGCCGAATTTCACAAATCGACACTTCCATATTAAAAAGTGGACCACTTCATTTGTCGTCCAACAGGATATGTGGAAAGAATTAATGTCTAATAGGCAAGCAATGCAGATTTTAAAAGAGACAGCTCGTCACGAGATGTCTCTCCTGCATCTGCATTGTTTGAAAAAGCTTTTAACTGCCTTTGACAGCGAAAGAATTAAGCATTTTACTTTCTTATTACTAGTAAATATGGAATAATTTAATTTGGATTTCGAAACGGATAAAACTATCCATGCAAATTTGAAATACAGTAGTAGAGTGGTTATTAAACACACAACACAGTTGCTGCTACCAGGAAAGATAATACAAAGCTTGTTTTAGCTTCAATCGAAGAGCAATTTTGAAGAGCAACATATCAAAAATCCGCAAAAATCCCCTATCGGGAATGTATATGGAGATGGTGTGTGTATAGACATTATTTTCGAACATTTTTAACAAAATTAATCAGTATGTTTTATACATTTAACTACTCTCTCTGACATGCAGATGAAGGGAGCCATATCTTTGTCATATCGTCTGCTCATCTAGCATTTAATTCGTCTATATATAATTTGTTCCTGGGTCGAAATGCTTAACGACCAAACTATAGAGACGCAGACGTTCGAACACGAATCGTGCATAGCCACTGCTTTATTCGTAATATCGTAGTCCGGTCCCCATTTTACGGCCAACTGCATGATGACGTACCTGGTACATTTACGTATAGTTCAGTACGCGGCATGAGTGCAGTCGACTATTTGCTATTGAAAATAAAAGATAAACACGTTTTAAACAACTTAAGAGTTTTAGAATGGAATGAATTTTCCGATCACTGTAGTTTATATTTGAAAATGTAGAAATAAATTATCAACGGTTTTTGTACTTACGCACATTCGGTAGTTCGAAACGTGTGAGCCTATGAAATTGACACATGCGTATATGTGCATATTATAGTGGAATACTGCGTGCTGTTGTAACAGCTGTAACAGCTGTTTGGTCGAGCGAGATTAAAAATAAAATGTATAACAAGAGAAATGTGTCGCCGGAAAAGACTGCACTGATTCCAGGATATTTGAAATTCCACATACAAATTTCAGGATTTCTTTTGATCAGGATTTTGGATTTTTTGTATTTGTCAATAAAAACACAAAAAATACAGTTTGGGATTTAAATCTACATGCAATAAAAAGCTATTTAACCCTTTCTTTGTCTGAAGCAACAATGAAAGTCTTTAAACGTTTAAAAGATTGAGAAAACTGTTAAATTGCTGAAGACATGAACTTCCTCCTTTTTAATAATAATTGTAATAAGTATTTCAAAGATGTTAAAATTGATCCTGATATGTTTAACATGTAGACCACACTTGAAACAACATATCAGCTAAATTGTTAATTTAAATCATTGATGCATACACTATATGTATAGCGCAAGAGAAATGCCAGTTGCGAGACCCATTACTATTTAAAAGGTGGCAAGTATGAAATTAATTGGGTGCGAAAGAGCAAATTTTCTTTATTTCTAAAATTATTGTTTATCAGAGTTTGTTCTTTTCTTAATTTGTTCCAAGCCAAATAAACATTTAATATCACATATATTTAATCATTTAAGTGTTTAATATTAGCTATCTATCTGTAATATTAGGTGTTTGAGCATTCTTTCGAAATGTTGACCTTGTGTCAAGATCGAGTCGTTGTGACATCGAAGAAAGTGAATACAAAATCAGGCAAAGCTTTAGTGCATGTTTTATACCACTGCATTCGAAAGAAAAAAAACAAGATCCAAAAAACGAGATCTGTCTATTCAACTAAAATGGTCTATCCGTCCTACCCTAGGAAAGCGAGACCTGAAGATGATCAATGCGATGCAAAACTTCTTGGTGGAAGACTTAATAGCTGGCTTCGCCTTTTCGATGTTGTTTGGACAGAAACATTTGAAATGGTAAATCACACATATTAAGTTTAAAGCGATAATTGCTCTCCGTGGGAAAGAACTATTCATATGTACTTTTCAAACTCGCATATAGTATATTTCGTAATGAACCTTCGTTCATTGTGACTAATATCGAGGAGAAGCATAATAAATGTGTAAACCAAATGTGTACTAAATGTACTTTGTACCGGTTTGTAAAGGTAAATTGTTTACCGTTTCAATTCATGGCGATGTCAACATAATTTGCATAAATTGTGCACACACGCCAATGACTCACACCTTTAGTGGTAAACAAATCGAGCGGAAAAATATCAACAATCAACTAAGAAAATGTCATCAAAAAAGCTTTTCCACCGATCTATCTCATCCCCGCTTACACTTCGAGTTCTATCCATTCTCTTGTTATAAGCAACACGACGGTGTTTCCGTCAGGAGTCGCTAAATAAGGATCTCCGTTTTCGAGTTTCAATTTTTGTTTACTTTGGTCAGTTTATATTCAGCCATATCTCGCCGTTATTGCGTCACTGTGTTGTATAAACACTTATGCTTACCAGTTATATTCAAGCAAGCATATCACATACTATTGTTATCTGCTCTTTTCCTTATCTGCTTCATTCGCTTTTCTATGTGATGTAATTGCTTGAACCGGGAACGAAAATAGGACGTTTGCCCGTTCGACATTTTGATGAAACAATATAAGAAAGTGGTGTTTTTGCAGTATACTCGTGTTGTAAATTTCTAACGCCTTTACCTTTCATATTTGTTATACCCATTCAATGTTTTGGGTTAAATATATCCGCAGGAAACTCTCTCCAATAACAATTTAAATAAACTCTGAATCAGGTTATTACGGAAGCCCTGGAGGGACATTTGTAACTTATTATTTGTTTGTTATTAACTATTACTTATTACTTTTAATTTATTTGTTATAACTTATGATTTATAACTTATGCTCACACGTTTGTGTTTACAGGATACACGTTCTCAGCCATTTTGTAAACATTCGCGGATGAATACAAAAATAGTGATTCGGTAGTGTTATATTACACACGTTACATATAAAGAAATACGCAATGGGTATATTAGATCGGATTGTAATTAACTTACTTTTGATTTATAACTGTTTACTTATAATTTATAACTTATAACTTATAACTTATAATTTATAACTTATAATTTATAACTTATACCTTATAATTTACAACTTATAACTTATAAATTGTAACTTATTATTTAATATTTATTACTTATGATTTAATGACGCAATAACCATTTTCAGGGATATCGACCTGGCTCCATATTCAAATTGAGATTCATATCGGTATTTGACCTGGCTAGATATTCTTATCGATATTCGCGTAGCTACATAATCACCATAATCCCGAATATCGATCAGGCTTGATGTTCAAATCGATATTTGCCGGGCCCGCTAGCTCAGTCGGTAGCGACGCGGGCTGTCAATCCAGGGGTTGTGAGTTCGAATCCCAACTTTCTTTCCGACGATTGACGAAAGTCAATGCGACATGCGTCATTCGTCTTCCACCAATGGGCTAAGTCTATGTGGAAAAGCAGCTAGTTGCTTGGAAAGATTGTTGTGTGAAGTACTCGTGTGAGAAAACCAGGAAATGCATGAGTAGGTGAACTGTCCGCCGTGATATAACTGAGAAATTGTTAAAAACGGCGTTAAACCCGAATCAACCAAATCGATATTCAAATCGGCTTCTATATGATGAAAAATAAGTTATAAATTACAAATAATAAATAATAAGTAATAGATTATAACATACAAATAATAAGTAACAAATGTCCCTCCAGGGCTTCCGTAGGTTATGACCAAATATGTATTGCCTTAATTTTCTCCATTTCTCCTTTCCCACAAATATACCCTTACCGAGCTTCTGCAACAGACGACTTTTCAAATCATTGTGGCAAAAGGTGAAATTGTTCATAATGAGTTTATTTTTCTCCATCAACTGTTTTAACCCTTTCCCACATACGAGTATATACCTAACTGTGCCTCTGCAGCAGACGACTTTTGAAATAATTGTGGCAAAAGGTGAAATTTCTCATAATGAGCTTAATTTTCTCCATTTACGGTTTTAACCATTTCCCACATACGAGTATATACCATTTCTGAGCCTTTGAAATCATTGTGGCAAAAGGTGAAATTGCTCATAATGAGCAATTGCTCCATTTGCCACAACAATTTCAACTCTTTTCAATTATCTTACTATCATTTATAGAGACTATCTATGTTTTGTACTTAATGATTTCAAAGTCTGTCAGGTTAAACATCATTGAAATCAATGTGGCAAAAGGAGAAATTGCTCATAATGAGCAATCATGATTTGCATTTACCACAATAATTTTGAACACTTTCCAGTTATCATACTATCATTTTATGATTTTTTATATTTTGTACTTGATAATTTCAAAGTCGTCTGCTGCAGATTGTTTTATGTGGGACGTTGTTAAACCCTTATCCACTATCATGACTTACCGATACAAAACAAAAACAATTTTTCTGTGTGTCTGCATTATTTGACAAAAAATGATCATAACAGGGATTGTATTCAATACAAATAGTTGATTATCTTTGGTACAAATTGAAATTTATCAAAACTTCTTGTCCATTTATCTTTAGTATTCGTCTTATATGTCACTTTTCATGATCAGTTTAACTCTATTCATCTCATTCACTTAAAACACAGACCCTGCCATGTTAAATATCCTACATAATACTTAAATCTTCAAATACCGATATCTGCGTTACTAATTACAGATTAAATTTGTCTAATGTGTGTGGATTTAAATGCATTTGCGTCAAACATTCGTCTTGTATTATAGTGTAATATAGTATTAGGATATCATTACTCAAGTTTGCACTAACACTGCCAAAACAAATTACCCTTTGTAAATTGTAACTCTTTGTTCCCTCTAGTATCAGATCAAATTGAGCAATATCGCATTTGCTGCAGATAACTTTTGAAAACATTGTGACAAAAGGAGACATTGCTCATAAAAAGCGTTATCTCCTTGCCACAATATGTTCTATTCTATTCTGAAATATTCAGAAAATAAACCCGAGATATCAACCCTTACCCACAAACAGACCCTTTGTGACGCCTCTGCAGCAGACGACTTTTGGAAATAGTGCGGCAAAAGAAGAAATTGCTCGGTATATTTATTTTCTACGGAGAACTTGCTGCGGCATCGGAAAGGGTGAAATATGCCAATTTGTTTTAAATATTCTTTTCTGAACTCGCTTCATTTATACCAATATGATGGGGTAGAAATGATCATTGGATGATTCTCTACAAATATAATCACATTGATTGGTTGTTTAACACGCCAATATGGCGGCATCAGAAAAGGGAGAACATGACAAAATGTTAAAACTACATTCTTAATTTAAACATTATTTATTTTACATCGATTGCGAAGCAAGCTTTCAGCTTATATTAATCACGCTCGATGTCTGCTTCCTGGAGACTTAACCAGTACTCGCGCCGTTTGTGTGGAAAAATCCCAAAGTCAGGACCCTCTCTTCACGGGACCAGGGACCTTTGATGTGAGAGGCCGACGCTCTACCTCTGCACCACTGTCTTCCACTCAACTACATTCTTATGAAAGTGCTTGTCTGATTTCAAGATAATTTAGCAGAACTGTTAATTCAGTGACTCTCTACTACATGTTTTAAGTCTTATTGATTGGTTGGAAGTCACAAAAAACAGGTAGCATCTAAATAGGGGAAAATTTAACGTTTAGCTTCGAATGACATGTCATCCTTATCCAATGGACACATTTAAAACAAACGTCACAGGAATGTTCTTTTTGCGATCATTTTCTTAATTATGTTCAAAGATATATTCTATGTAGAGACTCCTGTTTGTGCGGTATCAGAAACTTTTGATAGGGAGTAAAAGGGCCAATATTTAAAATTCTTCTCCTCTAAATCCGGTTTTCTGATCCCAGGGTTATTTAGTAGAAATGTTCCTTCAGTTACGCTCTACGAAAATTGTTCAAAGCATATTAATTGGTTGAAAAAAGAGGAAGTTAGGCGACGTCAGTAAAGGGCAAACTGACAACATTTTAAAACTCGATTCTTATAAAAGTGCTTGTCTGATTTGTTCCCTCGGTGACCCTCTTCATAATTTCTTAAGCCATATTGATTGTTGAAAGACATATTTACCAGGCGGCATCAGCAAGGGGGTAAATTTAACTTTTAGTTTCAAATGACATTTTATCTTAATCCACTGGGCAAATGTCAATAAAACTTCACAGGAATGTTCCGTTAGTTGACCTTTCAAATTTGTTCAAACATATCAATTATAAATAACAACTTTTTTTGCTGCGGTTGCAGGAACGGAATAAAATGCCTAAACTGTAGAATTCTTCTTCTCTCAATCCGCTTGTCAGATTCCAAGATAATTTTATATTAATGACCTTGAATGACCATCTACAATATTTGCTTAAGCCGTATTGATCTGTTGAAAAACATGGCAGGCAGACGGTATAAAAATAGGGACACAATTTCTATTCAAGTTTTTATTTGATTTCAAGATACATTTGTAATTTGTCAATCGCGTAAATCTTTATAAAAGATACATTTACAATATGAAACTATTCAATAAAAAGTGTCAATATGAAACTATTCAATAACAAGAAACCGCTGAAGACGGTAAGGCCGGATTGTCGGCAATTTGACCTTGAAAATCGACAAACCAAGGTCAAGGTCAAAGTAACCATAGAAATCAATAGAACTTGTTACTAATTACCTTCAGGCAAAGTTTCAAGTTTGTAACCCTTTCCAGTGCTGAGATTGCCTCAACCTGAAACTTTAACCGATTTTGCCTCAACCTGAAACTTAACCAAAATGTTGACGGACAGACAGACAGACGGACGGACAGACAGACGGACGGACAGACAGACATCGCCAATCTATAGACCGTAATTGCTAGAGCAATCCAGCCAAAAACTGTTGAAAGCAAATTAAAACACAATTTGCTGTGATATAACTATTAAAATATTGAAAGCAAATTAAAACGCAAGTTGATATAACTATAAAACTGTTGAAAGCGGAGTAAAACGCAATTTGCTGTGATATAACTATATAACTGTTGAAAGCAAATTAAAACGCAATTTGCAGTGATATCACTATAAAACTGTTGAAAGCAAATTAATACGCAAGTTGTCGTGATATAACTATAAAACTGTTGAAATCAAATTAAAATGAAAGTTGCCATGATATAACTATAAAACTTTTGAAAGCAAATAAAAACGCAAGTTGCCATGATAAAACTTTAAAACTTTTGAAAGTAAATTAAAACACAAGTTGATATAACTATAAAACTGTTGAAAGCAAATTAAAACGCAAGTTGCCGTGATATAACTGTTAAACTGTTGAAAGGGGAGTAAAATGCAATTTGCTGTGATATAACTATATAACTGTTGAAAGCCAATTAAAATGCGAGTTGCCGTGATATAACTATAAAACTGTTGAAAGCAAATTAAAACGCAAGTTGCCGTGATATAACTATAAAACTGTAGAAAGCAAATTAAAACGCAAGTTGCTGTGATGTAACTTTAACCAAAATGTTGACGGACAGACAGACAGACAGACAGACAGACAGACAGACGGGCAATAGCAACATGAAGGTCAAGAGTTATCATGGAAATCAAAAGAACATGTTAGTGGCTACACACAGCCCAATTTTCAAGTTTGTAGCTCTTTCCATGTCCGAGATTTTGCTTCAACCAGAAACTTTAACCAAAATGTTGACGGACAGACAGACAGACAGACGGGCAATAGCAAGGTGAAGGTGAAGAGTTATCATGGAAGTCAAAAGAACATGTTAGTGGCTACACACAGACCAATTTTCAAGTTTGTAGCTCTTTCCATGTCTGAGATTTTGCTTAACCAGAAACTTTAACCATTTTGCCTAACCTGAAACTTTAACCAAAATGTTGACGGACAGACAGACAGACGGACATCGCCAATCTATAGACCGGAATTGCTTGAGCAATCCGGCCAAAAAGTGTATTAACCCTGTACGGTGAACTCATCATTGGACTTCGTTCATCGGCGCACGTTGCCTTGCAAGCTCGCTCATAATATCAGCCAAAAAACTCAGTCCAACGATGAGTCCACAGTTTATGGTCAATAACCTATATTATTGAATACAATTTCATATAAGCGCATACACGGTACACAGGCTATAACATACAATATGCTCCGTCCCACGTGCCGATAACCAACATTACTGACTCTGCGTAAAGTATCGACCCGGATCAGCATAAGCATGCCGTGAGTGCTAATCCGGGCATAATTCTTTTGCTTCCTGTGGATTTTCTGTTTCAAGATCCCTCTATCCCCTGAGACGGAATGCGCAGGCTGATCTAGGTCGATGCATTACGCAGAGTCCATAATGTTGTTTTTCTCGCAGGCTGGTCTGGATCAGCACTGTTCTTCCATTTGCCATACAGACACTCTATGCTCACATCGGCCATACGTTTGGATTTACAGACACATTACGATCACCTTGGGCAGACTTTGAACAATCAAACATAGAGACATTACCGAAATAGAGACAATCGTGTGGTCATACGTTTGTTTGTACTGATCCGTTACGACAATCTTGACACAGACAAGACCAATGAAACATACTAGAACAGATGTGACCAATGCAAAATAGAGACACATTACTGAAATAGATGCTATCGTACGGTAATACATTGTGTTGTACAGACACGTTACGACCACCTTGGAACAGATGTGACCAATCAAACATAGTGACAAATTGCCGAAATAGATACATTCGTACGGTCATACGTTTTGTTGTACCGACCCGTTACGACCACAATGCGTCTGGTGCTGACCAATCAAACATTGATACACATAATCGAAATAGAGACTATCGTACGGTCATATGTTTTGTTGTACAGACATGTTATGACCAACATGGGGCTGATGGCGACCAATCAAACATAAAGACAACTTATCGAAATAGAGACTATTGTGTGGTCATAAAGTTTCTCTAAAGACAATTTACGACAACATTGGGTTTGGGGCTAAGCAAATCATGACAAACATGAAGACAAATTACCGAAATAGAGACTATCGTACGGTCATAAGTTTTGTTGTACAGAAACGTTGAAACCACCTTGGGGATGATGGCGCGATATCAAATATAGATAGAAATTACCGAAATAGAGAATATCGATCGGTCATAGGTTTGGTTGTACAGGCACATAACGACCACCATGGGGCTGGTGCTGACGAAATCATGGCAAACATAAAGACAAATTACCGAAATATAGACTATCGTACGGTCATAAGTTGTGTTGTACTGACACGTTGAGACCACATTGGGGCTGCTGGCGACCAATCAAACATAAAGACAAATTCCCGAAATAGAGACTATCTTACGGTCATAAGTTTTGTTGTACTGAAACGTTGAACCAATCAATTATAAAGACAAAAAAAAACGAAATAGAGACTATCGTGTTGTCACGAAGTTTCTCTACAGACTCTTTACGACCAAATTGGGGCTGGTGCTGACGAAATCATGCCAAACATAAAGACAAATTACCGAAATTTAGAATATCGATCGGTCATAAGTTTGGTTGTACAGACACGTTACGACCATCTTGGGGCTGGTGCTGACGAAATCATGGCAAACATAAAGACAAATTACCGAAATAGAGAATATCGATCGATCATATGTTTGGTTGTACAGGCACATGTAACCATATTGGGGCTGGTGCTGACGAAATGATGGCAAACATTGGGGCTGTTGCTGACGAAATCATGGCAAACATAAAGACAAATTACCGAAATAGAGAATATCGATCGGTCATAAGTTTGGTTGTACAGACACGTTACGACCATCTTGGGGCTGGTGCTGACGAAATCATGGCAAACATAAAGACAAATTACCGAAATAGAGAATATCGATCGGTCATAAGTTTGGTTGTACAGGCATATAACGACCACCGTTGGGCTAGTGCTGACGAAATCATGACAAACATAAAGACAATTTACCTAAATAGAGAATATCGATCGGTCATAAGTTTGGTTGTACAGACACGTTACGACCACATTGGGTCTGGGGCTGAGCAAATCATTGCAAACATAAAGACAAATTTCCGAAATAGAGAATATCGATCGGTCATAGATTTGTTTGTACAGGCACATTAAGACCACCATGGGGCTGGTGCTGACGAAATCATGGCAAACATAAACACAAATTACCGAAATAGAGAATATCGATCGCTTATAAGTTTGGTTGTACAGACACGTTACGACCATCTTGGGGCTGGTTCTCACGAAATCATGGCAAACATAAAGACAAATTACCGAAATAGAGAATATCGATCGGTCATAAGTTTGGTTGTACTGACACGTTGAGACCACCATGGGGCTGGTGCTGACGAAATCATGACAAACATAAAGACAAATTACCGAAATAGAGACTATCGTATGGTCATAAGTTTTGTTGTACTGACACGTTGAGACCACCTTGGGGCTGATGATGACCAATCAAACATAAAGACAAATTACCGAAATAGAGACTATCTTACGATCATAAGTTTTGTTGTACTGAAACGTTGAGACCACCTTGGGGCTGATGGCAACCAATCGATTATAAAGACAAATAACCGAAGTTTCTCTACAGACACTTTAAGACCACATTGGGGCTGGTGCTGACTAAATCATGTCAAACATAAGACAACTTACCGAAATTTAGAATATCGATCGGTCATAAGTTTAGTTGTACAGACACGTTACGACCATCTTGGGGCTAGTGCTGACGAAATTATGGCAAACATAAAGACAAATTACCGAAATAGAGAATATTTATCGGTCATAAGTTTGGTTGTACAGGCACATGTAACCATATTGGGGCTGGTGCTGACGAAATCATGGCAAACATAAGACAAATTACCTAAATTTAGAATATTTATCGGTCATAAGTTTGGTTGTACAGGCACATGTAACCATATTGGGGCTGGTGCTGACGAAATCATGGCAAACATTGGGGCTGGTGCTGAGCAAATCATTGCAAAAATAAAGACAAATTACCGAAATAGAGAAGATCGATCGGTTATAAGTTTGGTTGTACAGGCACATTACGTCCACCATGGGGCTGGTGCTGACGAATTCATGGCAAACATAAAGACACATTACCGAAATAGAGAATATCGATCGGTCATACGTTTGATTGTACAGGCACATGTGTCACAAGATGGTCAAGGGTCGACAACTCACTAAAGTAGAATTGAACGCCGATGGTTGAATAAAAATATATGTTTAATTTACAGTTATGAAATATACAATTTTAAGTAATCACTTCTTTCCTGACAAATCGAGAGGCTATAAACAAAAACTACTCACGCACTCTCATACCCACTCTAACCCCAGTCACTTAACTGTCCCATCACTTCCGTTACTGTACCCTGTATTTGGAATGTTCATACACGTTGTACTTCACATCCAACTGTATCCGTTTCCCGACTTCACCGAGTCGTTGTACTTATATTCATTGCGTCGCGTATATCCTTGGATTCCGGGATCGACAAGTCACACAACTGGATATATGGTTCTACACGTCCTATGACGGCACTCCTAATGTCCCCCGTTACGACGTCTTATTAAGTTGTGGACTGCGTCACACACACTGGTTCTTCAAACTTCTACGTTTGGACCTTCGATTGTCTGCCAGACAAAACGGCTAAAATTGTAATAAATAACCATGTCTTACAATAATATCAATAATGTTCCGTAAACCTAACAGCCTACCATTTTATACTCCTATGGTAGCTCATCTCTGTACTAATATCCTTTTACATTTCCCACTTCCATTCTTATCCTTTTCATACAACCATATCTTTCCCAATAGCATAACATATTGTCTCGATCCTAACGGACTCAATTTCTGTAAAAAAACATTCACTTCGTGAACCAGAAATTGTCTAAACAATTCAATCATGTAATAATTATCTCAATCCCTAACATTGTAAATTTGCACAGATTCCATTCCTTAATTATGCCGAAAACCCCTTTGCACAATAACTAAGAATTTACATACCCATATGCCGTGTGAATTGGTCACATCAACTAACTCATTATAACGAGTGAAAACCCTCTGGCGACTCCTATGATACTGACGGTCAAAACAAATGTTTGAGTAAGCTATATAGCACCAATCAACCCCCGAGCCTCCTGATGACAGGCAAAATTCCCGTGCAAATCGTAATTCACAATCAACTAGTTTCAATACATTTATAGGCCAAATGAAAATAGCAACATAGTTTAACGTAATTAACGTTTTTAAACCCGTCAATTCCTTAATTCTCAACGGATTTACATGAAATGACCTCTTAATATGCTTAATATCACTTATCACATATGTATATGATAATAACTTCATAAACAATGATCTCCCTGACAATCCTGCGATAAGTTAAAACCATACGTGACCAACCTGCACTAACTGACCGTCTTTTATTTAGGCCACGCCAAATCTATTTTGTTACAACACGTTCCCCAAGGATAAAGTGGTTACACTTTGTCTATTTAACAAAATACACCAGGTTCGTTCCCTTTACTATTTACAACCCGTATCTTTAATTTCCCTTAGTATTGCATTCCTTATATATATATACACGATTACACAGCTGTCATGACTCCAATGTGTGCCTAAAATACTCATTTCACTAACTGTTTTCTGATTCCTTTACTTGACTGTTTACTCTACTTAAGTAATCTGCCCCTACATTTTCTCTACCTGGAATCGCTCTAATGCTAATCCTATACAAAACCGAACTGTGCCGTCCTTCTTCCTAACAAATACTATAGGACTCGAAAACGGTGCATTAGAATGCTCTATGACTCCTAACTCTAACATCTTACTGACCTATTCGTTTACTGTTGCCACCGACTGGTATGGAATAGGATAACCCTTGAACCTGATGGGTTCTGATGTATTTAATTTAATATCATGTTCAACAAGTGAAGTAGTTCCCGGTATGTCTGTCAAAACATCGGCGAACTCTTCCAAAACCATGTCAACCTGCTCCCTCTGTTCAGGAGACAATCCTTTACAAACGTCTACATCTTTTTTAGACTCGTTACCTACTCTAGAAAGACACTCTAAAGGTATCTTCTCATCTACCCAATCTACGTCTGCATTATCTAATTTCCGATCTTCACTATCTTCAATAACTGCAGAACAAACAACTGCTAATATACCTTTATCACTACTACCGTCATCAGCACTTCGCTCATTGTACTGTTTCAACATATTGGCATGAAAAGTCTTTTCCTTACCCTTCATATTAATTCTATAATCTACCTTATTCATCACCTTGATCACTTCAAATGGACCCTTCCACTGCAATAATAATTTACCAGAACCTTCGCACCTATCGGGAAACTTCTGTCCTTTGCCCGTTTGTTATAGTATATCTTCTGTCTAGACTTTGCCTTACTTAACTCATCCTGTGCCATCTTACATGTCTCTTCGAGTCGCTCACGTAAATCTATTACGTACTGGTATGTCAATTTCACTTCAACATCATTGACCTCGCCAGACCATAACTCTTTCAAAATGCTCAACGGTCCTCTGACCGTCCGGCCATAGAGTAATTCAAATGGGGAAAACCCCAGACTTTCCTGTGGCACTTCCCTATACGCAAATAACGCAGCATTAATGTACTTATCCCAATCCTTGGGCCTCTCGCTACACATCCGCTTAATCATCCGTTTCAATGTTCCATTAAACTTTTCCACCAATCCGTTACACATTGGGTGGTATGGCGTTGTAGTCAACTGACGTAAGGATAAAAGTCTACTTACCTCAGCCATCATCTTAGATGTGAACTGTGATCCCATGTCCGTCAACATCTCCTCCGGTATTCCTAGTCTACTGAACATATCGACCAATGCTTCCGCTACTCGTTCAGTCTCAATCCCTGGTAAAGCCACGGCTTCCGGATACCTTGTAGCATAATCTACCATGACTAAAATGTACCTGTTTTTCCTGTCTGTCATTGGTTCGATTGGTCCTACTAAATCAACTGCTACACGCTTAACAGGCGTTTCTATTAATGGCATCTCTCCTAATGGTACTTTTTAAACCTTACCTTTTGGCATCGTTCGTTGACATATATCGCATGATCTACAATACCGACTGACTTCCGAACAAACCCCTGGCCAATAGAACTCTGTTAATGCTCTGTCCCTAGTTTTCCGTATACCTAAATGCCCTGCCATCAATGACTCATGTGCTATCTTTAAAACCGCTTCCCGACACGTCTTAGGAACAACTAACTGATAAGACTGCTTCCGATTAGGAAATTCAAATTCCCTATACAATAATTTGTTCTTAAACAGATACCTTACCTGTCCGCCCCCTTTGCAATTATGAAACGTTCTTTCATTCGCCTTTTCTCTCGTCTTCGACAGAGTTTCATCTGCCATCTGCAGGTCGCGGTATTCTGCTTGCGATATATCTAAAATCTTACCTGGAACATGTAATTTCCTGTATGGTTTAGGATTTTGTTCTGTTTGCGACCGAGTCTGCATTGCATTTGATACATCTCCGGGTTCCGGATATTTCGCGCCTGTAATGTTACCTACAACTAAATCATAGAGTGGAGTGTCTATACATAACGCCTCCGTTATACCCTCATAATACGGAGTCTTCACCTCTATCATTGCTACCGGAAAATAATGCTCAGATCCATCGATATATTTGCAACATCTTTCCTTACCTAAGAACTGGTGTTCCTGTACTAACCGTTTCCTTACAACTACGCACGTGGCACCCGTGTCTCTCATCATGTTTACTCTTACTCCGTTAACTGTGCCTTCCTTGGTAGGACAATTCCTTTCCATACATGCACCTAGCTGTTCCGAACTATCGTTACACAAAAATATGCAACTAGAACTGGCTGTTCGCTTTAATCCCCCACGATACAGACCTCGAGGCTTTCCTCTCCCCTTGAAATATTGGTTACCCTGATTGTGGCTATACCTTTCAAATGGACCAGTACTTGCATTCCTAGTATCTCCAGATGTAAATCGTCCACCAGTATCGTCGACAGCAGCCATACTATGCCTACTACCCCTTTTCCTACAATCGTCCGATCTGTGATTTCCAGCACAATAGCTACATTTCCAATTAGTGAAAGAATTACCTGACTTCTGCGTACTGAACCCTGTCGTTGTCCTGTATCGGACCTAAACCCTCTAGCAACCTGATCCTTTTCTTTATTATTTCCACTTAATACAACATTCCTACACCCACCTCTTGCTTCAGCAAATAGATCCGCCTGTACCGCCATCTCATTACCATCTGTAAACATCTTTTCTTTCAAAAATAAATACAAGTCCTTATTGCAAATTGACAACTGATCTCGTAACAAAAAATCAATGACGCCTTCGTACGATTTTACTACCTTTCCTAATTCAAACCAACGTTCGAGATAATTCATTGATCTCCGTAAGTACTGAACAAACGTCTCTCCCGTTTCTGGTCTAGCTACTTTGAACCGTTTTCTAAACCCTTCTTCAGTTAACTCAAAACGTTGCAATAATGCTGACTTTAACTTAATATAGTCTAAAGCGTCCTCTGCAGGTAATCTAGAATAAACATCTAACGCCTTACCTTTCAATAATGCACTAAGATGTAATGACCACTGATCATTCTTCCAACCTTGTGCTTCTGCATATCGCTCAAACCTGGATAGGTTACTGTCCATATTATCCTTATCCTCGTCAAACCATGGTAATTTCGGTCCTTTGATTTTATGATCTTTAATAAAAGACTTACCTACTCCCTGTTTGGACAACTCCATCGCCTGCTGATGTTCTACTTGAACTAACTCCAATGCTCTCCTATGCTCCCGATCCCTCAGCTCTTCTTTCTCTCTCTAATAATCTCTGTTGTTCTAATAACTTAACTTCTTTCTCTTCCTTCTCTCTCTCGGCTTCTTTCTGCCGTTCCAGTAACTCTCTCTCAAATTCACGATCTCTCAGTCTATGTTCTCGTTCCTTTGCTTGTTCATCTTGAACGAACTTTTGAAGATTCTCACCTTCATGACCTAACTCCTTGCCCAACTCTATCAACTCCTTCATACTAGTCATGATTATCAATAGTACGATACGCTAACCCTATATCAAAACTTAATAAACTACAATCTAAGTTAATAATAACTACACTTCATTGGACTTCAAATCTATATTTGAATTCTCTGCATATCCTGTACGGTATAATCCACTTTCGAGACTCACTATGCACGACCCTAAATCTATTTATAATGTTCAGATATCAGTCTTAACACTTTTAAAGCACACCCCTTCTATCCCTCAGACTCCACGCTTTACTGCAGAAACGCTTATGGCAGCGCCGCTGTGTCTCATCACAGGGAACAAAAAAAAAAACACCTAAATAAAAACCCCATGTATAAAGCATAAGCTATTTGTATCAAGTGTAAATGCACTGTACAATTTCCAGAAAAATGAATCTTATAAAGGAATATCTGCAGAGTTACAATTAACCCATCCAATTCTACCCTAGTTCGTTGCCGCCTCGATACATCGAGCGAATCATCCCACTTCTGACACCATTTGTCACAAGATGGTCAAGGGTCGACAACTCACTAAAGTAGAATTGAACGCCGATGGTTGAATAAAAATATGTTTAATTTACAGTTATGAAATATATACATAAATATATATATAAATATGCGTACACAATTCTTTCAACATACATAGCTCTATATAACTAGCGTCTTATTTTTAATTTTGTAATTTTGCTTTTGAAAATGAATAAATGGTATATAAAGCTATGTATATTTAAAGAATTGTGTTCAATTATAAAAAAAATAAGAATGTTAAGGCACTTGTCCCGATACTTTCCGAACACCCCTCGTACACTGTTATTACTGTACATCGCCTGAAATTTGTAGCATGCAACCAATCAAGCGGCTGGATTTCACCTCATGAATTATTCATGACTACGAAGTTTCGCTAGCCAATTTGCCCAGGGTATCATATATGTTATGAATAGCCTGGGTTCCGAGGATGGTGCTGACGAAATCATGGCAAACATAAAGACAAATTAACAAAATAGAGAATATCGATCGGTCATACGTTTGATTGTACAGGCACATGTAACGATCTTGGGGCTGGTGCTGACGAAATCATGGCAAACATAAAGACAAACTACCGAAATAGAGAATATCGATCGGTCATACGTTTGGTTGTACAGGCAGATAACGACCACATTGGGGCTGGTGCTGACGAAATCATGGCAAACATAAAGACAAATTACCGAAATAGAGAATATCTTACGGTCATACGTTTTGTTGTACTAAAACGTTGAGACCACCTTGGGGCTGATGGCGACCAATCAAACATAAAGACAAATTATCGAAATAGAGACTATCGTGTGGTCCTAAAGTTTCTCTAAAGACAATTTACGACAACATTGGGTTTGGGGCTAAGCAAATCATGGCAAACATGAAGACAAATTACCAAAATTGAGACTATCGTACGGTCATAAGTTTAGTTGTACAGAAACATTGAAACCACATTGGGGATGATGGCGCGATATCAAATATAAATATAAATTACCGAAATTGAGAATATCGATTGGTCATAAGTTTGGTTGTACAGGCACATAACGACCACAATGGGGCTGGTGCTCACGAAATCATGGCAAACATAAAGACAAATTACCGAAATATAGACTATCGTACGGTCATAAGTTGTGTTGTACTGACACGTTGATACCACATTGGGGCTGATGGCGACCAATCAAACATAAAGACAAATTACCGAAATAGAGACTATCTTACGGTCATAAGTTTTGTTGTACTGAAACGTTGAACCAATCAATTATAAAGACAAATAACCGAAATAGAGACTATCGTGTGTTCATGAAGTTTCTCTACAGACACGTTACGACCACATTGGGGCTGGTGCTGACGAAATCATGTCAAACATTAAGACAAATTACCGAAATTTAGAATATCGATCGGTCATAAGTTTGGTTGTACAGACACGTTACGACCATCTTGGGGCTGGTGCTGACGAAATCATGGCAAAGACAAATTACCGAAATAGAGAATATCGATCGGTCATACGTTTGGTTGTACAGGCACATGTAACCATATTGGGGCTGGTGCTGACGAAATCATGGCAAACATAAAGACAAATTACCGAAATAGAGAATATCGATCGGTCATACGTTTGGTTGTACAGGCACATGTAACCATATTGGGGCTGGTGCTGACGAAATCATGGCAAACATAAAGACAAATTACCGAAATAGAGAATATCGATCTGTCATAAGTTTGGTTGTACAGGCATATAACGACCACCGTTGGGCTGGTGCTGACGAAATCATGACAAACATAAAAACAATTTACCTAAATAGAGAATATCGATCGGTCATAAATTTGGTTGTACAGACACGTTACGACCACATTGGGTCTGGGGCTGAGCAAGTCATTGCAAACATAAAGACAAATTACCGAAATAGAGAATATCGATCGGTCATAAGTTTGGTTGAACAGGCACATTACGACCACCATGGGGCTGGTGCTGACGAAATCATGGCAAACATAAAGACAAATTACCGAAATAGAGAATATCGATCGCTCATAAGTTTGGTTGTACAGACACGATACGACCATCTTGGGACTGGTTCTCACGAAATCATGGCAAACATAAAGACAAACTACCGAAATAGAGAATATCGATCGGTCATAAGTTTTGTTGTACAGGCACATAACGACCACCATGGGGCTGGTGCTGACGAAATCATGGCAAACATAAAGACAAATTACCGAAATATAGACTATCGTACGGTCATAAGTTGTGTTGTACTGACACCTTGGGGCTGATGACGACCAATCAAACATAAAGACAAATTACCGAAATGTTAGACTATCTTAGGGGTGCAAACATCCAGTCCAGCAAGAAGAATGCCACTGCAGTTGAAGAGAGGGAATATCAGCGTGCAGCAGTCAGAAAGATGTTATCGGAAGACAGAAGGCAGCAGCTGGGCCACTAAACATTTCTCACCAGAAAGCTCCGCACCTAAGATGTCAAAGCTTTCCATAACTACCTGAGGATGCCTCCATAGCTCTTCGGCGAGATCCTGGAAAGAGTAACACCAGCCATCGAGAGACAAGACACACAGTTCTGCTCTACCCTACCACCTGGACTGAAACTGAAAGTGACTCTGAGACATCTGGCCACTGGGTACAATTACTCGTCACTCTCTTATGCGTTCCGGTGCAGTAAAGCAGCCATCTGCCATATGGTGCCAGAAATGTGCAAGGCAATCGTGGAAGCCATCGTGGAAGCCTACAAAGATGAAATGTTCGCCGTTCATGTGACGCCCGATGAGTGGAGATGCCCAGGAGTTTGAAGCAAGTGTAATGTGCCTCTGGACGGGAAGCATATTGCCATCAGCAAGCCATCCAATACAGACTGCTTGTACCACAACTACAAGATTTGTTTCAGTATCCCTCTTCGCGCCTTGGTGGATGCTCAGTATCGTTTCATATGGATTGAAGTTGGTGGAGTGGGACACATGTCTGATGCCCAAATTCATAATGACTCAGAGCTCAGTGAAGTTCTCGAAAAAGCCCGGATTGGGTTGTCACCACAATACCCTCTACCCAACGATGAATTAGGTTCAGGTTCCAATTCAGAAGCCGGGTCGTGAGCAGCATCACGCTTCTCTTTATCTGGTGGCGATGAACGGCGAGGATCTGCAGGCTGCTTTTGCTTCTCTACTGGTGGAGGTGGTGCAGGTGCAGGACGTTTGGCCTTCCTACGTTTGGCTTCTTCGGTGGCATAGCTTGGCCTTCTTTCTACCGAGCTTGGTCTTCTCTCTTCGTACTGAAGATGCAGTAATGTGTCGACGATTGCTCAGATTCGAATGAAGGTCCCCTGTCAGTCCCGGCTTTTATGTACTCTTCCCAGACCACGCGCGCCGTGTCAGACCGTAGAAGAACTCGTAGCGTCGGGCCCGTAAACCGTCACACGCCGGGACGCGCCGTGATTAAAGGTGACAAAACTGGAAAGGACCGTGAGATGCCGGGGAATACACATGCTTCCCGTCCCACTACGGATCGCCCCCAAATTGTGTTACGGCCTATTACGTACTGTCACGTTTTGTTGCGTTCACCCCGTTTTACTACGGCCTACTAAGTTTCTCATCCACACCGTGACTGCCGTGGCAAACGTTTTGACAGTTTAAAAACATGGCCCGGCATCCACGGCAATCACGACCTGTCACGTTTGCCCATTCCGTCCTCCCACGTTGTCTCACCACCATCCCGTTTTGCCCAAGGTGGCCTGAAACGTAATTGCCGTGGACGCCGGGAACATAATGTAAACCTAGTATTACTATACTACCTATATTTGACAGACGGAGATGTCAGAAAGCGTCTCTTTATGGGAAAGGGTTAACACTTCTTATATTATAATGGACAGACGGAGGTGTCAGAAAGCGTCTGTATACGGGAAAGGGTGAACACTCATTATATTATATTGGACAGACGGAGGTGTCAGAAAAGGTCTGTTTATGGGAAAGGGTGAACACTCCTTATATTATATTGGACAGACGGATGATATCTTAATGCAACGCATATTTGAACTTGCCAGCGAGCAAAAAAGTGCAAGTTTGGTTTTGTGAACAGTGTAAATCCAGATCAGCACGTACATCAGTTAACCGCTTTGGTGGTGTAATGGTAGAGCGTCCGCCTCGGTGCGGTAAGTCGCGTGTTCGATACCCGGTCGGGTCACACCAAAGACTTCACAAATGGAAGTAATTAAAACCCTCCTTGGGGCTCAGCGTTTTGGGGTAAAAATTACGACTGCCTGGCTAGTGTCAGTACAAATGCACCGGTAGAACTGATAACTTACCCAGAAAACGCCGTGTTATAACTGCACAATTGTTGAAAGCGGCGTAAAACACCGAACAATATAACAACTCTGATTAAAATCGACACTCTTCAAATATAACTTTTATTGTTCTTATTTTCACTATACTGTTTTGACACAAACATGTTGGTTCAAATGATGACCGAGGTGAAGAATTTAACTGTCAATCCAAGCGTGCCTCCCAACCAATGTCGGCTAGTTCCGGTTCTGGTTCCTCAGTCCTCGCCAAGTGTTGACTATTCGTTGGTATGTCAACAGGAGGAACACCATGAACAAACAGATCAGAACCTTAGTTGTGTGGTCTGAAATAACTTAGATACAAAATATTTCATAATTATTATATGTTCGAATTAAATATGCATAACAATAAAAACAGCACTCTTGAAAGCAATGAACATGGACACAGCATAGTTTGTAAACTTTGTAATATGCTGAAGAAGGCCTAAGGCCGAGCTATTGAATACAGCTTGTAACAATAAGAAACTTTTGAAAATGCGTAAAGTGATTGATTGATTGTTTGGTGATTAATGTCGTTTTCAACAATGTTTCAGTTATATCACGGCGGCCATTTCACCTACACATGTGTTTCCTAGCTTCTCGCACCAGTACTCCACACATCATACTTTCAAAGCAACTGGCTGCATTTCCATATAGACTGTTAGCCTATTGGTGGCTTTTGTCAAACGTCAGAAAGAATGTTGCCCGAGCTGGGATTCGAATTAGGTTGGCAGCCCGCGTCGCTACGATCTTTTATGCAGTGTTGTCAGATCACATTTACGTACAGAAAAATATTTTGGTCTGATTTAAATGAGATTGGTTTTCTTCTTGCAATATATTGAAACATTTTCGAAGGTGTGACTTTCGATTTTATTGAAGGCTGGATTTGACATGGTGAAACAAGGTGTCAACTTGGCTTAACTCTTGCTCACCTATTACATTAGTTGTTTAGCAGATGAAATTGAAAACATACAGGCAACAAAAAGAAACATCTCTATAACTCTTAGTATATTTATTGAATAGAGTTGAAATCATGGAAAGGGTTATGGTTAGCACTGCATTTTCCCTTTTATCACAATGAGTTCAAATGTTGTCTGATGCAGTGGCGGTTAAAATCTAAAATGCGTTTGGCGAATTTGCAGGCGTGTTTCCTCCATAAGATACATGTACTAACGAACTTGTTGTATTTCCTTCAACCGTCCGAAAGGTTTATAACAATATGCAAATTGGCCAATTAGAAATTTCGTTCAGTGATATATATGGCAAACAAAAGCAAGACCATCCAGCCAATTATCAACTAAAAACGGTCTTTACCTAGACGTTATTGTACGCCCTCACCATACTACATAGCCAATCTGTAGTTTAGTATAAATAATATATTGTAATTATGCGAAATAATGGATAGCACCTGACGAATGTGAGTTCCGTTGGATAAGACACGTGCCTACTTGTTTTAAGAACTTTTGTTAGCGATATATGTGTGTTATGATGATTTAAATTGAAAGACAGAATGTATTTTGGTATTGCCATTACGAAAATATCAATTAAAACTATAATAGTTCCACAAAAACACTATTTATTTGTAATATGAAGTATAAAGATAAAGTGCATACCTCCATCATCTTTCGCTGTGCTAGGGCTTGTGAAATCCTTCATGTTCTGTAAAGATGAATCTAGTGTAATTAGTATATGGAACGATTCACATTATTTTAACACTGAAATCGAATTCGAAAAAAAAGAAAGAGTTGGTAAAATATATAAGAGCCCTTTCATGGGAAAAAAATGTGCAAAATGGCATTTCTGAACAGTGTAGGTCCAGATCAGTCGTTACATAGGCGAAGTCTGATCAAGATCTACTATATAAACATATTCCCTACACTAACCTGCTGGAAGGTTCCGTCAACGTGTTTAGATTGTGTTCAAACTGATCAGATGCTCTATTCACAACTGTCAACTTGTAAATGTCGCATGAACGTAATTAATATATAAAGTTGTAATAGTCTATTTTAATCCTATCGCATTGTTAACACTAAGTATGGGAGTCAAAGTCATCTCCAAATTAGCTGTCCCACGAGAAAACCAACATATTGGACCCGGATCAGCCTTAGCATGGCGCGCAGGCTTATCCGGATATATACTTTTCTGTTTCAGGAATCATAACTATATCCCCCTGAGACGGAATGCGTCGGCCCGGATAAGTCAGCGCGGACTGCGCAGGCTGACCTGGGTCGATACATTATGCAGATGCCATTATGATGGTTTTCTCGCGGGACGGCTCAAATCTATTTTCAAGGATTTCAGGATTAGTTCAACCTAAAAATACATTTGCCATATATCGCACGCAGTTTATTTACGATTTACTATCTATATCAATTACGAAGAAATCACCGATAAGCTAAATAAGTGTCATAAAATATCTTGTATTGTTCAAAGGAAGTAACTCGTTCAGCGCCGAATTGTTTAAAGTAGACTTTCCCATGTTCAAAATCGGTCAATTATATGTCTCATGTAATAAGAGTTTTGTAAAAAATTATTACTGAAAGGCAAACAATGGTATTTCAGGTGAGACAGCTCGTTACGATATGACTCACCTGCATCTTTATTGTTTGCAAAAACCTCAATATGGCCTTTTGCGCTGAAAGAGTAAAGGAACATAACAGCACACACTCATTAACCCACATATTATGTACTTGAAAAATAAAAACAAAAAACCCAACAAACATGCAATTGTCACGAGACATGATACGTGACAAAAGAGAAATTATAATTTCGGAAAATACCCTATGACAAATATGTAGGCAATGGCCAGACTGTGTCATTATGCACTTTGTTCTAAGTTCACACGCTTCTCCATCGACTTTAATTTAATCTGGGACGGGATGCGACTGTCCTTTGAAAAGGGTACACATTGACTTTTATGAATAGTATAGAAACCAGATAAGCCATTGCATCCACACAGTTTGATCAAGATTTGGACTGTTCACATATGTATTTATACATGCTTGTTAGAAAGTTTAGTCAACATGTTTAGAATATGATCAGACGGGACAGACGTACAGTTTGGGTCCGTGTATATACTGTCATCTCGTTTTTTTGTTATTTATTCTTAAACAAGAAAAAGGAAATCATTTTCGTTTTCCGTTTTTGGCCTGGGGCTTTAGCCCCTGGTCATAGTAGATATAAACCATTTGTCGGAGTTGGCTGCCTGCCAATTGCTGTAAACATACAACACATTTTAGGGTCAGAATTTTTTAATATTCTGCAATTTCATATTCCATAATATATTCTACAAAAGAAAAACTAAGTTTGCGAATATTCTAGGATAGTTGCGACGAAAAGTAAATGGTAAACAAAGAAGTCACGTGACAAATGCGCATTGGTAGATCAACTGTGAAAGGCTATTAGTCATTTTCCCGAAGTGAAACGGAAAAGTACGAATATTTACGGGCGAAGTCGATTTTAGTTTCAATGAAAAAAAAAGAGTTTAAAACCATTTTAACGGCATTTGAGTCGTCGGTTTTATTGTTTATATATTTTCTTTGATTTGACATTAAAATATACATGTTATAAATAGACTAATAAATTCCGAAAATAGCGACGAGGCAGATAGTGTAAAAATAAACCAACTACCAATCAGAGAGCGCGACCGCTATGTCGGAATTAGTGTGAAATAAAGGGAATTATATTTAGAACAGCGGTTGAGGAAAGGTTGGAGGTGGTTAGCTTTGATAAACAAAGGAACTCCGTCGATTAACAATAGAAGCCACACACTGACGCGTGTCAAATATTTCTGCTTAAACCTGCTGTCCAATATTCCTTTGATTCTACATAAATTAAATTTGTATATTTGTGAGCTTTTGCACTTAGGTGAGCGATATAGGGCCAACAAGGTATTGTTACAAAATTTAAAATAAAACGGGAAACGAAAATCGAATCGTTTTTCGTTTTTCTTCTGTAAGATTGTAAAACTAAATAACGAAATGTCAGTATATACACGGACCAGGATGGTAACGAACCTGCACTGTTCAGAAATGACAACGTGTACCTATTCGTATGGAAGGGCTCAAAAACTCTGTCATGTGTCTATCTCATTTAAATCAGAACAAATTCTTCGCTGACGACACCGCATAAAATGTCGTCTTGAATTGACCCCATTCAAATATTCTATACAATCTGAACACTCGAAAATAATCGCTTCTCTATCTCGTTAATGAATATGGGTTATTTCCTCTGTTGATATATAACGAATTTGTAGGCGACGATTTGATGGGCTGAAGATATGGTCAATCTAGAAGTATCTATAATAGGCAGTCACCAGATCTGAACGTGCGTTTGCCCATGCAGCGAAGTTTAGGTCTAGGTTTAAGGATATTTCGAGAGACTCAAAAAGTCCTGTTTATCACTTGATATCAATACAGCGCATTTACAACCAGGTGCGTAAAGGGTGATCTAGATCTCGAGTTATACACATATAAGTCCCATATAACAAAACGTTACATTGTATGAAACTGTAAATTCGAACGTATAACTTTGAAACCGAGTTTAAACCATAGTGAGAAAAGGAAATATTATTATTTTTGAACGTATTCTGAAAGAGTTGCGTCAAAAGTTGCCTATATTATTGAAAAGCTTAACTAGCAATTTACAAATGTATGCAAAGGCAACGATAAGATCGTATTCAAAATGCAACTTTCGTTTTCAATTACATGGAAAAAATCTTTATTCATTACGTTGTTAAATATACATTGGAAAAACCCCGATGAGTGAACAGGATCTGTCAATGATTTCTTTGTATGTAGCCTTACATCACCAAAATGGCTACATTAGTTTAATTTTGGCGGATTGATTGATTGATTGTTTGGTGCTTTACACCGCTTTCAACAATTTTTCAGTTATACATGTATCACGGCGTATCCTGGGTAAGTTACCAGTACTTCTGGTCCAATTATCCTGATACCAACCTTAATGTTAACCCCTCAACCCTTAGCGCCAGGGAGGGCAGCCTTTACTACCATTTTTAAAGTATTAGGTATGACCCGGCCGGGGATCGAACCCATGACCTCCCGCACCCGAGGCGCGCGTTCTACCATACCACCACCGAGGCGGTAACATTTTGGCGGAAATATCCTAGGTCTATATATAGAACTCGCACGACGAGAGAGTTTGTGACTCTGTAGGCGTACAAGGTACACTTCATGTTTATATAACATGGCTAGAAAAGCAGTAAGGTTGTAGCTGCAAATGAAGTCTGGAGTACCTTCCCCTTATTACTGCAACTATCATAGGAAGTCGGGAACCAGACTACTGCAAATGTCTCACACCGGAATTGGGCAAACTGTACATCTGTAAATTAGCCGTCCCGCGAGAAAATAAACAGTATGGCCTCTGCGTAATGTATCGATCCAGATCAGCCTGCGCAGTCCGCGCAGAGTGATCCGGGCCAACACATGCCGTATCAGGGGGATAGAGGTATAGAGAAATGATTCCTGAAACAGAAAATCCACAGGAGGCGGAAAATCGCCATGCTTAGACTGGTCCGGGTCGATACGCAATGTTGGTTTTCTCGCGGGACGGCTCTAATGTTGTTATAACAACATGTTTGCTTCAATTTTAACGTCTTTAATCAAGCACTTAGGTATACATACACCAAAAACACATGGATTTAATTTTCTTATATACGCTATACGTCTTCGACACAAAGATGTTGCCTCAAATAATGACAGAGGGGAAGAATTTAACTGTCAATTGAAGCGTGCCTCCCAACAATTGCCGGCTATTTCCGGTTCTGGTTCCTAAGTCCTAACCGAGTCTTCAGTATTCGTAGGCATGTCAATAGGATGAACACCGTGAACACACATATCAGAACCTTAGTTGTGCGGTCTGAAATACAAAATATTTCATGATTATTATATGTTCGAGTAGTTTTTAAAGAGTGAAAAATCACTTATAATTAAATTTAAAAACATAAAATATTGTTAAAAGTTCTATTCCGTAGTGAATTAAATATGCATGACAATAAAAGCAGCACTTTCGTATTTAATAGCTCGGCCTTAGGGCCTTCTTCAGCATATTACAAAGCATATTACAAAATTTACAAACTATGTTCATTGCTTTCAAAGTTGTACTGGAAACTTACTCAGGAAGGCCTGTGAGTGTTATAAACTGAATTTATTTTTAAAAGCGACGTAAAACAGAAAACAATCAAGCATGGTTCGTGATGTTTTTTAATCAAGGTCGAAACATAAACATAAAAAGGGGGTCATGTTCATAATTAATAGCCGAGTCCCGGTAGCTCAGTTGGTAGCGACGCGGGCTGTCAATCCAGGGGTTGTAAGTTCGAATCCCAGCTCGGGCAACATTCTATCTGACGTTCCAATGGGCTAACAGTCTATGTGGAATAGAGCCAGTTGCTTTGAAAGTATGATGTGTGGAGTGCTGGTGTGAGAAAGCTAGGATAACACATGAGTAGGTGAAATGGCCGTCGTGATATAACTGTAACATCAATCAATCAATCAATCTCTTTACGCATTTTCAACAGGTTCGCATTGTTACAAGCAGTGAAAATCGGATGTAGCGTGTTCACAAGGTAACATATGCGATTTCTTGACAATAAAGGGCCGGTAACGTTTATCTCATTTTTGAAAGGTTCTGGGCAGTCACTGATATAAACGAGCTATTTAAGGTGTATGAACTATTTGGACTACTTGCTATTAAGCACTTAACCCATACATACACTTTGCTCGCTCGTTTATAGATCTAATCACTGTCCCAGACAGAGGTCGGCTCAGATTGACTTTCGCGTCATTCAATCATATTGCAGCTTACCAAATCGTTTGGTATAAAAACAGTTAAAATATATATAAAGGAGCTATTGTATTTTGTCGCCAATGGCTCTATGAAAACGAGATAGAGAAGCGGTGATTATCGAGATTACCTATGTATAGAACAGAGCGTTGGTTGTATGGTGCTATTTCATTTAACAAAAACAAAACGAGTACGTACTCATAAGCGTTTAATGTACATGTATTGGGTCAATTTGAGACGATCTGTTACATGTAAGCAGTGTCGTAAGATCAAGTTTACGTACATCAAAGTATTTTGGTCTGATTTAAATTAGATTTGTTTTCTTCTTGCAAAATATTGAAACATTTTCGAAGGTTTGACTTTCGGTTTTAATGGAGGCTGGATTTGACATGGTGAAAACAAGGTGTCAACTCGGCTTAACTCTTGCTCACCTATTACATTAGTTGTTTAGCATATGACATTGAAAACATCCAGGCAACAAAACGAAAAATATCTATAACTGTTAGTATAATTATTGAAAAGAGTCGAAATCATAGAAAGGGTTATGGTTATCACTGCTCATTATGAGCAATTTCTTCTTTTATCACAATGAGTTCAACAGTTGTCTGAAGAAGAGGCGGTTACAATCTTAAATGCGTGTGGCGAAGTTTCAGGCGTGTTTCCTCTATAAGAAACATGTATTTACGAACTTGTTGTATTTCCGTCAACCGTCCGAAAAGTTTATAACAATATGCAAATTGGCCAATTAGAAATTTCGTTCAGTGATATATATGGCAAACAAAAGCAAGACCATCCAGCCAATTATCAACTAAAAACTGTCTTTACCTAGACGTTATTGTACGCCCTCACCATACTACATAGCCAATCTGTAGTTTAGTATAAATAATATATTGTAATAATTATGCGAATTAACGGATAGCACCTTACCGATTGAGTTATGTTGGATAAGACACGTGCCTACTTGTTTTAAGAACTTTTGTTAGCGATATATGTGTGTTATGATGATTTAAATTGAAAGACAGAATGTATTTTGATATTGCCATTACTAGAATATTAATTAAAACAATAATAGTTCCACAAAAACGCTATTTATTTGTGATATGAAGTATAAAGATAAAGTGCATACCTCCATCATCTTTCGCTGTGCTAGGGCTTGTGAAATCCTCCATGTTCTGTCAACGTGTTTAGATTGTGTTATAACTGATCAGATACACTATTCACAACTGTCAACTTGTAAATGTCGCATAAACGTAATCAATATATAAAGTTGTTATAGTCTATATCTTACTTCTTTCGTATTGTTAACATTCATTATGTGATTCATAGTCATAGGATTATTTCAACCTAAAAATACATTAGCCATATATCGTAATCAGGTTATTTACGATTTGCTATATCGATTACGAAGAAATCACTGACAAGCTAAATATGTGTCATAAAATGTCTTGTATTGTTCAAAGGAAGTAAATTTAACTCTTTCAGCGCCGAATAGTTTAAAGTAGACTCTCCCATGTTCAAAATCGGCCGATTGTATGTTTCATGTTATAAGAGTTTTGTAAAAAAATTATAACTGAAAAGCAAACAATTGTATTTCAGGTGACACGGCTCGTTACGAACTGACTCACCTGCATCTGTAGTGCAAAAACCTCAAGATTGCCTTTTGCGCTGAAAGGAACATAATAACAGCACACAATCGTTATCATCTTAAAAAACCCACATACATGTATTTGGTACTTGAGAAGGAAAATAAACCCAGTAAACATGCAATTGTCACGAGACGTGATGTGGTGACAAAAGAGAAATTATAATTTCGGAAAATACCATATGATAGATATGTTGACAAAGACCAGACTGTGTCATTATGCACGTTGATCTATGTTCACAATGTTCTCCATCGACTTTAATTTCACCCGGGACAGGATGCGACTGTCCTTTGAAAAGGGTACACATTGACTTTTATGAATAGTATAGAAACCAGATCAGCCATTGCATCCGCACAGTTTGATCAAGATTTGGACTGTTCACTAAATATGTATACATGCTTGTTAGAAAGTTCAGCCAACATGTTTAGAATATGATCAGACGGGACAGATGTACAGTTTGGGTCCGTGTATATACCGTCATCTCGTTTTTCGTTTTTTATTCTTACACAAGAAAAACGAAACCATGATCGTTTTTCGTGTTTTGCCTGGGTCATAGTAGATATAAACCATTTGTCGGAGTTGGCTGCCTACCAATTGCTGTAAACATACAACGCATTTTAGGGTCAGACTGCGCGGTAAAAATAGTTCATCATAGATTCAACAAAACTGCATTTAAAAGGTTAAGATCACCCAAAAAAGATCATTATAATGTTGTTGGAACATCAGTGAAAAATTTAAGGCGTGAATACTCTAATATAAGTTTAACAAATGCTTAGAAATTAATGCGCCGAGAGGTCAAATATGGAAGGTTGAACAGAAAAGTACCACTATGTTCGAGTATTTAAGGAGATTGTCTAATTCAGTTTAAATGGAGTCATTTGCCATTGTGAAACAAATCATCATGCCTGATTTTACCATTATGTTTCGCATTTTACTTTTTTTTTATATTCTGCAATTTCATATTCCATGATATATTCTATAAAAGGAAAAATAAGTTTGCGAATATTCCAGGAGAGTTGCGACGAAAAGTAAATGGTAAACAAAGAAGTCACGTGACAAATGCGCATTGGGAGGTCAACTGTGAAAGGATATTAGTCATCTTCCCGAAGTTAAACGGAAAAGTACGAATATTTACGGGCGTTGTCGATTTCAGTTTCAATGATTTTTTTTTTAGTTTAAAACCATTTTAACGGCATTTGAGTCGTCGGTTTTGTTGTTTATATATTTTCTTTGATTTGACATTACAATATACATGTTATAAATAGACTAATAAATTCCGAAAATAGCGACGAGGGAGATAGTGTAAAAATAAACCAACTACCAATCAGAGAGCGCGACCGCTATGTCGGAATTAGTGTGAAATAAAGGGAATTATATTTAGAACAGCGGTTGAGGAAAGGTTGGAGGTGGTTAGCTTTGATAAACAAAGGAACTCCGTCGATTAACAATAGAAGCCACACACTGACGCGTGTGATTTTCCTTTTGAAAAACGAAAAAAAGAAATGACAGTATATACACGGACCAGGACTGTAATTAACCTGCACTGTTCGGAAATGCCAACGTGTACATATTCGTATGGAAGGTCTCAAATACTCTGTCATGTTTCTATCTCATTTAAATCAGAACAAATTCTTCGTTGACGACATCGCGTAAAATGTCGTCTCGAATTGACCTTACACATTTAAATAGTCTATACAATCAGAACACTCGAAAATAATCGCTTCTCTATCTTGTTAAGGTATATGAGTTATTTCCTCTGTTGATATATAACGAATTTGTAGGCGACAATTTGATTGACTGGCGCTACGGTCTATCTAGAAGTACCTGTAATAGGCAGTCACCAGATCTGAACGTGCGTTTGCCCATGCAGCGAAGTTTAGGTCTGGGTTTAAGGATATTTCGAGAGACTCAAACTGTTTATCACTTGATATCAATACAGTGCATTTACAACCAATGCGTAAAGGTCGCCAGTTATACACATATAAGTCCCGTATAACAAAACTTTACATTGTATGAAACTATAAATTCGAATGTATAACTTTGAAATCGAGTTTAAACCATAGTGAGAAAAGGAAATATAATTTTCAAACGTATTCTGATAGAGATGCGTCCAAAGTTGCCTATATTAGTGAAAGGTTTAACTAACAATTTTCAAATGTATGCAAAGGCAACGATAAGATCGTATTCTAAATGCAATTTTCGTTTTCACCTATATGGAACAAATCTTTATCCATTACGTTGAATAAAAATACCCAAGCTTACTAATGTTTAAAAATACATTCGTATAAACTTCCCTTTTATATGTCTTATCTAATATATATTATGTAACCCCGATGAGTGTAGTGGATATGTCAATGGTTTCTTCGTATGTAGCCTTAAATCACCAAAATGGCTACATTAGTTTAATTTTGGCGGATTGATTGATTGGTTGTTTAGCGCTTTACACCGCCTTCAACAATTGTTCAGTTATACATGTATCACGGCGTATCCTGGGTAAGTTACCAGTACTTCTGGTCCATTTGTCCTGACACCAGTCAGTCTTAATGCTAACACCTCAACCCTGAGCGACGCCTTTACTACCATTTTTAAAGTCTTAGGTATGACCCGGCCGGGGATCGAACCCACGACGTCCCGCACCCGAGGCGAGCGTTCTACCATTACAACACCGAGACGTTAACATCCTAGGTCTATATACAGAACTCGCACGACGAGAGAGAGTGTGACTCTGTAGGCGTACACGCTACACTTCATGTTTATATAACATGGCTAGAAAGGTTGTTGCTGCAAATTAAGTCTGGAGTACCTTCCCCTTATTACTGCAACTATCAAAGGAAGTCGGGAACCAGACTACTGCAAATGTCTCACAACGGAATTGGGCAAACTGTAAATCTGTAAATGAGCCGTCCCGCGAGAAAAGCAACATTATGGCCTCTGCGTAATGTATCGGACCAGATCAGCCTGCGCAGTCCGCGCAGAGTGATCTGGGCCGACACATGCCGTTCTCGGGAGGTATAGAGAAATGATTCCTGAAACAGAAATTCCACAGGAGGCGAAAATCGGCATGCTTAGACTGGTCCGGGTCGATACGCAATGTTGGTTTTCTCGCGGGACAGCTCTCATGTTGTTTAAATCGAAATAACAAAAAAAGATTGTAACACATAACATAAAACACATAACACATATCAATAAAATAGTTTCATTCCTTTATTTCATAAGACCAAATCTTTGTTTACATATTGTCAACATGAGGAAAATACTGTTACCCGAGGCGAAGCCGATGTAAACAGTATATACCCGAATGTTAACAATATGTACTGTCACACTGGAAGCCATGCAATATTTATTTTATAATACAGAACAAAATTACAAACATATCATATACTGTTAACCGGTCAAAAACGTACTGTTAGCATGAGACAGTAAGAAATTGCCCATGATGAGTATATGAGAATTTAACATTACAAAGTCACGTGAGGTATAATAAAAGAAACTCACAACCCATTGCAGCACCTTATTTACAACATGTTCGACCATTTCCAAAAAGTATCGATCGCTTCTTAGTAATCAGATATATTTATATCTGTCTGAACATTTTGCTAACTTTGATAGTTCAATATTCTGACGGCTCACCCAAAACCCATTCTTACAAATCCTCCACCAAAGCACTATATACTGTAGTCAAAGAGTTTCCATAGAGCACGAGTGAGTTATTATGTACTCCTGTTTATATATTACATGCGTCTATATCTAAAGTAAAGTTGCAATGAGTAAAAGATGTAATGAATTGTACTTGTGTGACTTTATACTGTACCTCAGATGACCTCTGACTGAGAATAAACATTTAATTTTGATAATACGTCGTTTCAGCAGTAGTTCAGCTTTATCAGCCTCGGTGATGGACATTATGAGTTAGAACTGTGGATAGTTCAATATTCTGACTGCTCACCCAAGATGTAATGAATTGTACTTGTGTAACTTTATAATGTACTTTTCAGATGACCTCTGACTGAGATTAAACATCTTATTTTGATAATACGTCGTTTCAGCAGTAGTTCAGCTTTATCAGCCTCGGTGATGGATTTTATGAGTTAGAACGTCCGCCTCGTAAGCGGGAGACCAGGGTTTGATCCCCGGCCGGGTGGTACCGGTTTCCATGGTTGTTACTCACAATTGCGGCAATTTATCCTGGTGTCAACATATGCTAAACAGCAGTACTGGAAATATGCACACAAACGTAACCGAGCTACTGTTGAAAACGGCGTCAATTACCGAACAAACAAACAAGTCGGTTATATTGGCGACAGTACTCTTATTTTCTTATTTATAAGAGTTAACTAACCAGTAATATGCATTGGGACAGCAACCCCACCATTGCCACAGAGGGACAGGTCCCCCTACATGGCCGCCGTGGGACAGAACTTACCTTGGGGCCCATGTCTAAAATAAGCATAAGCCTAATTTATGAGAATGTAGACCACTTTTCCCTTTTAACACATAATTAACAATTGTTCTCTAGCTCAAGTTTAGCTTCTTCGACTGGTAACTGTTCAAAGTTTAACAACATGTTTGCTTCAATTTTAACGTCTTTAATCAAGCACTTAGGTATACATACACCAAAAACACATGGATTTAATTTTCTTATATACGCTATACGTCTTCGACACAAAGATGTTGCCTCAAATAATGACAGAGGGGAAGAATTTAACTGTCAATTGAAGCGTGCCTCCCAACAATTGTCGGCTATTTCCGGTTCTGGTTCCTAAGTCCTAACCGAGTCTTCAGTATTCGTAGGCATGTCAATAGGATGAACACCGTGAACACACATATCAGAACCTTAGTTGTGCGGTCTGAAATACAAAATATTTCATGATTATTATATGTTCGAGTAGTTTTTAAAGAGTGAAAAATCACTAATAATTAAATTTAATTTTATTTCTATTCCGTAGTGAATTAAATATGCATGACAATAAAAGCAGCACTTTCATATTTAATAGCTCGGCCTTAGGCCTTCTTCAGCATATTACAAAGCATATTACAAAGTTTACAAACTATGTTCATTGCTTTCAAAGTTGTACTGGAAACTTACTCAGGAAGGCCTGTGAGTGATATAAACTGAATTTATTTTTAAAAGCGACGTAAAACAGAAAACAATCAAGCATGGTTCGTGATGTTATTTAATCAAGGTCGAAACATAAACATAAAAAGGGGATCATGTTCATAATTAATAGCCGAGCCCCGGTAGCTCAGTTGGTAGCGACGCGGGCTGTCAATCCAGGGGTTGTAAGTTCGAATCCCAGCTCGGGCAACATTCTATCTGACGTTCCAATGGGCTAACAGTCTATGTGGAATATAGCCAGTTGCTTTGAAAGTATGATGTGTGGAGTACTGGTGTAAGAAAGCTAGGAAACACATGAGTAGGTGAAATGGCCGTCGTGATATAACTGTAACATCAATCAATCAATCTCTTTACGCATTTTCAACAGGTTCTCATTGTTACAAGCAGCGAAAATCGGATGTAGCGTGTTCACAAGGTAACATATGCGATTTCTTGACAATAAAGGGCCGGTAACTCCATACGTTTATCTCATTTTTGAAAGGTTCTGGGCAGTCACTGATATAAACGAGCTATTTAAGGTGTATGAACTATTTGGACTACTTGCTATTAAGCACTTAACCCATACATACACTTCGCTTGCTCGTTTATAGATATAATGACTGCCCCAGACAGAGGTCGGCTCAGATTGACTTTCGCGTCATTCAATCATATTGCAGCTTACCTAATCGTTTGGTATAAAAACAGTTAAAATATATATAAAGGAGCTATTGTATTTTGTCGCCAATGGCTCTATGAAAACGAGATAGAGAAGCGGTGATTATCGAGATTACCTATGTATAGAACAGAGCGTTGGTTGTATGGTGCTTTTTCATTTAACAAAAACAAAACGAGTACGTACTCATAAGCGTTTTATGTACATGTATTGGGTCAATTCGAGACGATCTGTTACATGTATGCAGTGTCGTAAGATCAAGTTTACGTACATCAAAGTATTTTGGTCTGATTTTAATTAGATTTGTTTTCTTCTTGCAAAATATTGAAACATTTTCGAAGGTGTGACTTTCGGTTTTAATGGAGGCTGGATTTGACATGGTGAAAACAAGGTGTCAACTCGGCTTAACTGTTGCTCACCTATTACATTAGTTGTTTAGCAGATGACATTGAACACATCCAGGCAACAAAAAGAAACATCTCTATAACTGTTATTATAATTATTAAGAGTTGAAATCATAGAAAGGGTTATGGTTATCACTGCTCATTATGAGCAATTTCTTATTTTATCACAATGAGTTCAACAGTTGTCTGATGAAGAGGCGGTCACACTCTTAAATGCGTTTGGCGAAGTTTCAGGCGTGTTTCCTCTATAAGAAACATGTATTTACGAACTTGTTGTATTTCCGTCAACCGTCCGACAGGTTTATAACAATATGCAAGTTGGCCAATTAAAAATTTCGTTCAGTGATATATATGGCAAACAAAAGCAAGACAATCCAGCCAATTATCAACTAAAAACTGTCTTTACCTAGACGTTATTGTACACCCTCACCATACTACATTGCCAATCTGTAGTTTAGTATCAATAATATATTGTAATTATGCGAAATAAAGGAGAGCACCTGACGGATGTGAGTTCTGTTGGATAAGACATGTGACTTCCTACCTGATTTTTAAAAACATTTGTTAGCGATATATGTGTGTTATGATGATTTAAATTGAAAGACTGAATGTATTTTGGTATTGCCATTACTAAAATATTAATTAAAACAATACTAGTTCCACAAAAACGCTATTTATTTGTAATATGAAGTATAAAGATAAAGTGCATACCTCCATCATCTTTCGCTGTGCTAGTGCTTGTGAAATCCTCCATGTTCTGTCAACGTGTTTAGATTGTGTTATAACTGATCAGATACACTATTCACAACTGTCAACGTGTAAATGTCGCATGAACGTAATCAATATATAAAGTTGTTATAGTCTATATCTTACTCCGTTCGTATTGTTAACATTCATTATGTGATTCATAGTCATAGGATTATTTCAACCTAAAAATACATTAGCCATATATCGTAATCAGGTTATTTACGATTTGCTATATCGATTACGAAGAAATCAGTGATAAGCTAAATATGTGTCATAAAATGTCTTGTATTGTTCAAAGGAAGTAAATTTAACTCTTTCAGCGCCGAATAGTTTAAAGTAGACTCTTCCATGTTCAAAATCGGCCGATTGTATGTTTCATATAATAAAAGTTTTGTAAAAAAATTATAACTGAAAAGCAAACAATTGTATTTCAGGTGACACGGCTCGTTACGAACTGACTTACCTGCATCTGTAGTGTTTGCAAAAACCTCAAGATTGCCTTTTGCGCTGAAAGAGTTAAGGAACATAATAACAGCACACAATCGTTATCATCTTAAAAAACCCACATACATGTATTTGGTACTTGAGAAGGAACATAAACCCAGTAAACATGCAATTGTCACGAGACGTGATGTGGTGACAAAAGAGAAATTATAATTTAGGAAAATACCATATGATAAATATGTTGACAAAGACCAGACTGTGTCATTATGCACTTTGATCTATGTTCACAATGTTCTCCATCGACTTTTATTTCACCCGGGACAGGATGCGACTGTCCTTTGAAAAGGGTACACATTGACTTTTATGAATAGTATAGAAACCAGATCAGCCATTGCATCCGTACAGTTTGATCGAGATTTGGACTGTTCACTAAATATGTATACATGCTTGTTAGAAAGTTCAGTCAACATGTTTAGAATATGATCAGACGGGACAGATGTACAGTTTGGGTCCGTGTATATACCGTCATCTCGTTTTTCGTTTTTTATTCTTACACAAGAAAAAAGGGTCAGACTGCGCGGAAAAAATAGTTCATCATAGATTCAACAAAACTGCATTTAAAAGCTTAAGATCACCCAAAAAAGATCATTATAATGTTGTTGGAACATCAGTGAAAAATTTAAGGCGTGAATACTGTAATATAAGTTTAACAAATGCTTAGAAATTAATGCGCCGAGAGGTCAAATATGGAAGGTTATTATCATCTTCCCGAAGTTGAACAGAAAAGTACCACTATGTTCGAGTATTTAAGGAGATTGTCCAATTCAGTTTAAATGGAGTCATTTGCCATTGTGAAACAAATCATCAGGCCTGATTTTACCATTATGTTTCGCATTTTACTTTTTTTTTATATTCTGCAATTTCATATTCCATGATATATTCTATAACAGGAAAAATAAGTTTGCGAATATTCCAGGAGAGTTGCGACGAAAAGTAAGTGGTAAACAAAGAAGTCACGTGACAAATGCGCATTGGTAGATCAACTGTGAAAGGCTATTAGTCATTTTCCCGAAGTGAAACGGAAAAGTACGAATATTTACGGGCGTTGTCGATTTCAGTTTCAATGAAAAAATAAATAGTTTAAAACCATTTTAACGGCATTTGAGTCGTCGGTTTTGTTGTTTATATATTTTCTTTGATCTGACATTACAATATACATGTTATAAATAGACTAATAAATTCCGAAAATAGCGACGAGGAAGATAGTGTAAAAATAAACCAATTACTAATCAGAGAGCGTGACCGCTATGTCGGAATTAGTGTGAAATAAAGGGAACTATATTTAGAACATTGGTTGAGGAAAGGTTGGAGGTGGTTAGCTTTGATAAACAAAGGAACTCCGTCGATTAACAATAGAAGCCACAAACTGACGCGTGTCAAATATTTCTGATTAAACCTACTGTCCAATATTCCTTTGCTTCTTCATTACTTAAATGTGTATACTTGTGAGCTTTTGCATTTAGGTGAGCGATATAGGGCAAACAAGGTCTTGTTACAAAATTAAAAAAAAAGGGAAACGAAAATCGAATCGTTTTTCGTTTTTCTTGTATAAGATTGAAAACTAAAAAACGAAATGACAGTATATACACGGACCAGGATGGTAACGAACCTGCACTGTTCAGAAATGACAATGTGTACCTATTCGTATGGAAGGGCTCAAATACTCTGTCATGTGTCTATCTCATTTAAATTAGAAAAAATTCTTCGCTGACGACACCGCATAAAATGTCGTCTTGAATTGACCATACACATTTAAATATTCTATACAATCGGAACACTCGAAAATAATGGCTTCTCTATCCCGTTTATGTATATGGGTTATTTCCTCTGTTGATATATAACGAATGTGTAGGCGACAATTTGATTGGCTGGCGCTACGGTCAATCTAGAAGTTTGCCCATGCAGCGAAGTTTAGGTCTGGGTTTAATGATATTTCGAGAGACTAAAACAAATTATGTTTACTTAATATCAATACAGTGCATTTACAACCAAGTGTGTAAAGGGTGATCCAGGTCGATAGTTATACACATAGACGTCCCGAATAACAAAACTTTACATTGTATAAAACTGTGAAACCGAGTTTAAACCAAAGTGAGAAAAGAAAATACTATTTTCAAACGTATTCTGATAGAAATGCGTCAACAGTTGCCTATATTAGTGTAAGGTTTAAATAACAATTTACAAATGTATGCAAAGGCAACGATAAGATCATATTTAAAATGTAACTTTCGCTTTCAATGATATGGAACAAATCTTTATGCATTACGTTGAAGAAAAAATACCCAAGCTTACTAAGGTTTAAATATACACTGGAAAAACCCCGATGAGTGTAGTGGATCTGTCAATGATTTTTCGTATGTAGCCTTATATCACTAAAGTGGTTACATTAGTTTAATTTTGGAGGATTTATTGATTGGTTGTTTGGCGCTTTACACCGCTTTCAACATTTGTTAGTTATACATGTATCACGGCGTATCCTGGGTAAGTTACCAGTACTTCTGGTCCATTTATCCTGATACCAGTCAGACTTAATGTTAACCCCTCAACCCTGAGCGCCAAGGAGGGCAGCCTTTACTACCATTTTTAATTTATTAGGTATGACCCGGCCGGGGATCGAACCCATGACCTCCCGCAACCGAGGCGCGCGTTCTACCATAACACCACCGAGGTGGTAATATTTTGGCGTAAATATCTTACAAGGTACACCTCATGTTTATATCATGTTTATATAACATGGCTAGAAAAGCAGTAAGGTTGTAGCTGCACATGAAGTCTGGAGTACCTTCCCCCTATTACTGCAACTATCAAAGGAAGTCGGGAACCAGACTACTGCAAATGTCTCACACCGGAATTGGGCAAACTGTAAATCTGTAATGAATGATTGTTTTATGGCGCATCGACAGCTAAGGTCATTAAGCGCGCAATTAATTTTAATTATTCATGATCCCTGGGTAAACAAGCCAGTACTAGGCTTGAAAATGTGCCTTACCCAAGGGCACTCCACCATGACCGTAGTGCCGCGACTGGGAATCGAACCCGGGACACCCGGTTTCGAAATCCCCGACGCTAACCACTCGAACACAGCGGATTCCTGTAAATCTGTAAATTAGCCGTCCCGCGAGAAAAGAAATATTATGGCCTCTGCGTAATGTATCGATCCAGATCAGCCTGCGCAGTCCGCTCAGACTGATCCGGGTCAACACATGCCGTCTTAGGGGGATAGAGGTATAGAGAAATGATTCCTGAAACAGAAAATCTACAGGAGGCGGAAAATCGCCATGCATAGACTGGTCCGGGTCGATACACAATGTTGGTTTTCTCGCGGGACGACTCTAATGTTGTTATAATCGAAATAACAAAAACAGAATGTAACACATAACACATAACTATAAAATAGTTTCATTCCTTTATTCCATAAGACCAAATCTTTGTTTAAATTTTATAAATAAAATGATTAAAAAACATCAATTCCTTTATATCAGGTTCTTCTCATTCGAATGTACCAGTCAGTTTCCATGGGGCGTGAAATTTCGCATATATTATTATATAAATTCACAAGTTTATTCGATTTATAGAGGTGAACATGGACACATGAATATACCGGTTAACAGTATACTATTACATGGCACGCGCGCCTAAACGGTGACGTTATTGTTTTAAATGACATCATGCACGTGCGTGATCAACGTTTTAGACGCGCGTGCCATGCAACAGTATACTGTTAACCGGTCAAAAACTTTCTGTTAGCATGAGACAGTAAGAAATTGCCCTTTGATGAGAGTATATGAGAATTTCACATTACAAAGTCACGTGAGGTATAATAAAAGCAAATCACAACCCATTGCAGCACCTTATTTACAACAATTTATTTCGACCATTTCCCAGAAGTACCGATCGGTTCTTAGTTATTAGATATATCTATATCTGTCTAAACACTTTGCTAACGCGTGATCATTTTGACAATTAACCACTTATAGTGGATAGTTCAATATTCTGACGGCTCACCCAAAACCCATTCTTACAAACCCTCCCCCAAGGCACTATATACTGTAGTCAAAGAGTTTCCATGAGCACGATTGAGTTATTATGTACTCCTGTTTATTACATATTACATGAGTCTATATCTAAAGTAACGTTACGTTGCAATGAGTTAAAGATGTAATGAATTGTACTTGTGTGACTTTATAATGTACCTTTCAGATGACCTCTGACCAAAGAATAAACATCTAATTGTGATAATAAGTCGTTTCAGCAGTATTTCAGCTTTATCGACCAGCCTCGGTGATGGATTTTATGAGTTAGAACGTCCGCCTCGTGAGCGGGAGACCAGGGTTCGATCCCCGGCCGGGTGGTACCGGTGTCCATGTTTGTTACTCACAATTGCGGCGATTTTCCTGGTGTCAACATACGCTAAACAGCAGTACTGGAAATATGCACACAAACGTAACCGAGCTACTGTTGAAAACGGCGTCAATTACCGAACAAACAAACAAGTCGGTTATATTGGCGACAGTACTCTTATTTTATTATTTATAAGAATTAACTAACCAGTAGTATGCGTTGGGACAGCAACCCCACTATTACCGCCGTTGAACAGGTCCCCCCATCATGCCCCCCCCCCCCCCCCCCCCTCCAACACTGCCGCAGTTGGACAGGTCCCCCTACATGGCCGCCGTGGGACAGAACTAACCGTTGGGGCCCATGTCTAAAATAAGCATAAGCCTAATGTATGAGAATGTAGACCACCTTTCCCTTTTGGCACATAATTAAAACTTTTAGGTCAAGTTTACCTTCAGCGACTGGTTATCCAAGTTTAACAACATGTTTGCATCAATTTAATTTTTTTAATCACTCACTTATATTATTAGGAATATACATGTACACCAACAACAAATGCATTTAATTTTCTGCACATATGATTACATCGCGTTTTTATGATAGGATAATTATCATTTGAGTGGAGCTCCACGACAACGGAACGCATAACACACATGTGGAGAAAACGGCTGTCACGCCTATATACAATGTAAGCTTCATGAAACATGCTGTAATTAATAAGCAAACTGTGAAGTGCCAGAACCGTATGCGCGGATGCCCAAGCTGATTTGGGTCTATAGTTGTCGCCATGTCTTACAGTCGGTTTTCGCAAAGTTCCATTTCTTTGATTATGATTAAGATATTTTCTAATTTAGATGCTTTTATTTTTTGTTGCTGAAATTCAGTTCTCCAAACCACGATGACGTGACAGGCAAAAGTATAATACCGGAAAAGTAGGTTTTGAGGTAGATATACAAGTCCCCGTCTTAATCCCTGGTCATTCAATGCGTCTTCCAGTTCTGGTTAATCCGTGTGTCACGAAACTAAACCACATATGAGCTGTCCCACGAGAAAAGCCGAGTGTAAAATATCGACCAGGATCAGCCTAAGCATCCTGCACAGGCTAGCTAACCTAGACAGACACTTTTTGCATCCTATTGATTTTCTGTTTCAGCAATCATTACTCAAAACCTTTATCCCCCTGATAGGGAATGTGTGGGACCGGATTAGCCTGCGCGGATCTGGATCAATACATTACGCAGAGTCCATAATGTTGGTTTTCTCGTGGATTGACTCTTTATCACTGAACAAACATCTGAACATGGGGAGATGATTTGAGCAAGTCTCCCGAAAAAAACACCCGTTCGCCATATTACTTTTTCCTCGAACGGGGCGGAATATATTTGGACTCGTGACGGAAGATACGCTGCATGGTTAGTACCATTAAAGTCTTTAATGACCCATGCGGTGTTAGAGGTGGATTTCGTTCGAGGTGCGTCCACCCTGGTATAATGGATATGAAGTACAGACTAATCTCAGTCTGTATATACCAAGGCCTATCGTGAATATGGCAAGTATGGTGATACACATTATCATGATACGCAGTCCGATCACTTTGATTGGGGAATCTGAAAGAGTAAACATTGGCTTTCCATAACGAGATCATGTATAGGTAATTATGTGGCTATGTTTCTATTCTTTGATAAAAGTTGCATCGAGTACTCAATTACATGTAGACAAACAGTGAAGTGCCTAGTGAGATTGTGCATAAACTTATTTGTAAATATACGCCAAATCGATCGCCTTAGCGTGCCCTATACGTATTTGTAAATATACCCTAAATCGCTCGCCTGAGCATTACCTATACTTATTTATAAATATATACACATTCGCTCGCCTGAGCCTTTCCTACCTTTCCTATACGTATTTGTACATATACCCTAAATCGCTCGCCTGAGCCTACTCTATACTTATTTGTAAATATATATCAAATCGCTCGCCTGAGCCTTCCCTATACTTATTTGTAAATATACCCTAAATCGCTCGCCTGAGCATTACCTATACTTATTTGTAAATATATACACATTCGCTCGCCTGAGCCTTTCCTTACTTTCCTATACGTATTTGTGAATATATCCCAAATCGCTCGCCTGAGCCTACTCTATACTTATTTGTGAATATATATCAAATCGCTCGCCTGAGCCTTTCCTACCTTTCCTATACGTATTTGTGAATATATCCCAAATCGCTCGCCTGAGCATTACCTATACTTATTTATAAATATATACACATTCGCTCGCCTGAGCCTTTCCTACCTTTCCTATACTTATTTGTAAATATACCCTAAATCGCTCGCCTGAGCCTACTCTATACTTATTTGTAAATATATATCAAATCGCTCGCCTGAGCCTTCCCTATACTTATTTGTAAATATACCCTAAATCGCTCGCCTGAGCATTACCTATACTTATTTGTAAATATATACACATTCGCTCGCCTGAGCCTTTCCTACCTTTCCTATACGTATTCGTGAATATATCCCAAATCGCTCGCCTGAGTATTACCTATACTTATTTATAAATATATACACATTCGCTCGCCTGAGCCTACTCTATACTTATTTGTAAATATATATCAAATCGCTCGCCTGAGCCTTCCCTATACTTATTTGTAAATATACCCTAAATCGCTCGCCTGAGCATTACCTATACTTTTTTTGTAAATATATACACATTCGCTCGCCTGAGCCTTTCCTACCTTTCCTATACGTATTTGTGAATATATCCCAAATCGCTCGCCTGAGCATTACCTATACTTATTTATAAATATACTAAATAATACATAACGCGATCATATATAGGTAATTATGGGGCTATACTTCTATTCTTTGTTAAAAGTTGCATCGAGTACTCAATTACATGTAGACAAACAGTGAAGTGCCTAGTGAGATTGTGCATAAACTTATTTGTAAATATACGCCAAATCGCTCGCCTTAGCGTTCCCTATACTTATTTGTAAATATACGCCAAATCGCTCGCCTTAGCGTTCCCTATACTTATTTGTAAATATACCCTAAATCGCTCGCCTGAGCATTACCTATACTTATTTGTAAATATATACACATTCGCTCGCCTGAGCCTTTCCTACCTTTCCTATACGTATTTGTGAATATATCCCAAATCGCTCGCCTGAGCCTTCCCTATACTTATTTGTAAATAATAATCGCTCGCCTGAGCATTACCTATACTTATTTGTAAATATATACACATTCACTCGCCTCAGCCTTTCCTTCCTTTCCTATACGTATTTGTGAATATATCCCAAAATCGCTCATCTGAGTCCCTATACTTTATTTGTAAATATACCCAAAATCGCTAGCCTGAGCTTTCACCTATACTAATTTGTATATACCCAAATCGTTCGACTTAGCCTTCCCTATACTTATTTGTATATAAATCCTAATTCGCTCGTCTGGTGTTTTTCTATACAAATCTGAATATATACCCGAATGCGCTCGCCTGAGACTTCCCTAAAGTAATTTGTATTTATAACCGAAAAAGTACGCCAGAGCCTTCCCTAAACTAAATTGTATATAGACCCCCAACTCGCTCTCCAGGGCCTTCCCTAAACTGATTTGTATATAAAACCTAATTCGCTAGCCTGAGCCTTCTCTATACTAATTTATAAAAAGAACCACAAACGTTCGTCCCAGCCTTCCCAATACCAATTTGCATATAGACCCTAATTCGCTCGCCTAAGCCTTCCCTGAACTGATTTGTATATAAAAACCGAATTCGCTCGCATGAGCCTTCCATATACTAATTTATATATAGACCCATAATCGTTCGACTCAGCCTTCCCAATACCAATTTGTATACAGACCCTAATTCGCTCGCCAGAGCCTTCCCTAAACTTATTTGTATATAGACCCTAATTCGCTCTCAATAGACCGCAAATTGTTAATTTATATATATACTTCATTTCGTTGGTCTGAGCCTTCCCTAAACTAATTTGTAAATATACACCCAATTCGCTCGTCGGAGCCTTCCCTAAACTAATTTGTAAATATACACCCAATTCGCTCGTCGGAGCCTTCCCTAAACTATATATTTTATTAGTCCTCATGTGCAGAGGATACATTGTAAATATACAATACAATACAATACAAACAAGAATAATCAACTTTTTACAGAATGTACATGAAATTGTAAAAGTAGGAAAAACAGGACAGACAAAAGGACAGAGGATGAGTGAGAGTATTACAAGGCTATGCAACATATGGCAAAGCTTAATTGAAACGGAAATTTAAAGCATTGTCATCTAAATGCATATAATACATGTGCACAAACGGAAAACATTAAATGCAGCACCTATCTACCGAAACGAAATATAGACATGTACAGCAATTATTATTACAAATCGTGAACTACATGGATGAATGGGTAAGTAGGTGAATTAATGGATGTTTTTGTGGATGGCTGGATGGATGGATGTATACTAGTATATACCAAATTCTCTTATGTATATAAACCCCAATTCTTTTGACTGTTGTTCACCTATACTTATTTGTATAAAGACCCAAATTCGCTGATCTAAGCCTTCCCTTAACTAATTTGTGTAGAGACCACAGTTCACTCGTATAAGCCTTTCCTGATCTCATTTGTATATAGACCCAAATGTACTGGACGCGTCTTAAATAAAGCTATACTAAGCATTTTCTGTCACCTGCTTCACCCTTAATACTACTGGCTTCATTTAATTCGCCGTACATCAACATGAATAGTTCGGATTAGGACTCTTGTATACAGATGATTTCAGTTCGAACATGTTCGAACAGTGATTGAGATAAATAGATTTGATTTAACAGAAAAATACTACCGACCTTTAATATATTCCCCTGTTGAATTCGAACTTTTACTTGTGCCAGTTGTAGAATCCTGCAACACATATTGATGATGATTAAAACGAAAATCAAGAGAATGATAACTTTACTGAAAAATATTATAATAAAATACTACTACTATTACTACAACCACCACTACTACTACTACTATTACTTTTACTACAACTATTACTACTACTACCATTACTACTGCTACTACAACTACTACTTCTACTACTACTGCTACTGCTACTACTACTACTACTACTACTACTTCTACTACTACTACTACTACTACTACTACTACTACTACTACTACTACTACTACTACTACTACTACCACGACTACTACTACTACTACTACTACTACTACTACTACTACTACTACTACTACTACTACTTCTACTACTACTACTACTACTACTACTATTACTACTACAACTACTATTACTTCTGCTTCTACTACTACTACTTCTACTATTACTACTACTACAATTATTACTACTACCACTACCACTTTTACTAATACTAAAAGTAGAGAAAGTGAGAGAGAGACAGAGAGAGACAGAGAGAGAGACAGAGAGAGACAGAGAGAGAGGGACAGAGAGACAGAGAGAGACACAGAGAGAGAGACAGAGAGACAGAGACAGACAGACATACAGAGAGAGAGAGAGAGAGAGAGAGAGAGAGAGAGAGAGAGAGAGAGAGAGAGAGAGAGAGAGAGAGAGAGAGAGAGAGAGAGAGAGGAAAGAGAGAGAGAGAGAGAGAGAGAGAGAGAGAGAGAGAGAGAGAGAGAGAGAGAGAGAGAGAGAGAGAGAGAGAGAGAGAGAGAGAGAGAGAGAGAGAGAGAGAGAGAGAGAGAGAGAGAGAGAGTGAGAGAGAGAGAGAGGAGAGGGAGAGGAGAGAAAGAGGGTTTACCGTTGTATTTATTCCAAGCTCTTGATCAGAGAACGATTTGACATCTGTGATAAAACTTAACGTGAAAGTGAGAAATAAAACACATATCATATTTGAAGATTTTCATCAAGTTTTTATCATAAACACTAATTTCTAATGCAACATATATATATTGTAGAACATTTGAAAAACTTTATATAAACGTCTTACAGTATATGGTTCGCTTAAATGAACACGAAAATAACAGAAACACGTTAACAGTTATAAATAAAGTAATATGATACGGCACAGAAACGCGACAGAAATGGGATCTTGGTAAACAATGAGATCAACTGACATGTACTCATTCGATGTTTACCCGTTATACAAATCATGGCATTCCGCAATGTTTTATATTTATCGGAGTAAAATTGTTTGCATAATTGACTTGTAAATCCATGTTTAAGTAAGTTATAAATGCAATGAAAGTAGCTATCGATGATTTCAGAAGAACAACAAATGCATTACAGTAT
>JASEVX010000011.1:30841616-30911616 GCA_031761405.1 Serripes groenlandicus
ATATTTTGGGACAAAAAGGCATTGATATTATCCGTGATGTATTTTCTTGTTTACACACATTGTTTTCATTTCAGTTTGATGCGGGGAAAAAAATAATATTAACCCAGTATGTTTTGGCCCACAAATAGATAATATAAAACATACATTGTTGATAGTATATTGAATACATGAACTTGATCCCCCATCCTGTTATGCACAGAGGCTGTAAACGTCCTATAGAGCCGCAACTAGACGTACAACCATTGCCGCCACGTTTGTTATAACGAAAAATTCCTATCCTGTTCTGTGTCATCAACTATTTTCTGAAATAATTATTTATTTCGATCACATATATAACCAATTCATATATATATGAACTCTTCATACAATAACACTTTAAGTTCATTTATTCAATATAAAAACACAACAAAACAAGGATGAAATAGGATATTTTGATCTACATAATCTATTTAGCGATACCCATATATAACCTCTCTGATCGCCTTGGTGGTGTAGTGGTAGATAGAGCGTCCGCCTGTGATGCGGGAGGTCGCGGGTTCGATGCTCGGCAGGGTCATAGCAAATGCTTTGAAATGTAGATTGTGTCGGTTGCTATCCGACCGGGGATCGAAACCGTGACCTTTCGCACCCGAGTCGGACGCATCTCTACTTCACCGAGGCGGTTGCGGCCTCTATATACCTGAGCAATTATGTAACAATATTACCCCTGTCTTTTAAAATGTAATTGAGCTTAAAAGTTACCTCTGCACGGCGAGGGTAAGTAAATGCAATCAAAGCACTGGAAGTGCTGCCAGTAAAGGGCTTACTGCAGAACATGGATTACATTTGGACTAGGATTTACCGATCACAAAAGTTAATCAAATACACTTCACAGCAACACCTATTTTGAATAATATTGGAGTTGAAAGCCTAACATTGTAATTACAGAATAGGGGTATATAGCAAATCCTTTTTTACCAAGAGGTCGCGGAATAGTAAACACCCTCATTGATGATGCATGTCATATGAAATCAAAAGAAGGCAGCTGTATACCAATGATAACTATATTGAGAGTCCAATATCAACACCAAAGCGAAAAAAACTCATCTGTATCTACATTTTCTGGTTATTTCCATTGCCTTGGCTTGTTTGAAATAAATTATATCTTGGTTTTAATTTAACACTTTCAAATGTTAACAACGGAAGGATAAGAATGTGCTCTTGTGTCCGACTTTTAAAAGAATAAAAATGAAACGGACAGTGCTAAGAGATTAATTTACAGTAACCTTCTTCAACTTAGGGGTCCGTCCATAGGGGTCCTATGGGTCCGTCTAGCATGGTCATATAAAAAGTCACAGCTGTCTCTTAACAACTTAATACGTTTTATTCCGAGAAGATTTCCACATAAAATAGGTGAAAAGCTAAATGCAGCGTTTTTTATTTGTGTGACTTCCCAATATGTTGGAATGATCAGGTTACACAGATTTCAAAAGGCGTTTGAACCGCTCATACGATGAAATCATTTGACAAAAAACGACGAAATACATGTCTGGCAGGATAAATATCGAGTAGACCGTGATTTGAACCGGGGTGTCCAGCGTGACAAGCGGTCGTCGTAACCATTACACCACATCCACTTTCTGTTCGTATGAAGTTTCTAGATATATTTATTCGTTCCAATTTTGAGAGCGTAGAAATACATTATTTATTTTCAAATCTGTAATTTCTATATTTAGACCGCATTGTGTGTGTTAGTGACGAACTAATTGGCGGTACCATAGTGTAGACATGACTAAACTGCAGCCAGGTTAAAAAATAGTCCACACGTGCATGTGCTTTCGTTGACATTAAATGATCCGTCCCGCGAAAAAAAAAAAACCATTATGGCCTCTGCGTAAAGTATCGACCCAGATCAGCCTGCGCAGTCCGCGTAGACTGGTCCGGGTCAACACATTCCGTCTCAGGGGCATAGAGGTATAGAGTAATGATTCATGAAACAGAAAATCCACAGCAGGCGAAAAGTGTCCATCCGGGTAAGCCTGCGTGGCATGCTTAGGCTGATCCGGGTCGATACTTTACGCAGAGGCCATAATTTTTTTTTTTTTCGCGGGACGGATCATTTAATGTCAACGAAAGCACATGCACGTGTGGACTATTTTTGAGTCCACAATTTGCTCTAAAGAACCCCTGGCAAAAAACCGACCAGAGATGAGATTTAGGGAGATATTGATGATGATCGAGTAGACTGTTTCGAATGAGGTGAGCTGTTTCTGTGCTATTTCTGTGGAGCGGGACGCTATGAGGAGGTGGGCAGGCGTGCAAGATGTAGTATAGAAAATCTAATTCAAAGAGTGATGAGGGTCAGTCGTTTGAATGTATTAAATATTCACACTTAAGACTTAAATACTTATTAAAGATTGTTAATTAAAAAGATCTCAAATATTTTTACCATGTCATCAAGTTAAATATATATTTATCTTTATTATGTTATCATTTATTAACAATTATTTTTCGTACTTATATGGGTAAACGTCTAGTGTATGGGTAGTACGCTAAATATGTACAAAGATTGTATTCGAATGTGAACGTTATACTGGATTTTTAAGGGTTTTTTATATGTACTTTGTATCACATGTCACATGTCACTTATATAAAACATCAAAATATTACTACTCCTTTCTTCACATTTTCTAGTCCACTGTATCATTCTTGCTCGCAAAATAGTTCAATCTGCATTCCACAGTATCAGTTGCGGCAATGGGTTCTAAGCGCTCAGTTGACTGTTCCGACACAACTTCTTCCAAACAAAAGTTATCAACATGCCCACAATTTCTAAAAAAACTGGTAATGTGCCAATTCATTGTTACGATATTTGTTACCACAAAAAGTCAACGTTTTGTTAACAAGATGCGCTGTCCTGGAATGATATTCGGTCTCGAAACATGTTAAATGCATCTAGGTATATACTTAATTAATGTTTGATAGGCGTTAATATGCTCTGAAAGACTTAACTATAAGATTATTGTTGAAAACAACGAATGCTTGAAATAATAAATTAAACCTGATATACAAGTTTATATTGTAGAGTTGTGTCACGGTTATAATTGTATTAAATACTGGCTAAAAGTAACTCGCATGGAAAACAATAGGTACCCGAAGCACTGCTACATGATGTTGACACGCCTCGATGAGGCAGGTAGAAATACATGGGCAACATGTATAAAATATCTCCTATTTATGCATGTCTTTGGGTATGTATGGATTTCACAAGACAAAGGTAACGATGCTCTATTTATTAAGCTTTCTAAACAACGCATTTATTAATGCTTCTTACAATCAAAGCACTCAAAGTTCTGCCAGCAAGGGGCTAACTGAGATCACGGAATACATTAGCTAAGACAAGGATTTACCGAATTTTCTTTTATAACATACACTTCACAAGTAGCCCTTGTTATGTCCGTTAGTTGAATAATATTTAAGTTGAATGCACAATATTGTATACACAGAATGGGGGTCTATCGCAAACACTTTTATTTGACTGGCGGTATTTCACAGAGGTCGTTGCATAGTTACATTATTGATGCATTAATCACAATGCATGCTATATAAAAATCAAAAGAACGCAAAACAACTGAACATGTTATTTTTCCATAATATAGGTGAACAATTACATGCCTTTTTTTTTAATTCTTTCAAATTCTCAAAAAGTGTGAATATTCAATGAGCAGGTTGTAGAAGTGGACGATCTGAAGGTACTTATATATCAGTCGGTGGTACTTTTTACTCTGAAGCGTTTTTCACGATACACAATTGCTATTGATATTTATACCTTCCTAGCGATTTTGCACCTCGATGCGAATGAAACTTGAAATTATAAACATAAGGGCCGTGTTGTGTATGTGTATGTAACATTAAATAATGGAACAACTGAATAGCTTAGTGCAATATTTAATACTACAAAGATTAACATGAAATGCATGGGTTATATAGAAATATGTTACACTAAGAGGTGTCGCTTTGAGTGGATATACTTTCATTCATGAGTTCATTTGATAAGACAATATACACAACACTCTCCCCCTTCAAATGTAAATTTATCAATTCAAATTCAATCTTGAAATCACAATCATAATTTACCTGATGAACGTATGCACATACTGCTTAAATGTGTTCCGATTGTGATAAGCCATTAAGTTCCAATGTATACGATGACCTCAATTAACATAATCATTATCATTTATAGCAGTATAAAAACCCAACCTCGTCGCCAAATTGTTGTGTATGTGTATGTGTACAACATTAAATGAAGGAACAACCATATAGCTAAGCAGAATTTTTAATACTACAAAGATTTAAATGGAATACATCTTCATGAGCGGATGATATAGAAAGAAAGATGTGAAGTAATTCAATGCCGATATTGTAAGACACTTGTCTAGATTCCATTCTCAAAATGATGAGTGTCTTCGGATTTCGCCTACTATAGCAATTGGCCCTAACGAGCCCCTTGCTAAAAATGGCATATGGATAAAAACAATGCGGGAAAAGGACAACATTACAAATAGCTCAAATCATTATTGAACCCAGAGCAATATTTAAATTCATTTTTACCTTTTCCTTAAGCAGGATATGTAGTAAATTTAGATGCTCTAACCATGACCTTGTGATAGAGAGAGAGGTAGACACCTATCGATTCCAAGAAATAACCGTTGTTGCCCTTTTTGTCTTGATAAAAATATGTTCATTATTGAAGATGAGTTTCACTTCTTTTACGAATGTCCTACTTATGAAGATTTAAGAGATATTTATTTTAACGTATCCTGGATAAACAACAGGACTCTAGACACATTTTATGCAATTTTAGATACAAATATCCAGTCTGAAGTATACAATACTGCAACATTCATTCAGAGCGCATTCAAACTAAGAAGCGAGACTCTTTCAATATATTTATTCTTTCTCAGCTTCAAATGTCAGTGTTATAATGTATTTCATCACTCTTTGTTGTATATACTTATCAATATTATGTTGTATAATGTGGCGGTGGCCTAAATTGCAAAATAAATATATTGTATCTTGTATCTTGTCACGGTAATAATAAGAGTTTTCTTTTTTTTTTACAGAAAGAAAGAAGTAAAAATGTTTTTGAATGCTTTTACTATGTTTAGATCATCTTTTAGCAATTAATGCCAACACAAATCCTACAACCATGGAAAGAGCGAGTCTTAACGTAATCAGTAATAATTAAAGAGACGTTACAGCTGCCTTAAGTTGACGCTTTTAGACCCCTTGCCATAGTTATTAAAATTTACCAGAAATCATCTTCTTAATCTTCTCAGAGGTAATGCCCCTGTTAGATACGATATGCATGTATATCTAACGAAACGCAATTAATTTTTGCCAATCAACAAGCGAGATTTAAAACACCTCAATGAACGGAACGGAAAAAAGCAACTGTATTGAAAACATCATGGAAAAAAGAATGTTGGCTTACTTTTGTCTATTTATTGTTGTAAAAGTAACAATTTACTTTTGATATTCTTTGATATGGATTTATTTTATAATTTATATCAATTACCTATCTCTGAAATAGTACAAGCTTAAACCTATTTATTTATATAATAATGAAGGTACTATGGTTGCTTTTAGAAAAAATAATCCGCTAAAATTGTCACAACCTTTAACATAAGCTAAGCGAGACAGATGCCGAGGTCAATCGGAACGCCTCTTGTAATTCCGTCATCCTTCATCATCAACGAAACATTCATCACCGAGGTATTCCGATTGATGCCGCGGTCATCCAACCAATATCGAAGATGTGTAAGTCTAGCGTTTCAACAGAGCCTATAACGACTGCTGTAATGTTACAACTTGAATAATTGACGAGTATTCAAATAGTGGACTCTACAAAATTATAGCGATATCATTGATATACACGTCACAGATTACGTCAGAAAATAATCGAATGATATTACACACACACACACACGAAACATATTCACAATTATAAATTCGAATAGTATTTTAATGTCCAATGGACGTTGTTTGACAAGGGAACCATACGTGTATCTGTCCCATTTCTATCTTTGGAAATCGATAAAAAATTGTGCCCGATATATATTTTTTTCAAATGGCGTCCTTTACAAAATTCAAAATTCAAAATTAGCTGTGCTTATTGTTACGAAAAACATGCTCATCTAATAAAACAATAAGAACTTTTATCTTTCTTAACACATTTGATCTTCCCTGAAATAAAGTTAATAGTCAATCTGAAAGAATATTTAAAACATTAAGAGAATGAGAAATTTTACTTTTACTCTGTCTTAAAAATAAGGTAGTCTTTTCAGGTAAAGGACTAATAAACGAAAACTAATGTCCTTGTCGAGCATCCTTGGAATATTTAATGATGTTTCAGGTATTTAGCCATCGAGTCTTTTAACGCCGTTATCCAAGAATATCTTCTCTAATTTTCTCAATCTGGTCTACAAATAAAAGAAAAAGAACCATCATCATCAAAATCTTCTTCTTCTATTTCATTTTCATTTTTTTCTTTTCTACTTCTTCTCCTTCTTTGTCTTAATGATCATTATGAGCATAATGGCAGCACTAATAATACTATACATGTGTATCTACATACGATGTACATATAATAGGCAGCTCTTGGATGGGAGCATTTTGTAACGTAGCATAGGATTTCAGTTCAATATCAATGCGTGCAATATCAATGCATGCAATATCGACTGATACTACATCCTTTTTTTTTCATATGGGGAATAGAAGGAAAATAATGGCAGTGATAATGATAATGATAATTATAATAATCATCATCCTCAATATTAAAATAATGATAATAATAACCTATTCTTACTATGTACCTTTTTCTTTTCATACCAAATATTATTTATCCGACATATTGTATAGTTATATATGTATTTACTTTTGTCTAAGCCATAGTGTTCCACTTTGTAAATGGCCATAGACAAATGTTGTCGATATTTGCCAATAAAGGATTAAATTGAATTGAATTATTAAACAAACGAACCAATGAATTTATTCTACACACCTTTAACTCATTGACATACTTCTCAGCCTTCTCTGAAGGACAAGTCCTTTTACCTAATGCCTCGTAGACTATTTTAAAGGATTCTCCCTGCATCTTGGCGTCTTTGAGAGTCAGCTCCACATCCTGTATTACAGACAAATAAAGATTTCATGCATTATGATGAGCATTAATAGAGAATATTTATAACGAAAATGTGATAATTATGAAAACACCAAGGAATTTGAGATTGACAACCAAATGTCGTTGATGCCTTTGATTATATCGACTTCTTGATTTAATTATTTTTGCACATGCAATTGTTTAATTCAATTATGTTTGATATTTCTCTATTCAACAACTAGTAAATTTGCTTATCAAAATGGCCGACAAGGGAAATAATTATTGTAGTTGTGGCAATTTATGTATTGATAAAGTGTATTGTGGTGTTTGTTATCATAAACGCTTTAGATTGTTTGGCAATTAAGTACATTGTATAAGAACAGTTTTTTCTCTTTAAGACATCGTATTCGACGTCAAAATTGACGTCTCTTTGCAACAAAGACAGTGTGGTTTAAGGAATGGCTTATATCGGTTTTCTCGTATTAAATGGTATTCAAGTAACATTAACACCTATTTGTAAGGAATAGAATACTATGCGTCATGAAATGAATGTCATACATTTCCCATGGCGGTTTAGATGGGCAGAACAGAACATTTAATAGTGTTAAATATTTAGACACTGTTTTATCCGCTTTCCAGGAAAGCCAACTTTAGTGTGTGGGCCTACTGGTATTTTGTGATAAGTGTATAAGTGAAATGCGGTAATGATTGTAGTATTAACTATTTCCCTAATATAGACGCTTTCAGACGCCTCTGCAGCAGACTTTTAAAACATTGTAACAAAAGGAGAAATTGCCCAAGAAGAGCAATTTCAGCTTTGGTCAAACTGTTTTCACCTGTATTCAATAATTGCCGTTTCATTTATAGAGAGTTTCCTTATGTTTGACTAAATGTCTTCACAGAATTCTTTGCAAGGCAGATAGAACGCGCAAACGAAATTTATTATCTGCCCAAACATGAAGATAGATAATATTTACATATTTTAACTCTATCTAGATATTATCTCGATAAATCTCAAATCTTAGTTTCAATCCGGTACCAAAGAAGCACTGACATGATTATTATTAATCGTGTCTCTGCATCATTGATGGAACTATATATTTGGCGGTTTAACGGATCTTGGTTAATTGGTTTGTAGTGAATAAAAAGTCAACGGGCTTTTCAATACTGACTATCTAATTGTTTTCGTTGTTGATGTTTCTGTTAGCATTGTTGCGATTGTCAAACCAATCGCCACACAAATGTGGCTTCTACAGTGTTGACAAGATTTTTCTTCAATTTGGCCTAGTGACCTTGTTTTTGAACAGACATGGCCAATATTCAAACTTGGCCTACGTCAAGAAAAACATTCTGATACAGTTTCAACAAGCTCAAGTTAAAAAATGCAGCATCAGAGTGTTAACAAGATTTCTCGTCAATTTGGCCTGGTAACCTAGTTTCTGACCCAATATGATTCATATTCGAACTTGACTTAGATCATTCTTACGAGAATGCCGTTGATACCTCCACAGCGCTTTCGGGCATCTGCACAGCGCGATCGGGTCGCCCGGTTGAGGGAGAGGTTGGCGTGCACACTACCACTATAACTTAGTTATTGGTGCATTTGTGGCTGAAGAGAAGAACATGGTCTCATTCACTTCACTGACACTCTCCCTCTCTTGTGGGTACTGCCCTCTCCTTCTCCTTCAGTCCTCCCTTCTTTTCTAGGGCATCATTGTAGTACTGTTACTCTGACGCTTTTGTGATAAACTGTGTGTTAAGTTGTTACCTTCTGTGAAGGGCGCGACTGGATATTCTGATAATTGATGTGATGAGCCGGCTTTTATAACCTGCGACCCACAGTGGGTAGTCGGCAAGACACCAGCCTGTCCCCGGTCAATGTCTGCCCGATTTCTGGCCGGGCTCTGAGCGGCGAATTTTGCCCGGCGCTCGCCCGATATGTGTGATGCCCGGCAGGACATCGGTCAGTCATCAACCGATTAATGTGCGATCAGTTTTCGATGAGGTGTTAAGTCCGAGTTTAAAATAACTCGATGCCCGCGAGGAGTCCCGAAGGGTTCCGGCCGAAAATGCCTAGAAATCCGCCGCAAACTACTCGCAAACCTATCGCAAGGTAATTATGACTGGGGTTTAAGTGATACTAGGTAGGCTACATTTTTAATTCATAAATATGCTTTTGAAAACAATATAAATCTGCAGCAGAAGACTTTGGAAAACATAAATGTTGATATCCATAGTCACATTCCTGTAAGTAATTTCTTCTCCATTGATGATCTTCACGAGGCCAATAGATGAAATTCTTTCTTCGAACTCGCAATTTGTCACCAAAACTGTGATCGCTATCCAACGAGTTGTGTGAACATTCGAATCGCTTGACTTCCTTAATCAAGTCGTCAATGGTTGACTGGTCGGTAAGACAAGGGTGATACACCACCCTAGTTATTCCTCCAGCACTCGATTTACACATGGAATGTATCGTCCGATAGCAGGTCTTCCCTTATAAAGTTTAACGACTCGTCGTTAAGTGCTATATCAACTGTCGGGAACAGTACGAATGTCGTAGTAGCCCACTGCTGAAGTGAGGTAAATCGTTTGAGGAATTCCTTGAGCAGATGATCATGGCTCATTTAATTTACGGCGTAGATTGGCAGGGGGTTCTGGGTTTTCCCGTCTCGTAAATGTCCTGTGGATGGTTTGCCAGTACCATCGCGCGTATAAACATGTACATTGATCGTCTTTGTAACTATATTTTAACCAAATGATGTTAGTTACTATGACATCGGTTGGCTTTGAATGATGCTTTATATTCATTTTGTTGTCTGTCTTGTTGGGGAGGCACATATGAACGGTTTTGCGGTCACCTGGTCGTCCGTCTGTCCGTCACGCTTTCACTGACTGATTAACATGGTAGCGATTCCGCGTGTTCTTTTAAACAAAGATGTTCGTATATATATGTTATCTTTAAACTAGTGAACCAAGAATCTAGAAAGATTGGCGCCTGAATATTGTAATTTGTTATAATATTATATCGATTTCAATTTTATTTTGTTTCGATATAAACATGTGAACTGAAAGGCACCGACCTGCATGTAATCAATAATCCGATCCAATAACTTTAATGATGACATCAAAGAGGATGTGACGTCACTCAGTGTTTTACAAGCGACAGTGAGTTCGTCTGCAAGAATATATTAGATGCATTTTAGTAAAGTCATAAAAATTTCCAGGATATTCTTTTAAAATCGGCTGAAAAGCGTAGAAAAATGTATATATGTATGGTAATATGCTTAAAGGAATTTCACACAAACATACTCTTTCTGACGCCTCTGTAGCAGACGACTTTTGAAAACATTGTGGCAAAAGGATAAATTTCTTATGATGAGCAATGTCCCCTTTTGCCACAATGTTGACATCTATACGAAAAGAAATCCTATATATTTTCTCTTTGATATTCTAAAATTCTGCTGCAGATTTGATGTATGTTAAAATATGTTAGTTATAATGTATAATTTGTTAAGTGTATAAGTGTATAATCGTTTGGTGAGTAGATTAAAATATATGAGCCGTTCCACGAGAAAATCAACATTGTGGACTCTGCGTAAAATATAAACCCGAACCTAAGTATGCCGCGCAGGCTAACCCGGACAGACACGTTTCGTCTCTTGTAGATTTTTCTGTTTCTGGAATCATTACTCTATACATCTATCTCCCTGGGACGGAATGTGTCGGCCCGGACAAGCCTGCGCGAACTGAACAGGCTGATCTTGGTCGATACATTACACAGAGTCCATAATGTTGTTTCTTCGTGGAGCGGTTCATATATGAGCCGCGTCTTGTGATGTAGTGTCTTATCACATCATCGTGTTTACATCACATTGATGTGTAAATGCATTTAACTTGCGGGGCCATACATCTGGCTCTTTCAACGTGCGTGTTATGTTAGCGGTTACACTGTACGCATGCACGTACAGGCTGTGACTAGTGTTATGAGAACTTAATGTACAGGATTGTCTAAATTTACTCTGAACGGCAATACGTAACTCGCTTGACGCGGCTCAGTTTTAGATTGTTGCATGACGTCATTATATCACTTGACCGCCTCGATGTTGTATTGGTAGGGCGCCTGCCTCGGGTGCGGGAGGACGATGGTTCGAACCCCGGTCGGGTCATACCAAAGACTTGGCTGCCCTTCTTGGCGCTCAGGGTCGCGGGGTTAGCATAACGACTGATTGGCTCGTGTCTGGACAAATTGACCAGTAGTACTGGTAACTAAACCAGGAAACGCCGTAATTCAACTGAAGTATTGTTGAACGCGGCGTAAAGCATCAGACAATCGTTCAATCATTATATCTCTTCTAAAAAACCTTTTAAAAAATGAAATGTGTTTATTTGTGTTTAAATAGATGAACATGACACCTGATAAAGACGAGTTTTAAACAGGGGCCTCTGCAGAAGACGACGTTTGAAAATATCGATGACAAATAAGTAATTGCTTGTTTTCAATTTGATCAAAATTAGGCTATACCTTTTGAAATATGTTTTTTGTGGCTCAAAATTATTAAACGCGGACGATTCTGAAATACTTATTAAGGTAAAACTAAAAGTAAAGCTGTATACAAAGGCAATAATAACAGTCAACATGAATAACCAGTGTTCTTTTATTTGTCTTTTCATTTTGAATATGAGCCATTCCACGAGAAAACCATCAACATGGACTCTGCGTAATATATCAACTCAGATCAGCCTGCGCAGTCCGCGCAAGCTAATCCGGGCCGACACATTCCGTCTCAGGAGGATAGAGGTATAGAGTAATGATTCCTGAAACAGAAAATCCACAGGAGGCGAAAAGTGTCTGTCCGGGTAAGCCTGCGCGGCATGCTTAGGTTGATCATAAATCACGTGATAAATAGAATATCTCATTCGTATTTACTTATTATCACTTTTAATAAACACGTTAACTAAACTGAATATGACGCTCGCCAAGAACCACGACATATCATCTTAGTGAACTCGTTTATTAAAAGTGATAATAAATACATGCTCATGAATTATCCTCTATGTTTCCTATTTGTTTGATGCGGATGATTCCCACCATAGACACTCACCTCTCTGTCTGCAGAGTTGGCTAATATCTTCCTTAGTGCTGCTTCTCTTTTGAGAAAGTGTTTGAACTTGTGATCTTAGATTTCTTGCATCTGTTCGCTTCCATGCAGCTGTCTTGCGGAGGTTTCCGGCATGATTGAAACAATCATTGGCATCATTGAAATTGACTACGGCAAAAAGTGCTCCAGCAGCCAAGCTATAACCGCCTGGAAAAGAAAGAAAAAGACACCGAATAATGACCGAGTCCCGTTTCCCTTTGTGTAGACCTCGGAAATATTTATTAGACTACTACCCAATCGATTTGTAAGCCTTTATACGTAATTCAAAATAAAAACACATTTTGATATATATATATGTCAAATCCCTACGGAGTAGATCTTTTTAACATATTTATACCTACTTATATACGATAATTGATTTATTGATTGGTTGGTGTTTTACGCCACTTTTCGGTTATATCCCGGCTTTTCCTGGGTAAGTTACCTGTACCACTGGTCCTTTATCCTGTTAGTCGTAATGCTAACCCCACAATCATGAGCGCCAAAGGGGTGGGGGCGGGGGGCATTACTACCACTTTATTAAAGTCTTTAGAATGACCCGGCCAGGGATCAAACCCACGACTCCCGCACTCGAGTCGGACTTCAACGATACTTATATATGCAGTACACACATACACACACATATATATATATACACGATACGATTCAAGTATCAAATTATAATGCGCTAATTCACTGACCTCAATTTAAATGCAGGAATGAACTTTCGTTTTGTGTCCACTTCAAAAGAAAATTACTAATGCGAACTGTATCGGATAAATGCAAACATCCAATGTCAGTAAACTTTGTAACCGCATCACAAGGTTGGGTTATAATCCCTTGGATTCCTGACTAAATTGAATGGTGCCTGAATATCCAAGCCCGTTTTTGGTTACATTTATGTCCAACGTCTAAGTCCATTTTCTAAGTTTAGCGATCACAGCATGAGACTTTTATTGGACATATAAGTGCAGGAAGTTGCCCAAGACAGCCAAGACAGCTAAAAGCGGAGAGAGGTCATTGCATTCTTAAGAATGTCAGCCAGTGGACGAAATAATTGATTGAATGATTGCGGTTTAACGTCATTTTCACAAAGTTTAGTCATATTACGGCGGTTAGTCCATATACCTATACGTTTCCTGGTTTTCACACAAATAATTCATACAAAACTCTTCTAAGCAACTAGCCTCTGTTTCATGTTGGCCCATTGGTGGAAGGCGAATGACGGCTGTCGCATTAACGTTTTATAAAACGTCGGAAAGAATGTCGGCCGTGCGAACGGAAATGAATGAGTAAGTCTGATATGGCTATTCACTGATCGTCAATACACAACTACAATAATATAATTATCTCCCTTGTCGGCCATTTTGAAAGGCAAATTTACTATATATGTTGAATAGAGAAATATTAAAAATAATTAAATTAAACAATTGCACGTGCAAAAATATTTAAATCAAGAAGTCGATATTATCAGATCATACAAAGGCATCAGCTACATATGGTTGTCAAACTCAAACTCAAATTCTTATGTTTATCTAATTATAACACTTTTCTTTAAATATTCTCTATGAATGCTCATAATATTTGACTCTCAAAAATGGCACACAAGGGAGACAATTATTGTAGTTTTGGGAACTATGTATATTAAATGGTCTCTTGATAGTTAGTATCCATTTGAATAAGATTAAATGGATGTGAATGCTGATTCTTATCTCAACTTGTAATATTTACACTAAAGCTGGTTTTCCTGTAGCACTGCTCGTAAAATAAATATATACTTTCGGGTATATTCATGAACCTCATTTAATTTAATATAGGTTGAATTGTGTGTATGTTTGATTCCTAATGAAATTATATTATGATTGTTCATGTAATACTATGATATTGTTTTAGAAGGCCTCATGGGAGATTAGAGTTAACTCACTAAATGAATCATCTTCTAAAAATAACGTATTATCCTTATTTTTATTATTATTATTATTATTATCATTGTTATTATTATGAACCCAATAGTTAATCTCATCTCATCGAACTGTAGATCATCATGAATCTAAAGCGAAAAATAAAGTACATGTGTATAGTATAGATGTCATCAATGATTAAAAGATTGAAGAAGAAAAAAAACATTTACCTGTAAATGGCGCAAGTGCGATACTGAAAAGAGCGCCAAGCCAGCCCCTACTTGACGACTTCTCTGCATCATATGTTAAATCATATCCTCTCTGCTCAAGCGCATTTGATGCTTTGTCCAGATCAATAACATCCGAATCATATGCTGTAATAAGGTCATTTAATCCGTTTATCTTGCCATGAAACGAGTCTATAGATGCGTTCAATTCAGCAATTTGGGTCTCATTGGATTTCTTCCTTTCTCGAAATGTTTCAATTTGAACGTGAACAGATGTCTGCATAGAAATGACGTCATATTTCATAGACCGGAAATCCATTCCAGTCGTCATGAGATTTTCGGTCAACTCTTCCAGTTCGGCTCTGCCTGGAAGGCTGGTGCTACCAAGGATACTAATCAATGCTAACAACTGAACTCCTTTGGTTTCCATGGTGCTGGCAAACTTTACATTAACATTTCTCTCATCTTGCATAAGACCGTTAATGCCACGCAGGATGTAAGGTTCATTTTGAAGTCCTATTGTAAGGTCAGCCAGTGAGTCTGGAAGACTCGTCAAAGCCTAGAAGTAAACGGACATAGACTTGACGGGTTTCTCTAAACAATTGATTGATTAGGGTTTAACGCCGTTTTCAACTATTTTTCAGTCATATAATGGCGGCCAGTTCACCTACTCATGCGTTTCCTTGCTTTCGCACACCAGTTATCCACACAACTGGCTACTTTTCTACATATACAGTAAGCCCATTGGTGAAAGACGATAGACGTATGTCACAGTTACTTTTGTCAAACGTCGGAGAGAATGTAAGCCGATCTGGGACTCGAAATATAACATCGCCTGGATTGGGATAGATTCAAAGAAAGGCCTATGTGTAAAGATGTAATCAACTAGCTTTCTCTGTGACACGGTAACTGCATTGTACATTTTGACAGGCATAGTTAACCTGTACATAGATAAGACACCTGACCAATAATTAATGGACTAACTTCCCTAAGGCAGTTAGGCAGTTAGTATTAACAACACTGAAATCATATGAAAGGCAGCCAGTTTTGGCCGTGGGTTTAAAGCATGTACATCTCTTAATAAACAAGTTAAAATGTATTATGAGTTGTTACATTATTACATAACCCCGTATTTTGCGCCGATGACCTGGACCTGGAGAAGTACTACCTATACATTATGGTGGAACGGGGTAAGTGAATCGTTATTATACTTTGGATTTCTGTTTCAGACTGACATATGGCAGGTGGTGAATTGGCATTGGCTATTAAAAAATGAACAGAACAACTAACACATTTTAGCTTAAAAGAGTTGTCAAATGATATACCAGTTTTCGGTAGGGATATATCAAAATTTAAAAAATGGATCAAATCTATTGAAAAATGCGCGTTAATAAATAACTTAAATGAAACTAAGAAACCACTTTTGGCATTCAAATATAGTACAGGTCACGTTTCTGATTACATTTTGCGACTTTTGACTATAAATCCTACACCAAATTGGCAGCAATTAAAGACAACACTATGTGAACGTTTTTCAGAGATAACAGACAGTCATATTCAGTTTCCAAAGTTAAGCAATATTACGCAATTCGAATCAGAAAACATCCAAGCATTTGCAGAAAGGATTTTGAGTCTGTGTGAAGAATCTTACAAGGGTTTTGAACAAAATACTGCTTTAATTAATCACCAAACTCTAGGTATTTTCATTAATGGTTTATATCATGATAATTTGAGACAGCCTTTGATCAGAGACAATCCAATTAAAGTTCAGCAAGCTGTAGATTTAGCTACACAAGAAATATCAACTCGAAAACGATGCGAACTTAGAAATAGGGATTTTCGGTCTTTGCTTAATTCTAATAATGGACATGAGACTATGGACTTTGCACTTTTTGTAAAATTTCGGGACATGATAATTATCATTGTAGAAAAAGACGCAGACAAATAAATTCAGTCAAGTACAAATTTGATAGGCAAAAGACTAATTTGAACTATAAAAGACAAAACACACCGATTCAGTGTTGGTTTTGTGGGCGTGTCGGTCATATACGTGCAAGATGTGTCGAATATTTACGGGTAAACTCTTTACAACCTTTTGTTCCAAAATATCGTAAACCTCGTGTTTGTCTCGGAGCCTCAGACACAAGAAAAGTAGTAAATAATGCATTTAATTCTCATTTAGATAACAAAGAAATACCAAAGTCATGTGTTTTCAAGATAGGTAATATTCCTTTGAGATTTTTAATCGACACTGGAACTTCCTTCGCTCTAATTCCTAAACGCATTTTTAAATCTGGCGATGCAATAAAGGTGTTAGGTACAGCTAATTTAGATGTCAAAATTAATTCACTTACGATCAACCATACCTTCATTATAGTTGATAATCTCTCTAGAAATGCTATTATAGGCAAATATTTCTTATCGGCAAATTCCTGTCGAATATACTTTGATTTAAATTGCATTAAAATTAAAGATACTTATGTCTCTATGCAAGATAATCGTTGTATAGCCTCTATTGTGCGACTTACCAAAACAGTACAATTAAAACCTATGACTACAGACAAATTACCAGGAAAACTCAAACAAAATCCCAGTATTTCTAATGAAGGAACTTTTGAAATTTCAAGTATAGAAAATTGCTACCTTGATACAGAATCACATCTAAAGCTTTCAAATGCTTTAGTGACACTTCATTGATTGATCGGCCGCAAGTACCTCAGAGTTTATCGCAAAATATCTCTTCAGTCGAGTTCGTCAATGAAAATGTTGATGCTGTTATCAATGTACCAAAGATTCATAAAGATAGGTTAAAAACATTAATTTCAAGTTATGATGACGTATTTTACAGAGATGAATTTGATCTAGGAAGGTATCCATATGGCTCTGTTGCTATAGAGACCAAAACAGATCAAGTGATTAGGCAAAAACCGTATCGAATTACAGCGAAATGAAAAATTTAAACAAATAATTAATAATATGCTCAAAGCAAATATAATACTTCATTCACACTCAGAATTCAATAATCCATGTATTATGGTACCAAGCGTCTTGTAATTGACTTTAGAAAAACAAACAAAACTAGAAATATCACTGAAGGTGATAAATACCCCCAAAACAGCACCTTGACTCAAAATATGGCTTCCGACTGACCAACAAAAGGGCCATAACTCTGTAAAGTAACATGCAATTGTAAAATCATTATGATATGCACATCTTCTCTTGGTATAGAAGCTTCATGTAAAATGTTATTGAATTCCACCCAGTGGTTTGTAAGAAATAGGCCGGACAAAATATGACTTTGGACAAAATATGACAAACAACTTAATAAGTAAAAGGGCCACAACTCTGTAAAATATCATGCAATTGTAACCCCTTTAGAATATACGCATGTCTCCTCTTGGTATAGAAGCTTCATGTAAAACTGTATTTAATTCCACCCAGTGGTTTGTAAGAAATAGGCCGGACAAAATATGACCGACCGACCGACCGACCGACCGACCGACACAGTGACTCCTATATACCCACCCAAAACTTTGTTGTTTGGGGGTATAATTATTAAGACTACAGCTTATCTACTGCCTCGTATCGAAGACATTTTAGCTTCCTTAAATGGAGCAAAATATTTTATTTGTCTAGATCTTTCGAATTCGTACCACCAAATACCAATCAAAGAAGAAGATCAGAAAAAAACTGCATTTTCCACTCCATTTGCATTTTTTGAGTGGACAGTTTTACCGCAAGGTTTAAATATTTCAGCTGGAAAGTTCCAATCAATCATATCCTCTGTTAAAAAAGGATGTGAAGAATTTTCTGTCAAATAAAAAACATATTTAGGCGACTGAGAGCTAATTGTCTTAAGCTAAAACTAAAAAAGTGTGGATTCATTAAAGATAAAAACCAATTACCTTGGACATGAAATATCAGCAGAAGGTATTCGTCCTAAGGCTGATAAAATTAAAACTCTTAGACAAATCAAAACTCCACAGTATATTGAGGATGTAAGATCATTTTTAGGTTTCGTCGGATTTTATAGGAAATTCATTAAAAACTTTGCTGAAATTAGCCTCCCATTGGTACGTTTAACTAAACAGAATGTTTAATTCGAATGGTCTATTGAATGTCAAAACAGTTTTGAGGATTTGATCACTGAATTAGAAAAAATACCACTGTTACTTCACCCAGACATAAGTAAACCTTACATATTATATACCGATGCAAGTGATAATGCCATAGGCGCCGTCTTGATGCAAAATTTAACAGGTAAAACAGGAGACGAACTACCAATATTTTTTCTTAGTCATGCTCTGTCTAGAACTTATAAGAAATATTCCACAATTCTTAAAGAGGCTCTAGCAATTACCTATAGCCTAAAAAGACTTGACTGTTATTTGCAGGGATCAACGATCGTAATTAGAACAGACCACAAACCTTTAACGTATTTGTTATCTTCAAATTTCGATAATGAACTTCTACACAGATTTGCATTATAAATTTCATGTTATGACTATTCAATTGAATACGTATCTGGAAAAACTAATTTAGTATCTGACTCTTTATCCAGACAAATTAAAGGATCGACTTTTGATTCAGACACTGATATTATGACTGAACATAATAAAGGAACTACGATTAATGTTATTAATAGCCAAGCAATTAATCATGATGAATTAACAAAATCATATGAAGCACCACAAACTATACCAGTTACTACCCCTGAAATTGTAGTCTCTATAGATATGAAAAAAGAACAGGAATTAGATTTAGATCTTAAGAAATTAATAAAACGAGTGCGGACGAACTCTGAACATAGGAGATTTGTTATGATTCGGGACATTTTACCCTTGCCCAAGAATATATGTACCTAGTCAATTAAGAGAAATGATTTTAATTTCATATCATAATATAGGACACCCTGGTGTAAATAGGATGTTTAATGCCATTCGAAAAGAATATTACTGGCCCAATCTCTTCAAGGATAGTTACACATTTGTAAAGACATGCATAGTCTGTCAAACTGTAAATCTTAAAACCATAAAATCACCTTTACAAGATCAGATAATACTAAACTACCCCTTTTCGGACATTTCATGTGATATCGTCGGACCGATTGCTCCCACAGCTTCGAATTCTAAATATATGATAGTATTCATGGATGAAATTTCTGGTTATCCTGAAATAGTTACATCACCAACAGCGACTTCAGCAGACGTTGTTAACGCATTTTTCGAAAAGATATTCTGGAAATACGGCTCTCCTTTATCAATACTGACAGACAACGGGTCCGTTTTCACCTCTAAAATGTTCAAAGATGTTATGCAGGAATTAAATATCAAACATCGTAGAATAGTTACATATAATCCCCAGGCGAACGGTAAAAACGAGCGTTGCCATAAAACTTTAAATGCCATTCTATGTAAGCTTACTAGGGATAATCCGATGGATTTCGATATTGTACTAGAACAAGCCCTTGCTGGCATAAGGTTTAATCCATCAGAATCGGCTGGACATAGCCCATTTTTTAGTATTTAGTCGAGACCCAGTCCTACCCATTGATTCACTGTTAGGAAAAAGGTTACCATATGTTGGCAACGAATTCCATAAATAATTACTACAAAGAAATCACGAAATTTACTGTGATGTATTAAAACAAATGACTAAATCAAGATGAAGGCGTAATAGATATGCCAATAGGAAAGCCCAACAAGTAGAATTCAATTTAAATGACCCTGTCTATTACGAAAATTTCCAACGCACTTCCAAGACATCTCATCAATGGATACTACCGAGTTGTCGAATGTGATGGTTCAAAGCAATTAATACTTAAACATCAATTAGATAACCAAATAATCAAATGCAATGTTGATCAAGTTAGAAAGGCAGACATTGACGAGTGGACTCTCCCTTCCACCAAAACTATAAATCCAAGACCTATTCGAAATTTCAGATATGTTATTCTTCCTGAAATTGTTTCAGAGAGCTCTGATGATAATACAGATTCAGATAATCAAGATTTAATTCCAAAACGTAAGGTTAAAATGACAAAGGTAATTGACAAACATAAGAATAGTTCTGAGTCTTCAACCAGTCAAGACAGCGAAGATAATATTCCACTTAGTAAGTTACAAGCACGTCTTAGGCGTTTAGAATACGAGCGTATTCACGGTACAGACAGACAAAATGAGAGTGATATGTCAGTTCTTAGTGATCAAACAATTCAATCGAATATTTCCGATCAATTGTCTACGTTTGATGACGAGTCTTTGTCAGCTCCGTTAAGCGACATGGAGATTGACAGATGTTAAATTAAGATTTTATCAAAAATTAATGTAAATCAGTTACCTAATGAGAAGTAAAATATTATTAGCGTACTAGCTATATATAATATTGTGATGATAATTTACAAGTGATATGGAAACGCGGTTTTTATGACAAGACTTAAAAGTTAAAAGTGTGCGTAATTGAGGGTTAAATAAATGCATTCTTGCCTGTAATGGTTCCAATAAAATTGTTGTGTATTAAATGCTATTGTAAGAATTTTACTTAATCTAGCATATGAAAGAAAATTCCAATCGTCTCTAGTATGAGAGAAAATCGAATTACAATTTTAATGTAGGGAAGGTATACCTGTATAAATTGCCATTTTTTATCGTTTTTCAAGTTCTTTATTGGTTTAAGCTTGTTATTATTTATATATCATATTTAATTGTATCCGTTATAATGTATATGACAAATTGCTTACTACTAGTATCAATTGACACTCATATTTATTCTTTTGCACATTACTGAGGTATCACCTTTAATTCATTCTGTTAATTCAAGAATAAGACATGGTATTACACCTTGCTAAGAGTCAGCTAAGAGCATTGATTCGAGTGTAAGATTCACTGCCGCTCGAAGAAGGCAGATGAAGCAGCCATTAAGATTGTTCCGGAGAAATTTCTCTTTTGTTGGAAGAGCTCATCTAACCTAGTGATCCAGTCCATGATGTTTCCATTATACATATGTCTGTATCCGAAAGCACTACTACACAAACGATAAACATATGCCACTGACGAATAACATGATCTCAACAAAAGGGATCTCATTTTCAACTTTGAGAAAATGACAATACTTCTATCTCCTTATACGCTGGACTTATACCTTGATACTACCTATTAGACTGTTATTACTACTAATCTACGGTATGAATAACAACACTTCAATCAACTATATCTAAACATATTGTGTGGACTTCGTCATAAAAGGATTACCCTACAACCACTAGTAATACTGATACTACTACTACTACAACTACTGATGCTGCTTCTTCTACTGATGATTCGCCGGGAATAACTATAATTCCACACTTCAAATTCATCTGGATACTACGATGTGCTAAGAAATGCAAGACTGTTAGATTGATATAAATCATCGTACTGTTTTGGAGAAATATTCATATTGTTATCATATTGCTATCATGCTGTTATCGACTATTTCACATTCCTTTCTGCACTACTATTTATTACTTATTCAGTACAACTATGTTAATACGGTGTTCATTTAATTGTTTCTTTTAAATTGCAAATATTCAATTCACTTGAATTGGTGAATGATTACTGTTTTCAAGTACTATACATGTTTGATAAACTTGTTATTTATCAACATAACCATTTATTAATTCCAAATACATACACTGCACGAAAATTGGGATTTAATTTAAAGTAAATTTCCTTAAATTCCGAAATTTACTTGCAAATGTGCACATGTGCAAGTAAATTTCGGAATTTAATGAAATTTAAGGAAATTTACTTCCCAATTTTCGTGCAGTGATATACAGTCAAACTTGTCTTAGGCAGCCAACCAAGGGAGAGTCACAATGTGGTTGCTGAACATAGGTGGCTGTTTAATACAAGTCAAATAAAGAAGAAATTGTTGTTTTGGTTAATCTTCAAGTGGCTGTTTATACAAGTTGGCTGCATAACAGAGGTGACTGCTAACACAAGTTTGACTGTATATGTTCTTATTAAGGATTGGTCGTCATGGCAAGGTCGAAGTTCATCTGACAAATTTCTACGTAGCATTTTTTATATAAATAACATGGATAGGTGTAAAGATGTAATCAACTAGCTTTCTCTGTGACATGGTAACTGCACTGTAAACACTGTACATAGATTGGACATCTGACCAATAATTAATGGAGTTACTTCCCTAAGGCAGTTAGGCACTTAGTATAAATAAGACTGAAATCATATGAAAGGCAGCCAGTTTTGGCCGTGGGTTTAAGGCATGTACATCTCTTAATAAACAAGTTAAAATGTATTATGAGTTGTTACTTTGTTACATATGGAATGAAACGTAATATTCGATTTGAAGTGTGCTTCTCAACTGTTCTAAGTATACCACTTTTCCAGTTCTAAGTATACCACTGTTCCAGTTCTAAGTATACCACTGTTCCAGTTCTAAGTATACCACTTTTCCAGTTCTAAGTATACCACTGTTCCAGTTCTAAGTATACCACTTTTCCAGTTCTAAGTATACCACTTTTCCAGTTCTAAGTATACCACTTTTCCAGTTCTAAGTATACCACTTTTCCAGGTACACTAAAAAAGTCATTTTTTTTTTTTTAAACCGAAAGTAGATAATTTGTCAGGATCAAACGCTAGTCTACCGGTCAGCTAACATGGACATGGACTAGTGTAGAATTTTTAAAGTTATATAAATGTAACAATTTCAAATATCAAAATTAACTTACCAATGTCATTATTTTATCTTCGTCAGCTCTGAAAAAAATATGAAATGAAATTTTGACAAAATAGTTAGGTCTTAACAAATGGTTTATTATTTAATCGATTACATTCTTATCTACGTCCCTGCCTTAAATAAGTTACTTTTCCAAAATATATCGGCATTAAACTCACTGTTACGTGAAATACAATAATGCCACGTTTGTTACTAAGGTCTCTGATTATATCGAAAAGAAAAGTATAAATAGGCAACAAAATCCTCCTACTATGTATAGATGTATTACTAATCGATTAAATTATCTCTGGCATTTTCGATTTTCTGTTCCAAAATATCTCGGCATACAACTCACTGTTGCACTCAGAACTTACATCTTAAATCTAAGCTTATAGATTATTTCAGTGTAAACAAGAGAAAGCTGGTTCCTTGCTTTAATAGAAACCAGCAATTTATCGAAAATGAAAGTACAACATTTGCTTTTATGGTCAAAGGGAAGTAATTCATTTTCCATAGGCGACCATTATAGCATTATGGGTTATGGTTCGTTCCAAACAAGAAACCTGTCTCAAAATCCAAATGGTCCGTCAACCTGTATCATGTTTTCTTTGCTATTTTGGTAGTTCTTATACTGAACTTTATTTTGAGACAGATTTCTTGTTTCTTTTCGATAAAGAAGTAGCGTCGTTTCGTAACCTGTCCGTTTAGTAACCGAAAAAAGAATAGCTGCTTCGTAACCGAACCGTTTCGTACCCAGAAAACGTTCGGTTGTTTCGTAACTGTTACTGTTTCGTACCCGAAAATTAATCGGCTGTTTTGTACCCTTAAATAAATTGGTTGTTTCGTACCCGAAATAAAAATTGGATGTTTCGTACCCGAAACTATATTGGCTGTTTCGTAACCGAAAATGTATAAGGCTGCTTCGTAACCGAAAATATATAAGTTCTTTCGTAACCAAACCAACATCGGCTGTTTCGTACCCTATAACATATAACCCAAAATTGTAATTGAAAATTTGGATGGCAGGCAGCATGTTATTAAAAATTAAACTTTAGTAATGATGAAATGATATGTTGTATCTAGAATACGCTGAATCAGGTCTCCTTTGTAAAATTTTGAAGATCAAGATCAAGATCAACTTCCACATGCCTGTATACTAATGTTAGTCCTCATTGTCACTTAATCCACAAAGTTAAAGTTAACCTTAATCCTTTCCATCATACGACAATTTTGCAGCAGTATCAGTTACCAAACAGCCAAACATTTTCCGGGTATGAAACGGTTCGGTTACTAAACGGCCATTTTTTTCTTTTACGAAACGGAGAGGTTACAAAACGTCTGGACCCCAACGAATGCAACTGTTTAATGTAATCAGTAAAAACTACCACAGACCTTTACATCAAGCAGTCATAATTCAACAAATAGAGCCAAGCAGAACTTAAAATACTTCTAGGAACTATAACTATCACTGTAAATCAGAGACAAATCGCAGTAAGTGTTACTACTACTCAGCAGTTCAGGCAATGCTTGCCGCTCTTTACTTGTGCATAGCTAGGTCGGTAGCGACGCGGGCTGTCAATCCAGGAAGCTCGTTATTAGATAACATATTTTAGTAAAGATTAAAATATATAGCAGAATTCAATGGTATATCAAATTCAGTATAGCCCTTCCGGATTTCATTTCATAGGTGCTTTTCAGGCCCGTAGCAAACGCTCTGATTGGATATAATTCGAAACATGAAATATTTTTGTTGATGCATTCGTAAAAGTGTTATGGTTATTCATCTCATATTTTTAAGACATTTCTTATAAATGATTGGCGTAGATAAAATAAACAAGAATAGTTATTGTTTATCTAAGTAGTCCGCAGCGATGAAGGCTTTGCTGTCAAGGAACTGTCTTCAGTCCAACTATAATCCAGTGTCTGAATAAAACGTAATTCCACTTGGAAAGACAACGATTTGACAGCTGAATCAAGGGCATTCAAGTTTATTTTATGAAAGAAGTGACCGGAAAAATAAGAATGTTCCTTTGTTGCTAGGAGAGAAGTTCAACACAGGTGCGCGATAACTCAGCGCGGATAATTATCATAAACTAATTGGTTCCTTGGTATGACTAATATTGATCTTGATAATAGCTTATATCCACTTTTAGTAGAAACATTTCAAAATATGTGGCAGAGTATAACCAGAATACAAAATCAAGAACGGTAAACAACTGGCTGGTTTTCTGCTTTCTTGATACATTCAAACCGAATCTGTAACTACAACTTTGCCTTGACATTTAGCCCGCCAGATCTTCAATCCTGCCAAGTAAGTGTCAGTTATTCCGTTTCTTCTTTAATGCCGAGTGCAATTTGTCAACAACAACCAAAAAAAATGTTCATTTACAAACATGCTTTTATAAATAAGAATTAAAAAATGTTGAATTCAGTCGCGCAAGTTCCCGGTAATGGTCACTGAGGGCCCGGATTAGCCTGCGCGGATTGCGCAGTCTTATCTGGGTCAAAACATTACGCAGAGTCCATAATGTTTGTTATATATCGTAGAAACGGCTCTTTATCACTGAATGAACATCTGAACATGGGGAGATGATTTGAGCAAATCTCCCCCCCCCCCCCCTCCCCCCAAAACAAAAAAACCACTTCGCCATGTTACTATTTCCTCGATCGAGGCGGAATATATTTGGACTCGTGACGGAAGATACGCTGCAGGGTTAGCACCATTAAAGTCTTTAATGAACCCATGCGGTGTTAGAGGTGGATTTCGTTCGAGGTGCGTCCACCCTGGTATAATGGATATGAAGTACAGACTAATCTCAGTCTGTATATACCAAGGCCTATCGTGAATATGGCAAGTAAGGTGATACACACTATCATGATACGCAGTCCGATCACTTTGATTGGGGAATCTGAAATAGTAAACATTGGCTTTTAATAACGAGATCATGTATAGGTAATTATGGAGCTCTCTTTCTAATTTTTGTTAAAAGTTGTATCGAGTACTCAATTACATGTAGACAAACAGCGAAGTGCCTAGTGAGATTGTGCCTATACTTATCTGTATAAAGAGCCCAAATCGCTCACCATATCCACCCCTATACTTATTTGTAAGTATACCCCAAATCGCTCGCCTGAGCCTTCCCTATACTTATTTGTAAATATATCCCATATCGCTCGCCTGAGCCTCCCCTATACTTATTTGTAAGTATACCCCAAATCGCTCGCCTGCGCCTTCCCTATACTTATTTGTAAATATACCCCAAATCGCCCGCCTGAGCCTTCCCTATACTTATTTGTAAGTATACCCTAAATAGCTCGCCTGAGCCTTCCCTATACTTATTTGTAGATATACCCCATATCGCTCGCCTGAGCCTCCCATATACTTATGTGTAAGTATACCTCAAATCGCTCGCCTCAGCCTACCCTATACTTATTTGTAAGTATACCCCAAATCGCTCGCCTGAGCCTTCCCTATACTTATTTGTAAATATACCCATATCGCTCGCCTGAGCCTACCCTATACTTATGTGTAAGTATATCCCAAATCGCTTGCCTGAGCCTACCCTATACTTATTTGGAAATATATACCAAATCGCTCGCCTTAGCCTTCCCTATACTTATTTGTAAATATACCCCAAATCGCTCGCCTGATCCTTCTCTATACTTATTTGTAAGTATACCCCAAATCGCTCGCCTGAGCCTTCCCTATACTTACTTGTAAATATACCCCATATAGCTCGTCTGAGCCTACCCTATACTTATGTGTAAGTATACCCAAAATCGCTTGCCTGAGCCTACCCTATACTTATTTGTAAATATATACCAAATCGCTCGCCTGAGCCTTCCCTATACTTATTTGTAAATATACCCATATCGCTCGCCTGAGCCTACCCTATACTTATGTGTAAGTATACCCCAAATCGCTTGCCTGAGCCTACCCTATACTTATTTGGAAATATATACCAAATCGCTCGCCTTAGCCTTCCCTATACTTATTTGTAAATATACCCCAAATCGCTCGCCTGATCCTTCTCTATACTTATTTGTAAGTATACCCCAAATCGCTCGCCTGAGCCTTCCCTATACTTACTTGTAAATATACCCCATATAGCTCGTCTGAGCCTACCCTATACTTATGTGTAAGTATACCCAAAATCGCTTGCCTGAGCCTACCCTATACTTATTTGTAAATATATACCAAATCGCTCGCCTTAGCCTTCCCTATACTTATTTGTAAATATACCCCATATCGCTCGCCTGAGCCTACCCTATACTTATGTGTAAGTATACCCCAAATCGCTTGCCTGAGCCTACCCTATACTTATTTGGAAATATATACCAAATCGCCCGCCTTAGCCTTCCCTATACTTATGTGTAAGTATACCCCAAATCGCTCGCTTGAGCCTACTCTATACTTATTTGGAAATATATACCAAATCGCTCGCCTTAGCCTTCCCTATACTTATTTGTAAGTATACCCCAAATCGCTCGCCTGAGCATACCCTATATTATTTGGAAATATATACCAAATCGCTCGCCTGAGCCTTCCATATACTTATTTGTAAATATACCCCAAATCGCTCGCCTGAGCCTTGCCTATAATTATTTGAAAATATACCCCAAATCGCTCGCGTGAGGCTTCCATATACTTATTTGTAAATATACCCCAAATCGCTCGCCTGAGCTTTCCCTATAATTATTTGAAAATATACCCCAAATCGCTCGCGTGAGCCTTCCATATACTTATTTGTAAATATACGCCAAATCGCTCGCCTGGGCCTTTCCTATACTAATTTGTATTTATAACCAAAATCGCACGCATGAGCCTTCCCTAAACTAAATTGTATATAGACCCCAACTCGCTCGCCTTGGCCTTTCCTAAACTGATTTGTATATAAAACCTAATTCGCTCTATACTTATTTATAAATAAACCCATAATCGTTAGACTCAGCCTTCCGAATACCAATTTGCATATAGACCCTAATTCGTTCGTCTGAGCCTTCCCTAAACTGATTTGTAAATACAAACCGAATTCGCTCGCCTTAGCCTTCCTTATACTAATTTATATATAGACCCATAATCGTTTGACTCAGCCTTCCCAATACCAACTTGTATATAGACCCTTATTCGCTCGCCAGAGCCTTCCCTTAACTAATTTGTATATATAGACCCTAATTCGCTCTCAAAAGACCGCAAGTCGCTAATTTGTATATATATACCTCAATTCGTTCGTCTGAACCTTCCCTAAACTAATTTGTATATATACACCCAATTCGTTCGTCTGAACCTTCCCTAAACTAATTTGTATATATACACCCAATTCGTTCGTCTGAACCTTCCCTAAACTAATTTGTATATATACACCCAATTCGTTCGTCTGAACCTTCCCTAAACTAATTTGTATATATACACCCAATTCGTTCGTCTAAGCCTTCCCTAAACTAATTTGTATATATACACCCAATTCGCTCGTCTGAGCCTTCCCTAAACTATATATTTTATTAATCCTCCTTTGCAGAAGATACATTGTAAACTTACAATACAATACAATACAAACAGGAATAATAAACTTTTTACAGAATGTACATGAAATTGTAAAAGTAAGAAAAAACGGACAGACAAAAGGACAGATGATGGGTGAGAGTATTATAAGGCTATGCAACAGATGGCAAAGCCTAATTGAAACGGAAGTTTAAAGCATTGTCATCTAAATGCATATAATACATGTGCACAAACTGAAAACATCAAATGAAGCACCTATCTACCGAAACGAAATATAGACATGTACAGCAATTATTATTGCAAATCGTGAACTACATGGATGAATGGGTGAGAAGGAGAATTAACGGATGTATTTGTGGATAAGTGAATAGCTGACTAGATGGATGGATGGATGGATGGATGGATGGGTGGTGAATTAAAGAATGTATGCTCACACATATGTAAACATAAATAGAGCATGACAGGATACATATACATACACACAAATATACTTTCCTCTACTAATCTGTATACTAGTAGACACCAAATTCTCTAAACTAATTTGTATATAAACCCCAATTATTTCGAATGTTGTTCCCCTATACTAACTGGTTTATAAACCCCAATTCTTTCGACTGTTGTTCACTTATACTAACTTGTATATAAACCCCAATTCTTGCGACTGTTTTTCCGCTATACTTATTTATAAAAAGACCTGAATTCGCTGATCTAAGCTTTCCCTTCACTACGTTTGTTTAAAGACCACAATTCGCTTGTCTAAGCCTTTCCTGTACTTATTTGTATATAGACCCAAATTTACTGGACGCGTCTTAAATATAAAGCTATACTAAGCATTTTCTGTCACCTGCTTCACCCTTAATACTACTGGCTCCATTTAATTCGCCGTTCATCAACATGAATAGTTCGGATTAAAACTCCTTTTTTCGTACAGTGATTGAGATAAAAAGATTTGATTTAACAGAAAAATAATACCGACCTTTAATATGTTCCCCTGTTGAAGTCGAACTTTTACTTGTGCCAGTTGTAGAATCCTGCAACACATATTGATGATGATTAAAACAAAAATCAGGAGAATGATAACTTTACTGAAAAATATTATAATAAAATACTACTAATACTACAACTACACTACAATAACTATTACTATTATTTTTACTACAACTATTACTACTACTATCATTACTACTACTACTAGACAGAGACAGAGAAAGAGAGAGATAGAGAGAGAGAGAGAGAGAGAGAGAGAGAGAGAGAGAGAGAGAGAGAGAGAGAGAGAGAGAGAGAGACAGAGAGAGAGAGAGACAGAGAGAGAGAGAGAGAGAAAGACAGAGAGACACAGAGAGAGAGACACAGAGAGAGACAGAGAGACAGAGACAGAGACAGAGACAGAGAGACAGAGACAGAGAGAAAGAGACAGAGAGAGAGAGAGAGAGAGAGAGACAGAGAGAGAGAGAGAGAGAGAGAGAAAGAGACATAGAGAGAGAGAGAGAGAGAGAGAGACAGACAGACAGACAGACAGACAGACAGACAGACAGACAGACAGACAGACAGACAGACAGACAGACAGACAGACAGACAGACAGACAGACAGACAGACAGATACAGAGGCAGAGACAGAGAGAAACACAGAGACAGAGACAGAGACAGAGAGATACAGAGACAGAGACAAAGAGAGAGAGAGAGAGAGAGAGTGAAAGACATACATACATGTACAGAGACAGACATAGACATACAAAGACACAGCTATTGAGATAGAGATAGAGAGAGGGAGAGGGAGAGAGAGAGAGAGAGAGAGAGAGAGAGAGAGAGAGAGAGAGAGAGAGAGAGAGAGGGGGAGACAGACAGACAGACAGACAGACAGACAGACAGACAGACAGACAGACAGACAGACAGACAGACAGACAGACAGTAACATAGACGGAGACATAGACATAGGCAGACAGAAACATAGACGGAGATATAGACATAGACAAAGACAGAGACACAGAGATATAGACACAGAGGAACACTTATATATATATAGAGAGAGAGATAGAGAGAGACCGAGAGACAGGGAAAGAAAGAGTTTACCGTTTTATTTATTCCAAGCTCTTGACCAGAGAACGATTTGACGTCTGTGATAAAACTTAACATAAAAGTGAGAAATAAAACACATATCATATTTGAAGATTTTCATCAAGTTTTTATCATAAACACTAATTTCTATTGCAACACATATATATTGTAGTAAATTTAAAAAAACTTTATATCAACGTCTTACAGTATATGGTCCGCTTAAATGAACCGATATGTGGATACACGAAAATAACAGAAACACGTAAACAAGTGTTATAAAGAAAGTAATATGATACGGTACAGAAACGGGACAGAAATGGGATCTTGATCAACTGACATGTACACATTCGGGGTTTACCCATTTCACAAATCATGGCATTCCGCAATGTTTAATATTGATCGTAGTAAAATTATTTGCATAATTGACTTGTCAATCCATGTTTAAGTAAGTTATAAATGCAATGAAAGTAGCTATCGATTATTTCAGAAGAACAACAAATGCATTACAGTATATAAAGGGTAGCCATACATATTATTGTCTAATATGCCTGTGTAATACAAGTATTACTTCCGTATACGATATATTCCCGCATATACGATTAAAAGTGTATCTATAGATAACAACCCAACGGAACTTCACATTTTTGACGGGTGATTATCATATGAGCCGTCCCGCGAGAAAACCGGCATTGTGGACTGTGCGTAAAGTATCGACCCGGATCAGCCTAAGCATGCCGCGCAGGCTAACCCGGATAGACACTTTTAGCCTCCTTTCGATTTTCTATTTCAGGAATCATTATTCCATACCTCTATCCCCCTGAGATGGAATGTGTCGGTCCAGATCAGTCTGCGCGGAGTGCGCAGCCTGATCTGGGTCGATACATTACGCAGAGTCCATAAGGTTGGTTTTCTCGCGGGACGGCTCATATGTTTGATTCTGTTTATGCTGCTTTTCGCTTCTTTCGACATTTCGTCAGTTATATAACGGCGTTTCTGGGCTACTGGTCCATTTATCCGGACACCATCAAGTCCTTCGTATTGATAACTCCGCAAACCTGCGCGCCAATGAGTAAAAGCTATATATGTAATACCATTATTAAAATCGAACCCGTGACCTTCCAAACCCGAGGCGGACGATCTACTACCAGGATGCCAGTAGAGCGACTTAAGCACCCATGGCCCTTATGTTTTAGTTTTTATTATACATGTATACCCAATAGTTTCAATATGTTTTACTTGTATACATTTACTACAGGCAGTAAAGTTATAAGTGTATACACAATGGTTCCAATCTGTTTTACTTGTATACATACAGGCAGTAAAGTTATAAGTGTATACACAATGGTTCGAATAAGGCTTTACTGGTATACATATATGTAGTAAAGCTGTAAGTGTATACACAATGGTTCCAATCTGTTTTACTTGTATACATACAGGTATTAAAGTTATAAGTGTATACACAATGGTTCCAATCTGTTTTACTTGTATACATACAGGCAGTAAAGTTATAAGTGCATACACAATGGTTCGAATAAGGCTTTACTGGTATACATATAGGTAGTAAAGTTATAAGTGTATACACAATGGTTCCAATCTGTTTTACTTGTATACATACAGGTATTAAAGTAATACGTGTATACACAATGGTTCCAATCTGTTTTACTTGTATAAATACAGGTATTAAAGTTATAAGTGTATACACAATGGTTCCAATCTGTTTTACTTGTATACATACAGGTATTAAAGTTATAAGTGTATACACAATGGTTCCAATCTGTTTTACTTGGAAACATACAGACAGTAAAGTTATAAGTGTATACACAATGGTTCGAATAAGGCTCTACTGGTATACATATAGGTAGTAAAGTTATAAGTGTATACACAATGGTTCCAATCTGTTTTACTTGTATACATACAGGTATTAACGTTATAAGTGTATACACAATGGTTCCAATCTGTTTTACTTGTATACATACAGACAGTAAAGTTATAAGTGTATACACAATGGTTCGAATAATGCTTTACTGGTATACATATAGGTAGTAAAGTTATAAGTGTATACACAATGGTTCCAAACTGTTTTACTTGTATACATACAGGTATTAAAGTTATAAGTGTATACATAATGGTTCCAGTCTGTTTTACTTGTATACATACAGGTAGTAAAGTTATAAGTGTATACACAATGGTTCGAATAAGGCTTTACTGGTATACATATAGGTAGTAAAGTTATAAGTGTATACACAATGGTTCCAATCTGTTTTACTTATACACATACAGGTAGTAAAGTTATAAGTGTATACACAATGGTTCCAATCTGTTTTACTTGTATAAATACAGGTATTTAAGTTTTAAGTGTATACACAATGGTTCCAATCTGTTTTACTTGTATACATACTGGTATTAAAGTTGTAAGTGTATACACAATGGTTCCAATCTGTTTTACTTGTATAAATATAGGCAGTAAAGTTATAAGTGTATACACAATGGTTCGAATAAGGCTTTACTGGTATACATATAGGTAGTAAAGTTGTAAGTGTATACACAATGGTTCCAATCTGTTTTACTTGTATACATACAGGTATTAAAGTTATAAGTGTATACACAATGGTTCCAATCTGTTTTACTTGTATAAATACAGGCAGTAAAGTTATAAGTGTATACACAATGGTTCGAATAAGGCTTTACTGGTATACATACAGGTATTAAAGTTATAAGTGTATACACAATGGTTCCAATCTGTCTTACTTGTATAAATACAGGCAGTAAAAGTTATAAGTGTATACACAATGGTTCGAATAAGGCTTTACTGGTATACATATAGGTAGTAAAGTTGTAAGTGTATACACAATGGTTCCAATATGTTTTACTTGTATACATACAGGTAATACAGTTATAAGTGTATACACAATGGTTCCAATCTGTTTTACTTGTATACATATACTACAGGTAGTAAAGTTATAAGTGTATACACGATGGCTCAAATGTGTTTTGCTTGTATACATACAGACAGTAAAGTTATAAGTGTATACACGATGGTTCAAATGTGTTTTACTAGTAAACATACAGGTAGTAAATTTATAAGTGTATACAATATACGAATAAACCATATTTTATTATTTTAATCACCCTAAATACTAGTTATATGAAATAGGTTCTGCTTGTATACATACAAGTAGTAAAGTTAAAAGTGTATACGCAATAGTTTCAATAAGGTTTTATTTGTAAACATACATGTAGTAAAGTTATAAGTGTATACGCAATAGTTTCAATAAGGTTTTATTTGTAAACATACAGGTAGTAAAGTTATAAATGTATACACAATGGTTACAATAAGGTTTTACTTGTATACATACAAGTAGTAAAGTTATAAGTGTATACACAATGGTATCAATATGTTTTACTTATAAACATACAGGTAGTAAAGTTATAAATGTAAACACAATGGTTCCAATAAGGTTTTACTTGTAAACACACAGGTAGTAAAGTTATTTATGTATACACAATGGTTCCAATAAGGTTTTACGTGTATACATACAGGTAGAAAATTTATACGTTTATACAAAATGGTTTCAATGTGTTTTACTTGTATACATACAGGTAGTAAAGTTATAAGTGTATACACAATGGTTCCAACATGTTTTACTTGTAACCAAACAGGTAGTAAAGTTATAAAAATATCCACAATGGTTCAAATGTGTTTTACTTGTAAACATACAGGTAGTAAAGTTATGTGTATATACACAATCTTCAATTCGAATAAACCAGCTTTTTATAGCCCTAAACTACTAGATATATGAAATAGGTATTTTAAAAAAACATTAATTGTTGAAAAGGAAGGCATAATTCTTGTGATGTGATTGTTTGGCACTGCAACCTACAATTCCAGATACTTAAGGTCAAGAAAACCTATTTTTGTAAAACATTTTGGGAAAAAAAGGCATTGATATTATCGGTGATGTATTTGTCTTGTTTACCACATTGTTTTCATTTGAGTTTGATGCGGGAAAAAAATAGTATGTTTGGCCCTCAAATAGATAATATAAAACATACATTGTTGATAGTATATTGAATTCATGAACTTGATCCCCCATCCTGTTATGCACAGAGCCTGTAAACGTCCTATAGAGCCGCAACTTAGACGTACAACCATTGCCGCCATTTTTGTTATAACGAAAAATTCCTATCTTGTTCAATTTTAATCAACTATTTTCTGAAATAATCATTTATTTCGGTCACATATATAACCAATTCATATTATATGAACTTTTCATACAATAACACTTTAATTCATTTATTTCAATATAAAAACGCAACAAAACAAGGATGAAATGGGATATTTTGATCCAAAGACACTACCATATTCTGTTTAGCGATACCCATATATGTTACACTAACCTCTCGACCGCCTTGGTGGTGTAGTGGTAGAGCGTCCGCCTCGGATGCGGGAGGTCGCGAGTTCGATGCAAACAGGGTCATAGCAAATGCTTTGAAATGGTAGTTATGGATTGTGTCGGTTGCTATCCGACCGGGGATCGAAACCGTGACCTCTCGCACCCGAGTCGGACGCTTTACCTCTACTACACCGAGGCGGTTGCGGCCTCTATATACCTGAGCAATTATGTAACAATATTACCCCTGTCTGTTTAAATATAAGAGAGCTTAAAAGTAACCTCTGCACGGCGAGGGTAAGTAAATGCAATCAAAGCACTGGAAGTGCTGCCAGTAAAGGGCTTACTGCAGAACATGGATTACATTTGGACTAGGATTTACCGATCACAAAAGTTAATCAAATACACTTCACAGCAACACCTATTTTGAATAATATTGGAGTTGAAAGCCTAACATTGTAATTACAGAATAGGGGTCTATAGTAAATCCTTTTTGACCAAGAGGTCGCGGAATAGTAAACACCCTCACTGATGCATGTCATATGAAATCAAAAGAAGGCATCTGTATACCAATGATAACTATATTGAGAGTCCAATATCAACACCAAAGCGAAAAAACTCATCTGTATTTACATTTTCTGGTTATTTTCATTGCCTTGGCTTGTTTGAAATAAATTATATCTTGGTTTTAATTTAACACTTTCAAATGTTAACAACGGAAGAATAAGATGGGTCCGTCTAGCATGGTCATATAAAAAGTCACAGCTGTCTCTTAACAACTTAATACGTTTTAGTTCACGAATTTCCACATAAAATAGGTGAAAAGCTAAATGCAGTGTTTTTTATTTGTGTGACTTCCCAATATGTTGGGATGATCAGGTTACACAGTTTTCAAAAGGCGTTTGAACCGCTCATACGATGAAATCATTTGACAAAAACCGACGAAATACATGTCTGGCAGGATAAATATCGACTAGACCGTGATTTGAACCGGGGTGATCACCGTGACAAGTGGTCGTCGTAACCATTACACCACATCCACTTTCTGTTCATATGAAGTTTCTAGATATATTTATTCGTTCCAATTTTGAGAGCGTAGAAATACATTATTTATTTTCAAATCTGTAATTTCTATATTTAGACCGCATTGTGTGTGTTAGTGACGAACTAATTGGCGGTAGTGGGCAGGCGTGCAAGATGTAGTATAGAAGATCTAATTCAAAGAGTGATGAGGGTCAGTATTAAATATTCACACTTAAGACTTAAATACTTATTAAAGATTGTTAATTAAAAATATCTCAAATATTTTTACCATGTCATCAAGTTAAATATATATTTTATTATGTTACCATATATTAACACTTATTTTTCGTACTTATATGGATAAACGTCTAGTGTATGGCTAGTACGCTAAATATGTACAATGATTGCTTTCGAATGTGAATGTTATACTGGACTTTTAAGGGTTTTTTATATGTACTTTGTATCACATGTCACATGTCACTTATATAAAACATAAAAATATTACTACTCCTTTCTTCACATTTTCTAGTCCACTGTATCATTCTTGCTCGCAAAATAGTTAAATCTGCATTCCACAGTATCAATTGCGGCAATGGGTTCTAAGCGCTCATTTGACTGTTCCGACACAACTTCTTCCAAACAAAAGTTATCAACATGCCCACAATTTCTAGAAAACTGGTAATGTGCCAATTCATTGTTACGATATTTGTTACCACCAAAAGTCAACGTTTTGTGAACAGGATGCGCTGTCCTGGAATGATATTCGGTCTCGAAACATGTTAAATGCATCTAGGTATATACTTTATTAATGTTTAATAGGAGTTAATATGCTCTGAAAGACTTGACTATAAGATTATTGTTGAAAACAACGAATACTTGAAATAACAAATTAAACCTGATATACAAGTTTATATTGTAGAGTTGTGTCACGGTTATAATTGTATTAAATACTGGCTAAAAAGTAACTCGCATGGAAAACAATAGGTACCCGAAGCACTGCTACATGATGTTGACACGCCTCGATGAGGCAGGTAGAAATACATGGGCAACCTGTATAAAATATCTCCTGTTTATGCATGTCTTTGGGTATGTATGGATTTCACAAGACAAAGGTAACGATGCTCTATTTATTAAGCTTTCTAAACAACGCATTTAGGACTGCTTCTTACACTCAAAGCACTCAAAGTGCTGCCAGCAAGGGGCTAACCGAGATCACGGAATACATTAGCTAAGACAAGGATTTACCGAATTTTCTTTTATCACATACACTTCACAAGAAGCCCTTGTTATGTTCGTTAGTTGAATAATATTTAAGTTGAATGCACAATATTGTATACACAGAATGGGGGTCTATCGCAAACACTTTTATTTGACTGTCGGTATTTCACAGAGGTCGTTGCATAGTTTACACACTCATTGATTAATCACAATGCATGCTATATAAAAATCAAAAGAACGCAAAACAATTAAACATGTTATTTTTCCATAACATAGGTGAACAATTACATGCCTTTTTTTTTTATTCTTTCAAATTCTCAAAAAGGTTGTAGAAGTTGACAATCTGAAGGTACTTATATATCGGTCGGTGGTACTTTTTACTCTGAAGTGTTTTTCACGATACACAATTTCTATTGATATTTATACCTTCCTAGCGATTCTGCACCTCGATGCGAATGAAACTCGAAATTATAAACATAAGGGCCGTGTTGTGTATGTGTACAACATTAAATAAAGGAACAGCTGAATAGCTTAGTGCAATATTTAATACTACAAAGATTAACATGAAATGCATGGGTTATATAGAAATATGTTACACTAAGAAGTGTCGCTTTGAGTGGATATACTTTCATTCATGAGTCCATTTGTAAGACAATATACACAACACTCTCCCCCTTCATATGTAAATTTATCAATTCAAGTTCAATTTTGAAATCACAATTATAATACACCTGATGAACGTATGCACATACTGCTTAAATTTGTTCCGAGTGTGATAAGCCATTAAGTTCCAATGTCTACGATGACCTCAATTAGCATAATCATTATCATTTATAGCAGTACAAAATCCCAACCTCGTCGCCAATTTGTTGTGTATGTGTACAACATTAAATGAAGGAACAACCATATAGCTTAGCAGAATTTTTAATACTACAAAGATTTACATGGAATATATCTTCATGAGCGGATGATATAGAAAGAAAGATGTGAAGTTATTCAGTGCTGATAAAGCACAAAAAGCTATTTTTAGACTAAATAAATACTTATATAATTTTCCTAATGTCAGCGTGAAACATAGACTTGATCTCTTTGACAAGTTGATTTTACCCATTTTGAACTACTCAAGTGAAGTATGGGGTTTCCATAAGGCAAATAGTGTCGAACGTATTCACACACAATATTGCAAACGTATTTTACACGTAAAACGTTGTACACAAAATGATTTTGTTTACGGCGTCTTAGGTAGATTTCCCCTAGCCTACAATAGACATACTCGAATTGTAAAATATTGGTTAAAAATAAAAAATAGTGATGATTTAAAGTATTGTAAAATTATGTACGAAATTCTAAAATCTGATGAAGAGTTGCATCCAAATAAAGTGTCGTGGGTTTCTTTACTTAAGAAGTTATTGTCATCATTGGGTTTTTATGAAGTTTGGTTAGCTCAGGGTGTTGGTAACGAAAATGCTTTTATGAGTCATTTTAAACAACGATTGCGTGATAATAATGTACAGAATTGGAATGCAAGAATTGATAATTCACCACGCAGTACCTTCTTCAAATCCATTGTCCCTTTCAACTTTCAGTTTTATCTTAATTGTAATTTCAGTAATAATTTAATTGCAGCAATGTCAAAGTTACTACTCTCATCACATAATCTTTCTATTGAAACTGGTAGGTGGCATCGCCCAAACAGTATCCCACGTGAAGATAGAAAATGTATTACATGTAATAAGATCGAAGACGAATACCATTTTATGACTGAATGCAATTTATATTCTGACCTCCGTAAAAGATTTATTTCTAAGTATTATTGGTCCAATCCTAGCATGTATAAACTAAAACAACTTTTCGAATGCACTAATGTTTATAAACTTAGAAATTTATGTACATATGTAATGAAAGCTTTTCAATTAAGATATGGTTTGTAATGGTAATGTAAAATGTACAAATAAGTTGTAAATAAAAAATGTTGTGTTGTCTTTACATTTGATGTACTGATAACATTTTCATTTATTGTTGTGAATGTGTCACACTTTTGTCAATATGCACCTTGCCTGTAATGGACATATTGTATCATATTATTTTGTATTATGTTATGTTATATGATATTGTATTGTATTGTATTGAATTGTATTGTATTGTGTTATATTAAATTGTATTGCCTGTTAAGCATGTATATATAAAGTGGTGATAAGGATATGCTATTACGTTTGAACAACACCTTCTCCGTATGAAACGACATGTTACCTCTTACGAATTTTTGTACTTGTAAATTGGTAAATGTGCTCCACTTGCTATGTCAATTGTAATGTTTATTTGTGTATTTTGTTTTTCACACAGGTCATGTGGCCTATTGAATTTATATTTGAAAATAAACTTCTTCATATATATCGGTCGGTGGTACTTTTTACTCTGAAGTGTTTTTCACGATACACAATTTCTATTGATATTTATACTTTCCTAGCGATTTTGCACCTCGATGCGAATGAAACTTGAAATTATAAACATAAGTGCCGTGTTGTGTATGTGTACAACATTAAATAAAGGAACAGCTGAATAGCTTAGTGCAATATTTAATACTACAAAGATTAACATGAAATGCATGGGTTATATAGAAATATGTTACACTAAGAGGTGTCGCTTTGAGTGGGTATACTTTCATTCATGAGTCCATTTGTTAAGACAATATACACAACACTCTCCCCCTTCAAATGTAAATTTATCAATTCAAATTCAATTTTGAAATCACAATCATAATACACCTGATGAACGTATGCACATACTGCTTAAATTTGTTCCGAATGTGATAAGCCATTAAGTTCCAATGTCTACGATGACCTCAATTAACATAATCATTATCATTTATAGCAGTACAAAATCCCAACCTCGTCGCCAATTTGTTGTGTATGTGTACAACATTAAATGAAGGAACAACCATATTAGCAGAATGTTTAATACTACAAAGAATTACATGGAATACATGGGCTATATAAAAGTATGTTACACTAAGAGTCGTGGTTTTGAGTGGATATACTTTCATTCATGAGTTAATTAGTTAAGACAATATACACAGCAATCTCCCCCTTCAAATGTAAAGTCATCAATTCAAATTCAAATTTGAAATCGCAATCATAATTACACCTGCGGAGAGTATGCACATACAGCTTTAATTTGTTCAGTTTGTGAATGACACATGAAGAAAGAATGCACATACTGCTTTAATTTGTCTATGGGTATTAGTTGGCAACAGTCTATTTAATTTTAAAAAATAATTCCACAGATCATCCACTTTTATTCGCATTATATACGATCTACAACTACCAAGACATCTTCATGAGCGAATGATATAGAAAGACAGATGTGAAGTAATTCAATGTCGATATTGTAAGACACTAGTCTAGATTCCATTCTCAAAATGATGAGTGTCTTCGGATTTCGCCTACTATAGCAATTGGCCCTAACGAGCCCCTTGCTAAAAATGGCATATGGATAAAAATAATGCGGGAAAAGGACAACATTACACAAATTTCAAATCATTATTGAACCCAGAGCAATATTTAAATTCATTTTTACCTTTTCCTTAACAAGATATATAGTAACTTTAGATGCTCTAACCATGACATTGTGATAGAGAAAGGTAGACACCTATCGATTCCAAGAAATACCCGTTGTTGCCCTTTTTGTCTTGATAAAAATATGTTCATTATTGAAGGTGAGTTTCACTTCTTTTACGAATGTCCTACTTATGAAGATTTAAGAGACATTTATTTTAACGTATCCTGGATAAACAACAGGACTCTAGACACATTTTATTCAGTTTTAAATACAAATATCCAGTCTGAAGTATACAAAATTGCAAAATTCATGCAGAGCGCATTCAAACTAAGAAGCGAGACTCTTTCAATATATTTACTTTTTCTCAGCTTCAAATGTCAGTGTTATAATGTATTTCATCACTCTTTGTTGTATATACTTATCAATTATGTTGTATAATGGGGCGGTGGCCTAAATTGCAAAATAAATATATTGTATCTTGTATCTTGTCACGGTTATAATAACAGTTTCTTTTTTTTTTACAGAAAGAAAGAAGTAAAAATGTTTTTAATTGGGATGAAAAACAACCAACTAATTGAATGCTTTTACTATGTTTAGATCATCTTTTAGCAATTAATGCCAACACAAATCCTACAACCATGGAAACAGCGAGTCTTAACGTAATCAGTAATAATAAAAGAGACGTTACAGCTGCCTTAAGTTGACGCTTTTAGAGCCCTTGCCATAGTTAAAACACCTCAATGAACGGAACGGAAAATAAGCAACTGTTGAATGTTGGCTTACTTGTCTTTTCCTCTATTTATTGCTGTAAAAGTAACAATTTACTTTTGATATTCTTTGATATGGATTTATTTTATAATTTATAGCAATTACCTATCTCTGAAATAGTAGAAGAATCCGCTAAAATTTTCACAACCTTTAACATAAGCTAAGCGAGACAGATGCCGAGGTCAATCGGAACGCCTGGGGTAATTCCGTCATCCTTCATCATCAACGAAACATTCATCACCGAGGTATTCCGATTGTTGCCGCGGTAATCCAACCAATATCAAAGATGTGTAAGTCTAGCGTTTCAACATAGCCTATAACGACTGCTGTAATGTTACAACTTGAATAATTGACGATTATTCAAATAGTGGACTCTACAAAATTATAGCGATGTCATTGATATACACGTCACAGATTACGTCAGAAAATAATCGAATGATAACACACACACACACACACACACACACACGAAACATATTCACAATTATAAATTCGAATAGTATTTTAATGTCCAATGGACGTTGTTTGACAAGGGAACCATACGTGTATCTGTCACATTTCTATCTTTGGAAATCGATAAAAAATTGGGCCCGATATATATCTTTTTCAAATGGCGTCCTTTACAAAATTCAAAATTCAAAATTAGCTGTGCTTATAGTTACGAAAGACATGCACATCTAATAAAACAATAAGAACTTTTATCTTTCTTAACACATTTGATCTTCCCTGAAATAAAGTTAATAGTCAATCTGAAAGAATATTTAAAACATTAAGAGAATGAAAAATTTGACTTTTACTCTGTCTTAAAAATAAGGTAGTCTTTTCAGGTAAAGGACTAATAAACGAAAACTAATGTCCTTGTCGAGCATCCTTGGAATGTTTAATGATGTTTCAGGTATTTAGCCATCGAGTCTTTTAACGCCGTTATCCAAGAATATCTTCTCTAATTTTCTAATCATCATCAAAATCTTCTTCTTCTATTTCATTTTCTTTTTTTTCTTTTCTACTTCTTCTCCTTCTTCGTCTTAATGATCATTATGAGCATAATAACAGCACTAATAATACTATACATGTGTATCTACATACGATGTACATATAATAGGCAGCTCTTGGATGGGAGCATTTTGTAACGTAGCACAGGATTTCAGTTCAATATCAATGCGTGCAATATCAATGCATGCAATATCGACTGATACTACATCCTTTTTTTTTTCATATGGGGAATAGAAGGAAAATAATAGCGGTGATAATGATAATTGTAATTATAATCATCATCCTCAATATTAAAATAATGATAATAATGATAACAATGCAATATATCTTACTGATGGTATACATTATTAATAAATATATGTAGATATATTTTGGAAGGTATTCTATTCGCGATGAAGTAGTACAGCTTGTTGCTGTCCCCTAACCAATCTTACTGTGTACCTTTTTCTTTTCATACCAAATATTATTTATCTGACATATTGTATAGTTATATATGTATTTACTTTTGTCTAAGCCATATTCTTCCACTTTGTAAATGGCAATAGACAAATGTTGTCGATATTTGCCAATAAGGATTAGATTGGATTGAATTATTAAACAAACGAACCAATGAATTTATTCTACAAACCTTTAACTCATTGACATACTTCTCAGCCTTCTCTGAAGGACAAGTCCTTTTACCTAATGCCTCGTAGACTATTTTAAAGGATTCTCCCTGCATCTTGGCGTCTTTGAGAGTCAGCTCCACATCCTGTATTACAGACAAATGAAGATTTCATGCACTATGATGAGCATTAATAGAGAATATTTATAACGAAAATGTGATAATTATGAAAACACCAAGGAATTTGAGATTGACAACCAAATGTCGTTGATGCCTTTGATTATATCGACTTCTTGATTTAATTATTTTTGCACATGCAATTGTTTAATTCAATTATGTTTGATATTTCACTATTCAACAAATAGTAAATTTGCTTATCAAAATGGCCGACAAGGGAAATATATATGTATTGATAAAGTGTTTTATGGTGTGTGTTATCATAAACGCTTTAGATTGTTTGGCAATTAAGTACATTGTATAATAATCGTTTTTTCTCTTTAAGACGTATTCGACGTCAAAATTGACGTCTTTTTGCAACAAACACAGTGTGGTTTAAGGAATGGCTTATATCGGGTTTCTCGTATTTAATGGTATTCAAGTAATATTAACACCTATTTGTAAGGAATATAATACTCTGTGTCATAAAATAAATGTCATACATTCCCATGGCGGTTTAGATGGGCAGAACAGAACATTTAATAGTGTTAAATATTTAGACACTGTTTTATCCGCTTTCCAGGAAAGCCAACTTTAGTGTGGGCCTACTGGTATTTTGTGATAAGTGTATAAGTGAAATGCGATAATGATTGTAGTATTAACCCTTTCCCTAATATAGACGCTCTCAGACGCCTCTGCAGCAGACTTTTAAAACATTGTAACAAAAGGAGAAATTGCCCAAGACGAGCAATTTCACCTTTGGTCAAACTGTTTTCACCTGTATTCAATAATTGCCCTTTCATTTAAAGAGAGTTTCCGTACGTTTGACTAAATGTATTCACAGTCGTCTGCTGCAGATGTGTGGGAAAGGCTAACTGCTCTCGCAAAATGGCTATATTGCCGAGTGCTAGGGTAAACAACGACAACGAACGAACGAACGGGGAAAGTGTTAAAAGCATTTCCTCTACATAAATTATTCAAAGCAGCCTGGGGGCTGCATGAAGGTTGGAGAAGTAGGGAAAATATAAAGAAATATCAATTGCAGCTTATGTTTATGTATTTATTGTTAAGATGTTGAAAGATTATATCAAAAATAGTAAATATTGTGAAACTGCCAATTTGAAAACAGGAGGACCTTGGTGGCACTATATCGCTCACCTGAGGGCAAGAGCTCACACGTATACACATTTAAGACATGAAGAATCAAAGGAAAATTTGACAGCGGGTTTAGGCGAAATATTTTTGCCTTATTATATTGAGAAATAATTCAATGTTAATTCAACTTCCATCAAGTAGAAATAATTCTATAAACCATGTACTAGACTGGGAGAAAGTGTGAACTATACAAGATTTGTCTTTATTTGGCCTAGTGACCTATTTTTGTTCACTCGATATGACCCATATTCGAACATGGACTCGATACCACCAAAAATTAATGCTGCCTCCAGTTTTTAACCCGGTATGACCCATATTCCAACTTGGCCTAGATATTATAAAGATAAACATTCAGACAGAATTTTAAAATTAAAGCGCCGATGGCTCTGTAGTGGCGGTCGTATAGGAAATCCTGCAAAGTAACAAGCAGTATCTCGGGTTAGGCCTTGCGATTGTCAATAATAGTGCACTCTGGTGCGGGTAAATTTGGGAAAAGCTGCATCTTTTGACAGTAGAATAATGTTAGTTTGCCAGATTGTTGTCTTGGTGATATTTAAGTTACGTTCTAAAATTGGTCTTGATGTGTTCAAAATAAGGCCATTCCAAATTTAAGAAAAATATAGTTGGTACTCGATAGAGAGTTGCACTCGAACGTGTATAACTTGTGTACACACTGACATCGTGTGTCCTTTAAACCAATGTAAACCAGTCTTATCATCTAGACGCTTTCATATATTGCAACAATTACAGAATAAAGCGTTTATGATATTGAGATTTAAGAACTCTCGCGAGCTATTTAAAGAATCTTTTGGAATTTCCAGACGCCTTCTACTGCGTCATTGAGATGTTTTGAGTATCATGAGAATTCTTTGCAAGGCAGATAGAACGCGCAATGAAATTTATTATCTGCCCAAACATGAAGATAGATAATATTTAGATATTTTAACTCTATCTAGATATTATCTCGATAAATCTCAAATCTTAGTTTCAATCCGGTACCAAAGAAGCACTGACATGATTATTATTAATCGTGTCTCTGCATCATTGATGGAACTATATATTTGGCGGTTTAACGGATGTTGGTTAATTGGTTTGCAGTAGTGAATAAAAAGTCAACGGGCTTTTCAATACTGACTATCTAATTTTTTTCGTTGTTGATGTTTCTGTTAGCATTGTTGCCAAACCAATCGCCACACAAATGTGGCTTCTACAGTGTTGACAAGATTTTTCTTCAATTTGGCCTAGTGACCTTGTTTTTGAACAGACATGGCCAATATTCAAACTTGGCCTACATCAAGAAAAACATTCTGATACAGTTTCAACATGCTCAAGTTAAAAAATGCAGCCTCAGAGTGTTAACAAGATTTATCGTCAATTTGGCCTAGTGACCTAGTTTCTGACCCAATATGATTCATATATGAACTTGACTTAGATCATTCTTACGAGAATGCCGTTGATACCTCCACAGCGCTTCGGGCATCCGCACAGCGCGATCGGGTCGCCCGGTTGAGGGAGAGGTTGGCGTTTGCACGCTACCACTATAACTTAGTTATTGGTGCATTTGTGGCTGAAGAGGAGAGACATGGTCTCATTCACTTCACTGACAATCTCCCTCTCTTGTGGGTACTGTCCTCTCCTTCTCCTTCAGTCCTCCCTTCTTTTCTAGGGAATCTTGTAGTACTGTTACTCTGACGCTTTTGTGATGAACTGTGTGTTAAGTTGTTACCTTCTGTGAAGAGCGCGACTAGATATTCTGATAATTGATGTGATGAGCCGGCTTTTATAACCTGCGACCCACAGTGGGTTGTCGGCAAGACACCAGCCTGTCCCCGGTCAATGTCTGCCCGATTTCTGGCCGGGCTCTGAGCGGCGAATTTGGCCCGGCGCTCGCCCGATATGTGTAATGCCCGGCCTGACATCGGTCAGTCATCAACCGATTAATGTGTGATCAGTTTTCGATGAGGTGTTAAGTCCGAGTTTAAAATAACTCGATGCGCGCGAGGACTCCCGAAGGGTTCCGGCCGAAAATGCCTAGAAATCCGCCGCAAACTACTCGCAAACCTATCGCAAGGTAATTATGACTGGGGTTTAAGTGATACTAGGTAGGCTACATTTTTAATTCATAAATATGCTTTTGAAAACAATATAAATCTGCAGCAGAAGACTTTGGAAAACATAAATGTTGATATCCATATATCTATGTGCAGACATAAGTCACATTCCTGTAAGCAATTTCTTCTCCATTGATGATCTTCACGAGGCCAATAGATGAAATTCTTTCTTCGAACTCGCAATTTGTCACCAAAAATGTGATCGCTATCCAACGAGTTGTGTGAACATTCGGATCGCTTGACTTCCTTAATCAAGTCGTCAATGGTTGACTGGTCGGTAAGACAAGGGTGATACACCACCCTATTTATTCCTCCAGCACTTGATTTACACCTGGAATGTTTCCTCCGATAGCAGGTATTCCCTTATAAAGTTTAACGACTCGTCGTTAAGTGCTATATCAACTGTCGGGAACAGTACGAATGTCGTAGTAGTCCGCTGCTGAAGTGAGGTAAATCGTTTGAGGAATTCCTGGAGCAGATGATCCAAGATCGGGCCCCCCGCTCAATCCGCCATTGCTTTTGTCACGCGACTTCTTTTTTTACCATTACTGTTTTTCGTTGCACAGGCCCTACGCCCCCGATAAATCCGCCACTGCATTTGTCATGCGACCTCTTTGTACTTTTCCGTTCCACTCCGCGAATGTTAATAAGCTTCCATATTTGACTTCTCGGCGCATTAATTTATAAAGCATTTGTTAAACTTATATTGGAGTACTCACTACTTAAGTTTTTCTCTGATGTTCTACCAACATTATAATGATCTTTTCTTTTGAGATCTTAACCTTTTAAATGCACTTTGGTTGAATCCATGATGAACTATTTTTCTCGCACAGTCTCACCCTCTAATGCGTTGTTGGGTGTTAACAGCAATTGGGAGGCTGCCAACTCCGAACAAAATGTTTTTTCTACCATGATCAGGGTCTAAAGCCACAGGCCAAAAACCATCATAGTCAGATAATTTAAATGAGTGTATCTTCCCATTTCCACCAATGGGCTAACAGTCTATGTGCAAAAGCAACCAGTAGCTTTGAAAGTATGTTCTGTTGAGTACTGGTATGAGAAAGCCAGGAAACGCATGAGTAGGTGAACTGGCCGCCGTGATATGACTAAACAATTGTTGAAACGGCGTTTAACCCCAATCAATCAATCAATCCTCTTCCCATTGTGCTATGATAAGGTTGACATTTCACGCCTGGTTGATAATAAAATAAAAAGCGAATTCTATTTATAGATAAAGAGCGTTATAAGTGTGTCTTATTCGCGAAGAAGGCGGTTCATATTTGAGCCGTCCCGTGAGAAAACCAACATTATGGCCTCTGCGTTATGTATCGACCCAGATCAACCTGCGCAGTCCGCACAGACTGATCCGGGCCGACACATTCCGTCTCAGGGGGATAGAAGTATAGAGTAATGATTCCTGAAATAGAAAATCGGCAGAAGGTGAAAAGTGTCTATCCGGGTACGCTGTGCGGCATGCTTAAGCTGATCCGGGTCGATACTTTACGCAGAGTCCACAATTTTGGTTTTCTCGCGGGACAGCTCATTTAATTTACGGCGTAGATTGGCAGGGGGTTCTGGGTTTTCCCGTCTCGTAAATGTCCTGTGGATGGTTTGCCAGTACCATCGCTCGTATAAACATGTACATTGATCGTCTTTGTAACTATATTTTAACCAAATGATGTTAGTTACTATGACATCGGTTTGCTTTGATTGATGCTTTATATTCATTTTGTTGTCTGTCCTGTTGGGGAGGCACATATGGACGGTTTGGCGGTCACCTGGTCGTCCGTCTGTCCGTCACGCTTTCACTGACTGACTAACATGCGGGCGATACTGCGTGTTCTTCTAAACAAAGATGTACGTATATATGTTATCTTTAAACTAGTGAACCAAGAATCTAGAAAGATTGGCGCCTGAATAAGTCAGTTTTACATTGTAATTTGTTATAATATTATATTGATTTCAATTTTATTTTGTTTCGATATAAACATGTGAACTGAAAGACACCGACCTGCATGTAATCAATAATCCGATCCAATAACTTTAATGATGACATCAAAGAGGATGTGACGTCACTCAGTGTTTTACAAGCGGCAGTGAGTTCGTCTGCAAGAAAATATTAGATGCATTTTAGTAAAGTCATACAAATAATCAAACGCTTTCCAGGATATTCTTTTAAAATCGGCTGAAAAGCGTAGAAAAATGTATGGTAACATGCTTAAAGGAATTTCACATAAACATACTCTTTCTGACGCCTCTGTAGCAGACGACTTTTGAAAACATTGTGGCAAAAGGATAAATTTGTTACGATGAGCGATTTCCCCTTTTGCCACAATGTTGACATCTATACGAAAAGAAATCCTATATATTTTCTCTTTGATATTCTAAAATTCTGCTGCAGATTTGATGTATGTTAAAATATGTTAGTTATAATGTATAATTTGTTAAGTGTATAAGTGTATAATCGTTTGGTGAGAAGATTAAAATATATGAGCCGTTCCACGAGAAAATCAACATTGTGTGCGTAAAGTATAAACCCGAACCTAAGCATGCCCCGCAGGCTAACCCGGACAGACACTTTTCGTCTCTTGTAGATTTTCTGTTTCAGGAATCATTACTCTATACATCTATCTCCCTGGGACGGAATGTGTCGGCCCGGACAAGCCTGCGCGAACTGCACAGGCTGATCTTGGTCGATACATTACACAGAGTCCATAATGTTGTTTCTTCGTGGAGCGGTTCATATATGAGCCGCGTCTTGCGATGTAGTGTCTTATCACATCATCGTGTTTACATCAAATTGATGTGTAAATGCGTGTCTTATCACATGATCGTGTTTACATCACATTGATGTGTAAATGCATTTAACTTGTGGGGCCATACATCTGGTTCTTTCAATGTGCGTTACGTTAGCGGTTACACTGTACACATGCACGTAAGGCTGTGACTAGTGTTATGAGGCATTGATGTTGATTGATTGATTGGGGTTTAACGCCGTTTTTAACATTTTCTCAGTCATATCACGGCGGCCAGTTCACCTACTCCACATGCATTTCCTGGTTTTTCTCACCCCAGTATTTCACACAACAATCTTCCCAAGCAACTGGCTGCTTTTCCACATAGACTTAGCCCATTGGTGGAAGACCAATGACGCATGTCGCATTGACTTTTGTCAATCGTCTGAAAGGAAGTTGGCCGAGCCGGGATTCGAACTCACAACCCCTGGATCGACAGCCCGCGTCGCTACCGACTGAGCTACCGGGGCTCGGCTAAAGAGAACTTGATGTACAGGATGTCTAAATTTACTCTGACCGGCAATACGTAACTCGCTTGACGCTGCTCAGTTTTAGATATTTGCATGACGTCATTATATCACTTGACCGCCTCGATGGTGTATTGGTAGGGCGCCTGCCTCGGGTGCGGGAGGACGATGGTTCGAACCCCGGTCGGGTCATACCAAAGACTTGGCTGCCTTTCTTGGCGCTCAGGGTCGCGGGGTTAGCATAACGACTGATTGGCTCGTGGCTGGACAAATTTACCAGTAGTACTGGTAACTAAACCAGGAAACGCCGTAATTCAACTGAACTATTGTTGAAAGCGACGTTAAGCAACAGACAATCGTTCAATCATTATATATCTTCTACAAAACCTTTTAATAATGAAATATGTCTATTTGTGTTTAAATAGATGAACATGACACCTGATAAAGACGAGTTTAAAACAGGGGCCTCTGCAGCAGACGACGTTTGAAAATATCGATGACAAATAAGTAATTGCTTCTTTCCAATTTGATCAAAATTAGGCTATACCTTTTGAAATATTTTCTTGTGGCTCAAAATTATTAAACGCGGACGATTCTGAAATACTTATTAAGGTAAAACTAAAACTAAAGCTGTATACAAAGGCAATAATAACAGTCAACATGAATAACCAGTGTTCTTTTATTTGTCTTTTCATTTTGAATATGAGACATTCCACGAGAAAACCATCATCATGGACTCTGCGTAAAATATCAACTCAGATCAGCCTGCGCAGTCCGCGCCGGCTAATCAGGGCCGACACATTCCGTTTCAGGAGGATAGAGATATAAAGTATTGATTCCTGAAACAGAAAATCCACAGGAGGCGAAAAGTGTCTGTCCGGGTTAGCCTGCACGTCATGCTTAGGCTGATCCGGGTCGATACTTTATGCACAATGTTGATTTTCTCGTGGACGGCTCATATGTGGAATATTGATTGACGCACACACGTAGGCCTGCATACATCATTCGGTCAGCTGATCTCAGATATAGGTAGGCACTATACATTCGTGAGAGTTCATGGGTTGGTGCACATAAAGGGACTGTTTTATCTCACCATAACCTTCGCTGTCTATCTATGTATGTTCTAGTGAAATACTAGCTGGTTTTACTAAAACACTATATCACATAAAGCCCTCTCTGGGAGTTTAAAACACATCCCATTACATACTTATCATATGCCACTACTAGTTTGGTTTCCTGTCGTTCGCTCAAACTATGAAAACGACGTCACGTCAGCGGTTTGAAGTTATAACGTTAGTCAGTTTGGCGCCAAACCGGCAAACTTCACGTACATCTTTTCGAAATACGTCTCATAAATCACGTGATATATAGAATATGTCATTCGTATTTGCTTATTGTCACTTTTAATAAACCCGTTAATTAAACTGAATATGACGCTCGCCAAGAACCACGGCATATCACTTTAGTGAACTCGTTTATTAAAAGTGATAATAAATACATGCTCATGAAGTATCCTCTATGTATCCTGTTTGTTTGATGCGGATGATTTCCACCATAGACACTCACCTCTCTGTCTGTAGTGTTGGCTAATATCTTCCTCAGTGCTGCTTCTCGTTTGAGAAAGTGTTTGAACTTGTGATCTTAGATTTGTTGCATCTGTTCGCCTCTTTGCAGCTTTGTTGCGGAGGTTACTGGCCTGATTGAAACATTCATTGGCATCATTTAAATTGACTCCGGCAAAAAGTGCTCCAGCAGCCAAGCTATAACCACCTGGAAAAGAAAGAAAAAAGACACCGAATAATGACCGGGTCACGTTTCCCTTGTGGGACTTCAACGATACTTATATATGCAGTACACACATACACACACATATATGTATACACGATACGATTCAAGTATCACATTATAATGCGCTAATTCAATGACCTCAATTTTAATGCAGGAATGAACTTTCGTTTCGTGTCCACTTCAAAAGAAAATGTCAGTAAACTTTGTAACCGCATCGCAAGGTTGGGTTATTCCTGACTAAATTGAATGGTGCCTGAATATCCAAGTCCTTTTTTGGTTACATTTATGTCCAACGTCTAAGTCCCTTTTATAAGTTTAGCGATCAAGGCATGATACTTTCATTGGACATATAAGTGCAGGAAGTTGCCCAAGACAGCAAAGACAGCCACAAGCGTAGAGAGGTCATTGCGTTCTTAAGAATGTCAGCCAGTGGACGAAATAATTGATTTATTGATTGCGGTTTAACGTCATTTTCACAAATTTTAGTCATATTACGGTCGTTAGTCCATATACCGATACGTTTCCTGGTTTTCACACAAATAATTCATACAACACTCTTCTAAGCAACTAGCCTCTGTTTCACATATACATGTACTGTTAGCCCATTGATTGAAGGCGAATGACGGCTGTCGCATTAACGTTTTATAAAACGTCGGAAAGAATGTCGGCCGTGCGAACGGAAATGAATGAGTAAGTCTGATCTGGCTATTCAATGATCGTCAATACAGAACTACAATAATATAGTTATCTCCCTTGTCGGCTATTTTGAAAGGCAAATTTACTATATACATGTATGTTGAATAGAGAAATATTAAATATAATTAAATTAAACAATTGCACGTTCAAAAATATTTAACACAAGAAGTCGATATTATCAGATCATACAAAGGCATCAGCGACATATGGTTGTCAAACTCAAATTCCTTGGTGTTTATCTAATTATCACACTTTTCTTTAAATATTCTGTATTAATGCTCATAATATTTGACTCTCAAAAATGGCATACAAGGGAGACAATTATTGTACTTTTGGGAACTATGTTTATTAATTGGTCTTTTGATAGTTAGTATCCATTTGAATGAGATTAAATAGATGTGAAGGCTGTTTCTTATCTCAACTTATGTTGGTTTTCCTGTAGCAATGCTCGTAAAATAAATATGTACTTTCGGGTATATTCATGAACCTCATTTATTTTAATATAGGTTTAATTGTGTGTATGTTTGATTCCTAATGAAATTATATTATGATTGTTCATGTAATACTATGATATTGTTTTAGAAGGCCTCATGGGAGATTAGAGTTAAGTCACTAAATGAATCATCTTCTAAAAATAACGTATTATCCTTATTATTATTATTATTATTATTTTTATAATTATTATCATTGTTATTATTATAAACCCAATAGTTAATCTCATCTCATCGAACTGTAGATCATCATAAATATAAAGCGAAAAATAAAGTACATGTGTATAGTATAGATGTCATCAATGATTAAAAGATTGAAGAAAAAAAAACATTTACCTGTAAATGGCGCAAGTGCGATACCTACAATAGCGCCAAGCAAGCCCATATTGAACGTCTTCTCTGCATCATATTCTAAATCATATCCTCTATGGTCAAGCGAATTTGATGTTTTGTCCAGATCAATAACATCCGAATCATATGCTGTAATACGGTCATTTAATCCGTTTATCTTGCCATGAAACGAGTCTATAGACGCGTTCAATTTAGCAATTTGGGTCTCATTGGATTTCTTCCTTTCTCGAAATGTTTCAATTTGAACGTGAACAGATGTCTGCATAGAAATGACGTCATATTTCATAGACCGGAAATCCATTGCAGTCGCCTTGAGATTTTCGGTCAACTCTTCCAGTTCGGCTCTGCCTGGAAAGCTGGTGCTACCAAGGACACTAATCAGTGCTAACAACTGAACTCCTTTGGTTTCCATGGTGCTGGCAAACTTTACATTAACATTTCTCTGATCTTGCATAAGACCGTTAATGCCACGCAGGATGTAAGGTTCATTTTGAAGTCCTATCGTAAGGTCAGCCAGTGAGTCTGGAAGATTCGTCAAAGCCTAGAAGTAAACGGACATAGACTTGACGGGTTTCTCGAAACAATTGATTGATTAGGGTTTAACGCCGTTTTCAACTATTTTTCAGTCATATAACGGCGGCCAGTTCACCTACTCATACGTTTCCTTGCTTTCGCACACCAGTTATCCACACAACTGGCTACTTTTCTACATATACAGTAAGCCCATTGGTGAAAGACGATAGACGTATGTCACAGTTACTTTTGTCAAACGTCGGAGAGAATGTAAGCCGAGCTGGGACTCGAACTAACATCCCCTGAATTGAGATAGATTCAAAGATATGAAAGGCAGCCAGTTTTGGCCGTCGGTTTAAAGCATGTACATCTCTTAATAAACAAGTTAAAATGTATTATGAGTTGTTACATAACCCCGTATTTGGCGTCGATGACCTGGACGTGGAGAAGTACTACCTATACATTATGGTGGAACGGGGTAAGTGAATCGTTATTATACTTTGGATTTCTGTTTCAGACTGACATATGGCAGGTGGTGAATTGGCATTGGCTATTAAAAAATTAACAGAACAACTAACACATTTTAGCTTAAAAGAGTTGTCAAATGATATACCAGTTTTCGGTGGGGATATATCAAAATTTCAAAATTGGATCAAATCTATTGAAAAATGCGCGTTAATAAATAACTTAAATGAAACTAAGAAACCACTTTTGGCATTCAAATAAAGTATAGGTCACGTTTCCGATTACATTTTGCGACTTTTGACTATAACTCCTACACCAAATTGGCAGCAGTTAAAGACAACACTATGTGAACGTTTTTCAGAGATAACAGACAGTTATATTCAGTTTCCAAAGTTAAGCAATTTACGCAATTCGAATCAGAAAACATCCAAGCATTTGCATAAAGGATTTTGAGTCTGCGTGAAGAATCTTACAAGGGTTTTGAACAAAATACTGCTTTAATTAATCACCAAACTCTAGGTATTTTCATTAATGGTTTATATCATGATAATTTGAGACAGACTTTTGATCAGAGCCAATCCAATTAAATTTCAGCAAGCCGGAGATTTAGCTACAAAAGAAATATCAATTCGAAAACGATGCGAACTTAGAAATAGGGATTTTCGGTCTTCGCTTAATTCTAATAATGGACATGAGACTATGGAAATTGATCATTAACGCCGCAGAAGTTTTTTCACTTTTTGTAAAATTTCAGGACATGAGAATTATCATTGCAGAAAAAAACGCGGACAAATAAATTCAGTCAAGTACAAATTTGATGGGCAAAATAATAATTTGAACTATAAAAGACAAAACACACCGATATAGTGTTGGTTTTGTGGGCGTGTAGGTCATATACGTGCAAGATGTGTCGAATATTTACGCGTAAACTCTTTACAACCTTTGTTCCAAAATATCGTAAACCTCGTGTTTGTCTCGGAGCCTCAGACACAAGAAAAGTAGTAAATAATGCATTTAATTCTTATTTAGATAACAAAGAAATACCAAAGTCATGTGTTTTCAAGATAGGTAATATTCCTTTGAGATTTTTAATCGACACTGGAACTTCCTTCGCTCTAATTCATAAACGCATTTTTAAATCTTTAAAGCCGTCGATTAAGTTAGAAAAATCTTCAAATCCATTACAATCTGCCTCTGGCGATGCAATAATGGTGTTAGGCACAGCTAATTTAGATGTCAAAATTAATTCACTAACGATCAACCATACCTTCATTATAGTTGATAATCTCTCTAGAAATGCTATTATAGACAAATATTTCTTATCGGCAAATTCCTGTCGAATATATTTTGATTTAAATTGCATTAAAACTAAAGATACTTATGTCTCTATGCAAGATGATAGTTGTATAGCCTCTATTGTGCGACTTACTAAAACAGTACAATTAAAACCTATGACTACAGACAAATTACCAGGAAAACTGAAACAAAATCCCAGTATTTCTAATGAAGGAACTTTTGAAATTTCAAGTATAGAAAATTGCTACCTTGATACAGAATCACATCTAAAGCTTTCAAATGCTTTAGTGACACTTACTAATTACCGTAGAGTACCAATTATAATATCAAACCTATCAAACAAAACTGTAACACTTCGTCGCGGGTGTGTTATGGGTAAATTACATTAGATAGATAAAGAATATGACATTTCATTGATTGATCGGCCGCAAGTACCGCAGAGTTTATCGCAAAATATCTCTTCAGTCGAGTCCGTCAATGAAAATGTTGATGCTGTTATCAATGTACAAAAGATTCATAAAGATAGGTTAAATACATTAATTTCAAGTTATGATGATGTATTTGATCTAGGAAGGTATCCATATGGCTCTGTTGCTATAGAGACCAAAACAGATCAAGTGATTAGGCAAAAACCGTATCGAATTCCAGCGAAATGAAAATTTTAAACAAAAAATTAATAATGTGCTCAAAACAAATATAATACTTCATTCACACTCAGAATTCAATAATCCATGTATTATGGTACCAAGCGTCTTGTAATTGACTTTAGAAAAACAAACAAAACTAGAAATATCACTGAAGGTGATAAATACCCCCAAAACAGCACATTGACTCAAAATATGGCTTCCGACTGACCAACAAAAGGGCCATAACTCTGTTAAGTAACATGCAATTGTAAACTCTTTATGATATGCACATATCCTCTTGGTATAGAAGCTTCATGTAAAATGTTATTGAATTCCACCTAGTGGTTTGTAAGAAATAGGCCGGACAAAATATAACTTTGGACAAAATATGACCAACAACTTAATAAGTAAAAGGGCCATAACTCTGTAAAATATCATGCAATTGTAACCCCTTTAGAATATACGCATGTCTCCTCTTGGTATAGAAGCTTCATGTAAAACTTTATTTAATTCCACCCAGTGGTTTGTAAGAAATAGGCCGGACAAAATATGACCGACCGACCGACCGACACAGTGACTCCTATATACCCACCCAAAACATTGTTGTTTGGGGGTATAATTATTAAGACTACAGCTTATCTACTGCCTCGTATCGAAGACATTTTAGCTTCCTTAAATGGAGCAAGATATTTTACTTGTCTAGATCTTTCGAATTCATACCACCAAATACCAATCAAAGAAGAAGATCAGAAAAAAACTGCATTTTCCACTCCATTTGCATTTTTTGAGTGGACAGTTTTACCGCAAGGTTTAAATATTTCAGCTGGAAAGTTCCAATCAATCATATCCTCTGTTAAAAAAGGATGTGAAGAATTTTCTGTCAAATAAAAAACATATTTAGGCGACTGAGAGCTAATTGTCTTAAGCTAAAACTAAAAAAGTGTGGATTCATTAAAGATAAAAACCAATTACCTTGGACATGAAATATCAGCAGAAGGTATTCGTCCTAAGGCTGATAAAATTAAAACTCTTAGACAAATCAAAACTCCACAGTATATTGAGGATGTAAGATCATTTTTAGGTTTCGTCGGATTTTATAGGAAATTCATTAAAAACTTTGCTGAAATTAGCCTCCCATTGGTACGTTTAACTAAACAGAATGTTTAATTCGAATGGTCTATTGAATGTCAAAACAGTTTTGAGGATTTGATCACTGAATTAGAAAAAATACCAGTGTTACCTCACCCAGACATAAGTAAACCTTACATATTATATACCGATGCAAGTGATAATGCCATAGGCGCCGTCTTGATGCAAAATTTAACAGGTAAAACAGGAGACGAACTACCAATATTTTTTCTTAGTCATGCCCTGTCTAGAACTTATAAGAAATATTCCACAATTCTTAAAGAGGCTCTAGCAATTACCTATAGCCTAAAAAGACTTGACTGTTATTTGCAGGGATCAACACTCGTAATTAGAACAGACCACAAACCTTTAACGTATTTGTTATCTTCAAATTTCGATAATGAACTTCTACAAAGATTTGCATTAGAAATTTCATGTTATGACTATTCAATTGAGTACGTATCTGGAAGAACTAATGTAGTATCTGACTCTTTATCCAGACAAATTAAAGGATCGACTTTTGATTCAGACACTGATATTATGACTGAACATAAAAATGGAACTACGATTAATGTTATTAATAGCCAAGCAATTAATCATGATGAATTAACAAAATCATATGAAGCACCACAAACTATACCAGTTACTACCCCTGAAAATGTAGTCTCTATAGATATGAAAAAAGAACGGGAATTAGATTTAGATATTAAGAAATTAATAAAACGAGTGCGGACGAACTCTGAAAATAGGAGATTTGTTATGATTCGGGACATTTTACCCTTGCCCAAGAATATATGTACCTAGTCAATTAAGAGAAATGGTTTTAATTTCACATCATAATATAGGACACCATGGTGTAAATAGGATGTTTAATGCCGTTCGAAAAGAATATTACTGGCCCAATCTCTTCAAGGATAGTTACACATTTGTAAAGACATGCATAGCCTGTCAAACTGTAAATCTTAAAACCATAAAATCACCTTTACAAGATCAGATAATACTAAGTTACCCCTTTTCGGACATTTCATGTGATATCGTCGGACCGATTGCTCCCACAGCTTCGAATTCTAAATATATGATAGTATTCATGGATGAAATTTCTGGTTATCCTGAAATAGTTGCATCACCAACAGCGACTTAAGCAGACGTTGTTAACGCATTTTTCGAAAAGATATTCTGGAAATACGGCTCTCCTTTATCAATACTGACAGACAACGGGTCCGTTTTCACCTCTAAAATGTTCAAAGATGTTATGCAGGAATTAAATATGAAACATCGTAGAACAGTTACATATAATCCCCAGGCGAACGGTCAAAACGAGCGTTGCCATAAAACTTTAAATGCCATTCTATGTAAGCTTACTAGGGATAATCCGATGGATTTCGACATTGTACTAGAACAAGCCCTTGCTGGCATCAGGTTTAATCCATCAGAATCGGCTGGACATAGCCCATTGTTTAGTATTTTGTCGAGACCCAGTCCTACCCATTGATTCACTGTTAGGAAAAAGGTTAACATATGTTGGCAACGAATTCCATAAATAATTACTACAAAGAAATCACGAAATTTACTGTGATGTATTCAAACAAATGACTAAATCAAGATGAAGGCGTAACAGATATGCCAATAGGAAAGCCCAACAAGTAGTCAATTTAAATGACCCTGTCTATTACAAACATTTCCAACGCACTTCCAAGACATCTCCTCACTGGATACTACCGAGTTGTCGAATGTGATGGTTCAAAGCAATTAATACTTAAACATCAATTAGATAACCAAATAATCAAATGCAATGTTGATTCGAAATTTCAGATATGTTATTCTTCCTGAAATTGTTTCAGAGAGCTCTGATGATAATACAGATAATCAAGATTTAATTCCAAAACGTAAGGTTAAAATGACAAAGGTAATTGACAAACATCAGAATAGTTCTGAGTCTTCAACCAGTCAAGACAGCGAAGAGAATATTCCACTTAGTAAGTTACAAGCACGTCTTAGGCGTTTAGAATACGAGCGTATTCACGGTACAGACAGACAAAATGAGAGTGATATGTCAGTTCTTAGTGATCAAACAATTCAATCGAATATTTCCGATCAATTGTCACGTTTGATGACGAGTCTTTGTCAGCTCCGTTAAGCGACATGGAGATTGACAGATGTTAAATTAAGATTTTAGCAAAAATTTATGTAAATCAGTTACCTAATGAGAAGTAAAATATTATTAGCGTACTAGCTATATATACTATTGAGATGATAATTTACAAGTGATATGGAAACGCGGTTTTTATGACAAGACTTAAAAGTTAAAATTGTGCGTAATTGAGAGTTAAATAAATGCATTCTTGCCTGTAATGGTTCCAAGAAAATTGTTGTGTATTAAATGCTATTGTAAGAATTTTACTTAATCTAGCATATGGAAGAAAATTCCAATCGTCTCTAGTAGGAGAGAAAATCGAATTACAATTATAATGTAGGGAAGGTATACCTGTATATAATGGCCATTTTTTATCGTTGTTCAAGTTCTTTATTGGTTTAAGCGTGTTATTATTGATATATCATATTTAATTGTATCCGTTATAATGTATATGACAAATTGCTTACTATTAGTATCAATTGACACTCATATTTATTCTTTTGCACATTGCTGAGGTATCACTATTAATTCATTCTGTTAATTCAAGAATAAGACATGGTATTACACCTTGCTAAGAGTCAGCTAAGAGCATTGATTCGAGTGTAAGATTCACTGCCAGCTCGAAGAAGGCAGATAAAGCAGCCATTAAGATTGTTCCGGAGAAATTCCTCTTTTGTCGGAGGAGCTCATCTAACCTAGTGATCCAGTCCATGATGTTTCCATTATACATATGTCTGTATCCGAAAGCACTACTACACAAACGATAAACATATGCCACTGACGAATAACATGATCTCAACAAAAGGGATCTCATTTTCAACTTTGAGAAAATGACAATACTTCTATCTCCTTATACGCTGGACTTATACCTTAATACTACCTATTAGACTGTTATTACTACTAATCTACGGTATAAATAACAACACTTCAATCAACTATATCTAAACATATTGTGTGGACTTCGTCATAAAAGGATTACCCTACAACCACTAGTAATACTGATACTACTACTACTACAACTACTGATGCTGCTTCTTCTACTGATGATTCGCCGGGAATAACTATAATTCCACACTTCAAATTCATCTGGATACTACTATGTGCTAAGAAATGCAAGACTGTTAGATTGATATAAATCATCGTACTGTTTCATATTGTTATCATATTGTTATCGACTATTTCACATTCCTTTCTGCACTACTATTTATTACTTATTCAGTACAACTATGTTAATACGGTCATCATTTTATTGTTTCTTTTAAATGGCAAATATTCAATTCACTTGAATTGGTGAATGATTAATGTTTTCAAGTACTATACATGTTTGATAAACTTGTTATTTATCAACATAACCATTTATTAATTCCAAATACATATACAGTCAAACTTGTCTTAGGCAGCCACCCAAGGGAGAGTCACAATGTGGCTGCTGAACATAGGTGGCTGTTTAATACAAGTCAAATAAAGAAGAAATTGTTGTTTTGGTTAATCTTCAAGTGGCTGCTTATTACAAGTTGGCTGCATAACATAGGTGTCTGCTAACACAAGTTTGACTGTATATGTTCTGTTTAAGGATTGGTCGTCATGGCAAGGTCGAAGTTCATCTGACAAATTCCTAGGTAGAATTTTTTATATAAATAACATGGTTAGGTGTAAAGATGTAATCAACTAGCTTTCTCTGTGACATGGTAACTGCACTGTACATTTTGACAGGCGTAGTTAACCTGTACATAGATTGGAAATCTGACCAATAATTAATGGACTAACTTACCTAAGGCAGTTAGTATAAATAAGACTGAAATCATATGAAAGGCAGCCAGTTTTGGCCGTGGGTTTAAGGCATGTACATCTCTTAATAAACAAGTTAAAATGTATTATGAGTTGTTACTTTGTTACATATGGAATGAAACGTAATATTCGATTTGAAGTGTTCGTCTCAACTGTTCTAAGTATACCACTTTTCCAGGTACACTAACAAAGTCATTTTTCAAACCGAAAGTAGATAATTTGTCAGGATCAAACGCTAGTCTACCGGTCAGCTAACATGGACATGGACTAGTGTAGACTTTTTAAAGTTATATAAATGTAACAATTTCAAATATCAAAATTAACTTACCAATGTCATTATTTTATCTTCGTCAGCTCTGAAAAAAAATATGAAATGAAATTTTGACAAAAAAGATAGGTCTTAACAAATGGTTTATTATTTAATCGATTACATTCTTATCTACGTCCCTGCCTTAAATAAGTTACTTTTCTAAAATATATCGGCATTAAACTCACTGTTACGCGAAATACAATAATGCCACGTTTGTTATTAAGGTCCCAGATTATATCGAAAAGAAAAGTATAAATAGGCAACAAAATCCTCCTACTATGTATAGATGTATTACTAATCGATTAAATTATCTCTGGCATTTTCGATTTTCTGTTCCAAACCGTTTCGTACCTAAAAAACGTTCGGCTGTTTCGTAACTGTTACTGTTTCGTACCCGAAAATTAATCGGCTGTTTTGTACCCTTAAATTTCTTGTTTCGTACCCGAAATAAAAATCGGATGTTTCGTACCCGAAACTATATTGGCTGTTTCGTAACCGAAAATGTATAAGGCTGCTTCGTAACCGAAAATATATAAGTTCTTTCGTAACCAAACCAACATCGGCTGTTTCGTACCCTATAACATATAGCCGAAAATTGTAATTGAAAATGTGGATGGCAGGCAGCATGTTATTAAAAATTAAATTTTTGTAATGATGAAATGATATGTTGTATCTAGAAGACGCTGAATCAGGTGTCCTTTGTAAAAGTTTTAAGATCAAGATCAAGATCAACTTCAACATGCCTGTATACTAATGTTAGTCCTCATTGTCACTTAATCCACAAAGTTAAAGTTAACCTTAACCCTTTCCATCATACGACAATTTTGCAGCAGTATCAGTTACCAAACAGCCAAACATTTTCCGAGTATAAAACGGTTCGGTTACTAAACGGCCATTTTGTTCTGTTACGAAACGGAGAGGTTACAAAACGTCTGGACCCCAACGAATGCAACTGTTTTATGTAATCAGTAAAAACTACCACAGACCTTTACATCAAGCAGTCATAATTCAACAAATAGAGCCAAGCAGAACTTAAAATACTTCTAGGAACTATAACTATCACTGTAAATCAAATCGCAGTAAGTGTTACTACTACTCAACAGTTCAGGCAATGCTTGATGCTCTTTACTTGCAGATAGCTAGGTCGGTAGCGACGCGGGCTGTCAATCCACGATGCTCGTTATTAGATAACATATTTTAGTAAAGATTTAAATATATAGCAGAATTCAATGGTATATCAAATTCAGTATAGCCCTTGCGGATTTCATTTCATAGGTGCTTTTCAGGCCCGTATCAAACGCTCTGATTGGATATAATTCGAAACATAAAATCTTTTTGTTGATGCATTCGTAAAAGTGTTATGGTTATTCATCATCTCATATTTTTAAGACATTTCTTATAAATGATTGGCGTAGATAAAATAAACAAGAATATTTATTGTTTATCTAAGTAGTCCGCAGCGATGAAGGCTTTGTTGTCAAGGAACTGTCTTCAGTCCAACTAACTATAATCCAGTGTCTGAATAAAACGTAATATCACTTGGAAAGACAACGATTTGACAACTGAATCAAGGGCATTCAAGTTTATTTTATGAAACAAGTGACCGGAAAAATAAGAATGTTCTTTTGTTGCTAGAAGAGAAGTTCAACACAGGTGCGCGATAACTTAGCGCGGATAAGTTATCATAAACTAATTGGTTCCTTGGTATGACTAATATTGATCTTAATCATAGCTTATTTCCACTTTTAGTAGAAACATTTCAAAATATGTGCCAGAGTATAACCAAATACAGAATCAAGAACGGTAAACAACTGGCTGGTTTTCTGCTTTCTTGATACATTCAAACCGAATCGGTAACTACAACTTTGCCTTGACATTTCGCCCGCCAGATCTTCAATCCTGCCAAGTAAGTGTCAGTTATTCCGTTTCTTCTTTAATGCCGAGTGCAATTTGTCAAAAAAAAAAAAAAAAATTGTTCATTTACAAACATGCCATTATAAATAAGAATTAAAAATGTTTTGAATTCAGTCGCGCAAGTTCCCGGTAATGGTCACTGAGGGCCCGGATTAGTCTGTGCGGATTGCGCAGTCTTATCTGGGTCAATACATTACGCAGAGTCCATAATGTTGTTTATATCGTAGAAACGGCTCTTTATCACTGAATGAACATCTGAACATGGGGAGATGATTTGAGCAAGTCTCCCTCTCAACGAAACAACGTTCGCCATGTTACTATTTCCTCGATCGGGGCGGAATATATTTGGACTCGTGACGGAAGATACGCTGCATGGTTAGCACCATTAAAGTCTTTAATGAACCCATGCGGTGTTAGAGGTGGATTTCGTTCGAGGTGCGTCCACCCTGGTATAATGGATATGAAGTACAGACTAATCTCAGTCTGTATATACCAAGGCCTATCGTGAATATGGCAAGTATGGTGATACACATTATCATGATACGCAGTCCGATCACTTTGATTGCGGAATCTGAAAGAGTAAACATTGGCTTTCCATAACGCGATCATATATAGGTAATTATGGGGCTATACTTCTATTCTTTGTTAAAAGTTGCATCGAGTACTCAATTACATGTAGACAAACAGTGAAGTGCCTAGTGAGATTGTGCATAAACTTATTTGTAAATATACGCCAAATCGCTCGCCTTAGCGTTCCCTATACTTATTTGTAAATATACGCCAAATCGCTCGCCTTAGCGTTCCCTATACTTATTTGTAAATATACCCTAAATCGCTCGCCTGAGCATTACCTATACTTATTTGTAAATATATACACATTCGCTCGCCTGAGCCTTTCCTACCTTTCCTATACGTATTTGTGAATATATCCCAAATCGCTCGCCTGAGCCTTCCCTATACTTATTTGTAAATAATAATCGCTCGCTTGAGCATTACCTATACTTATTTGTAAATATATACACATTCACTCGCCTGAGCCTTTCCTACCTTTCCTATACGTATTTGTGAATATATCCCAAATCGCTCGCCTGAGCCTTCCCTATACTTATTTGTAAATAATAATCGCTCGCCTGAGCATTACCTATACTTATTTGTAAAAATATACACATTCACTCGCCTGAGCATTTCCTACCATTCCTATACGTATTTGTCAATATATCCCAAAATCGCTCATCTGAGTCCCTATACTTATTTGTAAATATACCCAAAATCGCTAGCCTGAGCTTTCACCTATACTAATTTGTATATACCCAAATCGTTCGACTTAGCGTCGACTATACTTATTTGTATATAAATCCTAATTCGCTCGTCTGGTGTTTTTCTAGACAAATCTGAATATATACCCCAATACGCTCGCCTGAGCCTTCCCTAAACTAATTTGTCTTTATAACCGAAATAGCACGCCTGAGCCTTCCCTAAACTAAATTGTATATAGACCCCAACTCGCTCTCCAGGGCCTTCCCTAAACTGATTTGTATATAAAACCTAATTCGCTAGCCTGAGCCTTCCCTATACTAATTTATAAAAAGAACCATAAACGTTCGTCCCAGCCTTCCCAATACCAATTTGTATACAGACCCTAATTCGCTCGCCAGAGCCTTCCCTAAACTAATTTGTATATAGACCCTAATTCGTTCTCAATAGACCGCAAATCGTTAATTTATATATATACCTCAAATCGTTGGTCTGAGCCTTCCCTAAACTAATTTGTAAATATACACCCAATTCGCTCGTCGGAGCCTTCCCTAAACTAATTTGTAAATATACACCCAATTCGCTCGTCTGAGCCTTCCCTAAACTAATTTGTAAATATACACCCAATTCGCTCGTCGGAGCCTTCCCTAAACTTATTTGTAAATATACACCCAATTCGCTCGTCGGAGCCTTCCCTAAACTTATTTGTAAATATACACCCAATTCGCTCGTCTAAGCCTTCCCTAAACTAATTTGTATATATACACCAAATTCGCTCGTCTGAGCCTTCCCTAAACTATATATTTTATTAGTCCTCCTGTGCAGAGGATACATTGTAAATATACAATACAATACAATACAAACACGAATAATCAACTGTTTACAGAATGTACATGAAATTGTAAAAGTAGGAAAAACAGGACAGACAAAAGGACAGAGGATGAGTGAGAGTATTATAAGGCTATGCAACATATGGCAAAGCTTAATTGAAACGGAAATTTAAAGCATTGTCATCTAAATGCATATAACACATGTGCACAAACGGAAAACATTAAATGCATCACCTATCTACCGAAACGAAATATAGACATGTATAGCAATTATTATTACAAATCGTGAACTACATGGATGAATGGGTAAGTAGGTGACTTAATGGATGTTTTTGTGGATGGCTGGATGGATGGATGTATACTAGTATATACCAAATTCTCTAAACTAATTTGTATATAAACCCCAATTCTTTTGACTGTTGTTTACCTATACTTATTTGTATAAAGACCCAAATTCGCTGATCTAAGCCTTCCCTTAACTAATTTGTATAGAGACCACAGTTCACTCGTATAAGCCTTTCCTGAACTCATTTGTATATAGACCCAAATTTACTGGACGCGTCTTAAATAAAGCTATACTAAGCATTTTCTGTCACCTGCTTCACCCTTAATACTACGGGCTCCATTTAATTCGCCGTACATCAACATGAATAGTTCGGATTAGGACTCTTTTATACAGATGATTTCAGTTCGAACATATCTGAAAGTAAATGTTCGAACAGTGATTGAGATAAATAGATTTGATTTAACAGAAAAATAATACCGACCTTTAATATGTTCCCCTGTTGAATTCGAACTTTTACTTGTGCCAGTTGTAGAATCCTGCAACACATATTGATGATGATTAAAACGGAAATCAAGAGAATGATAACTTTACTGAAAAATATTATAATAAAATACTACTACTATTACTACAACCACCACTACTACTACTACAACTACTACTATTACTTTTACTACAACTATTACTACTACTACCATTACTACTGCTACTACTACTACTACTACTTCTACTACTACTACTACTACTACTTCTTCTACTACTACTACTACTACTACTACTACTACTACTACTACTACTACTATTACTTTTACTTTTACTACAACTATTACTACTACTACCATTACTACTGCTACTACTACTACTACTTCTACTACTATTACTACTACTACTTCTACTACTACTACTACTACTACTACTACTACTACTACTACTACTACTACTACTACTACTACTACTATTATGAATACTACTACTACTACTACTACTACTACTACTACAAGCTATTTGCCCATTCAAAGTCGTTTCTGGATAGCATTAATCATAGATATAAGTCGTATTCGGTGTGTGACAGCTCTATAGACCGATATGGCCCCGCTAAGTGTGGAAAAGGTGGCGTGGCTATTCTGTATAAAAGATCATTACAGCCATCAATCAGTGATATAGACTGCTTGGACAGTGAGCGAATCATAGGTATAGAAATCAAACTAGTCAATACCGAACGCATCTATATAATTGGAGTTTAAATGCCATCTGACAGCTACGTTTCAAACTATATTGAAACAATAACAGAACTCGAAGCCGTGACACACTTGTGCTCTGAGAAAGGAAAAAGCATAGTGCTTGGTGACTTTAATGCACGCCTTCAAGGAGAATCAAACTCCATTGATAAGTATTTAGGAGAAAAATCTTTATTGCTACAACAGTTCATATTACGTAATGGCCTCATATCTGCTCAGAATAATAAAAACGATTATACATATGAAAGAAATAGATCGAAAATTTATCATATTTTCATAGAAAAGTCGTTGATGAAAGATATCACAAGCTATAATGTTTTGCCTGAATCTGAAATATTTACATCAGACCACCTACCTTTAATCATATCGGTAAATGTGAAAAAGCAAGATCAGGAAAATCATGAACATCGAATCCGTATCGCATGGGACAAATGTAACGAAAATGACTTTGAAAAGTTTCAAAATACATTGTCGAATTATCTACACACACATTCCATCTCACCAAGTCATGGCCCAAATCAGACATCTGATCGCATTATATCGTCTATCCTAAGATCAGCCGATGAATGTTTACCTAAGGTTAAGTTTAATAAACATACGAAACCGTATTGGTCAAACGACCTTAAGTTAGCCCATGCCGAATCAAGACGCCTCAGGCGAGTCTGGATTAATCTAGGTCGGCCCAGAGGATGCGAACGCGGATCTTATCGAAATTACAAAGCTGCCAAAAGTAACTTTCGAAGGAAACAGCGAAGTGCCTCTAACAACTTCTTCAACAAAGCATTCGAAGAACTTGATAAAGTAGCTCAATTAGATATAAACCTTTTCTGGAAACTAGTCAGCAAGCGGAAGGGAAAAGGTTTGCGTGAATGTTCTGAAATAGTGTATAAAGATACAACTTATACGGAAGAAAATATACCAACCGGTTTCTCTGAATATTTCAAAGACACATTCCGATTCCCTCACACTTCTAAAAGTCGGCATAACTTTACTGACGATTTAGAAGAATTGATCGAACATAGTAAGCATGATAGATCAGTCGATAAAAGCGCGGACTATGATTATAAGGTAATGGTTGCCCCATTTAATTGGGAAAACGTAGAGACCCTCGCAAAGGACTTAAAACGTGGGAAAAGTCCATCACATGATTACATACTTAATGAGCATATTATTCACGGTGGTAAAACACTTTATAAAAGTTTATCGGACTTATTTAATTGTGTGTTAGACCAAGAGGTTATTCCAGAAGACTGGAGAGAAAGCCTTATAGTTCCTATCTACAAAGGAAAGGGAAAGGATAAAAACAACCCTTCGAGTTATAGACCTATATCGTTAATCCCCTGTTTTTGTAAACTATTCGAAAAGCTACTCTTATGCAGAATACAGACATTCTTACGGTCTAGAAACACTCCGTTCCCAAACGTACAACAGCAAGGTTTCCAAAAAGATCTAAGTTGCATGACAGCAGCCTTCAATCTACAAGAAACCATATACGACATATCCGAAAAGAAAAGTCGGGTGTACGTCGCCTTTCTCGATTTTAAGGCCGCGTTCGATTCTGTGTGGCATACAGGCCTTTTCTTTAAACTAACACAATTAGGACTAAAAGGTAAAATCCTAAGGATCATAATCAATTCATATGAGAAATTAACGTGCCGTATCCGTGTAAACGGCGCGACTTCATGTACTGTAAATATACAGAAAGGCGTACGGCAGGGAGGGGTAGCTTCTACATTTTTCTATCTCGTATATATGAATGAACTTTTACAACAACTAGAGGACTCGCAATATAGTTTAAACATCGGGCATACCCTCAGATGCGGCAATCCTGCATTCGCCGATGATCTTTCCCCCATCTTTCCCTTATTTCCCTGACTCCGAACACGCTGCAACTCCTATTATATATTGTCTATCGATATACCAACAGGTGGAAATTCGAAGTTAATGCGAGCAAATCTAATATAGTCGTATTTAACAAACCTAAACATGACTCGCCAATTTCTCTTATCATTGGTGATACGTATATCTTTGAAACTGATCATGCAGTACACCTTGGTATAAGACAAGACGCATCACTTAAATTAACAAATCGAATTAAAGAAAGGTGTCAAAAGGCGAAAAATGCATTTTTTGCACTTGCCGATATAGGTATGCGGTCTGATGCTTTAAACCCAATTACATCAATTAAACTATATACTAGCATACTTGTACCTACAGCATTGTACGGGTGTGAGCTTTGGAATGAGATGTCACAGGCTGACACAAAGACAGTGGACAAGGTACAACACTTTATTGTAAAGTCAATTCAGGGTTTCAAAACCAGAACGAGATCAGATATGTGTGAATCCATGGTCGGCATACATCGTCTATCGTCAAGAATTGATATCAGAAAGTTGATGTTTCTGCACAAACTTCTCAGTCTTAAAAACGGATCGTTGAGTAAAAATGTATTCCTCAACAGATGCTTGTCATATATGCAAAACCCATCAAAAGTAAAAAAGGGCTTCATCCCTGACATAACGAACATACTAAGTAAGTACGGTCTTCTGCACATACTACATGCATACATTTATAATTCAGCTACGTTGCCGTCTAAATATAGTTGGAAATTGGCTGTTAAAAATGTCGTTAATGCATGTGAAACACAAAATTGGAGGTCGAGGATGAGTGCCGACCCGGATTTCATAATATTTCAACAGCTACAAACTTCAATGAGCACATGCTTACTTTGTGATATGTATACCGAGTTAAGCCCAAAAGTTGTCAGAAGATTAGCCAAAGCATGGACAGCTATCCCGGGCGATACAAATCAGTATTGTAATTTGTGCTCGGAGTCCACGCCTGATGGCATTAAACATGCTCTCTGCGAATGTCCAGGATCGTTGCTTCCGAGATCACTGCTGTTACAGGATATTAGAATAAACATTAACACCGAACTCGCAGACGAATTAGGCTCCGACGCCCCGGATA